>CM017475.2:7641897-8841897 GCA_007827005.2 Populus simonii | reverse complement strand
GATGTGTGGATCAACGAGAACAGATTCAGGATCGTGAGGCAGCTAGGTGAAGGTGGATTTGCCTATGTGTATTTGGTTAAGGAGGTGGTCAACATCTCTTCTCCTGCTTCTAGTGGTGGTCGTGCTCCTGTCGGCGGTGGCCTCTCTAAAAAAGTCAAGGACAAATCCCATCTCTCTGGTACCTTTTACTTCTTCATTCTCAAGTCTTAATTAAAAAAAAAAAAAAATTATTAATGAAACATGTTTTAAGCTATTGCATTTGTATTTTCTTTTCAATTTTGTGATCTTGGTTGCTGAAATATGAGTTTTCTTTGTTTTTTATTTTAAATGGGGATGATCTGGTTATGGATCTTCAAGTATGGTGTTTCATTTACGTGGAGATCATCGTGTGGTGTTTGAGTGATTAATACTGTGATATTGGGTTATCGATCCCTGATCCACAAGATTTTCAATCGCTAATTATGCCATTTGTCATGCGTTGGATATGCCATTTAATTCGAAGAATATGTGTGCTTGCAACTTTGTTTAGCATTTGGAGAACATAATGAATTCAATTACACTTCTGGTCTGACTTTAAATACTGTGCAGTTGATGGAACTTATGCTATGAAGAAAGTTCTTATTCAGAATAATGAGCAATTGGAATTGGTGCGGGAAGAGATTCGCGTTTCTTCATTATTCAATCACTCCAATCTGCTTCCTCTTCTTGATCATGCTATTATTTCCGTTAAGGTAATAACTGCAAGCTGTTCTTCCTTTTCAGATTATTGTAGGTGGATTTCTCATAAAGTTGATGTTGCCTTTGTTATTAAGGCATCTGATTCTCATGGATGGACATGCTCTGACCTTGTGCTTCATGGTTGGGAAACTCTAGAGCTTTTGAGGGTAGAGCTTTCATTTGGTGTTAAGTCAGATTTTTAAGAAAATTGTACCCATGTTCCCTTCTTCCCTTCTGGATCTTGTTTGGAACTTCTTAATGTGTATGAGTTTGTATCTGTGTGTGCATCTCCTGCATGGTTTTCTTATCACACAGCATTTTCCCATATCCAATCAGGGCATAGAACTCTCTAGTCATGAAACTATCACTGCAGAATCACCTTCATCTTCATAGCTAGTAACCTATGCATAGAAGTAATTAACTCATTGTATAACAGAAAAATAGGAGCTTCTATGTAGTTTGTAGTTTTGAAAATAATTTCTGTGCAAATGTTACACGGGTTGCACACATATTGCTTTGATGAATAGGAACTTCCAGCCACGAACCATTTTCCTAACACGAGGCCAAGATCCTTTAGTGTCATTTGATCAGATTGGGGTTGACTTTTATTTGTACTTCAGAATTAGTGACAAGGAAACTTATTTCAATTCTCTTCTTTTGTACCTTTTACTCAAACATTTTTATGTCCTTTTTTTTAAAGGCTACTCAAGAAGGATCTTGGAACCATGAAGCATATTTGTTATTTCCGGTTCACTTGGATGGAACCTTACTGGACAACTCTGCTGCTATGAAATCTAAAAAGGAATTTTTTTCTACCACAGATGTTCTTCAAATATTTCGGCAGGTGAATGGAAATAATATAATTTTTTCTTTTATATTCACTTTTTTGTTATGCATTACATTCCTAGCACAAAGCAGGATTGGCTTCATAACATAATACCCCAGTGTAAGACATCTTTTTGATATTTGGCAATCATTTAAACTTACTGTTACTTGTATGTGGAAATCACTATTTAGTTTTCTACTCGAGTTGGGTCGAGTGTTCCCGCATTTGCTCTTTAATGTCCTAGAATTAATTCAGAGAATGTTTTGTAACTTTTGTCCCTTTTTTATTTACATTCATAGTGTCTTTTCGTATGCGTAGATATCATACTTTGATATCTATCTACTGTATTGTGTCCTATGCACACTTAAGAAATATTACGCTATACTTTGATATCCGTCAACTGTATTGTGTCCTATGCACGCTTAAGAAAGATTATGCTGCAGCTTTGTGCAGGATTGAAAAATATGCACAATCTTGATCCTCCATATGCACACAATGATGTCAAACCTGGTAATGTTCTCCTGACACATAGGAAAGGACAATCACCTCTTGCTATATTGATGGATTTTGGGAGTGCTCGACCTGCAAGGAAGCAAATTCGATCTCGCTCAGAGGCACTACAGTTGCAGGTAATCATTTTCTATTCTCTTCCTTTTCCTTTGACTTTTTTTTGGATTATAATTTCTTACTCTTTTATATTAATTTTTCACCAATATTATTTTCAGCAGCCTTCTTAGCACATCCATGTCACTAATATGTATTTTAAGGGTTTCAGTTATGTACTTGTAGAATCTTTAAAGCTTCATTCTATTTAATGTTTTGCCAATTTCTTTCTGCATTTATTTTTCATAAAAAAATTTAAAATGTATTTAAAGTATATTTGAGTATGAATCTATTACCACACAAGGAAACTGCCTTCACCTTTTTAGTTTAGTATGTTTAGCATGTGGATTTCTGTAAGATTAGCATCTGCCACTATATCATGACTAGACTTGGCTGGCTAATGTAGGAATGGGCGTCCGAGCATTGTTCAGCACCCTTCAGAGCTCCTGAGTTGTGGGATTGCCCGAGCCATGCAGACATTGATGAGAGAACTGATATCTGGTCACTTGGATGCACACTATATGCAATAATGTGAGGATCATCTTCTTCAGTCATCATTTTTATTTAATTCTCAGAAACCATTTGTAGCTACTTGTGTTCTGTACTTCTAACTTTTTGCAGTTAACTTTTCAATTATTTTTATACTTGTGTTAAACCACTATTGAGGAACCCAGTGTCCATCTTACCATTTTGTATGATTTTAGGTTTAGAATTGTGTTTAGAATTTTTTTTCTTTCAATTTTTATTTCAAACGTATTGAAATTAGTTTATATGGCATATATGATTAGATATTATTTGTGTGAGTGCAAGTGCATGCATGCTTTGTGCGTTTGTTGTTGTTTTCGATGCAAGCATGTAAGCATCATATGTTTTCAGAAACTAGAAAGGATAACTTCACTTCCTTGAACTGTTTGCTTTTCCTCTTAATTATTGTTTGTAATTTCAAAATCTGTTGCCTTGCCCTTTTAAGGTGAAGCCAGATCTCATGTATCTCTCAAATGCAGCTACATTTTTTCTACTTCTAACGGCTGATTTCTGCAGGTATGGAGTATCTCCATTTGAATATGCACTTGGAGAGTCTGGAGGAAGCCTTCAATTGGCCATTGTAAATGCACAGATAAAGTGGCCAGCTGGACCCAAACCGCCATATCCAGAAGCTCTTCATCAGTTCGTGACATGGATGCTTCAGCCTCAGGCAGCGGTCCGCCCTCGCATTGATGATATTATAATTCATGTTGACAAGCTGATCTCAAAGTTTTCAAATTGAGATAATAATATAGAACATAAAGAATATTACATTGGGAATGCAGCGGATGCTTGTGCAGCTCAGCAACTTCCAATACTCCTGTGATTGTGGATGTTTAAAATATTCAAGTGAAATGGCAGTGAAAACAAGCAGTGGCAGTTCCTTGTTCGAAGGGTTACAGAGATGATTCCTTTTTGGCAGTAGCTGTCAGTTTGTGCAGTGGCTTAATTTCAGTGTATCGTTATCCTGTTTAATTGTACAATCTGTAATTTATGGAACTGGATTGTCTTTTGCACACAAATATTCAATTTTTTTGTTGAGAGATAATAATTGGTGACAGGTACTAGCTTGATATTTGTGGGACGTGGCATTTTGGATGAAAGGGCAGATGTTTCTCCTACATTTTTGTCCCAAGTTCGTTTATGGAATGATAGAGCATGGAATGAAGAAAATCGTCCAAGTTTATCTGGCTTATAAGATCGTCATCAGGTATACAAGCAAAGAGAGTTTCTCCCAGGATACAATTATAAATCAACAAAAAGAAATTCATGGGGATATAGGCTTGATAGATTTTTCTCAGGCAAAACAAGTAAGCAGCAGCCAGCAGGGCAGTTCGTTTGCAAAAAGGAGGTTCTGATAATAAACTTCTCATTGTAATAATTTCCTGTGTGCACTATTATCATGTATTCAAGAGTTCCCTTGAAACTGTTACGGATCAGCCTATTATAACTTAACATCCACTTAGAAGTGCGAATTGGAGTTCCCTTGAAACTGTTACGGATCAGCCCATTATAATTTAAGATCCATTAAGTGCTGATTGGATTAATCACAAGATTAAATGCCAAGAAGTTAAAAGGTGTTGAGTGAGCTTGTGCAAGTAAAGGTAAGTTTAGAAAGCGTAAGTTTAGATAGAAAAGAAGGTAAAGATAGTGAGACAATTCTACAAGAGAGTTCGACCACGTATTGAGAAAATGAATATGTTGTATGCCTTCAAAGCAAATAAGGATTGCAAGCGGGTTGTTTTTCAACCAAGTAATTATGTTTGAGCGCATATGTATAAGGAAAGATTTTCTAACCATAAAAAATTAAAATTACAGCCTCGTGATGATGATTCATTCTAAGTTGTAGAGAGGATTAATGACAATGCATACAAAATTGATCTCTCAAGTGAGTATGGTGTTAATGTTACATTTAATGTTGCTGAGCTTACTTTGTTTAACCTAGGTCTTGATTTGAGGTCAAATCATTTTAAGGAGAGAGATGATGATATTGATCAGTCCACGAACATCAATAAAAACATGTTACATGTTCCATATGGGTCACAAGGTTCAAAATGAAAGCATTGAAAGAAGTATTAAACGAACTAGTCTTGCAAATATCAGCTAAGAAAGAAATTAAAGATTCCTTGAAGCATCAAGAGGAGGTCTTAGTGTATTTAATTTATGTGTAATAGGGGACCAATCCAACCTTATTTGGGCCATGAATTTTCAACTGCCAATTTTGCACTAGTTTTGATTAATCTTATTTTTGTATTGTTTCCATGTGCTTTGTGGATTCTATATTAACTATGAATTTTCTATTATGTGTGGAAAAATTAATCATTTCTTTTATATATTAGGTTGTCTTATTTAATTTATTTTCATGTCAGATGAGGAGAATACAAAAAAAAAAATTAATCCAAGCTTGAAAAGGAAACAAGATGGCGACAAAGCTTCCTAGATTTACAAGGGGAATATTCCAGCAATTTTAATTGTTTTTCCTAGTGATGGAAGGATAATTAATCGGTGGCAATAAGGAACAATAAAGACACCAACTTTTTCTTCCAAAATAAAGATAAATAAAAGGTTACAATTAAAATCCTTTTCTATCTTGGAAAGTATAGGGTGAAAACTTCTCCCTTGATTTTTTTTTTTTGGTGCATTGTAGGCTATAAATAAGCCTTATATCAGACTTGTATTGTTTTCTTTTCTTCTTCTCTTATCATGACAATATAGAAAATTAACTTATAGGTTTTATTTTTATTATTATAGTTATAGCCTAAGGCTTGTTTGAGCTTAATTAATATTTAGTTTTTAGTTAAGATTCAAGGTTTCTTTTGAATCAATGTTTTAAGCTTCTTAGTATATGTTTTGGCTCAACTTTGTAAGTGGGTCAATTTAGTTCACAATGATAGATCTATTAGGGTTATTTTCTAAGAGTATTTAAACTCTTTGTAAGCTTAAATTTTGGCAGTCATTGAATAATATCATTTTGAATTTTCAGCTTAGATATTAGAGTGATTCTTGCATTCTTTGGTTCTTGAAATAATTAAACTGACTTATCAAAGATTAACTAGTTTTGTGATGTCATTCAATTTAATTCCAATAGTGTTAGTGTCTTGTGTCATGTTTCTATTATGTTACACTCTTATTAGACCTCTTTTGGCTTTTCATAATCATTTTTCAATCTTGATTATAGATTGTGTGACCACATGATCACGAGATTCTCATCAACAACTTTTTTATGGTCAGTTACTTCTTCCCTCCTCCCTTGTTTCCCGATGACCCTCTCTCTCCTTTCTCAAACTCTAGGACTGAAACGTGAACCAAATATAGCTTTGAATCAAAACGTAAAAACCTTAAGAAAAAGGGACCAAAAATGAAAAAAAAAACTTTGGAGATTAAAATAATAAAAAAGTGCTCCATGCACAATGAAAAAAAAATAAGACTGAATATTTGTTTCGGTTTCAAGTTCGGACCTTAAAATTTTATTTGTTTTGAATCAATAAAACTAAAATTTATTTTGTCAAATTAAACATTAACTCGACGTTGGAACTTATTTTTGACATCACGAGAACCCTATATTAAGCCAACCAAAACAAATCATTAAGACCAATATCAAATCAACTCAATATGAAATGATCAAATTGGGAAAAAAGAGTCAAGTGACAAAAAAGAATTAAAAAAAGAGTATATTTTGGGTAATTATCGCGACCATCATTGGATTGTGTGTTGATTCTATGTTGTATTTCCATAATTTATTTCATCTTGCATTGTCTCCCGTTGTTCATGATTTCAAATATTATTACATGGTTTATTGAATGTTAATTTTATGAAACGAAACTTAATTGTTGCTACAAATAACAAAAAAAAAATAAGGACTAGGTTTGACATTAAAAAAAATAACAACCCAATTTGCTATTTTGGGAGAGAATCAAACATATAAATCAAGGAGAGGAAAGAGAAAAGAGTAGGAAAGGAAAGGATAGAAGGTCATCTCATGAGTCACCTAGCAAATAAGCCCCCGTTAAGACGATTCCAACAGTATTAAGAAAGTTTATCTTTGGATCTCGTGTATCGCTGGAGATATGTTCATGTCTAATAAATTAATTGTTTTTTTTTTATGTTTTTGGATCATTTTAATGTGTTCATGTTAAAAATAAAATTTTTTAAAAATAAAAAATATTATTTAATATATTTTCAAGTAAAAAATACTTTAAAAAACAATTACTCTCATAATATCAAACACAACCTTACTATTAAATAAAACCAAGAATCTTTTTAATTTTTTTAATAATTTCATAAAAAAAAAAAACAAACACGAAGGAGTTCCACACCATTGTTTTTTTTTTTTAAAAAAAGAAAATAATAATAATAATAACATCAATAATAATAATAATTACTACTAGTCTTGTCCCACACCACAGCCGGTGATGTTGTCATTGACGTATGGATTGATGTGAGGAATATATTATTACTTTTATATTGGAAAACCCAAAGATGCACCACATGCCCTATGTTTATAGGCCCAAGAATAAAGTCACCCCTGAGGCGATGCACCATGTATTCACGGCCACCATCAATGGTTGCTCTCACATTTAGGTCATGTGGGTGGTTCTTCCGAGCCCATTTTCCAAAGGGTCCAAACCCTCCTTCTAACATAGTAGATGATCAATTGGGATTTTGTGATTGTTTTTTAAATTATTTTTTATTTAAAAATATATTAAAATAATATTTTTTTTATTTTTAAAAAATTATTTATAATATCAATATATTAAAATGATTTAAAACTATTAAAAAATATATTAATTTAAAATAAAAATAAAAATTTTAATTTTTTAAAACATAAAAACAAACAAATTCATATTATCACATTTATGTGATACAGTCTCAGGATCTATGTTTAAAAGACAACTTCTATAATTTCCTTTCCGGTTAAAAGCTTGTGACGTGATGGGATATTACTACTGTGAGATCAATTGAATAGTAAAAAAATTATTATATGGTAAGGACTGAGTGTTTGATATTATGATAGCTTTTATAATTATGATTTGAAAAAAAAATTATTTTATAAAAAATATTTTTAGTTGAGATTGGTTTGGTATTTATATATGTTTGGTTAAAACTGTGGTTGAAATTGAGGTTAAACAAAAAAGTAGTCTAATGTATTTGGTTAAAAATGCTTTTCAAATTGAGGTTATAAAATAATTTCAAAAAATATATATTTATGTTGATGGTTTTTAATTTAAATATTGTAAATTTAACTACTGCTATTACATCATGAAATAAATAATACTTTATATAAAATATTTTTTATTGTTCCATTAAACTATCTACAACTCCATCACGTATGAAATACATCCAACAAGGACTACAGTTTCATTGGTTTCTTAAGTGCGCAACAACATCAGGAATAAAATTGGGATTGCGATCAAATTCTGCAAATACTATGCCATTAAACGATCTTCGTCTAATTTATGTAGTGTCATTGAATAATGTTAAACACTAACTTTTTGAATAAAACACAATTAAAAATATTTTTTTTTTACTGGGCCGGACCCGGTTCAATGCATTTAGCTTTGAACCGGACCCAATCCATCGGAACAGTGAAGGGTGACTCCACTGTTCACTTAAGTGAACAGTGGAGAGTGATTCACTCTCCACAGAAGCAGCTCTTCGCTGCTTTCCCTGTGTTACAAACTCAGATTCCAATGGATCTCATGAATAGTAAATAATGTTTTTTTCATTATCAAATATGTTGCTCCTGTATTTTGCTTCAAACAATGTAACTTCCTAAACAAACGGTCTCTTAATGTATGTGGTTGAATGGTAAAATAAGAAGAAAAAAAAGATGAGTAGATACACAAAAAACTACATGTGAGTTACCATTAATAAATGATCCATGTACTTGAGAATTAACCATGCATCTAAAATATTGTATATGAGCATGTATGACATTAATATATTCATCCGCACTTTGTAATGGTTTGAATATATATATATATATATATATATATATATATATAGTAAAGTATGAAGAGGTTTTTTAATAGTATTATTAAATTTGATCAAGTGGATTAATTTTAAAATCTTTTGATTCAATTCTTTACCTAACTTAACTTTTTAATTAAACCGTATAAGAGTTAATTTGACTTAAATCAATTAATTTTATATATTCAAATATAATTTTGATAATCAATAAAAATATGACTTAGCTTTTAAAAAAAATTTAAGATGATAATTTTTTTAAAAAAATATTAAGACAATGACAAATTGTATTGACTCCCCCTGCGACCTGGATCATGGACTTTATTGAGTTTAATAACTTTTTTTATAGTTTTTTTTATTTAATTACATGATAAAAACATATGCTCATAAAATTGAGCACCAACCTAAAAATAGACAGTTTATTATAGACAATTATCCCTAGAAAGGAAACAAAAATTAATAATACAGTCAATTTTCCAACCAATCCAATATTAAATGATGAACTTGAAAAAGAATAAATTAAAAACAATTAAAAGACCAAAAATAAAGAAAGCATATCCTATCGGTAGGTAAACTCGTCAAGCATATGAATCAGGTAAGCTGGGCTAGTACACCAAATATTTGAACCGGGTTATGGACTCCACTGTGATTATAAGTTATTTTTTTTATCTATTTTTTTTATTTAACTATATAATAACAAAAATAGATGATTGTGAAATCAAACACCAACTCAATACCGAGATGTGTTTTTAGATAAAAAGTTTTTTATTTAATCATGAAATTGAATTCCCAATTAATCTAGTATCCAAGGATGAAAAAAAAATTAATTTGAAAAATTAAACTTATTAGACCTGTGAACCAAGTCAACTAGCAAAACCTGTAAATAGGTCTATGGACTTAATAAAGTTTACTAACATAATTTTTTTATGAAATTATTTTTTTAAATTATATGAGAAAAAAATAAATGATAAAAAAGTCAAGTTCAGTTAGAAAAAGCACTCCACCAAACTTATAAAATCAAGGCAACCCAGGTTACTCTGACAAACCTTTAAACTATGCTAACCTTATAAAAAAATAAAATAAAAAGAAAAAAAATTATGAAACTAAATTCTCAACTATCTCAATATTAAAAGATGAAATCGATAAAAAAAAATTAAAAAAAAATCATAACAAAAATTAAAAAACATAAAGAAAAAGGAAAGAAAACAAAGCATTGTGGGTTACTATTGTCATTTACAATGTAATGTGAATGGTAGTTTCTTCACACCCTTTAATTTTTGTTACTTTATAAAGCTTAATAACATAACTTTTCTCTAAAATTATTTTTTTTTAACTATACGAGAAAAAATAGACTATAAAAATATCAAGTTGAATTAAAAAAAAATCCACAAAACTCATAAACTATGGCAACATAAGTTACCTTAACGAACCCGTTAACCACAATAATATTATATAAAGGCAAAATAAAAAGAAGCAAATTACAAAGATAAATTCTCAACAATATCAATTTTAAAAGATGAAATCGACAAAAATAGATTTGAAAAAAAATCATAAAAAAATTTAAAAGAAAAGGAAAAAAGAAAAAGAAAAGGAAAAAGAAAAAGAAAGCAAAACATTGTTGGATTACCATTGTAATCCATAGTGCAATGAGTGTTGGGTGACAATAATTTTTTTCATATTCTTTATTTTTTGTTACTTTTTAAAGTTTAATAATATGATTTTTTTTTCCTAAAACTATTTTATTAACAATATGAGAAAAAACAGACTATAAAAAAGCTAATTTCAATTAAAAAACCCCACCAAATCCATAATTTAAAGCAAACTAGGTTATCTTGACAAATCCACAACCATTTTAATCTCATAAAAAAAAAAAGAATTTTTTTTTATAAAGTTAAATTCCTAACCATTTATTAAAAAATAAAATTGATAATTTTTTTTTGAAAAAAATTATAAAAAAAACAAAATGAAAAGGAAAAGAAAAACTATATATTGAGGAAATAAAAATAATATAAAGAAATACTGTAGCAATCTAGAAAAAAAAGAAGGATTATACTGCTTTCCCCGCGTGTTTTAGTTTTTCTTATAATTTTGACGATCAAAATGTTCTCAAAATTCCAAACGCAACTAAAAGAGCAGCAAAAAACGCAACGAATAATAACAAATAGTTACTATCTTGACAAGGCAAGAAAGGTTAGTAATAAGAGCACGCAAAAACTGCTTACCTTTTTCACTGTTAGCAACCACATAAACATGGTAGAGCAGCAGAATTCATCTTCCAAAGTTCAAGCTTTATATGAACTCTGCAAAAAGACCTTTACACCCTCCGGGGTACCCCCTTCCTCTCGTGCCATCCAGAAACTCTGCTCTCTTTTGGGTATTTCATTTTTTTATTTGCTCTTATTATATTTATAATTTTCTTCTTATGTTGTTTACTTTAATTCTCAAGTGGGTTTTGTGAATTATGTAGAATTTGATTTGGGTTTTCCTTTGTTTTGAAGCTGAACTTGAAAAGGTGAAACCTTTTAAGAATAATTGGAATTTGTACAGTATGTGTGTGTGTGTATTGGTTATCCCTTCAGTTTTTGTTGGAATTAGAAACTTTAGCAGAGTTCTCATGATATAACTTAAGGATGAAAGTATGAAATGACATACAGTTGCAATAATATTGGAAGAGCCAACGCATTATTGCTGCATCAATATATTGATTCTCAAATTTCTCTTATAGTTATGGAATGAGTGACAGTTCGTTATGTGCTTCATTATTTAGCTTGCTAGTACTCTAAGCTACAAATTTCCGTGCACTGCTCTGCTGCTGTACAGACACGGTTGGCCCTGCTGATGTAGGGCTTAGAGAGGAAAATCGAGATGATGATAGAGGGCATGGCTTTCTTGGACCTAATCGGTTGACCAGGGTTGCTCGATGGGCTCAATCCATAACATACTTCGATATTTATGAATGTGATAGTTTTACGGTGAGCGTTACCATCTTCTTTCTGAAAAATGATTTTGTTCATGTTGGGGTAGCTATTGTGTTTCATTTCAGTTATATATATATATATCAATTTGTTGGTAGATTTTGGTAATGATAGTTAGAATTAATTTAGTACCATTTCACTTTTTAAATTTTCTTCTTTGCTGGTGTTTGTGCTTCTCGACTAAAAAAATATTTGTGCTGAAGTTCTCCTTGATATTGTTTGAGCAGTTTTTTATTTGAATAGTATATTCTGATTTTGAGAAGTAGGCTGGAAGTGCAGATTGATGTTTAAAGTTGTTTGATATGACGATTCTCTTTATGCAGATGTGTATATTTTGCTTTCCAACTTCTTCCGTTATTCCACTTCATGACCATCCTAGTATGACAGTTTTCAGCAAAGTTCTATATGGCTCTTTGCATGTGAAAGCTTATGATTGGGTTGAGCCTTCCCGTTACCAAAAAAGCAAGGGGCCTGGTTATCCAGCAGGTTTGCCTTTTGAGAGCCTTTTCAACATCCACCCTGTCAGTTTTAGAACTTTCACTATCTTTTTTATTTTATTTTTTTTGTTACCATCAAGAATTGGAATAGTTTGTGTGCTCATTTGGGGTTTTAATTCCAAATCATCTACAGTTATTTGAGTATTTCTCTTCTATCCACTCCTAGTTTGGGTCCAGCTTTAATCAATGATTCACCTTTTTCGAAAGCAAGATCAAGTTGAAATGAAAATCCATGGATTCAAATACTTTTTGTCAGTTGTCTCTGCAATCTAAGGAACGTATATCTTACTGCATTTTCTTCTTACTAGATAAAATCAAGGCTCCATGATGCACCACCCAAGCAAGCTCAGATATGTTGATGGTTGCTGGCTAACATTTTTCTTTTTAATCAAAAACTGAGCAGACTAGTAATGAAATTATTGGCCTAAAATAGATAATTTTCACTTGTTCCGTGCCCCATAATAGAGATGGTTTTTATTCAGAACCATTATATTGTTCAGACCCGACATCCCATATTATATGTGTATTTGTATGTGTTCAGATAAGGAAATATGTATAAATCTTTGTGTACATGAGTCAATGAGTGTATGTATCTATGTGCATGGGTATGTAATGAGAATTTCTTGGTATTAATTAGTTAAAGTAACTGACTGATGATGTCACTTTTCAAATAGTTGGCCTGTTGGCAAGAATACTTTAATTTGCCCTATAAAGTAGTGTTGTTAAAAGACATTGAGGCATTCCAGGCCAAGCCAGGCGAGGCCTCATCACCTATATTAGCCACAGGCGATGGATTTTAATGAAGCGTTGCTTACGTGAGCGCCTTGTGAGTGGGTGCAAGGCGTTAAAGCTAGCACCTGCTCGAAGTTTTTCTTTTTATGTTGGATTTTTTTTCAACTCATTTATATTTTGACTTATTTGTCCATTTTTTAATTTAACACAAGAAACAACTTAGGGGTATTTAAAAAAAAAGGATAAAAAAATCAATAAAGTGGAAGACAAACATGCATTTAGAAGAGAAACACTAGCCACACTTTCTTTTTTCAACCATGGGAGTCGGAGAACAACACATCTCTACAGGTAATACTTTAATTTTTTTTCTTTATTACTCTATATTTTATTATTGTCATCTTTTTGTCTTTTTCTCAATTAATTTCTTTATTCTTCAAGCATCTGCTCTCTCTCCCCCATGTTATTTGTTCTCTCTCTTCACATGTCAATTTTAATGGTGTTATGCTACCAAAATTTTTAACTTTTTGTTTTGTTTTGTTTTTGCTTTTTAATCTATTTGGTTACTGACCACTTTAAATTATCTTATTTTGTTTTAGGGTGAAAAATATAACTTTATATGACTATGTTATGGTATTTTATATTTTCTTTTGATTTTTTAATGATCAAATCTTAATTGAGAAGATATATATTTTAGATTTATATAATATAAAATAATATTACCTATATATATTTTTTAATTTATAGCATATTGCCTTGGTTCTTTCGGGCGAGCACCTTGGGCATTTTACAGGCTTCGCGCCCTTTAGTGCCTTTTGCCTTTGACAACACTACTGTAAAGCTAAGTTGTCTGGCATCATTTAGCGGCCTTTGGAATTGAAGTTGGTCTGTTGAATTATAGTTTCAAATTCACACCTATGAACTTCCACCAAATACAGGCCATTAAAAACTGCGTGATATGATATCAGAATATGAGACTGGAAACTAACATTGTGGACTTCTGTCCCCTGTAGGCATTCACTAAAATCTGTCAGTAAGTTTGCTGTATGTTTGGATCATGTTTTGCTTTAGTTTGGGTTACAAAGAGTAAAATAGGTGTCACTGGCTATAGTCACTATCTTATGTGTTTTAGTGTTAGAGTTTCGAGTATAAAGAGGTGCGGGCTAATGATGCCCATCTTTGGCAGTAAGTTTGGCGAAGTTGACAGTTGATAAAGTCTTGACAGCTCCCTGTGGGACGTCAGTATTGTTCCCAAAAAGTGGTGGGAATCTGCATTGTTTCACTGCAGTTACCCCTTGTGCTGTGCTTGACATTCTTACACCTCCTTATAGAGAAGATGCAGGCAGAAAATGTACTTATTACCATGACTATCCTTATTCTACCTCCTGTAAGTAACCTCTATTTTCTTTCATTATTATAATTTCAATCACCGTTTTCCCCCCTTTCCTTGCCGTTCTACTATTCTTGCTGCATATAGGAGTCGAAGCATGTGAAATTCATATTGGATTCTTGTTTAACCATGCAACAAAGCTGAATAGCTTTTTAACATATCACCCTGCAGCTATAGGAAATGGAGCTGAGTTAAGCGATGAAAAAATAGATGACCATGCATGGCTAGCTGAGGTAGAAACACCTGATCTCTATATGCGCCAAGGAGCATACACAGGACCAACTGTCAAGTTTTAACTCTCATCTGTTTGATCAATACATTACCTGTAATTCTCTTCCCAGTTTTGTTTACTCAGGATCATGTTATTGTTAACTCTAACTGCAACTGGAATGTTGAATTTTGAACTCAGTGGATGATTTCTCTTTGATTACATAGCTGAGGATATCTTTTTGCTCTCTTTTTTCTTCAGTAGGATAAAATGACTTGAAATGCAGAAAATCCTCATAAATCTGTAGTTCTAAGTAAGCTCTAAGAGTCATCTCTACCTTCAGCGAATTGTATGGCTATAGAAGCCTGTTATTTATTCTCTTGTCACCATGTAATGCTGGGGTCTCAGATTGTTGCAGTTTTGTTGATGCTCAGTGTATCATAGGGTACTTTTGATCATTATGCTCGAGACTTTGCCCCAGACCTGCAACTTGCACCAAAATGTAGCTTATTATGCTCAGCAGCTGAAAGAGTTTTGCTTTGTTAATTATTTTGTTTGATAAATGATCCACTGGAGTCTTGTAGAACCTAGCTGGTATGTAAAGCAGTATCTTCCAAACATATGATGAAAGGAAGCCCTGAAATGGATATGATCAGCTGGTAGATGGCATTTTCTAGCGCGACTCGCCGAAAACTGCCGCTTTTGAGCTGATTATTGGTCAGCTTATCTGCATCCTACTGGTTGCATTCACAAACATTCTATCTATTGTCTGTTAATGGACGTACTGAGAAATATTATATAAACAACACAGAACGTATTACAAGCCATTTTGAAATGAACATCTCACTCGTCGCATTAAATTAAATTAAAAAAAAAACTAAGTCGTTCTAGAGATCACTGTAGACTATAGCAGTAATCTATTGTGATTTCTTTTTCTTTAATTATATTTCTTTTTCCCAGTTGATGTTTAGTTTGGCAAGATAAATTTAATTATATTGATTAAAAAAAAATTAAGGCTTAAATAACGACATTTGAAACCAAGACAAATGAGGGACTCCACTGAGTGTGCAAGGGAAGGGAAGATTCAAGATTGGTTGTACCAACAACACGTGTCAGTGTATTAGAGAAGTTGGAAGCGAGTTTTTCCATTTGAGGCAGCGTCCACGGTGCGACTTTGGGGGCATTTTCTTTCTTCTCCTCACTTTTTTTTTTCTTTTTTCTTGTTGGTTTTCTTGTTGAACTCTCCGAGATAGGGAGCTGTTTAATTTTTAATTTTTTTTTTATTGTTTTCTTTTTCAAGAATGATTTTTTTTAATTTAGTATGTTGAGAATTAGACTTTTATGATTTTTTATTTGCTACTAAGGGATAATTTTCATGTCAAGGGTTAGATCACGAGTTTAAAAGAATAGGTTGGTTGATATTGATTTTTAGGTTCTTTTTAATTATTATTTTTTTAATTTTATCATTCAACATTGGACTTGAGTTTTTTTTAGGTTTTCTTTAGATTGTATATTTTTTAATTTCATCCTTAAACATTGAATTTATTTAAAAATTAAATTTCATAATTTTTTCCTGATTTTTCTTCTATTGAATTGTTTTATTTGCATGATTAGGTTTGAAGGTTTGGTGAGCTACCCAAGTTTACTTATATCTTTCTATAGAGTTAAAATCTAATTAGAAATGTAGTTTTGATATTTTTTTTATTAAAATTTTATTTTATTATCAATAAATTATATAGATATCTTTTCAATATCTTTTTATCTTTTAGAATATTGAAAAACATTTTTTTTATATATATAGGTCAACATGTCACCAGCCAGTTGATTTCCTAACTCTAGAGAACGTCACGCCATCTGTCTCCAGATGACACCGGAACGTACTTGGTCGTTGGGAATGGGCTTCCACCAAACAGTTTGAGATGAGACGGACAAGCACAGGAGTTTCAAGAGATGAGTTGTCATTACTGGGAACTTATGCATCATCATCATCGTTTTTTTTTTTTTTTTTTAACTGTTGTTGCTTTTAATTAATTAATTTATTTTTATAGTATTGCTTTTTTATTTATCATGCAGTTGAATAAAGTTTCAATCCTGTCCTTTAATGGCTGGCAACGGTAGCATCAGCTGCATACAGAACGACGAGAAAGAACTACATAGTCTGGACAGCTCCACATACAGCAATGGATCTTAGGTTCAGATAGATATATAGCACCTGCTGTTTGATATTCCGATCTCAGTCAACCTCCACAGACTAGCACAGGTCATTTTTTGTGCTTAAAAGTTCTAACAGCGCACTCGAGAGACCCAGAGATGCTGGACCTCCAAAGAGGCTACTGTCGTTATTTCAAGCATGAAAACTTAATGCGTAGATTAGTGATGGAGAGCTTCAAAAGTAGCGCATAAGTTCAGCTACCTAGCATGTAGCAGCACAATGATATCAAAAGGAGAAAATCTAGTCATTTGAATTTAATGAGTTTAGATAGCAAAGAAACTTCTTATTATATAAGACAACATAGAAACAGCAATGGTACAGATCTGGAACCAACTCACAATGTCACATCTAACCGAGTTCAGCTTTCTAACACATACCAGCTAAACTTTCTTATTCCGAGGCACAATTGTTCCCATCAACATTTAGAAGTTAAAATGCCAAGCTGATCAGGAAATTGTTTCTAATTGGCATACATGCTGACTGGTTAGGTAAAAAATCTCACTAGACTTTCCAGGTCCACTTGACTTGTAGCTCTGGAATTTCATGACGCTAAATTTGATCCAATTCCTTTTCCACAAAATATCCTTAAAGGGATCTGAAAGCTTCACCAGCATATCGCACATTTCCAAGTTCCTCTTCAATGCGCAGAAGCTGCAAGCAAATTGAAATTCACCAGTAAAGTGTTGAACGTAGATTTGAACAAATGAAATAAACAGAACCATTTTCTGCAGCTAAGAGAACATAGGCAAGATTATTGAACAAAGAAAGGCTTTAGATGAGCACAATATTCTTGGGAGATGGATGATGAAATCTTTAGCTTATGAGATAAGCAGAAGGACACCAATTCCTCTTTGTTGTATCAAAATCTCAGTCTGTCGAGAATGTTTTAAAAAGGGTGTATCAGATCACCCAATTAAGCCAAATCTCCTAAAATGGGCTCTAATTGTTATCAACTTGATCTAACTAGACCTACAGGAAGCTACCACATTGTGAATATGCTACAATAATGCAATACTGCACTGATATCAGAATTGTTGCTAGCTGCATTTTCAGCCCTCTCCATGTCCGTTTGTGAGAGAGAGGTCTAGGTGTTGCCTAGAGGTGGAAAAAGCATCATACTTGAAAATAAGAATGCTGAAAGTAAACGATGGGGGGGTTGAAAGGAATAAGAGAGACAGACAGAGCTGCATCTGCAGCAATATTTGAAAGGGCAAAGAGCAGGTAAACTACAAGTTTTACCTGATTATACTTGGCCAACCGCTCACTTCTGCAAGGAGCTCCAGTCTTGATCTATACAACACAACAAGTACAGTCAAATCCATAACAAAAGAATTGTGCAGTTTATCTGGCATAGTATAACGAGTTTAGATAATAAACCTGTCCACTGGCCAAGCCAACAGAAAGATCAGCTATGAAGTTATCCTCAGTTTCACCACTACGATGGCTGACCATCACACCCCAACCTGCAGCTTTGGAGTCAAGTGCTGCTCTAATGGATTCAGTCACTGTACCTATCTGGTTAACCTGCAAGTCAATGGATCAAGATGAACCAATTTAATTGCACCATCAGTGTGGAAAAAAAATTACTTGCAAATTCCATTTTCTGAGAACAGAAATGGATAAATAAATAAATAAAGGCTGTAACTTCTGTATAAGGAATAAGAAAAGGAGAACATGATAGATTTGATGCTCGCCTTCAGTAGCAAGCCATTGCAAGCCTTTTTCTGAATTGCCTCAGCGATTCTCTTTGGATTTGTGACCAACAAGTCATCTCCAACAATCTGGATATCAACTGAAGATTGTAGTGAAGCCCATGAATTCCAATCATCCTGGTCAAAGGGATCTTCAATAGACACAATAGGGAATTCCTTGACAAAATCCTTGTAGAGGTCACCAAGGCTTTGGGCTGAGAGCACATGAGCTCCATCATTTGGTTGGTTTTTAAAGTTCAAATCATATTTTCCATCTTTGAGAAACTCTGAAGCAGCAACGTCCATTCCTATCTTGATCTGCATCATTATTTTGTGTTCAAATTAAGTATAAGCAAAATTTTACCTGCAGCATAAACGGAAAAAGAAACTGACTGCTGTCTACCTTTCCTGTGTATCCAGCCTTTTCAATCGCATCCATGAGCAAAACTAGTCCTTCCCTGTTATCCTGAACATTGGGAGCAAATCCCCCCTCGTCTCCAACATTGCAAGCATCTTGTCCATATTTTTTCTCAATAATTTTCTTCAGTGTATGATACACTGTCACGTTAAGAAATAAAACAGTTATCAGTCGTTGTCATAACAGATGGGGACTTGAAGTAAAGGGCAACACTAAAGAACATCTCCATCCATGGTAATCATAAGAAAAGATCTTAACTTCAGAAACCACATAATTAAAAACTGCAGGTGGAACTACTGCATAAGGTTGAAAACAATATTAAATCCACATCCATTTCAGCTTTGATTCATGATGCTAAACTAACTGTAGTTTAATTCTTTTTTGTCTCCCCGTTTTAGGTGGTGGAAAATATCAAATAACCAACAAACATTTATAATTAAAAGACAGTAAATGTACGGCTAGAACAGATAGAAATAATTAGCTAACCTTCGCTGCCCATTCGGAGTGCTTCGGCGAAATTGGTCGCACCTACAGGCAGAATCATAAATTCTTGCATGGCCAGATTATTTCCAGCATGACTGCCTCCATTAATGACATTAAATGCTGGAACGGGCATAACAAGCTCCTTGGTTCCTGATATTTCCTGGATGTGTTTATACAATGGAACTCCCTTGGCCCCTGCACCAGCCCGGCACACACTCAGGGATACTCCAAGAATAGCATTAGCACCCAATTTTGCCTTATTTGGAGTTCCATCAATATCCAGCATTATAGCATCCACATCAGCTTGATTTCTAGTCAAATGTCAAGAAAGATTATGCAGCTCAGAAATCCATTCCACTTTCTTAAAAATCATATCTATATACATCTCATAAACACAGCAATCATATTTACATTTTCCAAAAGAAAACGAGACCAAGAAACATATAGGAACAGTAAGTGAAATTAAAAAAAATCTACTTTTATACCAGTAACATATTTAATTTACCTGACATCAACACCAAGAAGCTTAGGACCCAAAAAGTTATTAACATTTTGAACGGCACTAAGCACACCCTTGCCACCATAAACACTTTTATCTCCATCTCTAAGTTCCAAAGCCTCATATATCCCAGTAGAAGCCCCACTTGGTACAGCCGATCGGTAAAGCTGATCATCAGTGACGAGATCAACCTCAACGGTAGGATTCCCTCTGCTATCAATGATCTGCCTCGCCTTCACTGACTTCACCTTGCATTCTTTAGCAATCCTGACCGTTGATGGTGGAGCCACAGTCGCGGAGTTTCTGATAACTAAAGACCGTGTTGATATTTTGGGTTGTTTTGTAGAGAAGCTATTGAGTAAAGGGTTCTTTTTGTTGAAGAAGTTGGTGGCTGGTTGTGTAGCCAGGGCCATTTTGCTGGCGGTGTTTTTGGGGTTCGGAAGAAGTATTTTTGGTAGGGGAAGGGGGTTGGTGGCTTTGCTTAAATAAATAATGCGGGGGAGAGGATGGGACGTGGAAATGTCCGCCAGAGAGCGATGAAAGCAAAGGGGTGACGGGTAGAGAAGTGTTGTTTCAAACTAGCTTGCACTCCTTGTCCTTTGGGAACGCCATTTCTCAAAAAAAAAAAAAAAAAAAAAAAAATGTTAAAAAAGAATTTTTAAAAAATTAATTTAATGTAATTTTTTTAAAAATTTTCTTTTTTAAAAATATTATTTTAATATATTTTCAAGTAAAAAATCAATTTAAAAAACAAACATAAACATATCTCATTGCATATTTTATAATGTTGTGTAAAAGTAGTTTTTATTTTAAAAATATATTAAAATAATATTGTTTATTTATTTATATATCAATTAAAAAATATTAATTTAATTTTGTTTTCTAAAAATAATTCATTTTTTTTTTTAAAATACAATGTATTATCATGGTTGTTGTCTATTATTCACTTGGAAGCTGAAGGGCCAAGAGCAAGACTGGTTGTTTAAAATGTGTCAACAATCAAATTATTATTTTAATATTTTAAAATAATTTTAATATGTTAACATTAAAAATAAAAATAATTAAAATTTGAATAAAAAATATTTATTTAAAAAAAAAATAATCCCAAACAAAAGCATAAAACTAACCAGAAGTCAACCACAGTTAAAAAAAAAAAAAAAGGTTAGGTGGGTGCCTGTGCTTTTTCTTATTAAGAAATACAGGGTCCCACCCAACCATCATGCGTGAATTATTTGTCATTTTGGATATGGGCTGTCCATCCAATGTACTATGTTTTGATTTGGGGGGCTCGTTTTTATATGGGCAGGTAATTAATTAAATGGGCCGGTCCGGGCCGGGATGGTCCGGGCCGGGCTGAGTTTTTATTTTCCTCATAAAAATCATTTGTGATTACTAGTTAATGTATGAGAGTAGGATTGAGGATAATCTTTAATAATTAATACAGAGAAGAAAATACCGGCTTGGTAGATGTGGTTTCTGGTATAAAAATATTTGTTAACTGAGGAATGAAAAAAATAATGTATGTGTTTATTATAATTAATTAAAAATATATTAATTCATAAATCAGAAGAGAGAAAAAAGTGTGAAAGTTAATTAAAAAACTAAAATGAAAAGTTGACTTTCAAAGCAAAAAGCTAAGAATTATAAAAATACAAATATTTTACGTTGAATGAACTTTTTATTTTATATATTTTTCATGTATTTATCTTAAAGGTTTAGTTTGGTTGCTAAGCAGAAACGATTATAGTTCATATAAATACAGAATGCATATAAAACTAATTTATCTAAAATTTAAAAAGGAAAAAAATTTAAAAATAAATTACTATAATCTCTTTGAGGTATTATAAAATTATAAAAACCTTTTAAAAGATTAAATAATATGTTGATAGTATTCAAATTAAACAATTAAAAAAATATGAGAAAGAAGATATTAATACAAAATGAAATTAAATTAATAAATCAAAATTAAAAATAAATGTCTGAATTGCTAAGCTTAGAAGGCTAGACCAGCATGCGTAGCTTAAAAGGAAAAAAACCCTAGCGTGCCCATGTTTGAAAGGCCATGCCCATAGTTTGGTTCTCTCTCTCTCTTTCAAAAAAAAAAAACCATGAAATGACAAACAATACCGAACAATTTTTTTTAAAATAGTGTGCACGACACGTCATCTACCTATGCAAACAACATTTGGTATGCTATTATAATTTTCACTTGGACAACAAAATCCTAGCTTTCAACTTGATTTTACTTAAAAACACCCTCAAAAGCATCCTTAGGATCTTAATAAACCCATTTTAAACCTCAAAATATCATCTAATCAATCTAAAATAATATAAAAATCAAACCAAATAAAAAAAACTTTGCGATCCCTAATCTATTTTTTCTGACATGATTAAAAGGCAACACCACCTCCATTGAAATTTGTGCTTTTGGGTTTTGTTTAAATGTTCATTGGTGTTCTTCGTATTCTTTATTTTTTATGGGTTTTGATTCGTTTTGACAAATAATTTTTGAGTTTTTGTATTTTTTTCAAGTCTGATTCATTTTGGTTTCTGGTTTAAGTTTTGGTTTATTTTTCAAGTCAAACCAGTGATCTTTTATTTGGTTTATGGTCGAATCAAAGGTTTCGAATTAGACCATGGTTTTCGGTTTAGTTCAAGGTTGAACTAGTGTTTTCAAGTCAACCTGATTAGTTTTATTTTGGGTCAGGTACCTAGGCTTTGTTTGGTTAGTTACTTTTTTGTTAAGGGATTTTTGGCCTAAGGGGTTGTTTTACCAAAACTAAAAAACATTCTAAAGGAAAAGAAATGATAGGAAAAAAAAGGTCTAAGATATGAGAAATTATCAGTATATCATAGTTTCTAGTTATGTACATCTAACTCTCTTAGTTTGGTCTCCAATAGTCCTTTTAATTTTTGAAAAATAACTATATCGGCTTCACTTTTTACAAGGAAAGTAGAAATTGTGGTGATATATGCTTGAATGTCAGAGGTGACTTTTCTCTTAAAAAGCTCTTCCTCATGCACTTTGAGGGATGACTTTAACTTGGTCCTTTTGTGTTGTAGCTTCATAAGTTGTTCCTCTATTTTTTTTTATCCCAACATGAGTGGTGGAAAACGATCTAGAGATATCATCTTTAAGAGCTTTGGAATTTTTGAGCTGCCCTTCAAGCTTTTCAATTTTTAAGGCTCGCTACTATGATGTTATCATAGGAGATAGTAAAGACTCTAAATGGTTAAGCTTTTTAGCATCTTCAATCACCTCAATCACCGTTCTTTTAATAGAGAAGCAATCAACCTTTATATTTTCATTAGAGTGGAAGATCTTCTCAACTTCACTAGTTAAGTTAGGAATGTAATGGTTTAGTGAAAGATCTTATCTTGCCTATTATGTCATCAGTGTATTACATAGTTACTCCTGAAGGCTCAAAAGTAGTAGTAGCTCTAGAAGTACACAAATTACTCTTTATATTGTTAAGGACTGGTGGGGGTAATGTTATAGATCAATGAATAAGTTGCTCAAGTGGCAAACTTGATGAAGGATGAGAGTTTATGATCTTAACAACTAAAATATTATAGTGATTAGGGTTAGCAACATAAACAATATTCATTTTTAGCCCAATATCCATATCAAATTCATTCTCTAAGTTCTCTTGACCAAGCTGGAATAAAGAACAATAAAAAAGAGAGTTGATATATGATAAGTAACATGAATTAAAGAACAAAGAAAGTGTCTAACCAATTCATCAATATTATCTGGCATGATTGATGCATTAAAGACTCCGTCAAATTAAAGTTGTAAAACTTCTTGATGCGAACCACCACGACCATAAAGTTTACAAGAAGTCTCAAATGATTAAGAAGTTAAATGCTTAATGTTTTTGGAAAACCATTTCTTAGCGAATGGACCAGCAACAGGTACATATGCATGAAGGCTTGTTCGACGATACTTATCCTTAATTGCCAAGAACTTTTTAGAGGAAGAAGAAGAATTCCTGAAAGTCAACATTTTAAAAAATGCATATTTAAAAGAAAAGATAGAGAACAAGATTACAAGTCCAATGATGTTTATAAATCCTAAAAAAAGTGAGAACTCACCTTGATCAAGAGTTAAAGAAGAGTGGTGCTCTAGCGTTGAAAGGAGATTATGAATCGTCAAAACCGATGGTTCATCAAAAGTAGCAATCGTTGAGAAATAGTTCTTCAGGTTCTATAATTGTTAAGAAACAACTCATCAAGCTCCACAATTGTCAAGAAACAGCTTATCAATTGTTGAGTAATGATTCACCAAAAGTCATAACAGTTGAGAAATGGTTCACACCCCAAACTCCAAAAGCCCCAACCATTGAGTAACGATTCGCCAAAACTCCAAACCATTTAGAAAGGGTTTCAAGCACCGAGTTGTGAAATATTACAATTGGAGAATTCAAACCACCAAGCAACTCATGTAGAACCTTGAGTCAAGTGGTTAACCTACATTCAAGTTCAAAAAATGTAAAAAAAAAAATTAGTTACAATCCAACACGACACAAGTACTTACTAGCATATTGGCTCACGCTCCGCAGCGGGTCTATCAATTTTTTTTTAAAAGTAAAAAATATTAAGAATATGAAGAATATTTTAATAGTGTTATTAAACCTAACCAAATGAGTTAATTTTTAAACCTCCACTCAATTTTTTGCCAGACCCAAATGCCTCGGGTCTGGCAGCTATGCCAAACTTAAGCGCTCTGGCTTAGAACCAAGGTGTACCCACACGTCCAGGTTTGACATTCATGTCAGACCCACACGCTTGGGCCTCACAACCATGCCGGACCCATGCACCTTTTTTGAAAATATAGGAATTCACTTATAATTGTTCTAAAAACATATTTATTTTGTATTTTCATCTTTATCTTTTTAACTAAATATATTTTTATCTTTTCTATATTTTTTTCTTCTATTTTGGGACATTAACCACACCCATCCCTAAAATTCACTCAATGTTTTTTTTTATTAATCTCTAATTTTAGTGAAGAAATCATCTACAAAATTACACAAATTAAGATAATCAAAAGAACAATAAGTCTTTTACATATACAATATTTTATTTTTCTGCAACATAATATATTAATTCAAAAGTTCAGAAGTTTTCTCTTCTGATTATATATTTTAAATTTTCATATATACTAATAGTTATAATGTAGAATAAACTCTCATTGTAACAAACTTTGACAATTAGATCATGCAACAACATCTCAAATTTAAAAAAGCACGAACCCTTTAAAAAATTATCCAACACTTGGATGGAAACATAAAATTAATATTTGCATCAACAATGCATACAAAAAAGAAAAGTTTTATTTTAAAAACTTGAAATAAATCATTTAAAACTCAACATTTTTTTTTCATTCTTTCCTCTTCGTATATAACAAATTTATAAAATAGTTGCACAAATAAAAAAGAGTTTACAGTTAAGTTCTACTACATATGAATAAAAAATCTTGCTTGTGAGGCAGTGTTTGTTTTTGCAGTCCAATCATGCTTTTGAAAGATTTTAATTTTTTTGACCCAAGCGCTGAGGTCTGGCATGGTTGCCAGAGCTAAGGTTCTTGGATGTGGTAAACGTAACTGATTTGACAAACAACAAACAAAGAGGATAATTTTGCACTTTGGTTGTCAGGAGAAAGAAAAGAAAAGAAAAACACAAACAATCAATTACCAGTGGCAATCCAACTATTATCTATATAGTTGTACCACATCAGATTTGATCATCGGAAAGTATCACACACACCTCCTTGATGGCGCGAGCGGCATCCATTCTACGGGGAAGTAAAAGAAAGACAAAGAAACGTCTTGCGAAAAGATAAAAAAATTAAAAGTGAAACTACTATTATAATCCAAAACATATCTTGATATGTTTCCCTCACACCATTTAACTTTTATTATAATATTGCTGAGGATATAATCCAGTAATAAAAATTGTTGTTACTGAAAATTATAAAATTGTTGTGTTTGGAAGTCATAAATTTATTCGCCTATTTGCTTTACATTACTAACATAAACAAGTCACGAAATCGCTCTACAAGGGTTTCAGGAAAAAAGAATATTTACAGAAGAGAATAAAATTTCAGAATACTCAACAAAGAAGAAAATCTCATTCTATCCCTAATTCCAGAATATGTACTCGAGTTTAGTCGTGTTGCTACTGAAAAGTTATAAAATCAGAACGGGTGCTTGCACGGGTTTGTTTTCCTCTTCTGAAATAACATAGCAACAGAAAAGGTCAAAGGGAACAGTTCCTTTTTTGTAAATAAAAGGACGGCTACCGCACAAGTTTCTCTTCCTCTTCAGAAATGGTTGCATAGGGGAGTCAAATTTTCTTTCATGTTCACAGTATAATGACAGTAAAGGCAAAAGGGAACAATTCCTATTTGATGAGGCTAAGGTCAGCTTACCTACACTAAGATTCTTTCCTCTTTTAACGTCCCATGGAAGCATGGGAACTGGGAGTATAGAGGAGAACTGTGGTTGTTGATAATGAGGAGCCCAGCCAAAATACGAAGCAAACGCCTGTGTTATGAAAGGGCAAAATAACAAGGAAAGATTGTTCCAACTTTCGAAATCATGGTGGCTAGAAGGAGTTCAAGCACCGTCCTTGCTTACAACGAACTTGAAGCTTGATAAACATGCTGCCATAACTTGTCCTGCAGAATGTCTCAACTTGCCAGGAAGATTTATCCACTTCGTACCCAAGTGCAAGGCTGCTGTCTGCAATTATAACTCTGATTAGGGGTGCAGTTGTCCATGCAGTTACCTAGAGCACAAAATCTGTCGGGAACATCAATGATTCTCGGAGGACAGGAGAATCTTGGACGAATCCATTGAATGATTTTTGCAAAGAATTGAGAGCAACACTTCATAGAAATGAGAGGAACACTTAGTTTGGGTTTTGTTATGAATATAGAGATTCAAATTTTTCCTCTTGATGTAACTAGAAAAGCTGCCTCGCTAATCTTGCCTCCCTGAATAAGCTTCAAAATTAGAGTCCCTACTGGTTTGAGCCAGCAAAATGAGAAGAGGGAAGGGAGAGTGAGGATAGGATTGCTGCTGCTCTACTGCGGTAAAATTTCAGAACATGGTTCCTTTTTTTTCCTTTTCTTCTGAAGCACCCTCTTCGTGAATATCAGCATGTAGGCCTTGATTGGCTTGCTTCCGTGTATGAGAAAAGGTTCTAGCTGATGCAACGGGAATTGGAAAGACAATCATGGCTATGGCTTTACTAGCACACCTGGCATGTGGAAAGGGAATATGCGTCCTCGTCTCATTGTGGTTCCTACAAGTGTCAAGCTTGACTGGGAAACAGAGTTTCTTAAATGGTGTCCTGCCTTCAAGATTGTAGCATATTTTGGCAGTGCAAAAGACTGTAAATGCAAGAGGTAAGGTTGGCTGAAACCAAGCTCCTACCATGTATGCATACCAGCTTACAGGCTGGTTTTACAGGATTCAAAAGTCTTCAAGATGAAGAAATGTAAGTTTTTGATATTGGATGAAACTCATCTGATAAAAAAACTGGAAGTCTCAGAGATGGGAGATGGCGAAGTCTTTTAAACTTTAATTCAAAACGGTGTATCTTATTAACTGGTACACCTCTGCAGAGTGATCTCGTGGAACTCAGGCCACTGATGTATTTCTTGATGCCCCACATCTTTCAATCTCACCAGGAATTCAACGGCTGGTTTGGTAATTCAAGGTGAACGTTCTATGCTTTGTCACTTTCATGCCATTTTTCTTTTCTGGCTTGTTTCAAAGAATCCAAAAGTAGAGACCAAGATTAGGAAAGAGCTGAAGGATTATTCTTCGCATGAAAGCTGAACTACCAAGAGATGGCTTAATCATCAGGGAACCATGCCAGTTGTATGTATTCCTCAGTACTACTCATAAATGTTTGTCTGCCAATAATTAAAAAGAAGGCATTCTTAATTAACAAGAAAAAAAAAATCAAAATAAAACACCTTCTTAACCATATTTTTCCGGCTGCTTATTTTAATTCTAAGATAATGTTTGGTATACTGGACAATATTGATTGAATATGACTGGATAAATAATTGTCTTATCCTTTGTTTGGTGTGCTTTCAATTAGACTAAACAATTTGATTTATTTTATGTTTATTTAACAGTAAACAGAACTCAACCAATTCAAGATTTAAATTGTTCTAAAGCTCCGTTTGTTTGCTGGAAAGTATTTTTTTTTTTTGAAAGTGAATTATTTTATGATGTTTGGTAGTGTAATGAAAAATAAGTTGGAAAATATTTTTCAGTATTTGGTTATGTCATGGAAAATAAATTGAAAAATAAGTTATTAATTTTTTATTTTTCTCAAGTTTATTAAAATAATAAGGAACAAATCTTACAAATTTAAAAGTTGAATGAGAATGAAATTGAAAAAATAATAATTTCATAAATTATCTCAAATAAAATAAATAATAATCAAAATAATAGAGATCAAATCTAAAAAATAAAAAAAATAAAAGATGAAGAAATTAAAATAATAATAATTAGCATTTCATAAATTATTTCAAATAAAATAAGTAACAATTAAAAGAATAAGGATCAAATTTGATAGATAAAAAAATTCAATAAAAAAATGGTAAAGGAAAAGCAAATAACAATTATAAAAATAAGAACCAAAGTTAATATAAAAATTAAATTTTAAGAGATGAAATTAAAAAATAAATATTCAAAACAAAATATATATAGCAATCAAAAGTTTGATGACCAAATTTGATATAATCAGCAAATAATATGATATTTCTAAATTTTTCACAACTGCAGGAAAGTGTTTTCCGCCTAGATTTTTCAGAAAAACACTTTCCTGGAAACCAAGCCAAATTTTTCTTTGACTGGAAAGTGTTTTCCGTTGACCAACTTTTCTAATGGCAAACAAACACAAGAAAGTTTGGAAAGTAGTTTCCCGAAAAGTGATTTCCGGAAAACAAACATAGCCTAAGTTTTTTAAAAAAAATAGTGAAATAATTGATCAGACCTAACCCAGTTTAAAACTCAGGCCAACCTATGACCCTATCAACCCGAGATAAAACACGAATAAAAAATTCATTGATTATTTTTTTATTTTTTTGATCAAAACAAGGTTGCTTTGATATTTTATTTTTTTAATTTGGGTTAAACCCAAGTTAACCATCCCAAGCTATGACTCAACCCTTATCCCGGGTCGACCTTCAAGTCAGGTTTTAAAATTATAATAATAACTATTTCTATTTTTACATAGTTTTGGATCAACCCAAGTTGACCATCTCTTCCCATAACCTGAACCTTACCTCAGGTCGATCTCTTTATTGAGTTCTAAAACTATAATAAAAATCATTTTTATCTTTATGTTAACTCGAGCCAATAATCAACTTAACCCATAACCTAAGTATAGCCTTGAGGCAATCTCAAGTAGGGTTTTAAAATTATAATAATAAATATTTTTATCTTTATATTAATCCGGGTCAACTCCTAAATCAGGTTTTAAAATTATAATAATAATTATTTTTATTTTTATGATAATAATTCACATTCTTGCTCATAAATAATTCACATTCTTGCAAATCATAAATTTCACAAATAAATCAAGTTTGCATATAAAGAATCAAATAATTATCTTCTTTTTTTTAAAGAATATTTTAAATAAAAATTGTACCAAGTCTTATATTTAATAAAATTAAATAATTGTACACATGCTTGTCTAATTTCAAGCGTGAAAATGATGTCTACAAGCACATTGTGCAACTGAGATCTCACTTGAGAAAAGTACATCCGAGAAACAAGAAAAGATATGATACCAAAGATGTCATGAGTTCGAGCGTCCAGGTTGGGGGTATTATAACTGTTGGAATCAAGGGGACACATACAGAACCACATACCCACCCAGCTGCAAGAGCTCCAAGCCTGCAATGATGATAAAAGAAACAAAACAATAAATTAAATGAACAAAAATTAAAAATAGATGGGTTTTTTTATTGAAAATTGGGAGATAAATAGGCGTGAGGGTAAGTGACAGGTTCTCGTTTTCCTCTCTCCCTTCTTTTTTCTCTTCGATGCATACACTTGATTGACATGTTTTCATCGTTGGAACTTGCTCTAACACCACCATTTTATACTAAAGTGAGATGGCATGCTAATTGAATCCATTATCTGATACAAATGTCACTTGTACTTAAGATTTGTGTAAAGCGGGTGTCAATATATCTCGCCTTAGATAGTTTCAAATACAGGCGAACTAGACCATTAACATGACAAAGCAAAAAACAGCATCAGGGGAAATGCCAACAAGGGAAGTAGATGTCCCAAGCGTGACCAAAAAGAACTCTTAGTAAGTGCAGCAATCCAAACCACAAATCACCACCCTTTGAAGGGGCGTGCCCCCCATGACTAAGAAAAGGAATGAAAAGATTAAAAAGAAAAGTAATTTCCAATCTTTTCATTATCTGACTCACCCAATAATGAAAGCTCTGCCCAAGCTCTTCGTCTTCTCATTGAGGAAATATATGCAAGCTGCCAAAGAGACTGCGACCTGCACAAGACTAAAGCACTTGATGCAGAGAAAAAAGGGGTGACTGCAATCTATTCTGCTTCCCAAAGGTCGCAGTCCAACACAAAATGCAAAAATCAGGTATGGTAAAAGCCAAGGCTCTACATCTAGAAATAGACACCTGGATATGAGAGTCTTATGCGTCAAGGGAAAATAAAGGAGATGGGCATCTCCTGAAAAGTAAGTTAAATAAAGTCTTGCAGTCTGCATGCATTGAAGCTTATTTCATAGAGAACTGAACCTTTGATCTCTCAACGAGACAGCAAAGAATAAATGTTATTGATATCCACACATAATTAAAAACACATAAACTACTCCATTTATACTAGGGGAAAAAACCAAGGATCACATATGAAATGCTTCTGATGAAATGTTGATTTCCACCATGCTTCATGTCAGACATGAGAATCCAACCTCCTTTTCCAGTCTTATTCACATCTCACATCTCACATGCCAATCATTGCAAATTTCATTTTTTTAAAAATCATTATACAATATAACACTATGATGCATCTCGTGAAGGAAACATAGACAGGATCATAATTCATTACTCGATTCTGGAACCTCCTTTTCCACTTATATCCGCATCTCACATGCCAGTTATTGCAGATTTCATTAAAAATAAATCATTACAAAATATAACACTATGATGCATCTCGTGAAGAGACAATGACAAGTAAATGAAAGAGCACAACTTGAAGACACAGGATCAATGTGCACTAAAACTTCAGCATAAAAAACAAATTGACAAGGAAAGAAACTAAATAGCAATATTTATTAAAAAAAATATGACACCAAATTCCTAAATAAGACTATACATTTAGCCAAATTCAAAATTATCAAAATATCCTTGTTTCGCAAGAAAATGCAGTTTCCTGCAGAAATTACAATTCTGCCCTGCTTACAGGATCACCCAAGACTCAACACTTAGTCCCCAACCGAGAAACTTACTGTGGACATCATTTTCCGACCAAAAAAGCTTTTTGATTGATAAAGAACCATTGCGATCTAGCCTGGGGTTTGTAAAGACAGTTCTCCCCAAGTATAACATTGCTAATTCAGAGCTATAGTCATTGAACAGGGGTTCAGAAAACAGGCCCAAAGAAAAAGTTGTTTTGCGACCCCATATTAATGCTGTAATTAGATGACTACAAAGGCACTCTTAACAACAGCTTATTCCTAATTACACAAACAATTCAAAAAAAATAAAAATTGATAGGACAGCTTCCACCTCAAAGCCAAACACACATGGACATTTCCCTAAGGTTCAAGGACCAAAATCCTTGTCATCCACCCTCCTTGGGATTTCTGAAAGTGTAGCATTCAATACAATGAGAAAGGGGGGCAGAGGACTCAATCTTTTGAAAAACATTTTGTATTTAGGAGAAGCAGGTATCCTCCATCATTCTCCTAAATGCTTGACCCCTATCATTTTCAACGCCACAACTAGCAACAGCACCTCAACATGATAGAATTGAAAAGGAGAAGCTTCAACACAATGCCAGCAACTCAAAGGCAATATTGCCCACCTAGGCTATTATCATAAGTCTAAACATCAACTTTCATCTAAGAGTTCAAGAGAAAATCATCAACTGAGAGAAAATTCCAAACCTACCTGGAAAGCAGGACCCCCTTCCGCAGAATTCATGATACTCCAGCCACCCATAAATGCAAAGAGGAACAATCTCCTAAAAATGACTTCCACTGGAGGAAGTTCCACAAAATCAAGTAAATTCTTAACCCAAGGAGGAGACTCCTCCACCTTCTTCTTTAGCCTGGTTTTCAAATTAATTTTTGTTTTTTTCCTCTCTCTAAAGCTAGTCATCAACAGTTTCTCAAAGGCAGCTTCTATTGATTCTTCACTTGTTTCATGTCCAGCATATTGTTGCAGGAGAAAATTGCGGGAACTCCAAATTTCCTCTTCAGATGCATAGGGACTGATACCAAGACGCTTATAAGGATCCCAAACATTCGTCCGAGGAAATTTTGGGATGTTGCCTACAGAAAAAGTAAATGCACATGAGAAAATAATTTGAACAAACTAATAGTAAGACAGAATTAAGGGATCACAAACTGTACACATTAGCCACTAGGAACCCAGACTTCGTAAGCATAAACCATAGGCAGCAATCTGCTAACAATAGACAAAGCATGCGCTAAGCATCACTTGCAATCAATTTTATGGTCTTGGTCAAATCAAAGTTCAGTTCTTACTCATACAGAAAGTGAAAAGGGAGAAAACAAAAGGGTTTAAGAAGATCACCTATAGTACAAAAATCAAATAGGCAAACTCAAAATATCATTATTATTCTTTCAAAGTTCTCTGTGTGTTCATTAAATAGGCAGGGCATTTTACCTGAGCATTCATGGTCACTACAAGAATTTAAAGAAAATATCCTATGCATCATCGACATGGATACTTGGAAAGTAGGACAAGTACCCACACTGCACATTGTTGAAAGAGATGCACACATTTTATCATAATAATATCAGAAACAAACTTGTTCACCTGACCCTCTACCCATTTTGTCTCTCTTTTTTGGATAAAATAGAAAAAAATAAATTTAATCCATAATTTGCATCCAAATATATATCAACATAAGTATCAAAACAAAACAATTCAAGCGTCTAACAACAACAACAACAACAACAACAACAATAATAACAATAATAATAAAGTTATTACCTTCATAAGGTGCATCTACAGCACATTTAATGCTGGCAAGGCCAATTCTAGGGCTTCTTGAAATTGGGGTGTAGAAATATATGCCTTTTTTTGTGTGTTCTTGTGTACATCTTCTGATAAGAAAATAAACAAAATCTTCGAAAATATAACCGAAATACCCAAATTAAAAAAAAAAAATGTGTATATATAGAGAGGGAGAGGGAGAGACTGTGTGAATAAGAGACTTACAGTTTATGGGAAAGGACTAAAGGAGAGGAGATGGTTGTAGCAGTACTAGAATTTGAGAGAAACAGAGAACAAACCATTCTTTCTTTCTTATTCTCTCTCTCTGTTTTTTAACGATTATCTCTCTCCCCCTCAGTCTGCGAAGCCTCCCAGGCTTGTTCTTTGGCTTTGGCTTTGGTTCTGGCTCTGGGGTAAGAGGCAAAGGGCAAAGGAAGGTCGGCTCTTTTCTATCATGATCTTGCTTTTTTCTATTTTTCTTTCTAATTTTTGTTTGTGACCTCAATTTGGTACAATACCTTCATTATCATTCTCAATTGCATCCCAAACTTATAAGTCTTACCAATTAGGTCTCCAATATTTCCTACATCTTTTTTCAATTTGGTACCTGCTAGTCCATTGTTCATGCTGTATGCCCTAACAATTTGATGGAAAAATTAATAAATATTTAACATTTTTTTTTTGTCTAATATGCATGTTTATACACTATCAATTTGAAGGAAATTTGACAAAAATATTGATGCTCGTTAGCAAAAATACTTTATTAAGATTTTTTTTTAATTTGAAATATTCAAAATTGATTTAAAAAAATTTTAGGTTTAATGAATAGATAGGTCTAGGACTGAAAAGTATCACAGATGTGTGCTAATTAAGAATATCTTGTTGGGATTTTGTTTAGAATCATGGTTAATACGAAAATTTAAGGTAAAATTAAAAGTATGGTATATTTATTTTTCTGGATTAAAATTTTGTTGGAATATAATCTTCAATATAAGTTTTTTAACATGGAATATTAACATAATTTAAATAAATTATAGGTGAATGAAAAATTAATTTTTTTAAAAAATTAGTTGGCATATTTTGTAGAAACCCAAAACTCTTTAAAAGCTTCTATCTCATATAAAAAAATAAACGAACTTTTCTAATGGTTTATTTTATTAGAAATGAGAAAAGCGAAAATTGAATCTAAATAGCATACAAGCTTTTAGAAGAAAAATAACTTAAGTAAAATGGACTTTGGATTTAAATCTGTGCGCGCTTGACTCGGGTTGGACTTCAGCTTGAGTTTATTATAAAATAATTTTTTGAATTACAAAACATTTTTTCCCACTTAAATTTGGGATTTAGTTTGGTTTATAAAAAATCATTTCTTATAACCCAGCTCACTGTTTTGTCTAGTACTTGAATGTAAAGAATTGATTTAAATTAAAATAACATTCAAGTTTAATTCATGTTTAGGATTCAGGGTAATAAAAGATGATGGTGGAGGAATTTTATCAGTTTTTTGGTTTCTAAAATCATATATAAAAAAAGGTGTAGATGGATAAAAAATAACTTTTTAAAATGATAATATTGATGAAGAGGTTTACATGGACCAAACCAATGTGTTTGTTGTTAATGGACAATAAAAGAAAGTATGTAAACTTGTTAAATTATTATATGGTTTGAAATAAGCACCTAAACAAATGACATGAAAATTTTGACTAGGTTATGTTGTCAAATGAGTTCAAAATCAATGAGGTTGATAAATATATTTATATGAAAAACATAAATAAATGTATATTAATGTTTGTCTCAATGTTGATGATATGCTTATTTTAGACAGTAATAATTACATGATTAAGTCTGCTAAGAAAATGTTAACTAATAAACTTGATACGAAAATTTTAGGTGATACAAATGTCATACTAAAAATAAAAATCTTTAGGACATTTCATGATTTGATATTGTCTCAATCTCATTATGTTGAGAGAATTCCTGATAAATTTTTTAAATGTGGCAATAGCATTGTAAAAACACTAATGGATATGAGCGTCTATATATCTAAAAATAAAGATAAATGAATAAATCAATTAAAATATTTCTAAATAATTGAGAGCTTAATTTATGTTATAAATTGCAGAAGACTCGATATTTCATACTCAATTAGAAAACCACGTAGATTTACCAATAATTCAAGTATGGATCATTGAAACACAATAAAGAGGGTACTCAAATATTTTGATGTATACCTTGGATTATGAGGTACTTTATATTAGTTACTCAGTGGTACTAGAATGGTATAATGATGCTAGTTTGATATCACACACTAAGAATTCAAAATTTATTAGTGGATATATCTTCACACTTGGTGGAATAGATGTCTCATAAAAATTCTCTAAGCAAACGTGTATCACAAGTTCTATAATGGAATTAGAGTGTATTACTCTTAATAAAGCTAAAGAAGAAGCCATATGACCTTGTAATTTCTTAGAGGATGTCATAACTCATTTTTGGGTTTCCCTACAAATTTACTCTTTTCCTTTTAAAAATTAAAAATTAAAATAATAATAATAACAACAACAACAAGAAGAGTGACATCTTGGCAAAAACAAATCGAGAAGGGTTTCAAATATATATATAAGAATCAAGCTAGAGTTTTAGACAAATTTTAAAGCCTAATCATACCCCATTGTACCCAAAACTAAAGAGACATTACAGATTCAAGGTCAAATTAAATGGTTATTGGACAAATCTGCATGAAAATTAAGTTTGGAGATTTAATTAGACTTTTTACAGGCCAATTTGATTTAATCATGGGCCAAATTAAAATTTTAATTATGTTTAAGAATTAATTTGGGTCAAATTAAAAGATTTAATTAGGTACAAAGACGTAATTATACTTTTAATTAGTTGAATTAATTTTATTAGGGACTTAATTGGTGAAAAATTAAGTTTGGAAGCCCAATTTGGGCTTAATTAAGAAGATTAGAATTTTAGAGGACCGAACTCTTTTATGAAGGCAATCGATTGAAATCAGTGATAAAATTATAAGAAAACCAAAATTTAAGGTCAATTATGGATTAACTTGAAGAGATTCATAACCAATCACTTATTTTAAAAATGTGCTAAACTTCAAGGACTCAATTTGGTTGATAACATAGGTGAAATTGAAGCAAATTAAAAGTTAAATGGTCAATTGAGGATCAATTTGCATAAATTCAAAACCAATGATCAAAATGAAAAGGTGTTAAACTCCGGGGTTGATATTTGAGTTTGACAAAGGTAAAATCATATAAAATTAAAAGTTTGAAGTCAATTAGGGATGCAATTAAAAGAAATCAAAAGATGAGTGACTAAATTGAATTTTAGTCAAATCCCTAATTAAAATTCTAATGGTGTCAAGATAGTACCATTTCATTTAAATGAAACGGTGTGTTTTGACCAAAACAGTTTGTTTTGGTACAAAACAACACCATTTTGACCAATACCATAATAAAAAAAGGGTGCTAGATAACTTATCGCCTGACCATTGTTCATCATCTTTAACCTTTTGTACCCGAAAGGATGCTTGGGTAGCTACTTTCAAGGGCATTTAATGCCTCATCTCTTCACCAAACAGGACAAACAAGACACGACTCTAATGGCCCGACACTTTACTACACCTCATTGTAATTCTTGTTGACTGGTCACCTTTGACCCGATCAGCCTTTTGCAACCAATTTTCACAGCTTATGATGATGAGTTTTGACCAACGATTAGGATCTTTCCTGTTTAAATCAAAGGCCAAGATTTATTCCCAATAAAAACCATATGTCCCTCTTTCATTTCCTATAAATAATGGTGAATTTTGTGCATTAAACAAGGAGAAAAAAAGGGTGGAAAGTGAGCCAAAAAACCAACTTTTACACATCATTTTTTAATTGCATTACCAACCTTGTTTCATTTTCCACCTCCTCCTCACCTCATGACCTAGCCTCACCATGACAGCCTATTGAGCCATCACCATGGACAACGGCCCCTCCCCTTCATAGTTTCCTTTTCTCGGGTCATTGTCAGCTCCCATAATGTTAAAGATAGTAGCCTCTTCTCCCTCTACATCATAGCCTCAACTAGTTCCAGCCACTGTCCATAACGAAGACCACACCAATATCCTCCTCCCTTGACCAAACCACTCAAGATAGTCAGCTCTTCTCCTTCACTTTATCCATGAACAGCAGCAGCACCATTTCCAATAACTTGAGCAACTCCTACTCTCAATAACGTGAGCAACAACTTCCCTACCGCCAACTCCTCCACCAGCAATGATAGCAACCCATCATCACAGCAACACATAACTCCTTTTAGCTAGGTAACCTTCTCTTCTTTTCTTTCCTTAGCTAGGTTATGTTGCATGCAGGACGTGAATTAATTCACATCTTACAACAACTAGTTTTCTCTCTAAAAGGGAGAGGGGTTAGACACGGTTGGTTAGGGTCTAGCCCATTTTGTTTTTCAAAAAAAGGAAATTATTGGGCCTTTAGTCGCCCTAACCCAACCAAACCAAATCAAGCTTTGACCTTAGGCCCAACCAGCCCATTTTTTAGACTAAGGGTGTGTTTGCCTTACATACACTGATGCATTTCTCTTAGTTTTTTAATCTATTTTTGTTATAATGTTTAGCCAAACAAGCCTAATAAAAAGCCAAAAAAATCTAAAAAATTTCAAAGACCATTTTGAAATTATTTTCCTAATATTAGGTCATAAACTTACACTGTAAGATATAAGCCTGATATTAAAAATATCTAATTTATCTCTGAAGTTTAAAAAAACTCCAAAAAATTCCCTCATTTTAAAAACAAAAAGAAGTTATATTTTCGTGCATGCAACTAAATCCTAATGGTTTTTCACATTTTTATCTAATGCATATTTTCGAAAAAGGATAAAATCACATTTTTATCATGTTTAAAAAATATAAAATGAATATCATAACTGGTTTATGATTATCCATTAAAGTTTGGCCAAAATACCAAAAATCTCACAACAACTAGTTTGTTATTCGGAGTGTTAGGATTTAGCTGTAAGGTTTAATTTTTTTTTTTTTTTTTGGGGGGGGGGGGGTTACAAAATTACATTGTAAAGCTCAGCCTCAAGTATTGAAGATACAAAACATAAGAAATATATGTGATTCTAAATCTAGGCCTTATAACGGTTATGATTTAATTCAATAAGGTAGAGACTTTCTTATGAAGGGAGATCTATCTTGAACCTTAGATGAGACCAACATATAGAAACATGACCTAAAAAAATAATCAATCAATAATGCAGCTTATTATAGGTAGGGTATACTAGAAGGTGATGCATCTTTCCCTTGCATAAGTAGTCCTCTTACCCAGACTCTTGTAAATCATTAGGTTTTCTAGTGACCATAATACTATGTGACAACTCTTGACCCCTATAATCATAACTTTATGATTAAACCCAAAACTCTTTTTAATTTTAGGAGGCAACTCTGTTATTCGATAGGTTAATGACTCCACTGGGAAATTGTACGGTCGGACTAAGCTTTGCTTGTTTGAGTGTTTGCCTATTTATTTTGTTAGTTTGTTTAATTTAATTTTAGCATTTTTTTTACTGCTTTACCATGTATTTTTATATTCTGCTTGTGCAAAAGTTCATCAGGTATGGATTAATGTTGGTTAATTTCGCAAGTGCACGAACCGTAACAAGTAATAAAGTGATGAGTAGAGTATCGTCCCACGAGAATTTGTAAAAATTACCACTAATTACCAAAGTCTTTTAAATTATGATCTATTTGAGGAATTGAATGAGATAGTTTATGAAACAAAAATTAATGATAAAAAAAAAAAAACAACCAAATGATTAAATATTAATGAATTCAATTGTACTGGTTCTAGGATTTCTGACTTACCGTAACTATGCTCATGTGAACTTTCTCGATTAAATTAATTACTCCTAATGTTGATAATCAGGTTTTCCTAACGTAAATATTAATCTCTCTCGAGCATCAATAAATTATTTCGACAAACAAATTTCATATACTCTATGAAAGTTCTGAACTTGTCGAAATTTATTAAGTACTGTAAAACCTGTAACGATTACAAAAGTTCCTAGGATATCTCTATCCTATAGATTTCTTAAGGTATTTCAAACAATAGCTAAAAAAACTATCACTTCTCAGTTTCAAATTGAATGCTAAATCATGCAGATGTTGGCCAAACACACGCAAGCATTACACATAGAATGAAATACTCAACATCTTAATGTAATAATTCAATCGAAGAAATTGTTCACATATTCATAGTAAGGTTACATCAAAAATCCCAGAATAAAAGTCTACTCCATAGTTAAATTAAAGAGAAACAAACTTGATACGGTGAACATCACTCAAAAGCAGAGAATTTCAGGAATAGATAGGTGTCCTCCCGGTCTTCAATATTTTGTCTCTGTTCTTTTTTTTTTTGTTTCTGTTGGTGCCGCCTCCTCTGTTTTTCTTTGCTATGTTATAGGGTTTCTAAGTGTCTCCACTCTGTTTTTCAGACCCCGTTTCTCTTTTTTTATATTGTTGTTGTTCTACCCCTGCAGTAATGAGGAAAGTTTCCTTTTCTGCATTGAATTCCTTCCTACCCAGACATTGTGGGTCAGATTTGAGGTAGGAAACGTGCGAATTCAAAGATCTTTATTTCTGGAGAAATTGTAGAGAATCAAATTTTCTTTCCAACGACATTGATCTTGCAATTTTTTGGACCTCTGAGCGTTGAGATAAGGGCCATAAACCAAAACAGTCTTTGCAGTGCATGAATTTCAGGCTGGTTCAATCCTTGTTTTTCAACTCGCTTTTTGGGCTTCGAAACAACAAAACTGAGTTATATGCCCTTCATATGTTTTGTAGACCTTCATCTCAGCTATTTGAAAATGATGACAAACATCTAGAACTAAGTTGTATAGCTTCTTTTGCAGCACATAATGAATCACTGTTCAGTTTCACTGCCGGACTCTGCCTATTTAGTAACCTAATATCTGAAAACACATAATTTCCCACGAGGTCAATAGTTCAAAAAGAGATTCAACATTCTAATTGTCTTGTGCAACATATCCAAAATATTTAAAAATCAAGCATGGATAGTGGAAAATATACATGCTAAAAATTCTCTTATCAAATACCCCCAAACTTGAATGTTTGCTTGTCCTCAAGCAAAAAGGAAACCATGAAAGCAGAGTGCTAAAAGCTCATGATAAGTTCAACTTTGACATTTAAAAGGCTCCATCGTGCAGCATTCACTTCTTGACTTAGCTCATAGAGAATATTAGATAATGGAAAACTAAGCATTCCTACTCTCTGTGCAGACCGTTGTACAAACTTCCAACTCATCCATGTGTTTCATGTGTTTAGCATCCTTGAACCGTGCACAGTCATTCTGCCATTATTAAATTTTTTTTTAACAAAGTAGCCAACTTTAGGAGTAATAACACACTTTTACTTGTCTTTTGATAAGGGTGATTTTTTTAAATTTATCACTTGTCTTTTAACGCGAATACAAACATTTGTGATGAATGCACCCGGTTACTTAACAGGTCATAAACTTAAAATGCTTTGCATACTCATATTTTAAGCTGTCGTTTGACGTAAAAGTAAACATTTGTGACAAATACTCTTAGTTACTAAGCAACTCAAAACATTGGAGTAGATACACATCATATACTTATTCATTCACTTTCATACTCATTATCACTCCTTGTTTTGATTTTTTTTTTCTTAGAGGGTAATAACAAGAAAGAATAGCACACTTATCTCTTATGCATAACTACACAATTCATATGACTGTGCTGGAAAAGTGTACTTCAATAATTCAACAGAAAATAGTCATGCTTAATCCAACTTTATAAGATATTATCCGCTCTAAGCCAAGGAATATCGTGGATACATCATGAAGCACCTAAAAATGTCAAAGTTGGTCTTAAATGCATATCATTTTTCACCCTCTGTTTTCATGGTTCTAGTGTGCAGTGTCTTTCATAGTCAAAGCATGCAATGTCTCCCCCAAACTTAAATACCACATTGTCCTCAATGGAAAAACAAAAAATAGAAAGGCTTACGAATACTTCCTTTTGATTATGTGCGTATGAGTTTGTTGTTGCTCCTGGTTATTTGCTTGTATGATCAATCCCTGCACAACTCAATGAAACAAATAAGGGTTTTTTTTTTATGGGTTGCCTCCCAATTAGCGCTTAGTTATAGTCATTAGCTTGACTTTTCCATTTAGCTAAGATGAAGTGAGAGGGATATCATCCCTTTTTTCAATAGACTCTCCATTCCTATAATGCTTCAGACGCTGCCCATTCACTGTGAATGTTCCCTTTTCATCATGAGTGACCTTTACTGCTCCATAAGGAAATACCTTCACAACCGTAAATGGTCCCGACCACCGTGATTTGAGCTTACCAGGAAACAAGCGGAGCCGTGAATTGAAAAGTAATACCTGCTGACCAGGGACAAACTCCTTGCGTACAATGTGTTTGTCATGCCATGCCTTGGTTCTTTCCTTGTATATCTTGGCATTCTCATAGGACTCATTGCGAAATTCATCCATCTCATTAAGTTGCAGGGTTCTTTTCTCACCTGCAACTTGCAGATCCATGTTCAGTTGTTTCATTGCCCAGTATGCCTTATGCTCTAATTCAACAGGAAGATGGCATGCTTTTCCAAAAACTAATTGATACGGAGACATTCCCAATTGTAAAACCTCTAGGCGAAAAATCATAAATTGACTAGTTTTATGTAAAACAAAAAAATTCGTAACTCTTGATTGGGTTATCTAAAAATTCTGAAATTTTGCGTGGAGCCTTCTAATAGGATACCTTAGCTTGGGATGTAAAGAAATGTTGGGAGATTTCATGATATTATAATTTGAGGGTGTTACACCAATGGTGTTTTGAATGCTGTCCGATATGCCCACAATGCATCATTTAGCTTTCGTGCCCAATCTTTTCGAGAATTACTTACTGTTTTCTCTAAGATTTGCTTCACCTCTATTTGATACCTCTGTTTGGCCATTTGTCTGAGGATGATAAGCCAATGCTCGTTTGTGTTTGACTCCATACTTAGATAGCAGTGCTTCAAACTGCTTGTTGCAAAAATGAGTTCCTTCATCACTGATGATGGCTCGAGGAGTACCAAATCTAGTAAAGATGTTCTTTTGTAGAAAATTAAGTACCACCTTGCCATCATTTGTAGGCGTTGCAATTGCCTCGATCCACTTTGATACATAATCCACTGCTAAGAGAATGTATTTGTTGTTATATGATGAAGGAAAAGGTCCCATGAAATCGATGCCCCAAACATCAAATAATTCAACTTCTAAGATATCCTGCAGTGGCATTTCATTTTGTCGAGATATATTCCCAGTATGCTGACATCTATCATAAGCAGTAACAAAAGCATGAGCATCTTTAAACATAGTGGGCCAATAAAAACCTAACTGCAGAACTTTGGTTGTAGTGCGCTGTGTTCCAAAGTGCCCCCCATATTCAAGTGTGTGGCAATGCTTCAATATGTTTGTCATTTCCTCTTCTAGAACGCACCTCCTGATGACTTGATCTGCACAATGCCGATAGAGTATCGGCTCCTCCCAGAAGTAGTGTTTGACTTCAAAAAAAATTTCTTCTTTTGCTGGTAAGAAAAATCTGGCGGTATGATTTTACCTGCAAGAAAGTTGACATAATCTACATACCAAGGAAATAATTTGTTAGTGGAAATTGTTAAGAGTCTTTCATCAGGAAAAAACATTCATTTATAACCATGAATTTAGGCTCCAGTTGCTGTGCCAATTCCAGCCTTGAAAGATGATCTGCCACCACGTTCTCAATCCCCTTTTTATCTTTAATTTCTACATCAAATTCTTGCAGTAACAAGATCCAACGGATGAGTCTAGGCTTGGCATCTTTCTTAGACACTAGGTGTCTAATTGCAGCATGATCAGTATACACCAGCACTTTGTTTCCCATCAGGTAAGGCCGAAACTTATCAAATACATAGACCACAGCAAACAACTCTTTCTCGGTTGTGGCGTAATTTAGCTGGGCATCGTTGAGTGTTCTGCTGGCATAATATATGGTGTGAAACACATTATTTTTCTGCTGCCCAGTACTGCTCCAATTGCATAATCACTTGCATCATATATCAGCTCAAATGATTTATCCCAATCCGGTGCAATTACAATAGGAGCTGTCACTAGCCTTTCTTTCAATAACATAAAGGCTGTCTTGCATTCCTCATCAAACTGGAACTTTGTGTCTTTTAGCAGCAAACTGTATAGCGGTTTGGATATTTTAGAGAAGACTTTGATGAACCTCCTATAAAACCCCGTATGACCAAGGCAACTTCTAACCCCTTTGACTGTAGTTGGCGGCAGAAGCCTCAATTTTAGCTCTGTCTACCTCTATTCCTTTTTCTGAAATCTGGTGCCCCAACACTATACCTTCCTTTACCATGAAGTGACATTTTTCCCAGTTCAAAATCAAGTTTGTCTTTTCACAATGCTCTAAAACCAACGCCAACTTTGCAAGGCAATCATCGAAAGAAGTTCCAAATACAGAAAAGTCATCCATGAAGACCTCAATGATCTGCTCCACCATATTTGAAAAGATATCCATCATGCACCTCTGAAAGGTAGCTGGTGTATTACACAACCCAAAAGGCATTCTTCTGAAAGCAAAAGTACCATAAGGGTAGGTGAAAGTGGTCTTCTCTTGGTCCTCATGTGCAATGGCTATTTGGTTGTATCCCGAATAACCATCTAAGAAACAGTAGTATTCATGCCCAGCTAACCTTTCCAGCATCTGATCAATGAATGGTAGGGGGAAGTGATCTTTGCATGTTGCCTTGTTGAGCTTTCGATAATCCATGCAAATCCTTCATCCAGTTACTGGTCTAGTAGGTATCAATTTGTTATCTGCATCCCTTACCACTGTCATTCCTCTTTTTTTTAGCACAACTTGGACCGGGATCACCTATGAGCTGTCAGAGATTGGATAAATAACACAATCATCTAACCATTTCAGAACTTCTTTTCGGACTACCTCTTTCATGGTCGGGTTAAGCCTTCTCTGATGTTCTACTGTTGGCTTGACTTCATCATCTAACAGAATTTTATGCATACAAATAGAGGGACTGATGCCTTTGATATCTGTCAATACCCACCCGAGAGTTGCCTTATGTTTTCTCAACACCCTCAACAATTTTTCTTCCTCTGTTTTGGATAGCTTTGCAGAGACTATCACAGGATAGGTGGAAGCTTCTCCAAGATATGCATATCGAAGGTGTTCTGGCAGAGGTTGCAATTCCAGAATCGGTGTTTGTTCACTGGTTGATTTTATTTTTGGTGCTGGTTGTCCCAAATCTTCAAAGTATCTTCTGTGGTTAGGTTCAAAAGAGTCCATCCAACATGTATATTCTGCTATCTCAGCGTCCTCCTCCCATACCTTATTTAAAAGACATGCTTCTAACGGGTCAGTTGGAAGCTTGACTTTGTCATTAATTAAGGATTCCACCACTTGAATGCTCAAAGAGCTCTCCCCCATATCTGGTTGTTTGATGGCTTTGAACATATTGAAAATCACCTTCTCTTCATTCACCCTTAACCGTAGCTCCCCTTTCTTCACATCAATTAACACACCTTCAGCGGGCAAGAATGGCCGGCCAAGCAAGATAGGAATCTCATTATCCTCCTCCATATCTAGAATGATGAAGTCTGCTGGAAAGATGAACTTGCCCACTTTCACCAGTACGTCTTCAATTATTCCCCTTGGATGCTTCAATGACCTATCAGCTAGCTGCAGTGTTACTATAGTTGGCTTTGCTTCACCTAAACCAAGCTTCTTAAAAATAGATAAAGGCATTAGATTAATACTTGCACCTAAATCACATAAAGCTTTTTCAAATATAGAATTTCCAATGGAACATGGTATAGTAAAACTCCTTGGATCTTTAAGTTTAGGAGGCAGTTTCTTCTGCAAAGTGGCACTGCATTCCTCAGTAAGAGCAACAATCTCATATTCCTCTAGCTTTCTTTTATTTGAGAGTATGTCCTTCAAAAATTTCACATAGCTTGGCATTTGTTCAAGAGCATTTGCAAAAGGAATGTTAATCTGTAATTTTTTAAACACATCAAGAAATTTAGAAAATTGCTTATCAAGTTTATTCTTCTTGAGACGTTGTGGAAATGGAATTCTCTGAATTATTTCTTGCGTTGGTTCTGGAAGAGGATCAGATTTTTTCATATTCTGAAGTGGTTTCGCCACTTGCTCCTCCTCTTCTCTTCCTGCACTCTTGTTTCCAGCGGTCTGCTCCACTTCTTTTCCACTTCTTAAAGTTATAGCCTTGCATTGCTCCTTAGGATTAATTTCAGTTGTGCTTGGTAGATTTCCTTGTTGTCTACCCATTAGCATGTTGGCTAACTGACCAACTTGAACCTCCAAATTTTGAATTGAAGCTGCTTGGTTTTGCAGATTGGTATTTGTTTCAGTCATGAATCTGCTGGTGTTGTTTGCTAATTGTGTCATAGCTTTTTCAAGTTTTGATTTCTCTTTCATGTGCTCACTTGAAGATGGCATGGCTGGATTCTTCATGATAATTTAATTGTTCCATGAGAAATTAGGATGATTTCTCCAACCGGGATTATATGTTGCACTGTAGGGGTTGTTCTGCTGGCTGTAGTTTGACACAAAATGAGCATGCTCTGCTTGAGAGAATGGGTTCCCAACCTGACACTCTTCACTTGTGTGATTTCCATGGCAAAAATCACAAGTTGTATGGATGACATTTGCTGACAGTTGAGTGGTTTTCAGTTGCTGAGTTAGTGAATGGACTTGAGCTGTTAATGTCGTGATTGCATCAATTTCGTGCACCCCAACAGTCTTCTTCTGTATGCTTCTTTCATTTGGCCATTGGTAATTGTTCATAGCCATTTCTTCCAATAAGTTGTAAGCATCATCCTGTGACTTACTCATAAAAGCTCCTCCTGAAGCTGCATCAATTAGTGTTCTTGTGGAGGCATTCAATCCATTGTAAAAATTCTGCACCTGCATCCACTTCGGTAGTCCATAGTGGGGGCATCGCCTGAGCAAATCCTTGTATCTCTCTCATGCCTCATACAATGGTTCACTCTCAAGTTGGGCGAAGTTAGATATCTCAATGCATATTTTTGCTGTCTTGGCTGGTGGAAAAAATTTAGCAAGGAATTTCTGAGCTAAATCTTTCCAGCTGATAACTGAATCTGCAGGCATGGAGTTTAACCAGTTCTTTGCTCTATCTCGTAGAGAAAATGGAAACAGTCTGAGACGAATGGCATCATCAGTAACGCCATTATGCTTAAATGTGTCACAAATTTCCAAGAAACTTGCAATATGGGCGTTAGGATCATCACTTGGCAACCCATAAAACTGAATTGAGGTCTGAAGCATCTACAGTATTGCTGGTTTGATCTCAAAATTATTGGCATCAATCCTTGGTTTCCTGATAACAGAACGGATTCCTGTCACCTATGGGAGAGCAAAATCTCTCAATGCCTGTGTGACTTGCTCAGGATTTTCATTGTTTGCCATGATGCCTGAACTGTTTTTCTTTCTTAATCTCCTTGCAGTTCTCTTAATCTCAGGATTATAAGGTAGCAACAGCTGGTTTTTGTTGCTTCTCATGCACTAGACAACACACCTAAAGAGCTGAAGACAAAAGGCAATCAAATTAGATCAATTTTAATTTATATTGATATTGTTAGTAATTTTATCTAAAATCCCTGGCAACGGCGCCAAAAACTTGTTGGTTAATTTCGCAAGTGCACAAATCGTAACAAGTAATAAAGTGATGAGTAGAGTATCGTCCCACGAGGATTTCTAAAAATTACCACTAATTACCAAAGTCTTTTAAATTATGATCTATTTGAGGAATCGAATGAGATAGTTTATGAAACAAAAATTAATGATAAAAAAAACAAACAACCAAATGATTAAATATTAATGAATTCAATTGTACTGGTTCTAGGATTTCTGACTTACCGTAACTATGCTTATGTGAACTTTCTCGATTAAATTAATTACTCATAATGTTGATAATCAGGTTTTCCTAACGTAAATATTAATCTCTCTCGAGCATCAATAAATTATTTCGACAAACAAATTTCATATACTCTATGAAAGTTCTGAACTTGTCGAAATTTATTAAGTACTGTAAAACCTGTAACGATTACAAAAGTTCCTAGGATATCTCTATCCTATAGATTTCTTAAGGTATTTCAAACAATAGCTAAAAAAACTATCACTTCTCAGTTTCAAATTGAATGCTAAATCATGCAGATGTTGGCCAAACACACGCAAGCATTACACATAGAATGAAATACTCAACATCTTAATGTAATAATTCAATCGAAGAAATTGTTCACATATTCATTGTAAGGTTACATAAAAAATCCCAGAATAAAAGTCTACTCCATAGTTAAATTAAAGAGAAACAAACTTGATACGATGAACATCACTCAAAAGCAGAGAATTTCAGGAATAGATAGGTGTCCTCCCGGTCTTCAATATTTTTGCCTCTGTTCTTTTTTTTTTTTGTTTCTATTGGTGCCGCCTCCTCTATTTTTCTTTGCTATGTTATAGGGTTTCTAAGTGTCTCCACTCCGTTTTTCAGACCCCGTTTCTCTTTTTTTATATTGTGGTTGTTCTACCCCTGCAGTAATGAGGAAAGTTTCCTTTTCTGCATTGAATTCCTTCCTACCCAGACATTGCAGGCCAGATTTGAGGTAGGAAACGTGTGAATTCAAAGATCTTTATTTCTAGAGAAAATTGTAGAGAATCAAATTTTCTTTCCAACAACACTGATCTTGCAATTTTTGGACCTCTGAGCGTTGAGATAAGGGCCATAAACCAAAACAGTCTTTGCAGTGCAGGAATTTCGGGCTGGTTCAATCCTTGTTTTTCAACTCGCTTTTTGGGCTTCGAAACAACAAAATTGAGTTATATGCCCTTCATATGTTTTGTAGACCTTCATCTCAGCTATTTGAGAATGGTGACAAACATCTAGAACTAAGTTGTATAGCTTTTTTTGCAGCACATAATGAATCACTATTCAGTTTCATTGCCGGACTCTGCCTGTTCAGTAACCTAATATCTGAAAACACATTAATTTCCCACGAGGTCAATAGTTCAAAAAAAGATTCAACATTCTAATTGTATTGTGCAACATATCCAAAATATTTAAAAATCAAGCATGAATAGTAGAAAATATACATGCTAAAAATTCTCTTATCAATTAATGCCTTCATGCATTTTAATTTTTGAATAAATCTATTTATAGGTTAGGTGTGGAGTAGAGGTTTGCCTCATGACTTTCAGTCGGGGTTCATATTCGTGAAACATCCAACTATAAGCAGAGCGTTTACTCGATAATGGCGGTCACATTGTGCCCTAACCATTTCTTGCAAACACCTATACTGATTTCATGAAAGGTGGTCATTGGATAAATCATAGACCTTTTTGAGACCATGTAGTGAACTTAGCCCTCATATAATAACCTAAAACCTACCTTTAGGGTATGAACTCCTTAATAATTTATTTTGCATTAGGGCAAACCTAATTAAAATCCTGAACTCTACTAGTTTCTTGAGCTAAGACCATGACTTTCATGATTTTTTCTAAGTACGAGGAAAGATTCGAGATGATGCAATTAGTTGAAGGGGGTTGCCGAAGGATTGGGGTAGGGGAACTACCGCATATAACCAAAGTACATTACTTCATGGATAATATAAAAAAGCTTGTGTCAGTCTTAGGGTATATGGATGAGACTCTGTTTGAGACAAAGTATAAGAGAATTGTTCACCTAATAAGGATCCTAGTTCAGATTTCTACAGTCATGGCCTTGATGCATTTCTGGAATCCAGGTTATATATATTTCCACCTTTGAGGATATTGACATGACCCCATCATTGAAGACTATGCCCAGATTTTAAACTTCTCAAATGATCCTTACAAAGTATATTTCAGATAGAGAATTGAGAACACAGATGTTGAGGTCATAAAATTATTATGTCTAGACCAAGTTGATCAGTACAGGATGTTTAATGAAAGATTTAAGTGGAAGTTGATTGAGAATAAATTGAAGGCAGATAAAGACAAAGGAAAGCTAGGAGAAGAGAAATACCAAGTGGTTGTTTTTGCCATCTTCGAGTTAGTTTTTTTTCCTGTAGAAGTTGCTGGGATTATCAATATTAAAGCTGTCAATGTCTTCATTAAGGATGAACCGACAAATAATAACCTCACCTCATCTATCTTGGTCGAAACTCTCTTATCCCTAAATCATTGTAGACTGCATAGAAAAGATGTGATGCGGTGTTGTGTTCCTCTGCTATTTATTATTGAAAAACACTCAGAAGAAACTATAACAAACAATCTTGAATAAGTAGTCCCTTGTATATTCATCACATAACAACAGACTTATATAACCTTTTACAAAGAGATGCAAGAATCAAATAACAACCCACGATTTACATACCGTAAACATGGAACAGATAAAAGGAATTGTTAAAAACATAAAACAATTAGTCTCATAATAATATGACTTATTAACAGAATGGTAAAACAGAAAACAAATCATCCGGGAAAGAAAAACTTGTTAAACAGATTGGAATAATAAACTGTTAACCCTTAAACAATCTATCATTCCTTTCCTTAAACTGTATGCAGAATGCATTTAGTTTATATTATAAACTTCACATTCACCCAGCAAAGACCGAAGCTTCAAGAACACTTCTAACCTGAGCGGCTTTGTCATGATGTCAGCCACCTGATCTTGAGTATTACAATGACTTAAATTAACCACATTATCTCTTACCAATTCACGAAAAAAATGAAACATGATATCAATGTGCTTGTTTCTACCGTGAAGAACAGGATTCTTGGAGAGTTTTATACTTGAATTGTTATCACACAAAATTGTAGTGCATTTCTCCTGCACACAACCAAGCTTTTCTATAACTCTTTTTAACCAAACACATTGACAAGCATATGAGGTAGCAACGATGTACTCAGCTTTAGTCGTGGATAAACTAACCACATGTTACTTTTTAGATGACCATGATACCGCTCCTGAACTAAGCATGAATACATACCCTATAATACTCTTGAGATCATCTACATTTCCAGCAAATCACTATCTGAATAGGCTATGAGTTGTTTACAACCTCTTTTCTTGTAGAAAATCCCCAGATCCGTCGTTCATTTAAGATATCTAAGTAATCTTTTCGCTGCCAACCCGTGTTGCTCCATTGAACACGACATGAACCTACTGATAAGACTTACACCATACATCAAATCAGGTTTGGTTGTAGTCAAATACATAAGACTTCCAATCACCTGCTTACACATACTTGCATCAACCTTGGCTTCCTTCTCGTCCTTTGATAATTTACAACCTGAAACTATAAAGTTCTTCACCAAGTTGCTTCTGTCCATGCCAAATCTTTCTAAGATTTTATGAGTATACTTTCTTTGACACACATAAATCCCGTCTAAATTTCGTAGTACTTCAATCCCCAAAAAGTATCTTATTTTTCCCAAGTCAGACATGTTAAATTGCAACATCATTAACTTCTTAAACTCTTCATATATGTTATTATCATTCCCAGTAAAAATTAAATCATCAACATAAAGACTGACAATTAAACGCTTACCTTCTTCCTTCAATTTTGTAAATAGGGTGTGTTCACAATGACATTTTTTAAAGCCTTCTCTAGCAAAACAAGCCTCAATCTTGTTATACCAAGCTCGTAGAGCTTGTTTGAGGCCATACAACACCTTGTTCAGCTTATAAACCTTATGTTCTTCTCCTTTTTTCTCATATCCCTGAGGTTGTTAGACAAAAACTTCCTCACTAGGTTCACCATGTAAAAATGCACTTTTTACATCAAGTTGAAAAATACTCCATCCTTCTTGAGCTATTAAGGCAATTATTAAACGTATGGTATCTAATCTTGCCATTGGAGCATAGACCTCTGTGTAATCAATCCTATATTGTTGTGCATATCTCTTTGCCACAAGTCTAGCCTTGCATCTGTCTATCTTACCATTTTCATTGAGTTTTGTTTTAAAGACCCATTTGACTCCAATGCTCTTTACTCCTTCGAGTAGGATAGTTAGAACCCATGTTTTATTGCGTTCAATAGCCTTAATCTCTGCATTCATGGCATCTCTCCATTTCTTACTCTTCACAACTTTCTCAAAAGTAAGGGGATCAATTTATGTAAGAATAAGGCATTCAAGTCTTTTTTTTATGAAAAATTCTCTCATGTTTCGTAATCTTGCATCCAAAGTGGAACTCGTCTTGCCCTCCCTTCAATTAGACCCAAGGAATTCTCATCATGTGACATACTGGAATGTGAGCTAGTACCAGCTCCATCAGCTTCTTTATTCTCGTTAGCCTCTATTACAAGTTAACATTTGCTCTAGGTTTTCCTTCATTCTCCTCTTCATCATTTTCTTCTCCAGTATCACCCCATTCTAACACATCTGAAGTAATTTCTTCACTCAATCCTAGTAAAACACACTATATGCTTTTGTCATCCAACTTGATTCTTTTATGGTCTAGTACATGCATATGAGCCAAGTACCTAAAAACTTTGAAATACTCTATTGTAGGTTTCATACCACTCCATTCTTCCTCTAGAGTTTTATTTTGGACAGCTAGAGTAGGGCTCATGTTAAGGACATGCACACACCATCTCACAACTTCTGGCCAGAAAGCATTTGGAACCTTTTGCTCCATGAGCATACAACGCATTAAATTCATCACAATCATATTCTTTCTTTCAGCAACTCTATTTTGCTAAGGAGTATAGGTTGTGGTTAGTTGCCTGGTTATGTCATTAGCCTTATAGAACTCCCCAAACTTATTTAAGGTGAACTCACCACTTAGTCCTTAGATATTTAAGGTAAACATCTATTTCCTTTCAACGCAAGCCTTATATCTTCTAAACATGGTAAAAGCCTCTGATTTTTCATGTAAGAAGTAAATCCAAGTCTTACGACTAAAATCATCAACAAAACTAAAAACATACCTCTTGTTGCTGTTTGATGTCGACTTTATAGGGCCACATATATCGGCACATACCAGCTCCAATTTCTGTGATGCTTTTCATTGACTTTTTTTTGGAATGGATTCTCTATGCTGCTTTCCAACCAAGCATGTTGTACATAACTTTGCAGAAGCTGTAACTAAAAGGCAAACTACTGACCATCCTTTTGTATTGAAGGGTTCTCAACCCTTTAAAGCTTAAATGTCCAAATCTGTAGTGTCATAAATAACTCTCATCCTCTCTCATAACTTGAAAACAAGTAATAGCTTTAGGCATCATTGCTACGAGCACAACAAACATCCTATTCGCGCTAATCTTAAACTGAATAGTTAGACCCTTAATAGGATGAAAAACTTTGCACTCCCTATGTTCAATCAGAATTGACACACCCTTTTCTTAAAGTTGCCCTATACTTAACATATTGCTTTCCAACTTAGGAATGTAATAGACCTCAGAAATTATTACTTGAGTAATTCCATTCACTTGCATTCAAAGGTTTTTTTTTCCTACAACTGCCATCTTTGAGTTGTTGCCTAGTTTCATAGTTTGCCTAAATTAAACATCCAAATTCGAGAACCATTCTTTATTCCAACTTATATGATCATTACATCCTGAATCAAAGAACCATACCTCTTTTCTCTTAGCATGGTTAAGCTCTATATAGGATATTAATAACAACTTTTCTCTTTCATCTATTTCTGCATAGTTGGCTCCATTCTCCCAACTAGGACACTCATACTGAAAGTATTCTAATTTGTGACACTTAAAACATTCGATAGTGGCCTTGTTGAAAGGTTGTCTGTCACGACCTCTTCCTTTTCCTCTTTCTCTAAACACCCATTGATCTCTTCCTCTACTAGTGTTATCTTCATGAGTGATCTTGAGAGCCTACTCTTCTTGTTGGAGATTCATTCTTTGTTCATGGACCAGCAAACTGCTCTGCAGCTCGTTAATGGTCAGTGTGTTTAAATAACTAGATTCTTCAATGGAGCAAACCACATAATCAAATTTTAAAGTCATAGACCTCAAAAAATTTTCATTGATGATGGTTGGGCTCATTGTCTCACAATGAGTCTTCATTTTGTTGGCTAGAGTGAGAGTGTGAGAAAATAAATTATCAATAGTTTTGCCCTTCTTCATGTGTTGAGTCCCAAAATCCCTCCAAAGTGCTTGTAACTGTGCTCTTTTCACCTTGGTAGAGCCTTGGTATTTCTGTCTCATGGAGTCCCAAATACTATTTGATGTGTCTCTGTCGAGTATAGTCTCTGTGATATTCCGATGTATAGCTTGAAAGAGATAATTCTTTACCTTTAAGTCCTTCAACTTTTGCCCCTCAATCAATTTGCGTGCGTTGTGCTTTTGCCTGGTCCTAAATTAATTTGTGATGTCCTTTTTTTGCCACCACCGAAATCCCATTCTTTATAAGATCCTGATATTCTTTGGAGTGAAGAAAGTTCTCCATCAACATCATCCAATGATCGTAATGTTCGTCAAATTTAGGAATGGTCGGCTGCACAAAACCATTGCTAGTGCTTTCTGCCATTCTGTTTGATTTCCTATTTCTGAAAGAGAAACTACAGTTTCTTTCCACACACTCAAGCCTCCTGTAAAGAGGCTTTGATACCAACTATTGAAAAACACTCAGAAGAAACTATAACAAACAATATTGAATAAGTAGTCCCTTGTATATTCATCACAAAACAACAGGCTTATATAGCCTTTTACAAAGAGATGTAGGAATCAAATAACAACCCACGATTTACATACCCTAAACGTGGTAACAGACTAATAGGAATTGTTAAAAACAGAAAACAACTAGTCCCATAATAATAGGACTTACTAACAAAATGGTAAAACAGAAAATAACTCATCTAGAAAAGCAGGACTTATTAAACATATTAGAATAATAAACTGTTAACCTCTAAACAGTTTATCATTTATGTGGATAGTCAATCACTTAGAGATATCGAGAAAAGTTTTCAATAATTTCTGTTGGTTCAACATGAGACCTCTTTGGTTGATTTTAAATGAAAAGTAGAACAACCCATATAAGAAGGCATGAGTGAAAAACATCAAACACTCCCTTAAAGTAATTTTTAGGAGTGAGCAAAAAAAAACCCGATTAAACCGAGAAAATAAAAAAAAATAACTGAAAAAACCGAACTGTGAAAAAAAATCGATTAGAATTTTGAAAAAATCGACCAGTTTGGTTTGGTTTTGGTTTTTAAGTCTGAAACTGAAAAAACCGAACCGAACCCAAACGAAAAAACTGGAAAAAAACCGAGCCAAAACCGGAAAAAACCGAGCCAAATCGAAAAAACCGAGCCAAACCGGTTTGAACCAACTTTGTTCTAAAAAAACCAAATTGAACCGAAACCGATCGGTTGGAACCGGTTTTGGTTTTTTTTAAAAAAATTCAGTTTGGTTACTTTTTTTTGATAAAAATCGAATCGAACTGAAAATGATCACCCCTACTAATTTTTAGTGCTTAACGTTTAACTCGTTAAGTACTGTTCCGAGTCATGAGGTTGAAATAATATAATAAAAAGTAAACAAAACAAATCATGAAGTCTAATTCTCAATCAATCTAATATTTAAAAATAAAATTGATAAAAAAAGTTAATTAATAAAAAAAAACTTGAGTTAACCCGGTTAATATGCCAAATAACACGCCAAATTGAATCAACATGTCAAACTTGTAATTAATAATTTAATATAAAAACAAATGTGATATTAAAAAATAAAATAAAAAAATTAATTAAAAAAATTAAAAGAAAAAAAAATAATATTCAAATAGTGGTTTGTGAGGAACAAATGAGTAAAATTCCCTTCTCTTATTATTTATAATATAATTAGCCCATGCCACTTGTAAGCTACATAAGTACGGAGGCACGCTGCATTATTAGCCGGGCCACAAACACGGGTACAAGACGAAGCCACCTGGCAAGAAATCATTAACTAGGCGAAACGTGTCAGTCTTCGATTGTTAGAAAAAGTAAGGTTAAGAAAGTAACTTAACAAATCACACGCGATATTTATTATAAACACAAAAGTGGCTCGCTGCGTGTCTGTGTCTGGTTCATGAAGAATCATAAAAAAAACAGAAACAGAGAGAGAAAATAACGTACGGCAATGGTGACTTTTCCTTCCAGATTCCTGCTTCGATCAAAGGGAAGCCCCCTCCCCTCTCTCTCGCACAAATATATATATATATATTTTTTTTTTGAGATTTCTCTCCTCCCAATCTATATAAAAAACAAAAACATACATGCATTGAATTTTGAATTTAATTTATAGATCTGTGATAGCAGTTTTGTGGAAAAGAAAAGGAGAATAGAATGAAGAAAAGGAGAAACAGAGAAAGGTTTTAGAGATTGCTAAATTTGTGGTGGTTGGGAAGACACTGGAGGCAGCGGTTCATCGATCTCTTCCTGGCCAATTTTTTGTTTAGCACGAAAAACATGAACCGATCGATAAACCTCTGCATCCAGCGCTTCCTTTATTCCCCTTCTTCTTCGTCGTCTTTTTTTTTTAAAAAAAAAAATTATCTTGTTTACGCTGCTGCTTGATTTGGTTCTTATGTTAGACTTTGCTGTTGTTTTTTTTTACCTTAGTGAAAAATACTGTATCCTTGTTTTTATTTAATTCAGCTCTTTTTTAGTATATGATATATTAATGAATATTACTTGATTGAATAAATTTGACAAATGTGAGATGAACGAACTTTGATTTTTATGATATTTACCTATAATTTTTGTGCCTGGTAATTTTAATGATGACGTGTTGATGATTTTGTTGTTTTACAAATTTATGGTGATAGAAAATCTTAGCTAGCTTCTAATTGCTTTTTGAATTTAATTTTTGGCTTTATATAGATGAGAAGAAATTATGATGGTTTACATATATGATATTAATATTAAATCGTATGAAAGTCCATGATTGAAAACCATCTCTTCTGGACTTGATCATTGAGCGACCTGGCTGGTTAAAGCTTACTTATTTTGAGGTTGATGTTGCTGTCAATTTTAGTTTGTGGGTGTTCTTGCTCATATTCGATTTTTTTTTAATCTCTCTTCTTTTTGTATGTCATGTTTCTACAATGATCTCCTGTAGTTCTTAGTGATGTGCATGAATATTTCCTCTCTAGCTTTCATTATTTTAGCTCAAGTTCTGGAAATTGTTAATTTTCTTTTTCATTTCGCGGTTGAGTTCCCTTCTGTTAAGGGTCTGGTTGTCTCACAAAATACTCTGTGCTCGGGAACTTCTATTTTTCATGAGGCATGGGAAATTTTATGAGATGGTTTGGACGATGGAAGCAAAAAACAGTGGGATTAAAAGTTGAGTACGTGGGAGTTTAGTCACACCATTTCTTGTCTGTAATGCTCCCTCCCTCCCTCTTTTTCTTTTTCGTGGGGTGACTTGTGGTCCCATGGGTGCATTTAGGGTAAAACACACTGATCTATGGCTAAAACAGCAGTTTATTGCTGTCGCATAGATGTGGAAAGTGTTCATATCTCAAATCTTAGGCAGGAGCACCAATCACTATTGATTGGAGAGTTGATGACGGGCTGTTTTGTCCAGAAATTTGTTTGCTGTTTCGTGTTTAGGTTTTTCAGATTGTAGAGATGGCAACTGATGTAAGAAGTCATGGGAATTACTTGGGTGCCGATTATGTGTCGTTTTCTCGAGGAGGTGGTCAAAATGTGGTAGCCTGTTCCTTTCCTTGGTAAAGGTAGAAAAGTGTATTCGAAATAAGTTTCCAAGCGGGAAGACATGCAATATCGTCATTGCTGCATGAAAGCAAGGGAAAAAAATTCAGTCATGGAGCATTAAGGTGGTAGAGAATCTGCTAAATTGAGAGTGTACTTGTGGAATTTGGTATCAAATTCCCTGTACCAAACGGGATTGGAACTGAATTCTAGCTACGAATGATTCTATAGACTACAAGGTGGACCAGCCAAAATAGAAATCATGCGTCTCATCAACTAAAAGAGAGAGGAAAGAATCCAGGAAGGTGGAAGATTAAGCAAGCCGAGGATATTCTGTAGTTTTTTTGCTTATTCTGATTTACTGGTCTAAAATTCAGGCTGAGTGGTCTTATTATTCTCTCGTTTCTTTAGTGGGGAAAAAAATCCGAAAGATATTTTCTCAATTATTTTTTTTAATTCAAGCAATTCCATTTCTTTCACTGTCAATCCCGTTTCTAGTCACGGTCTGACTGGTAGATAAGGATTCTCATGCTCTTTTCATTGCCCTACAAGTATGCATCATCCAATTTTGTCAACCCAGTGACGAAACGATTCCTTCCCACAGTTTTTCTACGAGTGACCTTTGGAGTTTTACCCGTATCAATGTGTCATGGTAGGAGCTTTTGATTTTTTTTTTTTTTGGAGAAGTGAGTTCAGATTTAATTGAGCTTGATACAGCATTATATGTATTTTTTTATTTTATTTTTTTTATGAACAGCCTATGAGCATCACTTGCCAATCAAAATCGGAAAGAAAAGGAATAATGCCCTTAATCCTTGACCCGCCTTATCATTTCATTTATTTATTTATTGTTGAATAAATTGCCTTCTTTTGCACTAGCTTGTAAGGCTTGCTGCGGTCATTATATTTTTGAGAATTAACTCATTATTAGTAGCTCCAGAAAATGAACTGGTCAAAGTTTTATTAGTCCAAGCTTTGTTTTTCTTGGTGAGAATTACCCAATTAACCAAGCTACTTGGCTGTAGGATTTCAAGTTATTATTTTGAGAATTAGAAAATTGATACATATGTTTAATGAAATAAAATGAAAATTACATAAAGTTATTTGATGTGTGTTTCTGACATGAGGTGTTCTTTTGAAACTTTTAATTTAATTATATAGAAATAAAATGATTTTTCCTCATAAATGGAATAACTTAAATTCTATAGAAAAATGTAATTGTTATCTTTAGTTATGTTATCACTTGCATGGATATAGTAAGTAGTTAAAAGCAATATTAAAAAAAAACTCAAATGATTTGAAGTGTAAAAAGACTTTTTTGATCCATATCTCTTTCCTTTATGAATGAGTTGTTATACTTAATAAATACAACACTATAACAATCAAGAAAAGATGAGTTTTTCTATCAATTTCTTAAACTATTAAGATGAGAGATTTGGTGTGATGTGATTTTAATTGATGTAGGGCATGTTATCTCATGTTGGCTAGTCACGACTATATGATTTGGATCACTATTTTTTGTTGGTCAAATTCTTGTTCTTTCATTTTTAAAGGTAAAAAGACCTAACTCGTTGAATTACCACCAAGATTTAATAACAATAACAAGAAAAAGAACTTAACATCATAAATCTAAATGAGTTTGAGAAGGATATTCATAAAAAGTATGTTGTGTTTTCATTATTGGCAAAGAAAGTTTTAAAAAACTCCTTAAAGGAATCACATGAAAAAGTAAGTTAATGTCGAAATAGTTTTAAAATATTTTTCTTCCTATGCTTCCTAATTTCTCATCTTTACACTGACATTCAACATGTCATAGTTTTTGTGTCCACGGTGCTACATTGCAAAGGCAAGTCAACAAAATACTATAAAAAGATCTCAACATAAAAAAATATAAGTCCTTGTGTAGTACCTACTTTCTTTAACTTCTATAAAAGATGATTATTAAAAGATGTGTGTAGATATCAAGCCATTAATAGGATCGTTATTAAGTATCATATCTTAATTTATAGGTTGGATGACATGTTGAATATGATAACAAAAACTCAATTTTTCACCAATATTGATTTAAAAAGTGGATACCATCAGATGAGGATTCGTCTTGGAATAATTTAAAAAACTGTATTTAAAATTAAGAATGAGTTTATATAAGTGGTTTATCATGCCTTTTAACTTACTTTTGTGAGAGTGATGATACAAGTGCTTAGGTTTTTTATGGGAAAATCTTTAATGGTATATTTTGATGACAACCTTATTTATAGCAAAAACTAAGACAAAAACTTGGATTATCTTATTCAAGTCTATAAAATCCTAAGAAAAGAAAGTTTATTTATGAACATAAAAGGGTATTCCTTCACTAACCGAGTGATTTTATTAGGGTTTATAGTATTTTATGAGAAAATCTCTACTAATTCCCAGAAAGTTTAGGACATTACAAATAGACGCGAGCCTAATAATATTCATGAAGTCTATAGCTTTCATGTGCTTGCTACCTTCTATTACTGCTTCATTAAAGGATCAATATTATCATGGATTGTTTAAAGTATGGTGAATTTAGATAAAGTAAGATATCAAGTAAGGCATTTGAAGAAGTCAATAAAAGGATGATGAAGGGTTTAATGATATGATACCCTAACTTTAACCAAGGTGTTTGGAGTATAGTGTGATGCATCAGGTATTGGGATAGACAAAGTACCTTGTTAGGAATGTCATTCTACAATTTATTTTAGTAAAAAAATTTCATGAGGTCAAACAAAAGTTTTTAACCTATGATAAGGAGTTTTATGTGATAGTTCAGGCTTTGTGCTATTAGCATCGTTATTTATCATCATAAAAGTTTGTTCCTTACTTAGACTATGAGGTCCTTTGTTATCTCAATTCTCAAAAGAAGCTCAACCATAGGTAAGGTTGTTGGGTTGAATATTTGTAAGCATGTTCATTTGTCTTGAGACACAAGTCTGGAGTTGAGAATAAGATAATGAATGCTTCAAGTCACATAGTTATATTGTTATCTATGATGAGTGTTCAAGGTATTAAGTTTGAGAAACTTAAAGAGTATGGATCATGTGTCAGAGTTTGGTTGGTATATATAGCTTTAAAAAATGGACATCTCCTTGTTATAAATGACTATTACCTCCAAGAAGGGCATTTGTTTTGAAATAACAAGCTTTGTATTCCATAAACATCATTGCATGATTTCTTGATTTAAGAGATTCATATGGGACATCTTTTAGGATATTTTAGGAGAAATAAAACTATAGAAGAGATGAAATGACAATTTTTTTGGTCTAATTTAAAGAGGGACAATCAAATTAGTTAGTTAATGTCAAATATGTCAACTAGGCAAGTATAGAAAATAAAATATTAGTCATTACACCCCTCTTCATATACTAATTATACTTGGCAAAATATAAGTATGAATTTTATGTTTGGGCTTCCACGTATCTAAAGAAGCATGATTCTATATTTATAGTGTTGACCATGTTTACAAGATTGTCCACTTCATTCTTTGTATCAAGACCACAAATGTCTCTAGAGTTACTAAACTCTATTTTGATGAGATTTTTAAGTTGTGTGACCTCTCTAAAACCATAGTCTCGAAAAGGGACGTATGGTTTATGAGTTATTTTTAGAAGATCCTTTGACATATGGTTAGTACTAAGTTAAAATCTTCTAGTGTCTACCATTCCTAAATAGATGACCAAACTGAGATACTGAATCGAAGCTTAGAAAACCTTTTAAAATGTTTAGTGTGTGACCATAATATAAATTGAGACTTGGTTCTTCCCACAATCTAATTTGCCTACAATAGCTAATATACTGATTTTCACGGGTCCATTTAAAGTTGTCTATGGTTATAAACTAGAAAGATCCTTTTCCAATGTCTCTTAACCCTTGAGTGTTTGAGTTAGTTGAGTCATTTGCATTCGGAGTTTGAGATTTACATATTAAGATCATTAAATGAATTCAAGCAAGTAAAGCATAATATAAACTTCAAGCTACTTGACATAGATGCCACAATGAATTTAATGTTGGAGATTATATCATGATACAAGTTAGACCTAAATGATATCCTTTTATAGTCATACAAGAATTATAGGCATGTAATGTTGGACCATTCAAAGTGTTATAAAGAGTTGGATCAAATGCTTATGTTATCGACTAACCACCTAACTTTGGTAATCTACTTTTAATATCAAGGATCCAATTATATATAAGAGGCATCAACCTATCCTATATGACCCTTATAAGACTCCACCTAGTTCCATTCTTGATTGCTCTCTCGAGACCCTACTTTATTTTCCTTGTCATTGACACAAAAAACAATTGATGCTATTTTGGATGAACAAGTTGTTTTTACTAGGGATTGTGAAGTTCAAAAATTCTTTGTTCATTGAGCAGGATGATCTAATTCAAAATGCACTTGGATCATTAGAGTTATATTATAACAAATTGATCCTAATTTAGAAGTATTATAGGAGCTGCCTGGAACAACACTCGATGGGGTTGAGTTACTCCAAACCGAGGAGAGTTGTTGGGACCCTAGACCCGTGCCATAAATTATACGTATATGGATATAAACAATAGAAAATAGGCTAACCCATTACTTTATCCAAATCTACTTAATAAAATTTTATTTAGTTTTATTATTAGGCTTATTTTTTTTTGCTATTTTGGATATCTTATTAATGAACTATAAGTATAATTATTAGGGTTTTAGTGGGATTATTTATATATAAACAATTTTTTGGTTGAATTAATAAAAATCTTGCAAACAAGTTTTCCCCCTCACCTTTCTATTTTTTCTTCCTAGATTCTTCTATATCTTATTTCTTTTTTTCCCTTCTTTCTTCTCCTTAATTTTTTACTATTTCGCATTAAAACTGATAATTTTACTAAACCTACATTCTTTTTTTCTCTAAAAATAGTTTTAAGATATGAGTATCATAGAAATATCAAAGTTGTAACTTGTAGATTTTTAATCTTAACAATGCATGCTTGATGCAACATGTAGCATTTCACAAAAGAGAGAACAAACACAATGAAAATGCCCCGGCTACCCTTGATCTAAAATATGATTGACATTGTTCACAATATTTTTTTGCTATGCAAGGTATTTTAGCTACTATCAAGATCAATTTTACATCTGTAAGGCAAAAGGAATGGTTGATATTGTAGATATGATACTGAAGATAATGCAGAATTTCAAGGCTTAAATGCTTTTAATTCACTTTTAATTTAGAGCATATAAGAACTCATGATATATGCCTCTTCAAATCCATAAAATACAATAGGTATTCTTATTGCATAGAAGTTAATGGCGACATCCTTCCCTTATTTAGGCATGTATGATATGCTATGTGTTGTAAGATACAACCATTATTTATGGAGTTTTTATTAAGAGTTCATGTAACATCCCCCGTACCAAAACCAATGCATCAACCATAAAAAAACATAGTAAATTTTTTTTTTCTATTGAACTCATACACAGTTTATTGAAATTTCTACCGAAATTTCAGCAGAGTTTTCCCTATGCCAGGAGGTCCCAAGTTATCGACAAATCATTTGTACACATCCTGTATTCATTATTCATACACAATCCAATCATTCCATGTCTCAAACTGTAAACTTTTAAAATAAAATTCACACAATTATCAAGTTATAAAAATGAGAAGAATCCTAGGATTTAAGAGGTAACCATTAATTAACCATCGTAATTGCATTCATACGTTAGCATAATAAAGCTTTTAAATTTCAATTTACTACTTACAGTTTTTTAAAAAATAAAACTACATAATTTTATACATACAATTTAGAAGTATTGTTATATACAACCCAAAAGAAAAATTCTTCCATCTTTCTATTAACTTAAATGACAATACAAAGGGAACACCCAAGCATCAATTAAGGGTTACGCTGCTGAGATGAACATGCATAGTAATTTACATAAACATAATTAAATTAATTAAGATGATCTAATATATTTTTCATTACACTAACAATTTGCTTTTTAATTCATTTATCATCAATTTCTATAGTTTCCCACCTATCAGCACACCAATCTTATCCAATAATAATTAATTCTATTGATCGCCCTCTCGCATGGTACCAGTTCCAATCCAGGACACTAGTCCAACCATCAGCCCATTCACAGGGCACCAGTTCCAAACCAGGAGACTGGTCCATTCCTCAGCCTATTCACAGGGCACCAGTTCCAAACCAGGACATTGGTCCATTCATCATTCATACACTACATATAAATACAAAAATTTGAACTACATCTTATTAGGGACTAAGTTAAAGAATCACATAAGACTTTAAATTAGAAATCTAAATGTCAGACACCTACCTGAAAACTATGCTCTGCGAGTCATCCCCTGCTCCCGTCTATTTTCCATAATTTCACCTATACCAATAGTTACACTAATTTAAATTTCAAGTCTTGACCATACATACACACATATACATACTACCTTTATAATTCAACATTTTGTAATAAAAAACAATTCCAAACAGAAGTTACTAATTTACAAGTTTTAGGTGGCTCAACATAACGGATTGTCCAACTGTTACTGTCTAGAAATTGAATTATTACTGTCCAACCTCTCCTTAGATTTTTAACTATATATGTAGTTATATAACTCTATTTCAAGCGAGATTGGCCTCGTTGGAAAGCTAAGACACGAGGCTACAAGTTCTATGTAGAAGGAGAACCCAGTTCTGCCCCCAAGACGGTCACAATTGCTCATCAACGAACATTGGACTGTTATTGTCTAGCTGTTACTGTCTAGAAATTGAACTGTTACTGTCCGACGTCTCCTCAGATTTTTAACTAAATCTAGAGTTATAAAACTTCATTTCAAGCGAGATTGGTCTTGTTGGAAAGCTAAAACACGAGGCTACAAGTTCTATGTAGGAAGGAGAACCCAGTTCTGCCCCCAAGATAGTCACAATTGCTCATCAACGAACATTGGACTGTTAATGTCCAATTGTTGTTGTCTATAAATTGAACTATTACTGTCCGACGTCTCCTTAAATTTTTAACTATATCTAGAGTTATAGAACTCTGTTTCAAGCGAGGTTAGTCTCGTTGGAAAGCTAAGACACAAGGCTACAAGTTCTATGTAGGAAGGAGAACCCAGTTCGAGCCCCAAGACAGTCAAAATGCTCATCAACGAACATTAAATTGTTATTGTCCAACTGTTACTATCTAAACACTGTTTAGTATTTTGAGTATAACTGGAGCTATAAAGCTTGGTTTTATTCGTGGTTTGTTTGTTTGGAACACTACAACATGAGTCTACAACTTTCATGAAGAAAAGTATCTCAAATTTTGTCATCTTAGGGTCCAAATCTTAACAGAGAAGTTGAGAGACAACATGTCCAGTTTTGCTTTCTAAGTTCAACAAGTATAAATTTGTTTCCCAAGCATTTTTTTCCATCATTTCCATCCACTTATCATTATTTAACAAACTTCTTAAACCTATACTAAGGTATTCTAAAATCTTAATTATTCAAGAAAAACACAAACAAATTCAAGTGATTTAATAAGAGAGCTTGTTACCTTTAATTACAAAACAATGAGTCAAGAGATTGAGAACAACCCCCTTTTCTCTTTTTTTTCCTTCCTTCTTCTAACCCTTCCCTTCCCACTAGTAAATTTTTCTAAGTTTTCTTCCTAAATCTTGCTTAAAGTATTCTCACTTCACTTACTCTCACTTTCTTTTGGATTCAAAGGATGAATTTACAAGGTTTCCTCTTAATTTTTCTTTTCTCCTCTTTCTTCCTCTCCTTGGCCAGCCATTACTCTACGGATTTCTAGATATTTCTTGTTATTTATATTTATATTATTTCCTTATTGCATCTTGCCCCCTATATTTACTTCTATTTTCATATTGACCCACAATTCCTTTTATCAATCCATTGATCCCCAGTACTTCTCTTTCTCTTTACTAACTCCTTACTCCTTTATTATTGTTTTTAATTGCACCCCTCTCATTAAATAACTTCTCTTTCAATCCAATTAATTTGTTCAATTTAATCATTTCTCCACATCCTTTGTATTTTATTTTATTTTACTAAATCAAGATAAGATTATTATATTCAAGGGTTTATAGTTCACGACCATCGATGAATAGTCTTCTATTTAGTATTAACATTTATGTATAGATATGTATAAGATAACAATTAGTTTGAAGGAAAGGCATTGAGAAGAATATGTTGTCCTTGTTCTAGCTCTAAAGTTCTCGTGAGCCTTATTTTAACAAGATGATACGATCCAAGCAAGGTCAGATTTAGATTTTGGTGTAAAATCTTTCACTGTCAAGTTTTAGATTATCAATTATAACTTTCAATTAAACCATTAGATCGGGCTGAAAGTTTTACATGAGTTTCTGGATATTTTTTTATATATTGGGTTAAAATGTTAGGTAAATCAGGGTTGGTAAGGGATTATTTCAGAGGGTCGAAGTTACTGAATGAATCTGGTCAAATCTGTCTCTCTGGATCTTCGTTTACTGCTTGGAATATATCTGGAGTCATATAAGAAATTTTGCTAAGATTCCAATTGTTTTGGAAAGTAGACATTCATACATTTTCAGTAATATATGGTAATCCTACTAATTCATACGGACAAGGAAGAACGACGTGTATGAAATCAGAACTAAAATCTGTCAAGAATGTGCAAAAATTAGAGAAATATTATTTCCTTCTGTATTATGAATTCTAGTCTATACAAGGATTCCTTAATCCTTTTGGAAGCATGCGTGACAGTTATTAACTTACTTATCCTAGATTCCCTGTCAAACAATGAGACATTTATGACAACAACTAATATTCATAGTTTGCAAGGATTCCATATCCATTATATAATGTATGTGGTAGCAATGGGGCTTGTGATTCTTTATTGTTCTTTTTCTTATTTTACAAGATTTTCTTATTCAAAATGAAGTTTATGAGAGACTATTTAAAGGAGATATTTTAATCACTTTTCTTCCCTTTTTTATAATAGTTGGAAAAGGGAAGAAACTTCAACGTTTAAGATAACATCTTTTAAGCAAGGAAAGAGGATTAATAAACAACACAAAGGGACACTCTTTCTTCTACAAGTTTCATATTCGTATACAAGGGATCCAATGCAAGGAGATACAATTTTAGAACTGTTTTGATAACTTGTATTAATTTGAATATTTCTTAAGGTTTATTTATTATTTTAATTACTATTTGGAATAATTATATTTCAATTTTAGAGCTTTTTTTGTTGGGTTTATATCAAAATCAATGTTTACGCTTATTTTAGGCATTAGGTTTATACTTAGCTAAGTTTTAGTTAAGACCCGTTGGTTTGCAGCCTAATATGGGATCATTAGGGTTATTATCTTATGACTATATTATGTTTTGTTTTGCTACAAGTTTAGGTAGCCTTTATACATTAATGAAATTCAGTTATACTTTAACAATTTTTTTTTTGTTGAGAAAGAGTAAATCCAACTTATCAATATATAACTAACCTTGTGGTGTTATTCATAATCATCAAATACCTTTTCTTAGTTACAAGTTAACTTTAATAACCAACCTGATTATTCGGTTTTTCAACCAACTTGATTCAGTTTTTCTAGAGAAGTTATTATCTTCGTTGTGAATTGCATGACCATTTCATCAGAAGGTTGGTGTCACCAGAAATGCACAGACCAATGAAGTTATGGTGGGATGGCTGCTAAAATGGAATCTCTAAGGTGAGACTGACCATGTAAGATTTTGAATAGCAGTCCCATATTCAAGTTGGTTATTTTTCACCTCCGTAATATAGACGATTAAACAATTCGCAATCATGTTCCTTGCACGTTGTTGGCAGTGTAAAAATGTATATTTGAGTGGTCGCTATGCATGGATTGATATGGAAATTTGGCCATCAAAATTTCATACAAGCAGTGGAAACATCTGAGATGAGTAAAGCTAACGTGATTTGATCTTCTCTTATAACATGTAATTAAGATCTCGTTAGCCAACGTGATGGATTGGACGAGAAAGGGCAGCAGCAGTGCCACTGATATTTCTACAAAGCACAAGAATATCCAGATTTGATAGCAGTATTATTATACAAAATCCAACTCCAACTAAAACATTTGATTTGACCTCAAAGCCGCCAAAACATCCGAATTACAGTTTTGGAGCTTATGAAACAATTTTCTCCTGCAGATTTTTTGGAGGGCATAGCTGCTTCTCATCAGGTCACTTGATAATGTCGTCTACCAGACATTCACTTTTCCCACGCGGTGCCACCAAACAACCTTTCTCTGCGTTGCATATTTACATACAAAACAACGTACCTTTTGCAAGAAAATCTACAATTTTGACAACAATCTACAGAGATATATCCATCAACTATCCTGGTGCTTCTTCTCTTTTAAACGTTTTGATTTCGCTACATAGCGGGCTGTATAACCTACTGTCGTTGGCCGCAATGATCTTTGCCGTACCATATTACAGTACTCAGGGTCCTCCGTTTGCCCATCATTTCTTAACCAGTGTATCATCTGATGATACAAGGGAAAGAAACGCATTTGTATGGCCGAGTAAATAAAATATGGGATGAGTGAGGATAACAACACCAGGAGTGTGATGAGCCAGTAAGACGGGGCTGGTGCACAGGCTTCAACGAAAACTTTATAGGCAGTTGTTGATAGGTATGGATCCATTGCTCCATATACCATGAGGAAAATGTACCAGAATACAATTCCACCCCAGATGAAGAGATGCTGTATATAAGTGAAATAGTTAATAGATAGTGCCATCTGGCAGTTAACCACCCACACAACGCATGTATACATGGTGGCACCAAGGATCTCCAAGCCAACAACTTCTCCACCTTTGCGAAAGGCTTGATGCTCCATTGCACGGATGCAGAAGAAGAAGATTAAGACAGCACTCGATACACCATTAAATGCCCAGCCAAAGATTCGGATCCAGCTAAATAAGACATTTTGTACACCTTCTTGGTACAGTAGAGGGAACTGTGATACAGAAAGAACAAAGCATCACCACAAACCATTTACTGTTAGATTTCTGAGAGATAAACCTCCATAACTAATTTTTCTAGATTTAAGCCATTACGCATCACATGTTAGACAAGAAAATGCATCGAAACATTAAACCTACCTTGAGGCAAAATCGGGCAGATACATCCTGGTCAAACACTCCAAGTGCAATCACAGGAAGTGATGTGAAGAAGACGTTATAAAGAGATAGAAACCAATCATTATAAGCTGGTTGGCCTGAGAATGATGCATATGCCTCGTAGAAGAAGAGAGTGAACCCAAATGCAATGTTCTTGTAAAAGAAGTAGCATATCTGCGGAACAGCAAGAGAATTATGTCAACCATCTCAATTTCATTCGCTGATAAATCACTGTTAATTTTCAAGAAACAGCATATGAATTTAAACAGAAGAAGCATGTGATTTTCTTCTCGAGGCTTTTCCAAAATTTTAACCAGCTTGGCAGATATATAGCAATAGTCTTGAGCATCGTCAAGCATGAGAAAACAATTTCCACAGTTCAAGGTAAATTAAAGGAAGAGGCTTCAAAAAAAGCTTGTGATATGATATAGTAAGACTAAATAGTACCATTGATGAGATCCTTCTATAGCACCAATGTCCATGAACAAGTAGCAAGCGCTCCAAAAATCGGAATTGTGCAATTGCAATATCGCTTGACATGACTGCCTGAGATTTTGGGAAGTCAACAAAAAGGAGAATTGAGAATCCATTCCGGGAAAGTGACCAGCAAACTTGATGCACTGATGAAGCTTTTGCTTAGAAGTTAGAACTTACCTGCATTCCTTCAACCCCACTGATACCAACACCAATATCTGCTTCTTGAAGCATCCCAACATCATTTGCCCCATCACCAATTGCTAATGTTGTTTTACCTGTCTTACTTTTAACCAGTCTTGTAACCTGCATTTATTAATATGACACCAGTTAGTTTAATTTTTTAGTGAAGTTGCTTCAGATAAGTCAATGTCCAAATTCATTTCTCTCTCTCTCTCACCCACTTTTTAAATAATGCTACAATTATTCAAAGAACCAAATTATTTTCGTGAAGGCTAGCTCTAGGACTTCTTTTTTTCCCTGACATATCATAAGGCTTTTTCCACCATCTTTGCTGAATAATTAAAGAGAAGAAATTTAAAAGAAAACACAAATACTTGTATGCTTAACAATTCCTGTGGGCTTCTATGGGAAAGGACCTCTTTTCAATCACCAGTATTGGACAAATATGAGGAAAAATTAATTATAATAAACAATCGAGGGCTAATCATTTACTTTTGGCCAATGAAGGAAATGAAATTATGTATACAGAGAATTGGTGTGATTAATAGCAGGTCTGGCCAAAACCTTTATAAAAAAATGTGATACCAGTAGAGCACTTCTGATAGAAGAAAGTTCTATGCACCACTTACATACCACGTCCTTTCTGTTATAGAGAATGAAAAACATAGGTTGAAAGAACATAATAACTTACAAGAGCTTTCTGTTTAGGAGATGATCGGCAGCAAATGACAGATGCACATCCAATAGCAAGCTCCAGAAACAGGTTCTTGACATCATCTTCGATAGCATAAGTGAGTGATTTGCCATCAATTATCAAAGCCAGTGCCTCAGAAGTTTCACTTGATGCAGTAAGCAGCGCCTTCCCTTCATTCATCTGATGGAGGACGCTTGCCTTGAGAGCCTGCATAGTTGGCAAGGTCCAATGAACTTTTTTATTGCAAAATAAGAGTTATTCTGATCAGCAATGAAATCTCTGTCATACTATTTCTTTTAGAACACATCCTGTAGACAAATTATATTGATGTCATCACAGCAACTGTGAAACTGCTTTACTGACCCGATAGAAACAAGCTAATCCAATCTTCTCCACATGATAATTATAGCTCTATAAAATTCTCTTATTAATATCATATCATTATTCTTAATTCTTTTCAGCTAACAAAATGAGAAGGATATTTCTCAGATTGGAAGTGAGGGGATCATACATGCATAGGAATTAATAGAAAAGAGGGAGATCTCAGAGAAATCACATTTGGAACTTTCTCCTGCAAACTGTTAGACCAAGATGACATGAGGATATATGTGCTTTCAAGGTTTTGGACATGTTCAGTTAGACTAAGGGGAAATTTATACTGACCAACAGCTAGAGCTGGACCAGATGCAGCTAAAGGAAAAAAAGGAAATGAAATAAGTAACTTAGAGGTAGACATTGGATGAGTGGTGGGAAGACTACTATACCAGTAAAAACTAGAAACGATAAACAGTCTCAGTGTCTGGTGACACATCAGAGCTTTTTTGAAATTACTAGACTGGAAAAGTCTTTTTTTTTTATTTTGTATTTTGCATAGAGGAGATCAAGATTTCTGGAACATCTATGTGATGGAAATTGTTAATACAGTAAGGGATTTCCTAAAACTCTTTAGAATGTACTCCATTCACATTCAAGTAGTCCACATAGAAAAGATACTAGCGGGTCATCCTCTCTAAGACTTGGTCCCTTATTGTGGTTCTGTTATTTGCATCTGAGATTGCAGCACTAGCTGCGAAGAGTTAGGATGATTTCCTCTTCCTACCATTATCAAACATATATCACTACATTGCTTCTATGTATCATTAACTAAACTTTCTATTGATCTGAAGAGTCACTGAAAGAGAACAGCAGATGAAATCAGAAATTACCGCAACAGCAGCAGCTTTGTCCTCCATTTTCTCTAGAGCTTTGTTTTCTGGAGTATCTGAACTGATTATTATTTGCTTCATCCCTTGTCTGAGTAAACTACAGGCAAAGCTGCAAGATTCAACATCAATTATGATGTATTAGTATACAGGATTAAACATCTGTTAGAAAATGACGTCCACTCAAACATACCCAATATTGATGGCTGTCTCCATCTTATCTCCTGTTAAAACCCATATTTTTATTCCTGCTTGTGCAAGCTTGTCAATACACTCAGGAACCTGTTCAGAAAAAGAACATTCAATTTAAAACACTTCGGCTAATTTTGAAAGTAACTAAATATACATTACCATTTTTAGTTCAGAATAGAACAAAACAATTTCTTTAGGATTCAAAAGAGAAATAATACTGATGAACGTTTATTAGTTTAGATGAAGAATAGAACTCTTTGAATGATGACACTCCAAACAACTTGAGCTATGGAATAGCAAGCCAAATGATTTCTTAGCAACTATACTAAAAATCAACATTCCTAGAATTTTTTTAGACCCACCCCATTCTGAAGTTTGTCCTCAACAGCTGTAGCACCAAGAAGAATCAAATCCCTCTCGATCTTTTCAGCTACTTCCTCAATCATTTCCTCACGGTCTGCACTTAATGAGTTTTTTGCCTCAGTAAATTCATGATTGAACTCATCATATTCTTTCCCATCAAGTTCACGATATGCAAGAACCAAAGTCCTCAAGCCAGCATCAGCACACTCGCCAATGTGCTCCCTGGTGGACTCTTCAAACTGTCTTCCATCCCTTGCAAGTCTTTCAAACATGACACTGTTTACAAAAGAATGCAAATAAAGATATTAATGAAAGTAAATAACTAAAAAAAATTGAAATCATGAAGTAGCATAAAATCAACCACACAGTATTACAACTATATTTATTTAAATATGATAAATAGAGGTTCCATCATGGGCTTCCAGTAATTACTACGGGAAAGGCATTCCATTTTCTGGGGAGAGATGTGAGATATCTAGTTGTCTTTTTCAGAAACAGCAGTTTATAACCTATGCAATTTATTCATGAAAAATCAGAAATTAATTCATATTTCCTGCAAGTTTTTCTGCTCAAGAAATATGTACAGTAAGCAAAACAAGCATAGCAAGAAACACTTCTGTGAGCGATTCCCGTATGCATGCATGGATTGAAGTCACCACTCCTTGTCTTCAAAATCAAGTCCATAAGATCACTGAATTATTCCCAGTATTCTAGAAACTTCAAATGTTATTTCAAAATACCAACCTGTCAGCCCCTTTACAAAGTAGAAGCAGCTTTCCCTCCTCATTCCTCACAATAACAGACATCCTCTTTCTAGAGCTATTGAACTCGATGATGTTCAAAAGTTGATAGGATCTGCAGAAAATGGGAATTCAATTAAGCTACCATCAGGAGGGGAAAGTAAGAAAAGAAAATTAAATTAACATCCTCCCACTACAAGCTGAAAGAGTTTCTAAATGAACAGAAAGTTTAGAACACAAATGTTAAAGAGCTAAAAAGAAACAAAAAAGGTTTTTCTATGAACAAAAGAATGTATGAGCTGTTTAATCTTATGATTCGACTTTTGAGGCAAGTGACAGAAAATATACAACGACAAATATTTGTGCTAAGGCCAATCAATCACAGTAACTATATGTTCTCAAAGAATACCTAACGAAAAGAAACTGACCTTTCAACTTTTGTGCCAGAGACCAGATCCAACTCATGCAGTATGATGCTTGTTTGTGTTCTTTCATAGAATTCAAAGCCAAGCTCCCTTGCTGCAATGACAAATGCTGCCTCATCTGGTGATTCAGCTTCATATGATATTCTTCCAGTTTCTTCATCAATTTCAGGTATTGCAGTATGGCAGATAGCGAGTAATCTTAAGAACTTTTGGACTACATCTGCGTGAGGTTCATTTACCCAATGACCATTTGTGATCCTTTCATCTACAAAATTGAATCCTTTTACGGATGGCTTTCCTTCAGCCACTCCCTCCACAATGGCTTCTTCCTCTGTCTCCTCTTGAGGCAAAGGTGACCCCTTTCTTCTAGCCATAGCCCTCTCAACTTCTGTTACTCCACGACCATATGATGTGCCAGCCACAGAACACTTGATAAATTCCATCGAGTTGCAAGTCAATGTTCCTGTTTTATCAGAAAGTATAGTGTCAACTTGGCCAAGTTCTTCATTCAAATTTGAGGTGCGTGCCCGTGCTGGCTTATCAGTTTCCTCATAATACATATGCAGATCTCGGTTGATGAAAATGCTCTGAAGAACTTTGACAATTTCAATTGATACATACAACGAAATGGGAATCAAATAACCATACAGCATAAGAGCTGTAAAAAAATGCAAAATTGCTGCAGCTGGTGCTTTATCCGGGTCATAATAAATTGTCGTCTTATCAGGTCTGAGATACCATCTTTTCATCCTTCCATCCTCGAGGTCTTCCTCCGTTGAAATTCCAAAGAAAATTGACCCAATAAACGAAATTAAAACCAAAAGGAAGAATAAGAGGTAGATAACCTTATCCATCCTCTTCTCAATTTTGCTTCTCTTAGAAGGGGGTGCTGTTGAATTTTGCATAACCTTTGTATCATGACCTGTGAAGATAACCACTCCATAAATGTAATCAGTATTTCGCAGCTTTGAGTCCCTAAGTAGAAGTTGCTGAGGCATAAGAGCATGCTGGTCCTCTCCCAGATCCAAACTGCCTATAAAAGAATACAGATTTGCGTTGGGATCTTCACATCTAATTATAGCCTTAAAATCTTGAAAGCCAGAGTCCTCATGCAAGTTTGAAGTTACATCTGGTGCTTGTTTCAGTTTCAAATTGGTTTCTCCGTCAAGGTTTGTGGTCTCAACATAGCAAATTGCTTCATCATAACTTGAAGACAGCAATATGAGATCAGCAGGAAAATATTCATCCTTTTCCACCCTTACTATGTCCCCGACTTTCAAATCCATCCATTTAGCATGATCAAAAACACCTTCACCATAATGCACTTTTACTTTTCGATTGTTCATTTCAATATCCTGACAGCAGTTTATAGAATACATTATGACCCCAGAGAGATAAGTTTAATCAGTTAATGACTAAGATCGAACATAAAGATATTGCAGTTGAAAACAAGAAAAGAAGTGTAGGTATAATGCCAACTCTAAGCTTTCACCTGAACAGAGAAAATGTTATCAATGATAAGATCGAAGGTGTTGGTTTGAATTTTATTCTGATTGGAGATGAGAAACTTGGTAACCACATATGCAAATAAGCAAATTAATCACAATGGATTAAGTTACTCCATCCCCTCCCCTCTCCCCTCCCTTTTCCTTTTCAACCTAGAAAACCAATAACAGTATCCAATTGAAAGCTTTTAAACAGTAAAAAGGTAAATATAAATCTTCTTTCAAAATCATTTTCAGCAAAACAGAAAATTACAAAGTTTTCAACAGTCCGCTCTTTATTGCTGCAAATCATGAAAAAGGAATTTCACGGATCTCTCTTTTACTCACAACGCTTCTAACATCCCTTAGTGAATCATGCCACTAAATCCTGATCTAGTTTGCCTCTTAACATAAATTTAAACGCTGCACATCAGAGGAGTGAAAATAAAGACCAGCAAGGGGTATTAAATTTGCTACTGGTAAGTGGTAACATGAAGCATACCTGCTTTTTTCTCCTCCAATCTTCAATCACCTCTTTCCCCATTGTAGCACCAATAACAACAACTAGAGGAACAACATTGCTGATGGCTGAGTAAGGAGAAAGTGGAGTGAACGACAATATTGCACAGAGGAGGAAATAAAAGTTGGCAACCCGCCGGAACTGCTCGAATAGTGACTTTGGGAGAAATGTTGCGAGTGTGTACTTGGTAGTTCTGACATAGTTGCTAGCATAATTTTGCAGACCAGCCTCAAAGCATTCAGGTTCATTGCAATAAACTATCCTAGAGAAGCCAGGTCCTCCGATCAGTGAATGCTCACTTCTGAATGATGCTCTTCCACATGGGAAGGCATGGATTCTACTAAAACGCTGCTTCTTTCTTCTACCACCGGCCATTCTATGCAAACCACAGCTCTATTCCCAAATCGGTCAAACACATAAAACCTTCAAACTGTCACAGATTTGCTTCTCAAGGGAGAAGGCTTAGAAGCTCGGTCTATCAACAAATAATTTACAGAGCCAGATTCCAAAATAGCAGCAGCTGGGTAGAAACCAAGACCCAAATAGCTGCAAATCACCAAAGAAATTTTGACAACACAAGATCAAAACAAATACTAAAAAAACAAAAGGGGGTCTGGTACAAAAGCTCACTGAAAACCAAAAAAGTGGTATAAAATAATAAAATCTAGGTACGGAAAATACAACTGCAGATTTCAGCTAAACTTAGAATTCTTAAATATGGAAGCCCAGAATTAAATATTTAAAGAACCTAAAAAAAAGAAGAAGAAGAATAAGAGAAGAAGTTACTAATAAAAACCTTGAAAGTTTCCTGGCGATGTATTGACCAGAGAATATGAAACATGAGAAAAATAAGAAAAAAGGAAGGAGTTTGTATTTTACAAGTTTCAGATTATTTATATTTCTTTCTAGTGTTTAAGAAGCTGGCGGTCCAAGAAAGAAGCCAGCCATGTCTTACTTTGACTTGTCGCTAGAGCCTAGAAGGGAACAGCAAACCATAAACGTGCACATTGGGGTTTCCCATCAAAACCCAACTTCTTGTTTTAAACTCTGCAAACTGTACACAAGACAGATATCATTAAAGACAGAAGCTTAAACCCATTAACCCCCTTCAAATCCAAGCTTAAACCAGCACATAAGAGAAAATTAGAAACTTACACAGCTGTTAATTACCAAGTTATTAAGGTTTATAAACATCCCAATTAGTCGAGACAAATTTCCAAGGACTGCCAAGCAAAGTCTTCCCGCAGGTCAACATAAAAAATAAAAGGCTGAAAAGATGGATATATACTAAAAAAATAATAAATAAAGAATGAATGGTAAAGCTTACGGAATAGTCAGTATGATTGGTTTTCTGGGTCACCACCAGAAACCTTGTTGCTTTGTTGGCATTAATATGACAAATTCTTTCTGAGAAACTTAACTCAACAGAGCGCTGCTGCCGTAGAAAGATTAATTATATAGGTGGTGCAGTAAAAGCTTCAAGATTTACAAACCAGAGTGTATTCGAATTATACTCATAACAATACGTACGAGGCATGTACAGTGAACACATTTATCATTTAAATGATTTATGAACTGGCAGACAGATACGGAGATATAAGAATACGGGAGAGATGACACAAGCCAAGTGCAGTTAGAGATTAATTATATATATATATATAAAATAAAATAAAAAAGACAGTTGAGAGAGAGGATTCCTGTTTCTGCTATTAATCTAATAGAATTTAGGCAGTGGTGCTGAGGATCAGGCTGCTTGTTTGAAGGGTCAAACCACGACCCTTTACATGTCCTTGCCTTTATTAGTCTTTCTTCTATTTTTATTTTTCTTGCATTTATTTTAATGTATTATGGCGTAATGTTCGATTTTTTTTTCGTATTTTACATGGGATTTTTCTGTTTAAAATATTAACATCATTTGAAAGTGAGTTTCAAACTGTTTTCGCTCGATATATGAACAAATCGAAGATGCAGTCTTAAAGAATTGTCTGTCTCAAGGAAAAAAAAAAAAAAAAAAAAGATATTTAACCATATTATTGGTAAAAGTATAGTTATTAAATCCAGATTATCCAGTTAGATGACTCACAATTTGATTGATTTGATGGCTGAACAGGTCTAAGTGAGATAAAAGATTTAAATAAACAAAAACTCAGCAAAACTTGGTTGATCCATGACTCAGACAACCCGAAAAAACATTGTTAATAACATTTATAACTTATATTTTCAAGTATTGTTTTTTAATTTTTTTATATAAAATATTAAAATTTCAATTTTATTTTAATTTTTTAAAATTAACTTACATCAATTCATGTAACTTAAAATCTAATTTTTTAACCGGATGAATCTCCGAATCAGAAGGGTAAAAGAGGTACACAGAAAGAAAAAGTTAAAGGATAAGGATGGTACATACTACAAGTATTAGATTGCATTTCATGTTTCAGATTTGGATTCTACCCTCTGTGATTTTATTTTTATTATTATTATTATTTTGGTTTTTCTACGCTCTGTGATTTGCGTACGTATAGAATAACTTGGTTTTTGTTTTTGGATCTAAATTCTTGAGTTTAATATATGTGGATTTGACTGCTGGTTGGCCCCACATGACACCATTTTATTTCCATACCTTTTTTTTTTTTTTTTTTTTACGTGCGAATATAAAAAACTAGTAGGCTGGCTGGCTGGCACTGGAACAAAAGATTGACTTTTTTTCGGCAACTAGCAAAGACCACACAGAAATAAGTTAACCCGTTTATGTTCAAGTTCTCTGTTTGCTGCTAGGATCTCCTGTTAACGGTAAATTAAGTTAAAAGGACCGTATAATAATTTCATAACTTTTCAATGCTGCTGTTGTAATTTCGATATAATTTCAGTATTTATGAATTCTACCGTTCAGCATTTAAGTGCGGCGGTATGAATTAAAATTAAAGGTTGTTTAATTAAGAAAGATATAATAAGCTAAGAAAAGTATTTAAAGGGTAGGTGATGATGCAGGGGATTTTTTTCTTAATACTTCGTTTTATATTAATGAATATAAATTTTAATATGGTTGTTGGATTGAGTTTTAATAGAAGATTTTAGAGTTTTTATTTTCTTTAAAGTTAAAATTCCAAAAAGTTTTTAAATAAACTCCATAAATTACTTTTCAATATTTGTTATATTTTCCTTGTTGATTTGAGATTTTTTTTAATATATATGGATTATAACTCTTGTTATCTTTCCAACTTTATTTAAGATGTATTTTTCTAGTTTTTTTTGGACTTTTATTAATTTTCTTTATTTTTATGTTTTCTTATTGGTTTAGGTAAGTTTTTAGGTTTATTTAAGGAGTTGTAATCTTTTTTAAAGAGTTAGAGTACTTAGAAAGAAATATTTAATAATACAATTATGAATTAGGGGCATGTGGGACAACCCTATTTGATTTCAATTCTGTCTTTTCAGTTTGTTGACTTCTTGTTTATGTTTTTGTCCACGAAGATAAATGATCCCATGTTATTGCTTGTTGTGTTCAGCAATCCTAAATTATTTTGTTTGATATGTGTTTTTAAATAACTATGACCGGAAGAGATCGCAAAGTATAATATGTTTAAGTAAGAGGAGATGAGCAGTTCTCATCAAGAGAGAAATGCTCAAAAGTCCGTGATAATAGATATACAGAGACAAATTGCATAATTAAAAGAAATTCTTCAAGAATATGTGAGGAAAGACATGCAAAAACATAATAATAAATTAACCTGCTAGTTGATGGAGGTTAGAAGCCTAGTGAATTGTGAGAAGAGTGATTTTTATTGGATTGGATTTTAAGTTTATTTAAAGAGTTATATTCCTCTTACAAATATAAATTATTTAAAAAGAAATATTCAATAATAAAATTATGAATTAATATATCTAGTCTTAATTCTATATTTCTCCCTTGTTGACTTTTTGCTCGTGATTCTATCTACCTACGTCAAGAAATAGACCACATACAAATACACAAATTTAAGAAGAGATAAAAATGATGTATTTTAGTTTGGTGTTCCATGGCTCATCTCCATGGATTCTCTCGAGCAACAGCTACGTCTTCAGCAGGCGTGCGACCACTTCGACGTTTAAGGTGGGCACTTGCTCACTGACATTGACAATGTCAAACTCAATTAACAATTTGTATTCTCGTGGAGCCAAAACTAATCTCTCTGCCTGCGTCCACGAAGTTCTGAGTTCACATCACGGCTTAGGTAATGAAAGAAAACCTCACCTTCCTAGCTGACCAAAACTTAGGCGAAATAATCCCAAGAAATTTCCTTGGAAATGTTCGAGTGAATGAGAGCATCTTCATGTTGTTTTCCCAATATAAAATCTCCTTGACTTTCATGGTAGATTCTCCCTGTTCATAAGTCGTTGCCCAAAACTTGGATGCTGCAAGGATATGACCTAGGTGGGATCTTAACGCGCAGATCATAAATGCATGCAAAATTTGACTAGGACTCCTTTTTATCATTTCTTGGTAATTACCATCTTATCGTTTCACGAGCTTTGAAGCCTTCATTCTTGGTTGGTGAGTGTATATATTTTTTATTCTATCATTTAAAAATAAAAACCATAAATAATCATGCATTAAAATTTCATTTTCGAAGAATATAACATGGATGCCGACGGATTTTTTTTCAAATTTGGATTTGAGATGAAATTAAAGAAAATATAAAAATTTGAGTTAACATCTAAGTTCTTTAAGGATATTGTTAAAAAATTATAAAATATACACTCATTCTAAATATCTAAATAAAGGATTGGTTATACCTAAGGAAATGATAAATATAACTCTCACCGCATTATTTTCAAGAAAATATTATCTTAACTATGTATTTCATCTAAATTCATTTAAATATATTTATTCTAACTCACTTGAGAATCTTCACCACTAGTCATAATAAAATCCATCTAAATTTTATTATTTTTCAGTTAAAAATTTTGTTGTTAAGCGCGAGTTCCTAATTGTCGATACTTTCATGTGCAAATTTATTTAGGGTTTTACACCAATTTATCAAAAAATTTCATTGCTAATCACAAAAAAAAAATTCTTTTAATTTTATTATTTTTTGGTTGAGAGCTACCTTGTTTAGCACTGGTTTAAAACTTTGGGCCAAGGGTTTACAGTATGTGTTGTAAACTGAGGCAATGAATTTTGCTTTTTTTCTTTGTTGCATTTCAATTTTTTTTAATATTTATTTAATCTCCCATTGCCTCGCATTTTAATGATTCTAAATATCATTTTATGTTTATCTTAGGAAGCTAAACTACAATTATTAAATGGAAAGTAAAGACTTGATAAAACAAAAGGATGTATGCAAATTGAAAAAACAAATGATCCAAACAAAAAAAAGTGATGTGAATTAAAAAAAAAAAAGTTGTGGTGATTCACTATTGATAACTTAAACATCATTTCATGTTTCACACGGTGTTAATTTTACAAAATCAAACTATAATTATTAAATAAAAAGCAAAAAAATGACTCGGTAAAAAAAATAATGGAAATGAAAAGGAATGGCCTAATCAAAAACATAAAAGAAGAAGGATATGAATGAAAATAAAAAGATTTGAGGAGATAATCTCCACCACAAATCTTTTGTTAATATTTGGCACATGAGTTTTCGCAAATATCTAGCCTAGAATCGGGGCCACCGCCATTAGTTCGAGGGAGGAAGTTTTGGTAAGTCCATTCTCGAGAGGGACTTGTAGTTATGATTCTCGAGAGGGACTTGTGGTTATGCTTTTTGCTTGAATAAATTTTCCTCGTCTTAGTTCGGAATTCAAATGAAAAGGTGAAGTTCGAGATTAATCTTTTGCAAAATTAATTGTTTAATAAAGGCAAAATTAGTGTACAAGTGGTGTTTTTTAATTACAAAAAAAAAAAAAGGAAAACAATTTAAGAGGGAAATTATATAATTAAAAAGTATTATTTCTTGGATGGGAGAGGGTAATTTACATTATAATATATACATTTATGGATGCAAAAAAAAAAGCCCTTGAATTCTTACCATTTAGACCTCTTCACGCAGTTGTGTTTATTGACGGTCTGATGTTGAATAATCGGAAATGCCATGAGACATGACTTTCGAGGATGGGAGGATACGTAAACCCATTAACTCTCCCGTAATGTTAGTTATTCTTGTCTTATTAAAACCATTATGGACTTTGCTATTTTTTATGCCAAAGTACCCAATGGCACCGGCTCCGACGGTAACGATATTTTTATGTATATTTATAACAAAAGTATCTACAAAACCTATGAAATCGTAAAATCTTTTATTATGGATTATAATATTTTTTTTTTAATTTCTTATCTTTTTGTGAGTTGGATAAATGTTTCTTTAACTTTTTTTCATATGAGTATTCACGTTTTTCTAATTTTCAAATACAGTCAAATAATGTTTTTATCCTCGGTAAAGAAAAAAAAAAGATTTGCCTTTGAGAGTGTTTTGATATTTTTACATGTGTATTTTGTGTAATTAAATTTTGTGTAATTAAGAGGACCATAGGAGCGTTTTAGTACTTTCACGATGTATTTGTTATTTTTTAATTGAAAAGTTGTGGGATTGTGTTCCTCATGCCCCAACTAGTGGACGACACTCGCGCAATTAAATAGACGCATATGACGCTTTTTAGTGGCCAAATCTGATCATCCACCGTCTAACTGGATGCGCAGTCGTGCCCTCTTACACATGATGTGGCGCGTGTAGACAAATAATGGTCAGATTGCTATCGGTAATCGATTGTTTGTATTTTTTTTTTCTTTTTTCTCTCCAAACAATGAAAGTGTAGACAAATAATGGGGCATGTCACACCTAAGAGATTTAACTTATTAAGTGTTTGTTCAATATATAATTAAATAAAAAAAATTCAGATAGAAAGTTTTTTTCAAGCTGACCTACTAAACTTGGTTTAATGATGATGTCAGATAATTTTTCATGGTCTGAGTATTATTTTTTTTATTTAAATAGATTCTGATCCGACTTGTAGCGTTTACCTAGTAAAATTATATTCGTATTTGTAGATGCTAAAATGCCTAATTAAAGTCTCGAGTAAGCGGTTCGATATATTTGAAATATTCATTAAATACAGTTATGTTTTTCATTGAATGGATATACATCTCAAACAATTGTTTGAATATTACAATAAAATAGAATTGCAAAACCTCCGAACCAGCATAAAGAAACAAAGATTACTTATCGTTTCATGTGTTTTAGCTTCCTAATATAATTTCCAATTTTCCAAGTCACAGATTCAATACTTTAATTAATAGATTCAGCTCATAGGACTGGTTTCAAAGTTCAGTCTTTTTCTGTGCATTGCGCCAGACGCCGGCGACCGCATAATTGAAAATGAAACTCAAAATTATTCCCTCCTTGGACCACATCGATCCCCTTTAAGAATCGGTCCCACTGTCAAAAAAAAAAACCCTTTTCTTCTTCTTCTTCCCCGAAGAATCACTGGCACAAACCTTTAACGTTCACAAATTCACACTTTTTTCTTCATGTAACCACTCCAAAGTGGATCTTCTCGAGGAGAGAATATTTCTGAAAGCCAAAAACATCCTCCCTGTTTATGGCATTTGGAATTGGCTGGCACCGGTGGATTCATTAACACTCGAGATATACATGACACGAAGCACCAACCATAACAGTTTGGTATCGACCAAGCCAAGCCAAGCCAAGCCAAGATGTCAGTTTCAATTGCCCAACTACCACTGGACACGTTATTTTGATAGGTTGCTACTTGTATTTCAATTCTGGGGGACTAAGGTCCTTGTCGGCTATGGACCTCACCTGACTCCTACTTTGTACAAAGTCATGCCCACTTTATATAACACAGATTGAAAAGCACCCATGAGGTTGTTGCATGGCAACTCTGTGGAATGTAACCCATCGTTCAATTTTCTAAATTTCAAGATATTTTGCTCGTAAAGGAGACCTGCAATTCGTTGCTTTCTTGACCTGTGAGGGAGGCTGTCACCAAATGGATAAGATCCCATCCACCCCACCAATGGCCAGTGCCAAGTTTAATTAATTCCCTCCAAGGCTAAGAAACAACTCCAAATGAGTAGCCCTTTCCTCCTTGCATCTAGAATCAACGTGCTAAATCTTTTTGTACGAGGCTTCTTCATGTCCAGGAGCTCGAAATAGCTATTAATTGTCACCCCTTAGCCATCTTGACCACAAGGGTTCTTGAGAACCTTGTTCTGTCACGCTTTTTGCTTTGAGAGAATCTGTCCTTGAATCATCTATGAATGAACGCTTCATGTTAGATGAAAAATTGCAACGCATTGGCTTCTGCCTCTACAAATGTAATGGATGCAAGAAGAAGGGATAGGACAACACAATCAGACGAAAACCTGCTAATCGATTCCAAAAAGGATACAAGCTTGCAAATATATTAACTGCTATCAAGTGAACCATAGACTTGAACAGAAAGTAGGCAACCTATGGACCAGGAGGTTGGGGCACCTCCTAGGTGAGCAAGGGCAAACAGAATTTGCCTAAATCAACACATAGAATATGCACCCACCATCTTCTCACTCACCAGGGAGGTTCTTCGTTGGCTTGGCATGGAAGGTTCTTAGAGATTCCAGATTTATAGACTTTATATATATATATATATATATATATATATATATATATATATATCATCTTCTTTGATTTCTAATTTCTAGATTTCAACCCGAGTCACTTTTTTATCTTGTGGCTTGTCTCTATAGGCCGTCTTAATATCATGGACAAACTATATGTTTTTCATATCATTCTTTCTTCAACATGTATCTTTTATAAGTTGCAAATTGAAACACATGAATATTTATTCTTTCAGTGTTTTTTCTGTGCTATAATTTAGGGTGCTATAACAAGCATAATCTTTATGGGTTGGCCTTCTTTGACATTATATCAGCTACTTCAGTAAACATACACGCATTTGAAAAAGAAAAAAGAATTTATGTATTTACTTGCTCAATTAACCCTCTTAACCTTGGTTTACTTTATATGATATAAGAAAAATAACCAAATTTTTTATTATATTTACCAATCTCAAAAACATTTTTTATTTGGTCCAGTCCCAGTCCCATTTAGTAGAGCTCCAACCAAGATTTCACATCCTAACTATTTTTAGATTCATTTCGCGCATCCGAGAGTTCTGAGATACTATTGCTTTTGTTGATTTTGATTAGCACATGTTGATATGGCTTCGTTTGGGAATGCTGTCGGCCGCACCCAAAGAATCATTTTGATGCTTTTAATGCTTTGGGTGCGGCCTACCATGCGGTCGGCCACATTCTCAAATAAGGATCATCAAACTTCAGAACAGTATCTATGCAGAAGTTGTGACTTGTGCGTCCTGATACAATTCATTCTTGCAGCAAAGAATATCTATTGACAAGCTGTTAAGCACGTTGTAAACATCAAAAAGATGTCTGCTTGGATTTTAGCTTCAATATTGCAATTTGCAATAAATTAACTCCCATATCATACCTCCCATCTAAAAGATCTTGTTTTTTATATGAAGCCTCAGAACAAGCATGGAGGCACATCTGAGGTAGCCCATCCAATGTACTACGGGAGGGATACCCCAAAAAGGCTACGAAATATGAACTTCCTATTAGGAGGTGATTCTTTTACAAAAGTCTCAAACCACAGATTTTTCCAGCAGGTTGTTCTAATTTGATTGCACTGAAAAAGAAGTTTACTGTTCAATCCCTCAAATTTCTCCTCTCTCTTGGCTTCCGAATTTTCTTTTTCAGTACCATAGCAAGATCTACTGGGAGTCCCTGCTTCCATGCTTATGTTGTTTAGAATATTTTTTGCTGCTTTTCTTTTCTCGAGAGGACCTTTTCTTTCTTCCTTTTGACCTAGAACGGTATCGGTCTCGATGATCATTAGATGAATCACTATACGAGTCACTACTACTGTACCGATGTCGCCTAGACCGTTTCCTACTCCTTTCATCTTCTGATGATGTACTGCTCCTTTTTCTATGGAGACTACGAGACAATTTAGCTTTCTTCTTATCTTCTTGGGCTATCTTTCCTGAATAAACTTTGTCAGATTTGTCTTCAGATGGCCTAGGCTGTTCATCCTTTCGGGACTCACCCTTTTTAGCAGTCTTTTCATCATTAGCCACCCTTTCTTCTTGGGAAACACCGTGGGCAATAGGAATGGAAAATGATTTTTCTTCAACAGACAGGATATTATCATTACCAGCATTGGCAATTGCAGATTCTTTTTGATGAGAAGACCTGGCAATATTTGTTGAGTAAGGCGGATTAGGAGGGACCTCTAATCCCAGTTCTTTCCCCAGTGATTCTAGAAAGTCACCGGCCATCAAGCGATTTAATGTTGAGTGAGCCACCTCCATCTTCTTTTCTGGATCCTCCTTTGCGTTGAAATTTGAGGCTTCAATCTCATCATCAGAATCATCAGAGAAAATAGCCTGCACCAAAATTGAACGTTATTGCCAGAAAAAAGTGTAGCACATCCTCTTGAGCGTGCTCATCAATGAAAGAACATCTGAATTGGCTGCTGGTGTAAGATTGTCAGGAAAACACGAGCAAGCACATTAATACAAGTATCCACACAAATGCAGGTCTCAATCACAATAATTGGCAAGTTCAATGTATGCCAATTCAAGTATTCTGTGAAAGCATATACTCAACAAAGAGCAGGAAAAAAAGACCAGAAGTTTATTATGACGAAAGAACTAAATTCTTTAACATTACATGATGGGGGCACATTTTCCTGATTGTCAGCATATTATGCTCATAGTATGAACATAATACCATGAAAAGTGCTCAAACACATTTTTTTTTCTTATCTTGGTTTACTCATTTATGATAATCAGTCAATAATTATGGGTTACAGGGTAAAGTGAAGGCTTTTATCCTGCTTTCTTATTAGATGGATGAACATCTAAGGATGAAAAACAGGTCTACAGATACAGCATGTATAGAGTAAAGTTGAGATGGGCAAATTGAACACAATATCAATATACAGAGCTTAAATAGAAGACAATATTAAGAGCTATATGAGATGCTTTGCGCACAAGCAAGGAACTGGGACATAATGAAGGCCCTATGAAGACAAGGAAAACGACTCCCATACACTTGGATGCAGATGCTTGGGGAAGAGAGAAATGCAATGATAATTTTTAGCACATTTGAAATATTTAGGTCAAAGTTGCAAGTCAAGCAGAGAAGAGAAATGCATGCTGTAGAGTGTTCAGTGAATAGTAATTTGGATTGCAAGTGTATTCCATTTTCAAGTCCCAGTGACAAGTGCTCCACACAGCTAAAAAGGACTACCATGCACGTATCCATTCCTGATGCAAAACCTTGAGCATGTCAACAGACATAAGGAAGTATAATTTAGCAGAAAAACTATACCTTATAGAGGTCAACTGGCCTCTCCACATTTTCAACTTGAACCTCGGGTTCAGTTTCCCTGTCAACTACATCTTTGCTTACTTCTTGAGGTGAAAATTGAAGAGCCAAAGGTTGATTTCTATCTGCACTAAAAGCTTCCTCCATTTTCATTGCTTTTAAATCTGATGTAACTATTAGAGAATCCATCTTGCTTCTCATCCGTGGAGGTGGCGGCGGCTGTAAATAGAAATACAATACCTCCTCAGTTAATGCACAGTTGTGAAAAAAAAAAAAAATTCCCCAGTCTGACAGCTTCAATAACCAAACCACGCATTTTGGACTAAATATGGATCTACCATGAAAAAAAAAGCTTGCTAATAAATAGGATCCAATGCCGAGGCAGAGAAAGGAAAATGACTTGCACCTAGTGAATGTAAAGCTAAAATTGCTCTCACCACCCAAACTACACTATGCCAAACCCACCAAAAAAGGGCAAAATTCCAGCAAAAAAAAAAAGATAATCAATAAACAAAGAACAAGAGAACTTTGAAAAAAAATTATAGTTGTTTATATCATGTTCCTAGCCCTTCAAACGAATCATAATATCTAAAACAAGGAAAAAAAATTGCTCATTACTCAATTACAATGCCATCAAAGTAGGGTGTCATGGAAAGGGAAATCGAACAATCCCCTTCAGCATTTTAGTTGTTTATATCATGTTCCCAGCCCTTAAAACAAATCATAATATCTAAAACAAGAAGAAGAAAAAATTTCATTACTCAGTTACAATGCTATCAAAGTAGGGTCATCAAAAGGGGAATCAAACGATCCACTTCAGCATTTTCACAAAAAGTTACTTCTCTGACGCTTGCAACATTCTTAGCTGCAAGCCCAACCCTTTAATCATTGAACTAAACAAGGCACTTATCCAGAACATGTAAGAAATGGTTGAAAATGTAATGGTAACATAAGACTGTTATCCAAAGAGGCCTGCTTTATTGTGCTACACAACAAGCATGTTAACGATATTTCTTTTCTAAATTTGAGTCGATGAAATTGAAGATCCAAATTTGCATTTGCGTTTTAACATTTAAGGATTAAATACATGAATTGCCCACCAGAAAGCCAGCATGTAAGATTACCTTCCCCATAGAAGGGTCAATTAGATCAAAGCGCTTGCACAGGACAGATGAAGGACGCCATTGAAATTCTTCCCTTCTGGGGTAAATTTTCTTACTTGCTAAATCTTCATCCGGAGTATCTTTACCTTGCTGTTCCAGAAACTTTTAGTTTAGACAAATTGTCCAAAGCAGTTACCTCATATACTAAAATTATTGCACTTGAAATACACCTGTAGTCCACCAAGAGTGAATTGCATCCCTCCACTGGCAGGAAACGCCATGAGCTGCTGACTATGGAGTTTGTTTTCCTTGTTGAGTTTCCCTTTTTCTATTGCCTCAGCTGCAGCCTCAAAATCTAATCTCTCGCGTGCACGAGCTGCTTCCGACATATTGCTAGCTCCAGCAGAAGCTGTCAAGCGAATCCCTCCTTGGTATTTTTCCTTGAGAAACTGCTCAAATCTTTCTTGCTTTCCAGGATCATCTTGGAATGGTTTTGCTACTTCTGGGAACTCACTCTTAAAAAGGACAGTAATTAAGAAACATGAAAACAAAAAAAGGAAAAGGAAAAAAAAAATCTCTACTCAATTGTAGAAATAGCCTACTTCATCAAAGCAAAGTATTAATCCAAAGAAATAAGAGTTTACCAATTTATGCTTGCAAGAAACTTTATTACTGTAAAAAGTGTGTGAATTTGAAAAAAGGAATGCAAATGCAGAAGAAATTAAACCACTTACAAAAGATTCAGGCTTTGTAAATGTATCTGAAAGATTGAACGGGAGATTGACATTTACAGATCCAATGGATGAACTTGAATCTCTTGAGCTTCTTTCCAAAGGCATTTCCCCTAAAATTTTGCCACGGCTCTCTACAGTCATCTTGTCCACACTTGAAGATAATTTCCCATCCAAAGCGATCTTCTTTTGACCATTACGTTTCTGTTGCTCCTCCCACAACTTTCTTGAATAATAGTCATGACCATTTCCTCCAGTAAGAAAACTAAATAAAGGATTTGATTGATTCTTCTCTCTAGAAAGATCTTCAAATAATTTACCACATCGAGCAACTAAAGTTGCAACCCCCTCAATTAAGACTTTCGAGTTATCATCCTCTGGAGGAGGAACCTCCGGGGGAGGGGGAGAGAGAGTGGCAGGCTTCTTGTCAAACTCAAGAGGACCGGGAAATTTATGGAGCGGCAAAAAATCCTTTGGAATTACTGGAGGATCAAATCTGAAGAAAATTTCAATTTTGAAACACAGAAAAGGGAACACCCAAATAGAAAAGTCAGTGCACGAGATGTCCATTGTTTTCTCCAGTAATACTATTACAACATGGTAAGGATAAGATGGTGGTTATGATAACAAAAGTTAACTCAAGTTCAGATTTTCCTTATCCTCAAAATCACTAAATAATATGAAATAGATGTACAAATTTGTATGCCTTATAAACCCATGATTTCCCAATTACCTCTCCAACTGGTAGTCAGAATTCGATGCAACTTTAAAGCCAGGCAGAACACCCTGCTCTTTCCAAACCAATTTTGGCGTATTTTCAGTGTTGGATCTCAAGGGCTCTTCATCTTCTTGGATATATGTATCTTCAATGTCATAAGCTGATCAAGAAGTAGAGTGAATAAAACTAACCTTTGTACCAAAAAAAAATTAAAATAGAAATTGACATCTGATGAGATGAATAACAAGTGAATAAAGAAATGGTGAATTTATGCACGATAATAGAGCCAATCTCTCATGAATGCAGGTAAGCATAATTGGAAAAGTGAACTTGTAAGAAAGAATGAAAAAGGAACTTCCAAACTTTCTATTTATGGAGTTAGTAGGAAATAAAACAACACCAGAATTGCACTGTATTATATGTATACCCCAATGCTAAATTGATCAGCAAATAAGGTGAAATAGAAAAATAGACCCCGATATATTTCAAACATAAAAAAAAATAAAAAAAGAAATGAAATTCTTACAAGGCAAAAAAGTCTAAACTTCTTATCAGTGCACTGTAAAAGATGAAGTAGAAACAATAAAGCAAAACATGAATAACCAAAGACTGAAGGTGTAGATCAGTCCCTAATCCACCACTAGGTAGTTTAATCCTCGTAGCAACTAACATGACAGGCACACAGCAAAGGTGATCCTATTACTCGAATCAAATAATGTATACTAACCAGTGGCATATACATCTTCATCTTCGGCATCATAATCTTCAAGTGCTCCAATGCCAAAACCAGGCGCAGCCCTTCCTGCTGATGGACCAAAAGTAACTATTTAAATCAACCTTCAAAATAAGCAGAGCAAGGAAACCTAAAATAAATAGTTAAAACAGAGGCACAAAGCAAGGAATAGAATTACAAATAAGGACATGAAAAGTGGTTCATCAAAAAACATTTCTTACACTTCAAGCCAAAAAGACTATCTTTGATAGATAAAGCTTGTTTATTCCCAGACCCTCTTTTTCCAGATACACGTGTTCTTTTCTTTTCTGTAAATAATAGAGAAACAAGAAAAGAAAAGAAAACCCCTATAATACAACAGGATTCATAGAAATGAAATCATTAAATATAAACTAGTCTAGTTCAGCTTAGATACCTCTGAACTCAGGAGCATGCTTGTAAGGATCATACCCTAAACCATGTGTGTCCTCCTTTGGGTTTAGTGTATACACCTACAAGACACGCCATTTTATAAAACTTTGAAAGACTACTCTAACAACAGCTTAGATAAACAAATTATCTTATGGTACATAAATCCAGGATCACTCTTAGAATATAGAAAATCAGATTCTTATTTCTTTTTCATTTCTTCTGCTATCAATGAGGTGAGGGTGCTTAGACGGCAACACAACAGGCAACCCGGGGGGGGTGTTGGGTTCCTGTGAAAATTTCACCTAGAAAGGGAGATGGTACTTGCAGTTTATTGTAACAGAAGAGAAAAGGGAGGATAAAGTACAAATAAGTTCATTTTATTCTATGATATATTTCAAAAGCTAAAAGCCTTCACTCAACTGACCGCCTTTCAGGATTTAACCTTAGAGCAGAGTCCACAAACTTAAAGGAATAACAAAGAAACAATTTGTAAGGATCCAAAGTCAAACAAAGAAAAAATAAAACCAAAATAAAATACAGGAGAAATCCTCACAGGTGTGCTTTGAGAAGAGGGGAAACCATCATCAATAGGCTGGTGGTCTAAAATGCTTTTGTGGTCTTCCTCACCAGGCTCAGAGTCTTCAGGTTGTGATTTTGCATCATCAGATGAAAATGCTAGGAAAGCTTTTCTTGCTTCTCTACGAGCCTCTAAGTAAAATATAAAGGTTGCAAAAATAAAAAAACATTAGACCTTACTGTACTGAGCATTAATGATTAATGATTTCAAATTGACTAAAGGCATCCCATAGTTGTTAAGTGACAAGGTCACACAGGGAATAAGATGTGCATAGAGCATACTGTAAAGTGAATTTGCGTGTGAATCCTTGATTGAGTGACCATGTCTCCATCCCATCTTCAAAAGCAATTTAACACCTAACCAAGAACAGCAAGGTGGATTCAGGATTACTCGATTTGCAATCAGAAGTAATTCTACTGAAAACAGGATTGAAGATGAGCTAAAACTAACCAATAGACTCTGTGGCTGGAAGAACTATCTCATCAGGAGCAGGTCCAGGAACAGCAGAAGGTCTGTAATTGGCAATCCAGAAAGAGAATTTCACACTGCCGTCCACATGAAATTGAAAATGAAGAAAAAAGTACCAAATGGTTGATATGTCCACATGTATGTGCACGCACGTAAGTTAAATCATCAGATGAGGTAACTACAACAATACACATGAAAGCAACAAAATGGAACAAACATTCACTAAATAAACCTACCAAATTCTATTTGCAGAAGAAGTAGAAAAAGAAATCTATGAATCCACCTGTTGGAAACTTTCCAAATTTCACAAAATTAGACAGTAGTTCTATTCACAAAGCTTGGAAAAAAAAATCCTTGAAATGCTATTCATTTGATGAAGTTATTAGCATGAAAAGAGACTAAAATATGTGTGCTCATAATTCACAATATGCACTAATAGCAGAAACAAACTGAATATCTATTTCAACAAATAATCACCAATAAAAAATAAAAATAAAAACTATCACAAGCACTTAGGAAACCTCTGCTGCTGTTCCTTCTCGGCTTGTTTGCGAGCAATTTCAGCAGCTGTAAACCCAAACGTATCAAACTGGGACGCCGTCCCCAAAGATCGACCTTCCAATTCCTAAAATGCAAACAATAATTATGCTTTCATAATCATTATCAAAAAAGTCATTAAGGAAATAAATTAAAAATAGCACACAAACGCGTGCAGGCTTACCTCTTTCTCATCTTCGTCTAAGAAGTTGAGCATGCTCTGCTGTTTAAATTCTGCTCTATTTTTCCGGGAAGACGTGAACGACTGAGGAGTCCATCCTACACACAGATTATAAATAAAATTATGTTTTTTTAAAAAAAAAAGGCAAGAAAACACTGATTTACCTTCTTTTGAACCAGCTGTATTGTAATAACCAGCTGAGAATCCACCAGTAAATGCTCCATGAAATCTTCTCCTTCCTTCTTCATCTCTAACCTAAATTAAATTAAATTTTAAAATCAATAATTTTATATTTAAAAAAAAATATTTAAAAATAAACAAACAAAATGACCTCTTGCTTCCAAGAAGGAAGCGTACGGAGGTGACCGGAAGCTTCAGCGACGGCTTTTTTCTTGCGACTGTTGAGCTCTTCCTCACGCTCTATCGGTGTACCGTAGAAGACGAAATCATCTTCATCTATATCCATGCTTAGGTTGAGGTTAGGTTTTTTGAGAGTGAATTTTCCTGGGATTTGTCGGGGGAGAGAGGAAATACCACCGGCCCACGACTATTGGACTGTTCGCTCATACGTCAACTCGTTTCCGTTACACGCACCATCTCGTTCTACCAATATTTTTAAACCTGACCCGGTAATCGATTTCATCTAATACTCAAATCAAGGGTTTTGACTGAATTATCGTGTCAATCTTAATTTTTTTTACAAAGCAAAATGATGTTATTTTAATAAATAAAAAATAAAAAAAATAATAAATAAGTTACAATCAGGTTTTTGACCTGGTCTTGCCAGATTAACCGGATCACCAAGTCAACATGTCAAGTCAGTCAAGTTTTTAACTATCCTTATTTTTTACCAACCCGGCTTAGTTCCATTCCCGGGTCAGCCGGGTCTCAAGTTAATCCGTCGGGTTAAATTTTAAAACTATGCATTCTACTTGTAAAATCATTGTCTCCTCAACCTTTTTTTAGTAGTGATGTTCATAGATATATTTCATAGAGTTTTAATAAATAATTATATTTAACTTAACTTTTGGTTTTTTATAAATTCTAAACTTAAATTTTTAAAATTGTTTAGATTTAAATGGGTTAAATATATTTGGCTAATTTGTTTTATGAATAATATTCATCTATTAAACTTTATACATAATAAAATCCAAGAGACAAGGTGATTAACTTTGTTTAATGTTATAATGTTTACAGACTATAAAATAATACACTCATTATTCACATTGTTTTCTATATTCTACAAAGTCACAGATCTCTATAATAAATCAGTGCAACTCTATCAAACTTAAAGACATTCTCAATTCTTTCTTGTTCTAATATTTGCAAAATAAAAGAGAAGAAAATCTCATGAAATTTCATCAAGCTAATCATTCTTTAAGTTTTGTTGAAGCTGTCTAGAATTTAGTTGTTGAAATATACAAATATTAAAATACAAGTTGTCTAGAATTTATAAGGTGTCAAGCTGTCCAAATTTAAATAATTTGAAATATAATAGTATTGAATTAATTTTCATCAAAGAACCCTAACCCCTCTCTTGTTCTTCTTATTGTTTCTTGACTCTTGTATGTGCATTCAATCTCATTTTATATTTCTCTCAATTCCCTGTACTGAAGTGTTTTCTTTTAAAGTTAAAAAGTCACTCTCCCTTCCCTTCTTCTTTTTTTTTTATTTAAAGTGGTGGCTCCTCTTCTCCCTAATAGAGAGATTGTTTCTATTTTATTATTATTATTATTATTATTATTTTATTAACCTCTTATTTTTCTTAAATTCATTTACTCCCTCCTTCTAATTTGCATCTCTCATATTTAACCTTAATATCTTTTTTTTCCCTTACTAATTTTCAGTTTTTATTATTATTTTAGGCCTTACAAACGAACTATAATTTACTTGGCTTTTTTCTCTATATAATAAAAGCTTGGGGTTTTACATTCTCCTCTCCTGACAGAAATTTCATCCCTAAAATTTATTTATTTATTCTAAGTTATTAAATAAACTTGGATGTTTTCTTTTTATCTCATCTTCTCTCTCCCATGTTTTTTTTCTCAACTTGAGAGTTCCTCCATAATACCCTTATCAAAGGAATTTTCTTGTTCCTTAACTCCTTTTTGTTTTATCCACAATACTTATCGGCTTGATTTTCAATGTTAAATCCTCTTCAATCTTTATTGAAACTCATGGCAATTCCCGTGAGGGATCTATCTACCATAGACTTTTAAAGTAATGACACATGAAACATTAAGGGTAAGTGATCTTCCTACTTTGTGTATCGGTTACGACATTTGCTTTTTCAAGATAAGACTCAATTACACAATTATAATATTTTATCAATTCAACCCAATATCTTTGTCACATTTTCAATTTCTTTTGTGATATTAAATACCTCAAGCTTTTATAGTTAGTAAAAATTTGTATTAGAGTGCCATACAAATAATGTCTCTAGACCTTTAAAACACACACCGTTGCTGTCAGTTCTAGATCATACATAGGATAATTCACCTCATAAGTTTTTAATTGTCTCGATGTATATGATATGACTTTCTCATGCTGCATTAACACACATCATAAACCCTTTCTTGATGCATCACTATATATCACAAACCTCTCAGTCGCTGAAGAAAGAGTTAATATTAGGGCAGTTTTAAGCCTTTTCTTTAACTCCTAAAAACTCACTTCACATTCCCCAATCCATTCAAATTCCACTCTTTTTCAAATCAATCGAGTGAGAAGGGAAACAATAATAAAGAATCTTTTTATGAATCTTTGATAGCACTTAGCTAAGCTCAAAAAACTTCGAATTTCAGTCACAATTATAGGCCTTTTTCCATTTTAAAATTGCTTCCACTTTCCTTGGACTTACTAAAATTCCTTCTGTTGAGATAACATGTCCTAAGAAAACTATTTATTTTAGCCAAAACTCACACTTATCGATTTTGGCACACAACGAGTTCCCCCTTAACACTTGCAACACTCTTTTTTTATATACCTCATGTTTCTCAAGTGAACTTGAATAAATTAAAATATAATTTATAAACACTACTACAAAATTGTCCAAAAACAATCTAAATACCTTGTTCATTAGATCCATAAACATTGCAAGAGCATTTTTCAGCCCAAAGGCATTACTAGGAACTCATAATGACCGTATCGAGTCCTAAACACAGTCTTCTAGACATCCTACTCCTTAATACTTGGTTGATGAATCCCAAACCTCAGGTCGATCTTAGAAAATACTATCGCTCCTTTAATTGATCAAACAAATTATCTAATCGAGATAAACGATACATATTCTTCATAGTTACCCTATTCAATTATTGGTAATTGATACATAATGTAAAGGTGCCATCCTTTTTTTTCATAAATAATATCGGAGCTCCCCAAGGTGAATTACTTAGGAGAATGAATCCCTTGTCCACCAACTCTTGTAATTGCACTTTTAACTCGACTAACTCAGATGAAGCCATTCTATAGGGTAACTAAGTTATGGTGTCGTCCCTAGTAAAACAAGACATTTTTTTATGTTTTTGGTCGTTGTAATGTTTTTTTCATTTTTAATCCATGTATTTATGATATTTTTTTATTTTGCAAAATTTCATTTAATTTCATGTTTCATAACCTGAGTTAGTGAGAAGAAAGAGTGAGTTGTCGAACCTCCTCCACACTTTTCTTTTTATATTTTTAGTAACATGGTCTTTTTTCATTAATTTTTTAGTTTAAGTTTATTTTATTTGAAATTAAATAACTAAATATTTATTATAGATGTTACTTTATTTATTTATTCAAAATATATTTGAGTTCTTTTTTTTAAATGCCATTAATATTTTAGTTTGTTTTTTTATTAAAATTATAGTTGTCTTTTTAAAAAAAAAATTAACAAGCGTTCTTTTAGTACAACCCATCATATTTAGTATTAATTTTTTTAATAAAAATTAGTTACTTTCTACAAGCGTTTATCTTTATTGTTATATAATTAAATAAAATATAGTTTTAGAAATGGCGCTGCCTCAATCAACATGTTGACGCATGGAATGAACGCCTCAACCATCTTTTTTAATAATATTTATATTTATTCAATTACTAAGACGCCCTTAATTACTTGTTTATTTCAAAAAAACAAAATCATGATGAAAAGACATAAAAGCCCCTGGATATTGGTTCAAAAAAATTTCTTTTAAGGGCAAATGAGTAATTTAATGCTTTTTGAAAAAACAAAAAACTAAAAAAATCTCCTAGAGGGAGGTTTTTAAAAAATTACTTTTAAGGATGATTAAGTCATTTTACTATGCTAACAAAATGTGAAAAGACCTCCCTATCCCTATTTAATTCAAAAATGACTTTTGGCCATTTGAAAAAAACTATTATACCCCCAATAAAAGGCTTAATAGTTTTTGCCAAAACCCAATAATTTTATATCCAAAACCCAATAATTTTTCCACCTATTTTTGTTGTTCAGGTGTGACCATGTGTTGCTCCAATAGGTACTTGAGGCTACATTGATCTGTTTGAATATAAATTCTTTGACCCAACAAGTATAGACACCAAGTTCGTATGGCTTTAATGATAGCTAACATCTCCTTAGCGTATATAGACCAAAACAACTTAGAAGTTCCCAAAACCTGACTCATAAAGGCAATATGCCTCCTTTGTTGAGTTAAAACCGCCTCAATACCAATATGTGACCCATGTATTGCAATTGTTGTTGACCAAAGACACATTTGCTAATTTTGACCAAAAAAAACTGATGATTGCTTAAAATTTCAAAAACTTTCTAAACATGTTCAAGATGCATAATCCAATTGGGGCTATAGATTAAAATGTCATAAAATACTAGCATAAATTTATGAAGATAAGGATGAAAAATAGAATTTATAATTGCGTGAAAAGTAGAGGGAGTATTGCAAAGGTCAAAGAGCATAACAAAATACTCATAATGACCATCATGGGTACAAAAAGTAGTTTTAAGAATATCTAGTAGATGTACTCATACTTGATGATAGCTAGCCCTTAAGTTCAATTTTGTAAATAAGATGCCCCATAAAATTCATTATCATGTCATTTACTGTAGGAATGAGAAACCAATATTCAATTGTAATAGTATTAAGGGTTTGATAATCAGCACAAAAGTGTCATGTACCATCTTTCTTTTTAACTAAAAGAACATGTGAAGAAAAACGACTGGTAATTAGACGAATAAGCCCTAATTTTAACATATCTTAAACTTGCTTTTCAATTTAAGCTTTTTGAAATAGGCATACTTGTAAGGTCAATATTGACCAGTTCAGTCCCTTCTTTAAGAGGGATACAATGCTCAACCTCTCTTGTTGGTGGTAATTTTGTAAGCTCTTGAAAAATGTTAGTATAATTTTTCAATAATTGTTACATGTCCATGTGATTTTCTTGTTGTGGCACTTCCTCAAATGAGTGAATACAGATTGCAAACATAGAGTTCCCTTGCTATGATTCTTTGGCTACAACTTTTAATGATGTGGATTGAATATAATTGACATTTGTTCGTTGTAGCGTCCTCACTTGATTCTTCCATATAAACCCCATTATCATTGTCTTCCAATTGCAAACCACTCAGCCTAATTGTTCCAACCATTATACTCCAAATACCAAGTCTAATCTAGTTAGATACGACTAATAAAGGGTAAAAGAAAAGTAAATACAATGGAGCATGATATGCACATGCTCAAACCTCTTTTAGTAGTGTAATTTATTTCCATTGGTAACTCGCACAGTAAATAGCTTGGTAGGAACCACGTGTAAATGAAGTGAATTGGCCATTTTATCACCAATAAAATTATTAGTCAACTCGTTGTCACTAAGCACCATAAATTCATGTTGCCTGACTTTGGATGTGACAATCATGGTCTTAGGAGTCGACCATCCAGTCAAGGCATGCAATGAAATCTCAGGTTCATGTTGAAGCTTAGGTATGTTCTCCTTTAATAGTTCATCAATAACCTTTTCACATTTAATATTATTGGTGTTAGTACTTCTTTCAAGCAACAAGAGTTGTGGCCCTTTGCATCTATGACCCACAATAAATTTGTCATCACAATTAAAGCACAAACTTTGAGCTTTTTTTTTTTGCATTTCTTCCCACGCCAAACGCTTCACTGGGGATGCTGCATTGGATCTTGTTAGAATGGGTAAAGTAAATTGAGATCGATTGATTAATGGTGGTTATGTAAATTTTTGTTGGCATTGGAGCTGGCTATCTCATATGTGCGCCAAACTAACAACTTCCTTTAATGATCGTGGCTTAAACATTATGATGCCCTCGACTATAATGGGCTTGAGACCTCCCATAAATATTTCTACCAGTGCTTTTGTGTCCACCCATGCACTCGATTACCAAGCCTCTCATACTCTTTTTGATAATCTCGAAAAAAGCCCACTTGTTTAACCCGAAAAAGTGCCTCGTCGAAGTCCTCACATTATGTGGGTATGAATTGAGCCTACAATTCCTCTTTAAAAATTTCTCATGTCATTGCTCGTCCTTCCTTCTTGTATGCACAATATAGCCATTGCCACCACTGATTGGCTTCACCCTCAAGATGGAATGATGCCAATGAAACTTTTTGTGCATCGGTGGTGCCTTGGAACTCGAAGAATTGGTCCACGTGGTTGAACCATTCGGTTGGCTCGTCGCGGGAGAATTGTGGAAATTTGAGCTTAGCCATCTTGGATGAAAACACTTGTCGCCCCTGGTCCATTTCTTTTTTAGTGGTGCGGGAAGGAACATCGCGTTCATTGTTGTTGTGGGTAGAACCTTTTTTGTTTGAGAACAAGGCTTTAGATAGTTGATTGTTCATCTTTTCCAATTAATGTATTTTATTAGTAACTCCCAACTCCATCCTATTCATGCCATCTTACAGTCCACCTAGACCCACCTTTAAGTTTTCAATACACTCTTTGTTAGTTGCCATTGTCCCAGGCTCTAATACCACTTATAAGGTTTCTGTCAAAGCTTGTATTCTCTTCAGGTGATAATTGCACCATCAATGTAATTGAAGAAAATGCTTCATATTGTATTTATCATAATTACAAATTATAAATAGGCATAAAACCTAATAACTCACGGATTCAATACTGAAATGAAAGACATCCTAAAACAAACTAATTGAAATAACATGAAATTAAATAACAAACAATAAATGAATTGGAAAGAGATCACGTCTATTATGACTTGTTATTTCATCTTTTTATGACTTGCACTCAAACTGCTCTATTTTTACATCTTGCACTCAACCTATATACTTAGATTTTTTCTTAATTGTTCAATCATATCTTCGTGGCCTATCACTAATTAAGAGATAATACATACTTAATAAGCTAAATCATTTTTGGTTACGTGTAAAAAGACATCATTGTAGCATTCATTTGACTGATAAATGAGCATTTATCTAGGTTTTGATAGACATAAGATCCAAGTTTGATATTCAATTTTAGTTTCCTTACTCCAATTTTTTTTTACCTTGTTTACATAAAAGAAATAAAAATGCAAAGCATTGGTGTGCGATTTCATTTATTCAATTTATCTTTCTTTTCTATTCTTATTGCTTTCTTTTACGACTTTATCTAATGCTTTCTTTAAATCTCAACACTTTTATTTTATTTCTTTTTTAAACACTTTATTTTCCTTCTTTGAAAACCTGTAACTTTTGTAATGTTCAAGGTTTGGAGTGTTCCAAACTCCGAGGCTACTATCTATTTTTAAGGAGGATTTAATTTCTATTTATAGTTTATTGGATGAAAAAAATGAAACATAGAATTATATATCAAGGTCAACATATCACAAAAAAATAGAAATATAAATCGAAAAAAAAAGAAAAAAGACTACGTAAGTACTGGGCACGTTTTGTTGAGGCTGGCTTGACCCGAGCCCCTTTTTTTAATTAGGTCGACTCGCCAGGCTCGCGTTCAATTATACGTGTAATCGAACCAAAACGCGCGTTTAAATAGAGAGGAACAGTAGTTTTCAGGGTTGAGCAAATCGTGTGCGAGCAGGACCTGGAAGTCTTATCGTGAAGAAGAGAGAAACAAACACCAAAATCAAATCATGACCTTAGTTGATAAATCCATCATATATCAACAACAGCAGCAGCAGCAGCAGCCATGCCTCCTTTCCTCCTCTTGATCTCTCATTCCACCAATACAGCAATAACACGCACTTGCAAATACGGTTCTGAATCGGTTGACTCGGTCTCTGCGCTGGTAGATTCACGCTATTTTATCTCCGTGTTTTGACTCTGTGAGTTTACTCTCTCGATTCATTGATTGATTAATATGGTTGTAGATCTGTGTGTTTATATATCTGTTTGGCTTTTTCTTTAGGGTTTGAACGATTTGACGATGGAACCGATGGATATAGTTGGTAAATCCAAGGAGGATGCTTCGCTTCCTAAAGGTAATAAAAATATGGTAAATTTAAGATTTAGTTTTTGCGTATTTTAATTGTAAGTTGTTTGTTCAGTTTTATTTATATTATATTTTTTCTTCTCTTGGCTTGTTATTTTATTAATTTTGTGATGTTGCAAGTTTGATTTTTTTTTTAATTTTTAGATTGAATTTTTGAATCGTTAATTTCTGAGAGATTATCGAATTTACGAGTTAAGAGTTTAAGAATTATAGTTATGAGTTAGGGTTTTGACATCTGTGACTATATTCGCAGCAAATTGCAATAGCGATGCATATTGAAGGGTTTTGGGACAAGTAGGAATAGCAATGACCTGGTTTTGTTGTGTTTTGTAGTCATTTAGGCGTTTCTCTGTGTGATATCTGTTTGGTGTTGTGTTTTTAACTTCTAAACGCTTTGGGTTGAGGGCTTGTGACTTCGTAGTCCTAGAAATGGTAATGAATGGTCAATAAATGGTCTATTCTTGTGAGGTCAGGTTTGTGGGGTTTGATCAATATGATGCAGTTATGATCAAGCTAGAACTAATGAGGTCCACATTAACTTGTTCTGAATCATTGTTCAATTGAACTGGACAAATAGCAGAAACACTATACATAATCAGGGATGTTGGTGTGCACACCTGTGTGAGAGTTTGGACTTATACTTGATTTTGAGTCGGCTCTGATGCTTAAACTATGTAGCTGAAAATTACTTCATATTGTGTTTTATTTGACTGTTTTTCTGATGCTAGTTATGGATATTTTTTCCAGCAACCATGACCAAAATTATTAAAGAGATGTTACCCCCAGATGTTCGTGTTGCCAGAGATACTCAAGATCTTTTAATTGAGTGTTGTGTAGGTGAGACTAATGTAATTTTGTGGCTTTTTTCTAACTTGATTTTTTTTTTTTTCATATTATTGGCATTGATAGATTATCATTTTGTTTTCCATTAATACACCTCTAGGAAAAACATTTCGTTGGAAAAAAAATCATGTATTTGAAGAGCAAATTAGTGTGGTCCTTTAAATCATTTCTGGTCTTTTGTTTTATGAGACTTGTGTCAGTTTGATCAGATGAAATCTAAATGGCCAACCGCTTCAGACCATGTCATTGTCCACTTCACACACACAACCTTATTAAAAAGGACAGAAAGAAAAGGAAGGAAGAAAAGGAAAAGGAAAGAAAAGAAAAGGGAACATGAATAGAAAGAGAGGCAGGACCTCTGGAGCTAAAGATCCAAAGCCAATGAGAATTCTGAAGCAAGCTTCATTTATGAATTACTTATTCTTAGCCCATAAAATACTAAATGATAATATTTTTAAATTTCAATTTTGGCCTTTTGATTTTGCTACAGTCATTTCCACATGACATTTTCCAAAGACTTACCTTTATCAATTGATTGTTTGGAGCTGTTGCAACAAAGCAAATACCTTAACAAAAGCTTAGTGGTCCATTCCAAAAAATTAAAAATGTTCTCATTTGGGGGATTGTTTTTTTTGTTTTCTTCTAAAATAATTTATCTTTCATATGCATGTTTGCAGCTACAACATGCCTTCGAAAAACCATTTAATGGCTAGAATTTCTTATTCCAAGATGTGGTTCACTAGATGGTATTGAAAATCTCTCTAAGAAACCCTATGAAAAGATTCTTTTAAGCTTCCACTAATCAAAATGCTTGCTGGATTGACATTGGTTGGAATATTGAGAGGCTGCTTTTTATTTTGGAAATGACTGTTAATATGTGTAAGTTTCCTACTTTGTGGAACCTACCTTTCAAAGATGAAAACAACTTCCCCTTACTAGGCTGTAAGGAATGATCCTGAATAATAAGCAGAAAGATATAAATTAAGTTATAATATTGAACAACAGCTTTGTATCTTGCCCTTACTTTTTATAGGATAACCTCTCAGGAAACTGTTGCTAAGACTGGCCAACCTACTTAAAAACTTAAGTTGCAATATCATTTAGAGTCGCCTGTGGCACCATTTCTTTTGATGATAGCATGTCCAAGAGAAAAACAAAAACTGTTTTCCTATATGATGTGTTAATCCGCACTCTTTAATATCCTTAATCCAACATGTGGTCTGAGATTTATGAACTTAAATATTTGTCAGAAGTCAATTAGAATATTTTAGATGTAACCAACATAGTATCACATGCAAGTGCCTAATATTTGTTTGGTTATAAGTTTGGCTTTGTTCAATACTATTTAAACCAAGTCATCCATCCACATAAATCTCGAATGTTTTTCTTACTTCAGCGATTTCTTTTGGCATCTCTGTTTTTTCTTCTCTCTGATTGCCAAATAGTCTCTACTTTTTAATATGGTTTTGTGATTAGAGTTTTAACAATTACTGAGGAATGTGTTTCTTTGCAGAATTTATAAACCTTGTATCATCAGAGTCCAATGAAGTATGCAGCAGAGAGGACAAGCGAACAATTGCACCTGAGCATGTACTCAAGGCTTTACAGGTCTTTGACTAATCCAATCTCTCTCTATTGTGTGCTTTTGACGTGCATAATTTCTCGTGTCCTCTATATTATTTTATAGAACCTTTTGCATATCAACATGTAGTTTTCTCTCTATCTTAACATTCACTGGAAGCAAGATTTTTTGTGCATGCCAATTTAACCTAGGTTTATTTCTTCCAATACTGACACCCGTTTGTACTTTATGCTTTCATGTCTCATGTTGTTTTCAGAATGATTGGTGGAACTTATTTTCCCGCTATCAATTTACATACTGAGAAGTTTCATAGACCTTTTAACCCATGTGATAATCCTTGAGTTACTTTTACCTCGGAGAAGCTGTTTTGCTGTAAATGCCTTCAACATCAGTCTCTCTCTCTCTCTGTTTTTTTTTTTGAAGGAAATGTATTTGATAATGGAATTGATTAGCAATCAGCATTTGAAATCCATGTGCCTTCTCAAGATATTCTGGTTGTCATTCTGCAATTTTGATACTAAAGAATGATTGGGTTCAAGGTTTTACAATTGTTATTTGCAAGTACAATCTGATATATGTTCTGATCTACAGGTTCTTGGGTTTGGAGAGTACATTGAGGATGTTTATACGGCATATGAGCAACACAAGCTGGAGACTATGGTAATTTATACCCCCCCTCTGCACTTTCATTTTCTGTAAGTAGATTATCTTAAATCAGATCTCTCCACGTGTCAAAGCCATGTAACAAATTAAGATAGTCTAGCCAGTTCACAAGATTATTTTAAATTAGACCTCTCCACATGACAAAGCAATGTATCTGATTAAGATAGTCCAGCCGGTTCAACTTCTGCTTTCTTTTTGCCACAATGGATTGGTGTTATGAGCTTTATCGAGCCTTCTTTCCCCATATATATATATATTTTTTTTGAATTGTGTAGATTCACTGTTTTAGTTGATTTGGCCACATATAATTGAGCTTTGAAAGCACAAAATGATATTTTATTACAGTCGGGCTTATAAAGCACAAAGTAATTATAGTTTAATAAAAAAATCTTTTATTTCTTCCAGCATGACTCTTTAAAAGGTGGTGGTAAATGGAGCACTGGAGCGGCGATGACTGAGGAAGAAGCGGCGGCGGCGCAGCAAAGGATGTTTGATGAGGCGCGTGCAAGAATGAATGGTGTGGTCAGTGCCCCCAAGCAGCCAGAGGCTAACCAAAGTTTAGAGAGCTAGCCTTAGGGACTTGGACTTTAATTTCTTGAACCGTAGGCAAGCATCAATTCTCCCCTTTGCACGACAAGTCTTATCATATACAGTGTACAAAGTCATTGGCAAAGTGCAAGAAGTGACCTCTGTGGATATGCCACTTCGATTTGTACTCTTTGTTTATCTTATGGATCATGTTTATAACTTAAATGTAATTAGTGCAAGTTCGTCCAAACCCCCCCATCTCAGTACTAGCGACGGTGATTATCATATTTAGTTACAATCAAACTTATTTGTTTGCACTATTCATTTGTGTTTCAATCAATCAATCATGTTGGTCTTTACCTTTACAACTTGTGAAGAGGATCAGCCCTCTCATGCTGCTCTGATGATCGAAGGCAGCTGAAATTTCAATCCCAGCCGTTGTGCTCAGAGGTAAACCAATATCTGATACCAATGGGGATGAGCCATGTGGACATTTTGGGAGCCCTGTCTGGCAAGATGATAATTTTGTGGTGAAACCTAAACAAAGGGAGGGTTCTCTAGGTTTTCGTGTAAATGTATGTCTGTAATTTCTTTCAAGCTAAATTTTTACCATGTTTAAGAGAGGTTTAAACAATAAAAATAAAGCAGGTTTATATTGACATGAAAACATCTCACTGCGCCAAACGAAACCAGACAAAATGGAAGGGGTATTTAAGAGGTCCCACAAACAATGATGTGTCAGTTCCTAGGTAGGTAAAACGTGGACACTTCACCTGAGTTACTCTTCAGAACCCAACATCTCCCTGGAGCGAGTTTACACTAGAAAACATTGGCGCAGATCATGTCTATGATTGAATAGCACGATGGCTTTGGCTTTGGCTTTGGCTTTGGCTTTGGTTTACCGTGGTTGTTTTTTTTGGGGTTAGTTCTCGCGTCGTCTCACCCTATTTGCTGCTTTTGGATTCCAAGTCAAAAGAGTCAGTCAAGCCAAATCCCTGCCCCCACAAGAAAGCGAAATAACACCCCCATTGTTCCCTCAGATTCCTCTCTTTTTTTATTTTCAAAATCTCTTTCTCATTCCTAGATCAGTTTGGTGGGGGCAGCCTGTGTTTCTTTCGTCAGGATTCTCTTGCACTACAACTATGGGCTAGAAACAAGGAATTCAATGGAAGCCCCACAAATAATAAAAGCTACAAAACCCAGAAAGAATCATCATCCTCCTCCTCCCTCCCCCCCTCTCTCTCAAGCCTCAACTACCTCTGCCGCACCATCTATAAGGACTAACCTTCCCCTTGATTCTGCTTTCACATATTGAAGTCATCAACAACTTATATGGCTAGAACCTCTGAAGACTCCTCCTCCAAGAGACACTTCCACTGGACCAAAAAGGTTGGAAACGAAGATGTTGAGGCTCCAAGCATCAAGTCCTCCTCAAACCCCAACGAAGAAGACAAAAATGAAAATGTTAAGAGCCATGTTGCAATGCCAACCCCGAAGAAAAGACTACCAGCAGTAGCAGTTGCTAGGCTCCGATCGGTTCTTGCAGCCCTCGGTAAGAACCGATCAAGCCTTCCAATGGGGCTTGGATCCCGAGTGGTTGGTACCCTTTTTGGATATCGCCGGGGTCATGTCCATTTCGCATTTCAAAGGGATCCCAATTCACCTCCTACTTTCCTTATTGAGCTGGCTACACCAATAAGTGGATTGGTTAGAGAGATGGCATCCGGGTTAGTCAGAATTGCATTGGAATGTGACAAAGAGAAGGAAGATCAAAAGAAAGCTGTGAAATTGCTGGAAGAGCCAATGTGGAGGACTTATTGCAATGGAAAGAGATGTGGTTTTGCCACGCTGAAGGAATGTGGGCATAAAGAGTGGAAGGTACTGAAAGCTGTAGAGCCAATCTCAATGGGTGCAGGTGTTTTGCCAGGGTGTGCAGCAGAGGGTGGAGCTGATGGTGAACTCATGTATATGAGAGCTAAGTTTGAAAGAATTGTGGGGTCTAGAGACTCTGAGGCTTTCTACATGATGAACCCTGATAGCAATGGAGCTCCTGAGCTCAGCATCTACCTGCTTAGAGTCTAAAAGTCCGGTTATTTATATTTCTTTGTATTTTTTCTTCCCTTTTTTTAAGGTTTCCTGGGCAAGAAAATGGAGGTCTAGCTCTCTCAAACTTTTTTTTTTTGTTTTTTTCCTTTTTCTGTTCGTTATTTCTCCTTGGGAGAAAATGGGAAAGTGAGCTTTACCTGTATTTTGTTAGTTTTAGGTGGAGGGGCAATACATTATAACATGATGGATATGGATAGGTGGGGTAATGATGGTGTATATGTGTAGTTTTTCTTCTCTCTTTTTTAGCAAGTGATGAGACAAGGGGCTAACGCAGCAACCATGGCAGTCTTCTCATTTTGTTTAATTTCTCTCATCAATTATTTCCATCCCATGCTCGTATTGATGTGGAATTTCCAAGGAAGGAACGCTATCAAAAACAGCGAGTGTCAAAGAACAGCAGTAGCTAGGATTTTTCAATGCGTCTCCTTATGTGTGAAATTTCATGCTGGCATCAACATTCTGCTACGCTGCTCGTTTGCGTTCCCTTTCCACCTTCGAATCGATCTGTTTTACAAATCACAAGCAATTTACCTTTTCTACTCTACATTCGACAATCTTAAGCTCAAGGGACGAGCTGCAGAATACATCTGGATAATCTTTCTTTCTTTGAAAAATGCATTTCTGGTGTGAGTTTAATTTGGAATTTGATTCTCAAACAAGAAACTAGCAAGTCTATATATTATTCCATTTGCTTGCATGTTAAGATACTATATATAACCTTTGCATATAACATGACTGGTGTTTTTCCTTCTCCCTTCTTGGCAGAGAAGGCATTTCACTGAAGAACTGTATTTTTTTCTTTCTTTGAGAAGGAGATTTGAGTGCATCAATTATAAGCATTTTTCTGTCACAGACAGTTTTTTTTTTTTTAATATCACAGCTATTAAAAAACCACAATTAAAAACTATATATTAAAAAAAATCACAGCAACCGTGATATCTAATTTGCCAAATTTATTTTAAAACTATGCTAATAATAATTTTTTTTATTAAATTCATTATTCCAATCATTTGTTTTTAGCGCTTACATTCTGTGTGGATTGATTCCAAGAGATTTTATTAAAGCCTAATCATAGAAGTCATCAAAAGCAAAATATAAAAAGAAAAAAAAAAAAATCCAATCCCTGACAGTATGATTAGGCCTTTGTCATTTGTTGACTGCTTTTTTCCCCTTGCCGCTTTGATTCCTTATGCTTAGGCATATCTAATGGGAGAGATAAAAAGATTTAAAAATAAAAAAAAATAATTTTTTAACTTTTCTTCCCTGGAAGAGCAGCTAAAATAACTCTTTTTTTTTTTAAAAAAAGAAAAGTACATGCAGAGAAATCATTCCTAAATATAACCAAAACATTAAAATAAATTATTTAAACATCAATTCAACTTTTTTCAGTAGTTTTTCTCTCAAAAAGCAAAAAATATTGATATTAAATATATTAAAATACAAATAAATTGTTAAAATGATTTCTCCTATTGGAATGTATACAAGAAAAAAGAAGAAGCCATATTTACAGTTTTCAAGAAGCTATATCAACCATTTTGCTCTTCCAAATGGCTTCTGCAAGATGCTCTGATACAAGATTTAAAGCTTCACTGTTACATCCTGCATTATTTTGGCTGTTTAACCTGAGGGAAAATATGTTCACCATGAAAAGGTTAGTTTGTAGTCTGCGACACTGTTCCAGTGTCTCCCACGGCCCTCTCTGCAAGTTTCAAGGCTTTATAACATCCTTCTCTCTGCAAAAAACAAAAATAGAAAAGAAAGAAGTAAAAGAGAAGGAAGGGCCATGGGGGGCATGGCAGAGGCTGTGGGTTACAGCTGGGACAAAAACAATCCGTTAAGATTACCTTACACGAATATCAAAGTATGTTTCGCATCATCTACTCATCATTCTTCAAAAGATTCAAAAGTTGTTTGCTATGCACAAAAGCAAGGCCACCGCTGCTTTATGCCATTATAACTCCACTGAATTGCAAAACTTTGGTTTAAAGGTGGCTCGTAAGTTGCTCGAAGCCCACCATTCGGAGTGGCTGCACTGGGTTTATTATTTTGTATTTCTAGACTGTCCCTATAAGTAGGATAAAAGGAGGGGAGGAAATTGATGGTTCTGATTAATGCATTATTATATGCAATAATGCTATAACATCATTAATGCGTTTTCTGAATATTTAGATATGGTATATAACACTATTAATTATGCTATAAAAATTGTCCACAGCAAGAGCTCGGGCTACTTGTAGGCCACGTCTAGTTTTTGTGGGCTTATTATAGCATGGCTACTTCGCAGTATTTACTACTTAATAGCTAGATTATGGCCTAAAATAAAAGGGAATCTGCACTAAAATAAAGGGCAACCAGAGAGGTGTATGTTTGGTATAATGGCGAGCACTGAAAGACTTCCTAGCACCAGCAAGTTTGATCTGCGCAACCTAAAACTTAAACTGCATATCGTTGGTTTCCCAGCCAAGAATTAGACATAGGAGCCCGCATGATCTTCATTATCCAGATTGACAAGATAAATAAATAAATAAATACAAATTCAACAAGTGTGCCTGCTCTCTTTACTGAGGTCGAAAGCATGAATGTACCTGAATACATGTAGGATATTTCAGAATGTCAGTACAAGTAAGTTGCATAAAGTGAGCTAAGAGACGTGTGTTATCTGCAAAAACTCAAATGTTTTCGAGCAGCACCTATGTTGTTAAAGGCAGTTACTTTGCTTCAATTTCCGAGAAAAAAAAATGCAGATTCTTTGGTCCATAGATGCTGGTGACTCACACTTTCATGCATTAAGCAAGTGAAAGGTGGTCACTGAGTGCCATTTTTCTGTTACCTCTTTACTCAATCACCGAGGTCCAAAAAGAAGTTACTACCATCCATGAAGAAGCACCTAGCAAAGTACTAATCTGATCTTCAATGGGGGCAGATTCAATTAGTTTCCAAAGGTTTCTTGGAAGTAATGACTTTTATGATTGTGCTATCTTGAATCCCAAAACGTGGCGGTAAATATTTCGTCGGTGTGTAAGCTTTGTTTCCGTCGGTTAAAATATCACCCATGGATTTACTAAAGGAGCCATGTTATCGGCTAGTATGGTGTCAGGTGATTTCATATCCGTTGGTAAATTCATTATTGATTTAAACTTGGATGGATAGGCTACCAAAATATTATTATCGAATGAAAGTTTTTTGTAGGTCTATCGGTATGTAAAATTTTACATTCACAAATAAATATTTAGTTGACCCATTTATTGTGGCCATCTATACATGTGACATTCTCATATTAAATTCCTCCCACAAAAATCATATTTCTTTTCATATCATTTCTCCATATTCATGCCTTTAGTCATCGTCCACACAATTAACTAAGTAACATATTCCATAACCTTAATCTCATTTACGTATCGACTAGGTAACAATTACATAACCTTGGTCTCATTTACACGACTGACTAAGTAGTCAATTTCATAACCTTAATCCTAATTCAAAGGTTAATTATAAAATCAACAATCTTTTAGTTTCCATCCCCGACCAACTAAGTCCATAGTTCCCATCACAAGAGCCGACAATGTAATAATCATTAATCCTTTAATTGCCATCAGCGAACAACTAAGTCTATAATCATCATCACAAGGGCCAACTATGAAATCAGTATTCTTTTGGTTGTCATCCTTGACCAACTAAGTCCATAATCCCTATCACTAGGGTCGGCTATGTAGTCAATAATCTCTTAGTTGTTATCCTTGACCAACTAAGTCCATAATCCCCATCACTAGGGTCGACTATGTATCCTTATCAAATTCATTGTTAGGGTCTAATTTAAATTCACACATTTCTCTACGATATTGCAATCATTTATAATTTGTTGGTGGGTGTCCGTTGTTGCGGTTGGTTGCAAATTAGATATTCATTATCTACAAGGTTTCTTTGCAAATTCCCCCTATAATTGTTCTTCATTCTTCAAATTTCTTGTTTCTCTCTCTTTATAACTCTAAACCCCCAACTTGTTTCAATTTGTTTTCTCTCCTAAATCCCTTTTTTTATTAGTTTCTTTCCATTAAAAATCACTCCCACACTCTCCAAATCTCATTATTCAGATAGCATAATATGAATTTTTGAAGAAAATAGGAAGAGAATGAAAATTTCTCTCTTATCCATGGTTGTCGCCATTTATTTATAGAAGGAGAGGAATTTTGGATAAAATTACAGGTCTACAACTTCTTATTTCTTTTATGTTCTTTTCCTGTGTTTTACTCGACCATTGGTATTTTTGTACTTTGTTTTATTACTTAATTCAATGAGATTTTCAATTTAATTCATTGGGGGACTCCATCCATAATCACAATAAATCTTCCTTAAAGTTTATTAAAAACATACATTATTTTATTTAGAATTTCACTTTATTATTATTATTATTATTATTATTATTATTATTATTATTATTGTCTAACTATTTTGACCCTAATTTATAAAAAAATTTTCATTTAAATAATTATTCTTCCCGATTGAAAAATTTACGCGATTCATATTATGTTGACATTTCATATATTGATTTATTATTTTATTTCATCCAAAATTTAAGTTAATTTACTGAAAATGTTCATCCCAAATCAAAATATTTTTTCTTCTTAGTTTACTATTTTTAAATTAAGGATTTCCTCGATAACACTAGTTTACCAATTTTTGAAGCGGAGGTTTACAAATGTAAACCTTGGGATAGAAATTTTAGAAATGTACTTCAAATATTATAGTGGATTTAAATAGGTATTGAATTGGGAAGAATAATTGTAGACTGTTCAATAATTTTAGGGGAGAGTTATTATTAAAAAGATAGTGTGAAAGATAATTAATTAATGAGTTTACGATATAAGTTGTACCAATAGCTGAAAAGTTTATTTAAAATAGTTAAGAAAGCTTTTTCTAGTGGAAAAACTATAAATAAACACAAACTTCAAGTCTCCTCCCTCTCCCTCTCCCCCTATATATATATATTGTGGTCAGCTGCCATGGGAGAAGGAATGAAGCTCTATTTCTTTTATTTTCTTGCTTTTCTACTCAAATCTCCTCTAAAATAAGGGTTTGAGGGTATGACAATTAGGGGTGAACAAAAAAATAAAAAAACCGATTAAACCGGAAAATAATCGAAAAAACCAAACCGTGAAAAACAACCGATTAAAATTTTGAAAAAATAAAACGGTTCGGTTCGGTTTTATAAGTCTGAAACTGAAAAAACCCGAACCGAACAAGAAAAAACTGAGCCAAACCGGTTTGAACCAGTTTTTATCTAAAAAACCCGAACCGAACCCGAACAGAAACCGGTCGGTTTGAATCCGTTTCGGTTTTTTTTTTTAATTTCAGTTTGGTTATATTTTTGTGATAAAAACTGAACCGAACCGAAAATGATCACCTCTAATGACAATGGTAATTAGTAGAGAATAAAAACTTTAACCCGAGATTTGAAAGGATTCTAGGAGGGAGAAAGTTAGGAATTAGTGAGAGAAATATAAATTTTGGGTGAAGAAAGAGATAAAAAAGAGAACTTTACAAAGGAAATGACAAATTGGTTTCAAAGTTGCTTGGTAAAATATCCTAGACCATTAAATTCTTATTAATTTAGTGATGGTGTGTGGAGGAGAGAAATTCATAAATTTCTCATTTAGGGTTTACGAGGGAAATGTGTACACTTACCATTAAACAGTTTTACCGACGGGCTACTTCCGTTGGTGTCAGGAATGAACTCCGTCGGTAAAATAATTATCGATGGTCTCACCGACGGAAGTGGTCTGTTGGTATAACAGTCGTCGATAACTCCCTTTTCTGTCACTAATTCTGTCGCAAATAAAAAAAACCACCCACCGACGAAACACTGACGGTCTTACAAACGGATACGCGGGCCAAAATTTTTTTTTCCAGCGGGAACATCACCGACAGACTAAATCCGTCTGAATTTTCAATGGTAATCACCGACGGATAATCCGTCGGTAATTATGGCATCAGTGGTAATTGCCATGGCAACTATCTGTGAAATACCGACGGAAATTATCCGTCTGTATTTAATCATCGACGGAATATGTCCGTCGGTAATTATGGCATGGGTGGTAATTGTTTGGCAACTCTGTGAAATATCGATGGAAATTATCCGTTGGTAAAGCCATCAGTATGTATTTAAAAAATATATAAAAAATAATTTATTAATATAAAAAAGCTTAATAAACAAATAAAATTAGATTAAACATTAAAAATATAAAAATAATGTTAAATAATATTCATCCAAATATTCATAACAAATTTAATGTGAAAATAAAATTAAACTAGAATAGCGGCGGAGCTAGAGGAGGAGGAGGAGGAGGCTGGTTGTTCTCGGGACCGTACGACCAAAAAGGAGCTGCACAAGTATCATCACCCATCTTTGATCTCATCTCCCTGACTATTTAACGGAGCTTATCATAATTCGTCGAGAGTTATTGATATTGTTGTTTCAAGGCAATGAATTCCTCAGACTGGGTGCTCGATACTGATGGAGAGCTCGCAACGGTTGAGACACTACGAGCCGAACGCAAGTTTTCAGCCGTAGTGTTTGAGAGCACGTAGACCCGATTTTTATCGGGTCCATCAGACGATCCCACATCCATCCATAAATCTGGATGGGTCGAAGAATTGTCCCCATATCTCTCCCTCAACCGGCTATTATAGGTTTCCTGAATTTTTTTTAAAAAATCATCATATGCAATTCAAGATGCAATTCAAGAAAATAATAACTTACAAAATAAAATGAATGAACTAACATACCACGAAGTGCTGAGCACGGTTGTCCACGAACTACTGCATCCCCTTTTGGTGGTTTTGACTCCGCACATGTATCTCTATAAACAGCTCCATTGGACTCGGCTCACGTCCAAGAGACGCAGCCTGTAAGGAAAAAATAGGTTGAAAGTTAAATATATTATAAGGAATGACAAATTAATTAACGATATATTTCATTAAAATTAATCTTACCATCTGCTTTGCATGTGCGCTGAATGGGACGGATTCACCAGTGTGCGTGGTCACCGAACCATGAATTTACAGGTTCTGGTTGTTGGCGCCAGACTGTGAGCGCCGTGAGAACCGCTCTGAGGTCACGTGCTCAATATATGCCGTCCATATTTCCCTCGAGATGAATGGCAGTTTGAATTCCCGCCAAACCACCATCTCATTCCATCCTTCAAGACCGTTATCCCTCGCATGTCTTTTTGATTATTTTTTTGGTGTCATATCAAAAATCACGCAACCTACTTCCATAGTAACAAATTAGAATTTAAAACATAAAATTATAAAACAAAAATAAATATTATTTTCGATGTTACCTAGTTGCTACGTGATTCTCCCATACCCTCCTCACAACATTGTTGTTCGCCTTATCCCACTCAAATTTGTTCTGTGTATATAAATAATTCATATAAAATAAAAATAGTACAATATATAAAATCATAAAAATCATTTATTAAAAATAAGCTGGAAATTAAAAATTAACATCGACCTGAAATCGCTTAAACCATGCATCGATATTAGGTTTCCACTCAGGATGTCTGGAAACCTGGCTCTATTGAAACAATGGAATCTCCATCGACGATTTAAACACCAATGTTATAGCCCTTGCAGCCTCATTGTTTGTGAACCTGAAATTAAATAAAAGTAATAATATTAATTAGTTCATAAATTATGTTATAAGTATATAAAAAAAAACCTAAACAAACTTACATTGAGAGGTCATCCTTCCATTGTGCCTGGTACTTGCGGGTGAAGTGACCCCGCTGTGAAGGCACACCACTTCTGCATTGTGAAACCGTGCTAGAAGAGGCAGCATCACAAGTTGGCTTAGATTCCTCGCCGTGATCAACACCTAAGGATACGTCCTCCTCGCTGCTAGAAGAACTAGCTGAAATCGTCTGCTGACGACGTGCTGTATATTTCATTCTACGCATCTACACAAATTTATACGAATAATTATATAATTAACTTTGATTATTTAAAATTTTTTTTGACAGAGTCTCCTCTATACTGGGAGGTCCTAAGTTATCGATAAAATCATATTACACTTCCAATTTTATTTCACATCCCGATCCAATCATCCTGGATCTCAACCCAACTCATCATCATCAACACAAAACATCTTATTCAATAACATCATATAATGAAATTCAAGTAAAAGAATCAATTTTAACTATGAACATTCATTGTTAAATTGGTACTGGGAGTTACAAACATTAGATTAAAGTCATACATTCAAACGGATTAATATTACATTTCAAGTTTTAGGAGACAAGACTCTTAATTTATAAATAATTACATGGTCAAAAGCAAAAGGTAACTAAATCAATATCATTCCTAACATGACCCTAATGGACCTAAAATAGAAATTAACGTGTACACATAAATATAAAAATTAATAACAAGTAATAACAATGATAGGTAAACAATAATATCCTAAAATTAAGATAAACTAATTAAATGTAATTCTATATATAAATTAACATTTTTAACATAAATTCAACAATAACAATTATAGCAATACAAACAATAATATCCTAAATTAAGATAAACTAATTAAATGTAATTCTATATATAAATTAACATTTTTAACATAAATTCAACAATAACAATTATAGCAATACAAACAATAATATCATAAAATTAAAAAACTAAAAAACTAAAAAACAGTATAACAATTCAAAATATATTTAGGAATAACAAATGCTTACCTTAATAGTGTGTTGAATTTAAGATTTTATCTACAAACAATACACAAAACTAAGAACACCAAAAAAAATAATCATAATTAAAAAAAAAATACAAAGATTAGGAAAAAAGAATACATACCTTTTAAAACTACCACCAAAAAAATAAAATCTCTTCCAAAAGCCAAATAGAAACGGAGAGGAGAAGAGAAATGGAGAAGAAGAGAAACGAAGCCGAGAGGAAAAAAAAAATTGAGATCTCCTTAACAATATAGGCCTCGCATATTGACACCTCAACATGCGCCTTGTTCTTAACCTTTTTTAAGATTGAACAAGTACCTGCATATGCATATATATATATATAATAAAAAAATTATCAATTAAAAAAAATAAAAACAAAAACATTTAATTATCAATTACATAGCTCCTGTAATATCTAACCTCTCGAATGGATACATCCATCTATAATGGACCGGTCCTCCAACTTTTACCTCAAACGATAAATGTACGGGTAAATGCTCCATTGAGTCAAAAAATGATGGAGGGAATATCATCTCAAGTTTGCATATTGTCTCGATGATATTCTTTTCAAGCCTTTCAATGTGATCAACATTCAACTTGCTGGAATATATATCTCTGAAGAAATGACTGATCTCCGTTAGTGCATCCCATATCCCATTTGGCAACAAATCACGAAAAGCTAATGGGATGAGTGTTTGCATAAACACATGGCAGTCATAACTCTTCATTCCATATAATCTGCATTCCTCCGTATTAACCAGCCTTGATATGTTCGAGGCATGTCCATCGAAAAAACGCAGACTCTTAAGCCATTTGTAAACTAATAGTTGTGTGTTTTTCTCTAACACGAAGCTTGCTCTTGGTTTTGCGACCCATGACCCATCACAAACCAACTCCATATTTTTACGGTTATAGAACACCGCTACATCCAATCTAGCCTTGATGTTGTCCTTTATCTTCCCCTTCACATCCATGACAGTGTTGAAAATGTTCTCAAACACGTTCTTTTCAATGTGCATGACGTCAAGGTTATGGTGGAGAAGATTGGTCTTCCAATAAGGAAGCTCCCAAAAGATACTTCGCTTCACCCAATTATAGGTCAAACCAAAATCAGGAAACTTCTGCTTACCTGATTGGAGACCAAACATAATATCACCGTACTCTGACATGACATCAAACAATTCTTCACCGGAAAGACGCGGGGGTGCAACATCCTTTTCAAGTCTGCCAACAAAGAAATCCTTTCTGTTCTTTCTGTACCTGTGGTTATGTGGCAAGAAACGACTATGACAGTAAAAAAAAGATGCTTTACCCCCGTTTGTTAGCGTGAATGCCTTGTTGTTCTCCATACAGTATGAACATGCTAGCTTTCCATGCATGCTCCAACCAGAAACCATTCCATAAGCTGGGAAATCATTGATAGTCCACATCAAAGCCGCTATCATAACAAAATTCTGTTTCCTCAAGATGTCATAAGTCAAAGCTCTAGAGGACCACAACTGTGTCAACTCATCAATCAACAGACGAAGACAAACATCTATATTCCACCTTGGACTGCTCAGACCTAGTATGACCATAGATAAAAATATGAACTCCAACCTCATACACATCCCCTGTGGCAAGTTATAAACCGTCAGTATGACCAGCCAACAAGAATAAGGAGCAGCAAATGACCCGAACAGGTTGAATTCGTCTGTACACAACCCAAGATGCACGTTTCTTGATTCAGTTGAAAAGTAAGGATGCACACTGTTAAAGTGTTTCCAGGCTTCACCGTCAGAAGGATGAACCATCACTCCATCAACCGCATGGTGTGATTGGTGCCTTGTCATGTGCTCAGTAGTCTTTGGTGACATGAATAACCTCTGCAGTTTAGGTGTGATTGGGAAGTATCTAAGTTTTTTATATGCCATGAGAGTCTTCCCTCTACCAGTTCTGGTTTTGTAACAGGAATGCCCGCATGTCACGCACTCGGTCATCTCAACATTTTCAAGGTAGTATAACATGCAGAAGTTAGGGCATATATCAATTTTCTGGTATCCTAAATCGAGGGGTTTCATCATGGACTTGGCAGCATAGAAGTTCTCTTTCAGCCTGTTCTCTTCAGGTAAAATGCTTCTCGCCCATTCAATAATCTTGTCATAACCGGCCTCACTCAACCCATGATCTAACTTGATGGTGAACACATGTGCTACGACTGATAATTTATTATGGTTTATGTAGCCATTATATAATGGTTCGTCAGAATCTTTCAACAGATCAAAAAACCTTGATGCATCTACATTAGGTTCTTCTTCTTCTATGATTGGACATTCCCTGACATTACTTTCACTCTCTCATTGCATCCATAACTATATTCCTGTAAGGATTACTGTTCTCATTTCCAATTTCTTGCATGTTGTTAGCACTAGAAGTTGACCCAACCACCTGTTCTTCCATGCTCTCATCAGGAACAAATAGTTCTTCCTGTGCATACCAACACAGGTAATCCTCTATGAACCCTTTGGTTAAAAGATGCATCGTTACAACATCTTGATGCAAAAACTTTAAATTTTTACACTTCCTGCATGGACACCTAATACCGCCATCAGTAAAATTCCTCGGAATAGATGTTGTGAAATTAATAAAACCCTGGACACCGTTACAATAATCCATCCTCCGCAATCCTTGGGGTGAGTCCCGATACATCCATGAACAATCATCCATGATTTCTATTGAACCTCTATAAAACATAACAAAAATATTGGTTTTCCCCGACATTATCCAACAAACTAAAACAACACTTATGTTAAATATTCATTATCAATTATCAACTATCAACGTTCATACATATAAATTTATACATATATAAATTTATGGAAATCACAACTTCGAAATAGAATTGATAACAATTAAAAAAGACCCGTTAAACAAGCTATTAATTTATTTCATCACAACACATTTAATTCGGTGTAATTCAAACAAAATTTCAATAATTTACAAACAAATATAATTTGACAAAATCTAAAACAAACTATAACAACTACAAAATTATACATTTATACTACAAGTTTCTTTGACAAATAACAATCAAACAAGTACATACGTTAATAAAATAGATATACTAAAAAAACAATAAAATTCACAATTAAATGTTAAAACTAAAAAGAATAGATTTACTTACAAAAAATGATAAAATCCACAAGAAACGGATATTGTGACCACGTATAAAGTATAAGAAACTTGAGTGCTTGTGTTGAGAATAGTGGAGAGTTAGGAGTTGGGATGGGTGGTTGGCTGCAGTTTGGGAGGGGAGAGGTGGGATGGGAAAGAAGAAGAAGGAGAAACAGAGGAAGAGAGTGTCGGCAGAGGGGAGCGTATATAATGGCTTTTACCAATGGAATCACCGACGGAATGTATTCGTCGGTATTTCCATCGGTGATTCTGTAGGTGACAGTGCCACGTCACTATACGACTATCTCAGTTTGAATCCCTCGGTCATTCCATCGGTAAAATCATCTAAAAAAACTCTACGTCACCACACTGTTGCATCTTTCCAAACAAACTTTATAGGCCGTCAGCGATCTGGTCGATGTATACTGACGAAAATATTCTGTCGATATATACCGACCATATCGCCGATGGAGTTATGCCATCGGTATATACCGACAGAATTACCGATGAAAAAATTTCGTCAGTAATTCCGTTGGTTTTCGCCGGTTTTCTAGTAGTGGTAGTTTGTTATAACTTAATAAAATAGGTGTGGAATAATCAATGATTGATGTGAAGTTATGAAGAATTAAAGAAGAAGTCATGGTAACTAGGAAGGGCTAGGGTGGCCTATTAGTGTAGTTTTAGGGAAGTAGTTTAATTCATTTTAATTCTTGTGAATGGTATATGAATTATTGTGTATAGTTGGAAGGATAATGTTTGGTAAGGATTTGGTTGAATATGTCTATATGATTTGGAATTTTCAACACATTTCAAGTTAGGGTTTATAGATGGAAAATTAAGACAATAAGAAAATAATAATAAATTTTGTATATGAAAATTTTGTTAATTAGTGTAATTACTTGAAATTTCTTGAAAATAATATTATCATCAACTACTATACGTGTAAAATGGGGTAGATTATATATCATCTTAACATTGTAAGACTTTCCATTTAAATATCAAATTCATCCCATTTAACAAAATTTCGGCAAAACTTCTACTATATGAAAATTGTACCCAAATTTTTATCCCATATTAATACCTACAATATAAACAACAATACAATCCATATTTGACTTATGTCGTCTTATGCTCACATAAGAGTGCCCTTCGACCACCATCCATCATTTCAATCAAATACAGTCACACATCAAATATTTCCAATAACAAAGATTACACATAGTTGATACTTAAATTATCCACACATCAAGATAACCATTTCTTTCCATACAGTATTGTATTATTTTAACTTAAGGTTATGTAATTAGAATACACATATTAGAACTTATTTCAAAGTTATCCCTAAATAATGTTACAACAAGAAATTATAAAGTAAGTAGTTAAGGTTGAGGCGACTGGCAAAAAATACCTGCATATCACAAACTAATTGTAGAATAAATATGTTAATAATATCCCAGGATTTATTTCAATTCCTATATTCAAATGAAGATAATTCACTTAACCATTTTTTTTACTTTACAAATATACAATCATCACCTTTATCCACTACTTCCATACATGGAAGTTCATTTGTATCTATTTCATTGTGCTATTATCATCATAATCATAATGATTCTCTCATTTCTAATCTATTTCTTAACCCATCTTGTTATAATCATCACTTGTGTTTTTGAACTAATCAAATTCATAACAACATCATAATCATTCTTGTTCGTGTTATAACTTAGCCACTTTTATAAAATCATCAAAAATACTTTTAACTCGTAGTCCATAATCAATCCATTTAATACCTTCAATATTCATGAATATTACTTTGAGTTTATCAATAACATTTAGTCCTTTCAAAACATCTAATATGTTATTTATGGTCAACTGATTTTGTTAATTCATTTTAATGCTTAATATATCATTTTTCGCTCATCAATATCAATTTTCAATCTTAACATCTTCCACGCTTATTATGGCTTATCTATAATTTCTTTTTTTTTTTCAAGCTCAATATATTTTTGGTCTAACTATGACTTAACCATATATTTCTTCCATTCTCAATATGTTTTATACTTATTTTTGGCTCATCTATTTTATTTTTCCATCTTAAATGCTCCTTGTGCCCATTTATTGAACCTTCAAATATTTATTTTATTAAATTTGAACCCGCTGTTGCGACCAATTCCAATTTTACATATTAAATCTTGTTGTTATGGTCAATTCAAAGATCACATAATAAATTCTACCATCGTGGTCAATTTAAGTTTTTTTAATCTTATATTCCATCGTTGCGGTCAATTTATATATATTTTTTTATCTTATATTCCTCTATTGCAGTAATTTAATTAAACTTGTCGTCATGGTTAGTTCCAGTTTTACATATTAAATCCCACCATTACGGTCCACTTAATTCTCACATATTAAATTTTGTTATCGTGATCAATTTAATTTTCACAATATAAAATTTTGTCATTGTGGCCGAGTTAATTTGAACATATAAAATTTTGTCATTGTGATCCATTTAATTAAATCTCACCGCTATAGTTAATTTCAATTTCAGGTATTAAATTTCACATTTGTGGTCCATTTAATTAAATTCTACCATTGTGATCTAATTAATTAAATCTCTCCATTGTGGTTAATACCAATTGCATTATGTTATTGTGGTTTATTTAATTAAATCTCACCATTATAATTAATTTTAATTTCACGTATTAAATTCTACCTTTACGGTACATTTAATTAAATCTCATTGTTGTGATGCAATTAATTAAATCACATCATTGAGGTTAATTCTAATTTCACATATTAAGTTCTATTATTGTGGTCCATTTAATTCGCAAAATATTAATTTCCTACCATGAAATTACTTTATTTTCATATCATTTTTCCTCTCCTCATACATATGTTTTCACTTAATGTCATTACCATGCCTCAAAGGCATATTTGATATAATATCAATCTGATGCTCTAAAACCATAATTTGCATCATACTATTTTCCTGCCCTATAAGCATAATTTATATAACATTAATTTCATCCCCCGTAGGCATAATTTATCTAGTATCATTTTCCTGCTTTAAAAACATAATTCACATGATATTATTTTTTTCCTACCTCGAAGGCATAATTTATCTAGTATCATTTTCCTGCCTTAAAAACATAATTCACATGATATTATTATTTTTACCCTGAGGGCATAATTTCTTTCTAATATCATTTTCCCGCTCCAAAAGCATAATTGTTTTCTGATATTGTTTTCTTGCTTCGAACAATTATACAACATATATATGATTTCTATTGCATTCTAACATTTTAAAAGCAATTTAAACAATTAAAGAGACAAAAGGGCAACCTTTATCTTGAGCTCCTGCTACACAACCTCTTGAGAAGTTGGATCCCACACCAGACATAACTCCCAAACAATAACTATTAATGTTCACACCACTAATTAAAACTCAACCATATAAATCTCCATACTTCCCAATTATATTCAATCACACAAATTCCCACACTTACAACAATAAATTTTCCATTTCTCTTAGCCACCACACACATAAATAATCAACCATATTCTATTCACATTCAAATTCAAATTCAAATTCAAATATGTAAAACATTGCAACAACATATATTAATCAAATCTTTAGTTAACAAACATCTTAACCACATTAAACTTATGATTTCAAATTCCTATATTTTCCAAAAACATGGCCATAATTATCCAATTATACAATAAATCCTAATTTCCAATAACTTAACTCACACATTTTCATCAAATTTCTGTACTTACAATTTATATTCCATGATATGTCCTAACTTCTGAACATACAATATTCATATTCTTAGATCACCAAATTACGCTTGAATATATCTAATTTCACATGTTCATATCAATACATATCAATCCAGTTATTTCTTGTCACCCATTTACATTTAAACATAGAACCCTCATCTCAGATAAGTAGATTCTTAGTTTCAAAATGTCATTACACCTTACCATAACCAATTCCCATCCAAACATACACAATCTCCTTATATATACCATATTAACATGTATCAATCTATTTTATACACCCTTTATAAATACTAACATTTCATATCACTAGCTTCTTAAAACATGTTAACTTACGTCCATGCTATCCTTTTTAATTTAAATCTCAAATAGACCCATTTCAAATCTAACTAGATTAACAACTTAGCTTAATATAAAATCAATTAAACTTGACAAGTAAATATTTTCAAATTTGTATACTTAAACTTTTTATATTTTTTTCATAGTAATTCCATCTAATCTTATTCACAATCACCACCTCGCACATACAACATTGACATAACATAATTTTGTTGTTATAGGATTATGACAACAATAATTATGTGTTCCACTAATAATAACCAATATTGCAATTAACTCAATTAAATATAATAAACACAATTAACCAACAATGAAATTAAAGTGCTTCAAGTAAATAGTATAGGGATATAAATTGCAAACTCGGTTTTTAACGTGGTTTAGAAAGCCTACATCTACACCTCAAGTACTAAATCAGTCTTAAGTATTGTATTCTCATTAATCAAATCCAAAGATTACAATGTCCTTAATGAATCTTCATTAAGCCCTTTTTCATCACTTGAAGAAATACTCTCTTCAAGATTTTTTATCTTAGTGATATACCTTATCAATGACCAAGAGTTTTTCACTTAATCTCTTAAGGGATTACAATTATTTGAAATGTAGCAACACTCTCTCAAAGTTAGACAATAAAATTAAAGCTTATATCTCTATAACTCACTCAATAACACTTAGAATGTATAAAGGTATTTAAGTATATTGAGTGTGAGACTTTCTACTTTTGTGCAAGAATATGAAGGTTTTAATGGACAAATATGAGTATGATTTAGGATTGATGATGTAAAGTTGTTTTTGCTATTAAAATAGCTTGTATATTATATATATTCAAATTTTGCACCTAATTCTTCAATTAGATAAGCTACATATATATTTGTAGCAAAAACTAGTCGTTTTATAACCTTGATGAAATGGTCGACCGGTTCATATTGGTTAGGACAATCAGCTAGCATGTTCCTATAAATTCCTAGGTGTTTATTTTTGATGAACAAATGGTCGATTGGTTCAACTTAAAACCCAGATATGATAATTTTAAACCTGGTGAATTTTAAATCGACTAAATAGATATTAGTCTTATAATGCATGCAACGTGAAGTGTGTAAATTCATTTTAATTTGTGCTATCAAGTAAGATATAAAGATTTACATAATTAGCACTAAAATAAATCCTCAAGAACTAAGTCTTCATTTCTTTGTGTCTTGGACTTGTTTATTTATTTCTTCATTTAATTCTTTATGCTTGTTGATATTCTTCATATAAACATGCTTAAACTTAGTCTCAACTAGCCATATCATTAGTTTATTTTTATTTAATTGTTATCATCAAAATATATAAATATTAATATGTGACCCAAAGGTCAATAAATTACCCATCTCATGCCACTATCATAAATTTAATACAAAACACTCAATTCCAAAACAAATTTCATAAAACCTGAATTAGATTCTATTATAGACATTTTTCATCTATATTTTGGGCTATAAACTCCTCAGAAGGTGAAATAGCTCATCTCATAGGCCTTCTACACTCAAGATCCTTACAGACTAACTTATCTCAATGGCTATCTAAATTGGTTTTCAATCCAACCATCTTGTTCATAAACTCTTTGAACCTCATGTTCATCATCACCAATTATTGTTGTATGGTAAAATAAACTCATTTCATATTATTCTTATTCTTTGATGGTGGTGATCCATATTTGGTTGGCATTGTCAGGATCTAAAAATCATGTTAGTATCAAGAAAATATATCCTCACACTCAATAGATGTCACTCCTCTTGTGATATATATACATTATTTTGGCTTTTCACTATAATAAGCTCATTTTTTTGCCTTTTACTACACAATTTCAAAAACTTTAGTTCTTTAAGGAACTAATTCATAACAAATCAAAAAAATTAACTTAGCAGCGCAATCCAAAATAATATATAGACTTAAGAAGAAATAAAAAAAACCTATCAATACAAAACCTACGAATATGAAATTGCGAATAATAAAGTGAATTCATGTGAAATATGAACGAAATGAAGACACAAAAAAATTAGTGAAAATAAGAAAACTAATGAAATAAGACTCAAACAACCTAAACTAAGCAAATACATTATTTTTAGACTAAATTTTGTGTAGTTAACTCGAAATCAACAACAAAAGAGTTTTTTTTTTTGCACAAAGCTACTAATTATGAATTATTTTTTTGTAATTCTTAGAAATAACCCTTTAAAGTATGTTTAAATAATCTCAAAATCAAGATTTGACACTAAGACATCCCAAGAATTAAGAATTCTCATATTTGAGTTGTTGAATCCAAGATTTGATGAAAAACCCAAATGTATGGCATAAGCCCTACCTTTTCCCGTTATGTTATTTCTTTGACATTTCTTCTTTGTTTTTAATTATAGACAATCATAACTTTGCCACAACTAGGTTTTAGAAGATGATAACGATGAAATAATACGATAAAAATATGTATTAGAAAAAATAAGTCAAAAAACCATATCTAATGTCCTTGAATGATAAGAAACTTTGCCAATGAGAAACCCATCAAAGAAAAAAACAAGTTGCTAATTGAAAACCCTTGCTAAAATAATTCCAATTGCTACCACCTATGCTTTCCTTGTAAAAAATGAATCCTTATTAAATAAGAAGTCCACAAATTATAAGAAAACAAATAGCAAAACTCGTATAAAAGCTTTTGACCTTACTTCAAACACGTCTTTCTCTCTCATTTTGATAAATTACGAGGCATACTATATATTGATGAAAATATTTTGATGTCTAAGTTTTCAACCTAACTAGAATCGTAGCAAAATGTCATTTATAGCTTCAGATATGATCTAAATAGTAGACAACAATCTAAATTGATAAATTTACATCTTGTTTGCTCAAATATCTAGAATTAACCAATCAATTACTCTAAGATCCGCTTAGTTTTAGAACTTTTAATATGTTCAATTGGAATCTCTAATGAATCTTTTGGTGATACTTGCCGATTTGCATCATTCGAGTAAGGGTTTGTCCTTACCTCTTTAATTTTCAAGTTACTGTTGTAAATGATAAAATTTGAGTTATCTTCATCCAGGTAAGGGTTTGCCCTTATCTCTTTTTAATAAGTTATGCCTTCATGGAAAATTGATATCGTATAAAAATATATATACCTTGAGGGCAGAAAAAATGGCATGAAAAGGAATACATCATTGTGGTGGGGAGGCAAATAGATATTTTTTTCTGGTCAAATACAGGAAGGGATTTGAGATATGAAAAGTCAATCACATATCCAAGTACGTGGTTTACCAGGTATGAATCGTTCGAACAAATATGTGAGGAAACTTGATTTATACAAGGGACGAATACGAGTCATCGGCAAACCAAAATAAGCACAAACTTTGACAACAAATGAAGCCTGGTCTAAAATGTAAGATTGAATTCAATAAATAAATGAAGGGACACGGTTAAATACTAAAGAATAATTAAGAATAAAACATAATTTGAAGAAGTTAATAAATTGAACTGAAGAAATACAAATAATCTTGAATTTCTTTGATCACATTAACATAACTAGACAATTCTTTGATCACACTAACTGGAGCAATGAAATAGCCGCCTCCCTCTTCTTTAATTTGCAGTTTGCTGCGCGCTCGTTTTCTTGTTAATGCGTCTGCTTCAAATGGTCATGGTCGTTGACGAGCAAAACCTGGCTGAATGATATAATTGACGATGTGTGGTCCAAACATGAACACAAACCAGAAACATGGATATGCAAGCTGCATCAGTTATAGAAAAAAAAACTCATATCCATAAAAGACACATCTAGACAATATTTGGACCACCCTTGTTTCTAGGTGAACACTATATATTAGAATGTTTTGCAAGAATCCTTTGAGCCTATGACATGAACTAAAAGAGAGATTATAAGGTCATGATACCTGAAGAAGCATGGATGGAGCTGCAGCAGTGTTATCAGCAATGACATGACTTCTAGTTTTTCTTCCATTTAGTGTAGCAACTGACGGGCTGTTAGCTGTTGTTATGTCCCAAAAGCTTCTTTTCTTTGCTGTTGGAATTGGGGACTTGAACCGGTGGCTTGGACTCTTCAATTCACCATTGTTTTTTTCCTTTGGCCGCAAACTAGCTCTTGTCACTACCCTCTTTGCTCCTTGCATTGTTCCTCCTGCTGATGGCTTCTCACTCTTTCGGGAAAGCTCATGTATACGATCATCCTTCTCCTTTAGCTGTGTAGCATGATCTTTCTTTAATTTCTCAATTTCTGCCTCTAATGCCTTGACAGTCTGCCGATGCTCTCTGACTGCTTCCTCTGCGCCCCTTTTTCTTGATTCTGGTGTGAAACAGTTCCCACCTAAGAAAGAGGGTCTAGCTTTCCTTTTTTCAATTGGTCTGGCAGTAGATGGAGGAGTCTGGGTAAAGGTAATTGAAGGAGGAGTTGGAGAGGTATTTGCAGCCAACAATTGTGCCTGGAGTGAAAGTAGCTTTTGTTGTTGGTGTACTAATTGCACTCGCAATTCGCGATTTTCTTTTTGCACTTCAAGCAACAGCTTGGCCTGGTCAGTTTCACATTCTGGTAACTGTATTTCTTCTAGGGTCTCGCATGCCTGCAATTAAAATGAGAGGTAAGAAAGCTTTTTTCCCCCATATTATAGTTTTATTATAGCAGAATCTCTAGGCCGTAAACTTCATCGTGGATGGTGCAGAAAAACCATTATGAATCCTCATTAGGAAAACAGATATGAGCTATTCCTAATGAAATAATAGTCAAAATTGCAATGAGTAGTACGGAATATAATGAACATGAACAGATGATCAGCTAAAAGGATGACCTTGGTTCGGATCTCCTTAGCTCGATCAGCCCAATGCAAGGTGTTTTGAGTTTCCCCAAACGAGAGATTACTTGGACTTATATTTGCAATCATTGCAGTGTTACAAGCTCCTCCTAACGAATCCTTGAGAAGTTGAGTGAGCTTTGAATTTCGGTATGGGATATGTTTCTTACCCTCTACAAGGGCATTGATGCAGCTGCTTAGTGCAAGAAGTGACCTATTTATATTGGCACCCTCAAGTGATCTAAGTGTTCTCTGATCAGTTGCAAGGGCCCTCTCTGAGCCAGCAAGGTCAATGAGTGACAGCTTTCCCACTCTTTGGACAACATTCATGGAAGCATCTCTAACTCGGTATTCAACAACCACCTGAAAAGAGCACAGCCAAACTTTAAAACAGCAAAAATACAAGAAAAAAAGGACCATGTGCGTGTTTGTGCATGCTAGAGCAATATATACGTACGTAAAGAAACAGATATTACCTGCAGTATAGCATGGGATCGTGAAGAGGTTTCGTTGGCACGAGTTGGTTCAGTGGTTCGGTTTTGGTTTCCTTGCTGAAGCAATGCCATCACCTGCCACAATACAGGGCAAAAATAGTAAGACGTTCCAATATACTCGCTTATGAAGAGTTCGAACTTTATCATATCTTAAATGTTCAAATTTATGGAAGTCGGAAATTACCTCATCAGTGGAATAAGCTCTGTACTGAGTGAGACCTGCTGCTACTATTCCCTGTTACATTGAAACGAATATCGTCAACAGCATATCAAATCTAAAATGACTAATGTAAGTTGAATAATTATCATGTTTCATTGCTGGGATCCAATCCTGATAAGCTGGACCAGAGGAAAATCATGATATAATCTCCTTTAACATTTACTTGCATCAAAATTATGTTATGCCTATACCACAAGATTAAACATAGTGAATATGTGAATTCTTCCTGGAAAAGAATGAAAAAAAGAGGGAGCGTTTATGTTATGGCCTACGCTAGGGGAATATAACAGGGAAAAAAAACCAACCAGGTCTTTCAAGGAAAAGAGGAACTTTCTCTATAAAACATCCTAAGTGGCACAGGGTCATTCCAACTAGAGTAACAGAAAATTTAGTTGTTTTCTACTAAGAAAAATAGAGGGAAGACCTGTTTATCTTCTCGAAGCACCAGAGGCCTTCCTGGAGAGAGCAAATCTCTAACAGTTTCATTATAAACTTCAAGATATGAGAGGTGAACCACATGGTTTCCATCACAGCTCCTTTGCCTAATTTTGGTAAAAAGATCCTTAATTGCCAAAACCATCACTCCTGGATTCTCTACTGTCCCCAGCATTGTATATGTTTTACCAGCTCCTGTGGCACCATAGCAGAACACTGATCCATTCCTTCCTTGCAATACTTGTTCTACAAGATCTGCAGTCCTGAAAATGCAATTCAAATGAATACCCATCTTGTCGGTTAAGCAATCTATCACATACACACATACGGTCCCCTGACGTTTCATATTGTGAAAATGAAACGCTGGGACAAAAAATTGAGCTGCAGTTTCTCCGACAAGAAAACCTTATATTCTGTTTGGTTGCTCAGAAAATTCGAGGTAGGAAACTAACAACAACACTAAGTTGTTCATAATGTGATTCGCTAAACAGCGACTCCATTGAATCATTAGACTCATTAACTTTATCACTCTTCAAATATTTAGCAGAGATTTGGTAAGTGATCCCATATCCGAGTACAAAGACCATGACATGTCTTAGACAACATTAACAGAGAGATTGCAGCGAGAACCATAAAATTCAACTCTCAAAATTGTGTTTCTAGTATCCGAAACTTATTTCAAAAAATGGGCTAACTACCAAATTACCAAATCAAACATTATAATTATGGAGAATTCAAAATGTGCACGAGAACCATAAAATTCAGAACTCAATTTTTGTCTCTAGCAACCAAAAAACTAGTGCCGGAAATGAGCCAACTCTACTAATCACCAAAACAAACACCAATATAATGAATAATTCAAAAGCACAATACCAAAGAAGCATTAAAATGTTGCAGAACCAAAAGGAAACAAATCCATGTAAAACTAATTAAAGCTGTTTTTTTTTTAAACACTCACGTGGTGGAATAAACTTCCTTTTGAGATGTTGAATCTGGAAATGCAGCGTCAAATGCAAAATGCCGTCCACGGAGCCTCTTTAGCCTAAGATAATCATTCTCGTTAGCAAACTCAGTCAGATAAACATCTCTCCTATTCACAATCCTCACACAACACCTCAAACCAGCCTCTCTCTCCTTCTTGGCCATTGGCCTAAGCCTCACAAACACCAAAATCCGGCTTCCACTTGCATCATTTTTACAGGAAACAGTCTCCAATCTTTCATTTTCTTGCACTTTCTTAGGCCCAATAAACCCTCTCGGCTCTGTCTGTGACACTGAGCTCTCCATTGAAAGCTTCCTCGCCACCGTACTTGAGTCTTTAGTCTTTCTTGGACATGTTAGAAACCTGATAACCCGATCCGGACCCATCACAAGATTCTCCTTGGCATCATCAACAGGCGGTTCTGGTAACACAAAGGTTCTTGTCACTGTAGAACTAGGCTTTGCACTGGGCAATGTAGGCAATGCATTGTCTCTCATTATATTGTTTTGTTTTGGATCTTTTGTTTCTTTTGAATCTTTCTCTTCTCTCTTGCAACCATTCAGAAGATCCACACTCGAATGTGTTGAGAATCGCTTCTCTTCAGGTTTCGGAGATGGGTTCCTTAAAGTTAAAGAAGATTTCTTCTGCTGCTCATACAAGAGAGTTAAAGCTTTCATCTTTTCTTTCAAGCCATGATGTGGATTTCTCAACAGAACATCCATGTTACTGTCTTCTTGATTTGAGTAGCTGGGTGGTCTTGTTTTTAGATTTGGGTTTGGGCCATTTTGTTCTTGGCTGATGGCTTTAGACCTTGTTGACACTGGCATTGTAAATTCTCTCTCTATCCAAACATGCCCTGATGGTTTTTTCAGTGACCCAGTTGGTGAAAGTTATCAAAATGCAAGAAAGTTTGGATCTTGATGAAAAAATGGATGGAAAGAAGGGTTTGGACAAGTGAATGGAAGCTAAAGAAAAGAAATGGGAACAGAGGGAAGATCAATATCACAAGTTTGACTGATTTGGTGGAAAATACGAGCCATTGATTTGGATTTAGATCGGACGGTTTGTAGTAAAGCGGGGAAGATGACTTTCAAAGTTTAGTGCCAGTGTCAGCCCTCTTTTTGCTTCTTGCACTCCGCTGGAATCCAAAGTAGTGCCCTCCAAAGGAGTAGGAAGTGGAGTGGAAAGAGTTATAATTGGGGGAGTGTTAGGCTTAGATTTTTGAAATGAAGATTTAAAAAACGATTGATTGTAACGGTCAAAATATTGTAAGCCCAAACGGTTAGCTATTCGAAGATGTGGGGTCCACCTGGGAATATTAAAAGCAAAATCTTTTTCAAAATCTTTTTTATTCTCAGTTAAACATAAGAGACGAACTAATGAAAATCGTTGGAACGTCTCAAAAAAAAAAAAAAATCGAATAAACCCATTGAATATATAAAAACGTTGGTAATTAATGAAAATCTTAAAAATCCCATATCCTATGAATATTATTTTATTGCTAAGATATATTTTTATTTATAATGCTTCGTGGACATGCATGGTTTTTATTTTTATTTTTAAGTTATTATTCTAGGCTTTTCAATTTTTTTTTATTTTTTATGTTATTCGGCTTCTCATGTTGGTTTAAATTAACTTTTCATTCTAGTAATTCAAATATTTTGAAAATTCATTTTTCTTTTGATGGTTGTAATGTATATCCATCTAAAATAGTGATAAAAGTACAAATGAAAGAATATATATAAAAGAAAACTATTAAAATTATATTTGAATTCACCAAAGTTATTTTTTTAGATTTTTCAATTTTTATTTTTTTTATTTTTTTATGTTTTTGAGGTTTTTTTTAAGGTCTATACTCAATAGAGTAAAAGTATAAAGTCAATGTACTCATGGTGTTATTTTTCTTTAATGTATTTAAATTATTGTTTTTTTTTTTAATGATGTGAGAGACATTTCATCAAAACAAGTGATAAAAAGATACGAAAGAATATATATATATGAGAACAAAAAATTCTAAAATTTTTAATTTTTAGCGTGAGTAGTTGTTATAGAATGTATATTAAAATCTGAGAAGAATACATATAAGATAGGGTAGCAATCATTATAATAATGTAACTGAAAAATCTTTGAATTTTTACGAGAAATTAAAAAAATTATTCAATCTATAAAAAAGAAGTCGAAACACAATTCTATGAATTAGGTACATATGAGTAATAACAAAGCTATTTGTAATTTTATAGCACTATAAAATAAATCTTTTTTTTTTATTATGTGAAAATAATACGTCTGTAATTAAAAAGAGGATAAACTACAAAGTTCTTAATGAGTTATATATATATTAGAACTTCTCATTCCCTCTTGCGATCTAAAATCTTACTTCAATTTGAAGAGGGATCCTCACAAGAACAAAGCGAAGTTAGATTTTGCCGAGGATCTCCAAAAAGTAAAGTGTAAGTATGATAAGTTCAAGTTCCATATAAAGAAAAAAAAATTGGTGTTTCGAATGGCCATATGGTGTTTGATAAAATACTGATGTAAACTAGTTGGGATAGGCCACATGAATTTACTTTCTCTATCTCTTCTTATTTGTGCTAAAGTTTAAAAACTTATTGTGACATTTAACCTTTCAATTTGTAACTTTGGCTCTTTAAGAGATTATTTAGGAATTTAAGGTTAGGTTTATGGTTTAGAAAATAGAGAAAAGGCTAGACATACAAAATTAATGGATAAAAATTCGAATAGGGTGTTAAAAGGCTAAATCAAAGACTTGTCATTTAAATTTTCACAAAGATTCTAATACATGGTTTGAATGATCATTATATTCTTTGAACAACCCTTTAAGTCCAGAGAAAAACCATAATAATAGAATTGAGACCAAAATAAATGAATTTGAAAAAAAAAAAACTAGACAAATAATAATGAACACATGTTTTTTTACACATTACAAACACAAACAGACGCAAAAGAAGCTTGAAAAGTAAAATAACCATAACTTCTTGTACATAACTTTAATGCATGCATGGTTGGATAATCAGAAAAAATCATGTTTTGAACTTAAAAAACACACAGGATTAACTTGTTTTTCCATGCAAATTTAGGCTTAAAGTTGGCCCATGAGTTGATAGTAAACAACATCAATAACTTTATTCATTTGCATTGTCAACCCAAACTCAAGTAGTTCAATATCAATAAGACCATTAAAGAACACTCACATGTCAAGTTTGGTCTTTTAATTTTAATTTTATTTTTTGTAAATTTGATCCTTTTTTTCTTAAAAAAAATTATTTTTTAGTCTTAAACTTGATTTTGTTTACACTTCAATCCTTAATCATTAATGAAGAAGGGAGAAAGCTATTAAAAAAAAAAAGGAGAGAAATGGTTTGTTCAACTATATTCCAACCATTAAAAAAAAATCAATCCTGTCAATGAATTCTTCTTGAAGAGTAGAGTTTAGTGAAGATTGTGTTTCTCTTTAAAAATGTCAAAAAAAATAGGTCGAAGCCCTTATAATTATTTTTTATTTGGTTGGATTTATTTTAGAGTGATTAGATAGTATTTTGAGGTTGGAAATAAGTTTATTGAGATTCTTAGATTGTTTTTGGGATTTTTCCAAATGAAAAACAAGCTGAGAGTTAGGTTTTTGAGATTTGAATATTTGAATTCCATTTTTCTAATCCTTAAAGATGCCTAGAAAATATGATAGTTGATGACAAATCGTTTGTCTAGAAGGATTACGAGTTATCTAATCAATTTTTTTAGAAAAAATAGACAGATAACTTGTGATCCACATATTTCTTTTGAAAAAATAAAAGAGATTCATAAGCATTTAGACTTTTTATTTTTAACTAGGCTTGTAGGCTTGACCTTCTATGACCAGCAACTCTTGATCCTTTTCTTTTAATTTTTCATTAGTTTTATTTTTTTATTTGATTTTTAATTGATATCTTGTCTTTAATTTATTTTAACTTGTTTATTTTAACTATTTTTTAACTTGTCCATATCATTACTTTATAAATATTTTATTTTATTTATTATAGTTTCATAATACCTCAAAAAGATTATTTCAATTAATCTTTACTTTTTTTTTCTTGTTAAATTTAAGATAGAACAATTTTATTTGCATTATATATATTTATAAGAATAAAAATCATATATACTTAGTAACCATAGTAAATCTTCAAGATAAATAAAAGAAAATATGCAAAATAAAAAGGATAGTCGAGGTAAAATATTTACATTTGTATATATCTTTTACTTCTTGTTGAAAAAATTATCTTCTCACTTTAGTATTTAATTAACTTTCATTTTTTTTCAATTTATGATATTAAGTATGAATATTATTTTTACATTTCTAAACTAACAAATTTCATGATATCAAAAAATAAATTCATAGTATCAGTCCTTCTTTTTTATATTTGAAATTAACTTGAAATTCTACTCGTATCATAGTATATCTATAATATCTAGTTTAAAATATAAAAAACCTATATAATACAGTCAAATCATGTAGTAGAAACAATTTATAAAGTAATGATATGGACCAAACCTTCCACAAACAAAGTAAATCAAATCCAATTAAACATTTAAATCAAATATGTATTATTATTATTTGTCCACATCAAGATAAAAGCTCTATCAACTATGTTAGAGAATTCAATATATAATATAGTAGTAATACTTTATATATAATAAACTATCTTATTTAATACACTTGAAAAGTAACAACTGCTACAATACTTACTTTCTTTGAGAGAAAGAGAGAATTACCTTGACTATAATACATAAATAAGATAGATTTAAGAGAAATAAAAAGTTTCATATTATTTTTTTCCTTATAAAACAAAACCACAAATTGGATTTCATTAAAGTTGATATATTATATATTTTAATTATGCATTATCCTTTGAACATCTATTTGAAAAATAAAATAAGATAAAATCCAAATAACTCTAACTAAGAAATCAAAATAGGCTAACAAATTAGATATGTTTTATGAAACAATGCGAGATTAATTTTCTTTTAGTGATCTTTAAAGAGGAATTTCAATGTGTATCATAGATCTCAAATTATAGAGGTTGGGAGACCTAATTTGGCCTTTAAGTAGGGGATTGTAGAAGGATTGTGACGACAACAACATGATGAGGCCAGTAGACACTTCATCTCTCAATCTTATCAATCTTTTCTATATTTTTTTTAAAATTGATGTATTTTAATAACGTGTTTGGAAATATAATTGCGGTTATTTTTTAAAATATATTTTACTTAGAAATATATTAAGATAATATTTTTTTTATTTTTTTAAAATTATTTTTAATATCAGCGTATCAAAATGATCTAAAAACATTAAAAAAATATTTATTTAAGGAAAAAAAAATTAAAAATTTTATTTTTTTAAAAAAATATTTTTAAAATACAAAAACAAACAGGTTTTTATTTCACAGATCTCAAATAAATTACATATAATAGTTCAAAATGAATAAATTAATGAAGAGTAAAAAGTTTGCTTTTTTCCGTTGCTCCAAGTTTTCAAGTGTGTTTTTTTTTGTTTTTTTAATGTTTTGTGGGTTTTTATTGATGGATTGATTTGAGAGTGAAATTTGTGTAATTGTGATTGCGATTGCTTTTTAAAGTGTTTTTTATTTGGAAAAGTATCAAAAAAATATTTTTTATTTTTTAAAAATTATTTTTGATATTAGCGCATCAAAATGATTGGAAAAAATTAAAAAAAATAAAAAATTTAAATTTTTTTTAAAATATTTTTAAAATATAAAAATAAACCTACAAACATCAAGAGGAAAAGAACAAGCCATCCTCCCGAGTCTGCTTTATCAGTAGGGGAACCAACTGGTAAAACAAGAGTGAGTGTTGGGCATGTTTCTTCATCTGAACCTCCTCTGTGTAGGCCCTGAGACAGAGGAGATCTTGTGAGGAGGCTTGCCACTTTTAAGTCAATGACCTGGTTCGCTAAGCCCAAGGTTCGTTTACTTTCAATTTCTCTTCTTGTTGCTGACTTTGTGCATATGTATGGATGGGTTTTTTTGAGGAATGTCGTCTCCAGATGATTTAACTATTTCAATATGCGGAATCCAATCTCCAAAGCAACTTTTTGTTGAACGATGGGGCTTCCTCTTCGGTGTGTTTTATATTCCTCCCTCACTCAGTTCTGTAAGTGGTACATTCGCTAACGTTAGGCCAAGTAAAATCAAGCCTGTTATACCATCCTAAAACATATTGAAAGCTAGCTCTGATAGTAGAAGCCCTTAACATCATCCTGAACTAGGAAACCTTATGCTTCCGATTTACTGTGAGGGACTTTTTTTTTCTTCTTATATATTACTGAATTTGTATGTACCTCTTTTGCTGTGCACTGCTTTCGCGTGTTTTTATAAATTTATGGCACTGCCTCTGCGCTTACATTAATATAGTATTCCTGCATCACCTCTCTCTCTCTCTATATATATATGTGTGTGTGTGTGTGTGTGTGTGTGTGTGTGTGTGGGTGTGGTTTTCATATTTGCATAATCTTTTTTTTTCATATATGCTTAAAGCTAAACAATGATTAGATGCATGAAATAGTTGCTATACATTCACACAGTATGTCAATGGCTGTTTTCCTTGTGCTAGATTTGTTGGTGAAGTGTAAGAATGATTTTAGCTTTAAGCATATGCAGGCCCATAAGCCTTTTTGTTAATATTATCTTTTCTTTTCAGTATATTAATTGCACCGTGTTTGTAGGTTCTATGCTCACAAGAATATGCAATGTGTGCCAAACAGTGACCAGTACAAGAGATAACTTCGCCATGTGTTCATGATCAATATGTTGATGGTAGTTTTCCTTGTTCTGGAATTTTGATAAGAGTAATGACAATCTCAAGCATTTGCAGGCACAAAAACTCGTCAGTTTATTTGGCTGGGAACCACGTGCACTGCCTTACGTTGTTGACTGCAAGGACAGATCTACACAGCTTGTTAAGGATTCGGATGTCAGGGAGATACCATATGGTCATTAATGGGCAGAATCCAAGTATCCGATTCCATTATGTTGCTTCCGAGCAAAGTGTGGAGGCAAATGAAGAATCTGGCTCTTGTAGTGGGCGACATGCTGATCCTAATGCTGTTGTTTTAGATTGCAAGCTCTGTGGGGCAAGTGTGGGATTACGGACTTTTTCTATGGTTCCACAGCCATTAGAGTTGTTTAGATTGGTCGGATATACTGAAGTCATAGTGACAGTAATTCAGGACACGATTCAGCTAACGAAAATCATGCGGGCAGCAGGGGAGTCATTGGAGACTCTGCCTCAAATGGTGCTTTGTCTTCCATGCATAGACCATCAGATTTAAGTGTGACGATTGTTGGGGGTCCACTCCCCACAAAACAGAACTTCAAAGCAACATTCTCATTGCCTGTTATTGGCCCGAATTTTAGGGCCAGGCTTTCTTATGATTCTGATTTTAGGGATCGTATATGTGATAACCAAGAAATTACTCGATCTGGATCTGAAAACAATAATCTAACTTCAGAAGAAGGGGAATCTGCAGAACAGAATTTTGGTGAAGTCAGCATGAAGCTGTGGGTCTGTTGAAGAGCAATAATCATGATCAGGGCAGGGGCAGTGTAGTTATGCAAGAGGCAACCAATCTTCTTGTTTGAACTTTGAAAGTAGTGAAGGTGTTGCATTTAGAAAAGAGAATAACTCCCAGATTTCTTCAGAAAGGACAGATATCACTAGAGAACCAACTTTTCCTGAAACTGCTGGGCATGATTCTGCGTGTAATGTTCGACACAGAGTCCAAGAAACACAGTGCATGGTTATGATACAACTGATCAGCTTCCTTAAAATGAAAACAATATTGAATTGCTTGGTTCGGTTGTGGGGGCTTTACGAGGTAATCAAGTTAGCACATCTCAAGTTTCTTGGTCAGATGCTATTGTCCCTGTTGGAAATGGAAAGAGAAGTGAAAGCAACTCCTCAGAGATGATTATTTCATCTATCAATCATGATGGACAACAAATTCCAGGAGCAGATATCTCAGGCAGTAAAAATGTTGCCCGTCCGATAGATATGAGGAAAAGTCAAAGTTGTTCTGATATCCAAAACACTATAGGTGCTCAAGAAAAAGGCCAAGGCACCACAGGTGGAGTGCAGGTTCCAGTGAACAGTGAAGTTGTGGCCTACAGTACAGGTAGCCTTCTTGTCCTTTGACTCTAATATTGAAGTTGATTGAACATTCATCACACCTTGGATCTATAGAAGCATTTTCCAAATGAATGGAATATTGGCATATAAAATTCTGTCTAGATCTTTTATTGAAGTTTTTGATATGTAGCTTGTCATTTGAAGAAAACGTTTTCCCACTATGCATCTGCAGAGGTTGCAGTCAATATTCAAGTGCTATTCTTTTCTAATTTTCATTTAATCATGAAAGATGTTTATTAACCAAGATGCCTTCATGTTCCAGGAAAGGATCCTAAGCAACTGGTATTAGACAAAACATTGGGATTTAATCCAATCAGGCAGCGTAGACTTTTTTGCACCTGGATTGTATCAACAAGCAGCGGGGCACATGGTAGGCAGCAAACACTATCTGCTTTAGAGCGTCAGAAAGAGTTCTCTCTTCCTTCTACAAATTCTCCTCCATCTTCCTCCCTGATCAAGGTAATGAGAAACCTTACATCCCTTTTGGTGACGCACTATTGTGCTAACTATGTTTAATGACCTTTCAGGGTCTTTTTCAAACTTTTGTGCCATCCACCAAATCAGTGATATCTTTTTAATTAAAATTGACATCATCATAAAGGCAATGTCAGGTTTTAGACAATTGAAATCAACTAGAGTGGTGTGTGAGATACTGGTAAATACTTGAGGAATATAGATGTTTGTAATGAAGATTACATATGAAGGGAAGTGATGATTCTGTCTCGGTCCCTCCATCTTATAGATGTTGCCAGAATCAATGACACTAATAGCTGGGGTTTGTTTTGGTTGAACAGCCTTGTTCTGTAATTTTTATCTTTGATGGATGATTGCTCAAAATTTGTTATTTAAAAGGTGGATGATCCCATTGCTCCAGTTAGAAAGCTTTTCATGTCTCCTTTAAAAAGAACGAAGCCTACTAGTGGATCAAGCTGAAGCAGCAGGTTCAGCTGATTAGTTTTGCAGGGTGTGGAAGTGCTTTCAGAGATATTATGAGATTGTTGTGAGGAATAGCAATAGAATTTCTTGCTCATAAAATTTGTGATCCCGTCATTTAAAAAATAAATCAACAGAAAAGGGATGCAACTAACATTTGGTGTTACTCCATGCCGCAATTAGTGACCACCACTTTAGAATACGGTCGGTTAAAGCCTCTTTCTGCAACCACAGCTCTCTTGTCCCCTATCAGCTTTGCAACTCTGCTCACCAAACAAAATAAATATTACTGTCAATGATTGATGCAATGCTACGTTATTATCAGCTTAGATTGAGGTATATAATCTTTGCTTTCTCCTGCAGATTCGTTAACTGACCTGAAATAAGGAGATCTGGTATTCTCCTGCACGGTCTTCACTTGTCCAATCTTCTCTACAACCTCCATCCCTTCCAATACTCTTCCAACTACCAGAGACGAGGCATCCAGCTCTGGTGAGTCCTTAGTGGCTATCACAAACTCGGTACCGTTGGGGTCAGTCCCAACTTCCTCTTGATCGATCTCAAGCTTTCCTTTCCTTGCGACCAACTTCAACTTTGGAGGCGGTTTAGAAGGATCCCTTACAATAATGCTTACAGTTCCAGCCAGATTCTTGATACCTGGACAGGTTTCATACTCCCTCTCCCATTCATCTACTAGACTTTCCGCTGCCAAGTTGCTTCCCGTTCTCTGCGCAAGCTCAGCATCCACACCATATGACCTTACCCCACCATGCTGCACATAGTTTGGCGTGATCTTGATGAATTCTTTTCTTCTGTAACTAACACCAGCAGCTCCTCTTACAAGATCGCTAAACCTAGCAGCTCCAGCTGGGACATCCTCTCCATATAGTCCAACAACAATGCGGCCAACAGGTTCTCCATCAATTGATATATCAAGAAATGCTCGCGCTGTAGTTTTATTGCTGCACTCTGGTCTAGTGCTTGTATTATTTTCTTCTTGTGGACCATTTTCATTGGCATCTGGCAAAGCTTCTTCAGCTTTTGCTTTGGACGTATTGAATGGCTCTAGGGTTTGAGAACTTAGAAGAAGAAGCAATGAAGAGTTGCCAAAAATGGCAAGCTTTCGTCGCGATAGTTTGCAGCATTGCTTGATTACGGTAGATGATGGAGAACTGGGTATGTTTTGGATCTGTGAAGGGTGTGTTGGTGGTATTGGAAGATGGAGTTTAATGGAGGACTGATATACTTCTGGGTTCCGCAACATTTCCCTTTGAAGAGGATTTTGTGGTTTTGTTTTCTTCACTGCTTCTCCTGGGCTTGGTTCTTGAACTTGTTCAAGATTGTTTTCTGGTGTCAAGGAAGTCTCTGTTTCTTCTACTATTTTGTTGTTTTTGTTTTAGGATAAGGAAGATGGAAGCACAATCCATCCACAGGATTACAGGAATAAAAATTGAAGGTTTATCTGAAACAAGACTCCGTGGGACATCCTCCAGTTGTACAAAATAGAGTGCAAAATTCAATAATCAAAAAGAAAGGAAAAAGGAAATCCTGTCATTTCTCCGGGGAGTCCATATTTCGAGTCCCATTCATGATTATTAAACCTCACCGAGGACAAGGCATAGACCATATTTTGGGTAGATTAATTTTATTTTTCTTAAAAGAAAATTAAATTAATTTTATTTTGAACTTTTCATATAAAAATAACAATTAATAAGTTTTGATTAGGTGAATTGAATTGTGGATTAACCATAGTTTTTTATTGTTGTTATATTATATTATCTTTTTTTATTTTTTATTAAACTTAGAACTTATATGGTATTATGATGATAGTTGTTTTTCAAAATATTTTTTATTTAAAAATATATTAAAATAATTTTTTATTTTTAAAATTTATTTTTAATATTAGCATATTAAAACGATTTAAAAATATTAAAAAAATTAATTTAAAATTTTATGATAAATAAATTTAGCCTTATTTTTGTGTGTAAATAAATTTAGCCTGGATATTTTGAGAAATCTTAGTAAAAGTAATATATATATATATATATATATATATATATATATATATATATATATATATATATATATATCAGGTCCTAAAAACATTATTCTTCTCTTGTCTCTCTTCAACCTAGCTCTTTCCTTTTATAACCCCCACCACTATAAACAGGCTAGCTATCCAGCCACCACAAAACATAGCCACCTCCATCAAAATCCAATATAAATAATTTTTTTTGCCAAATTATTAAAAAAAATCCCCAAATATATAAACAGAAAATTCTTAAAATCTTAGATCTAAAAACCAAAAACCATAAGTCACCAATGCTACCATCTTCAACAAAACACAATATAAATTATTTTGTTTACCAAATAAAAATTCATAAACTAAAAATCATAAATCAAAATTGAATAGAAAGGAAAAGAACATTTAATTGATTTTTAGAGCATTTACACAATAAATAAACATTCACATGCCGATTAAATGAGAATAGTAGTTATTCACTATTGAACATTAAAAGAAAGGTTAAACATGATCATCAACAATAACATCAAATAGGTTGAAAAAGAATCCAAATGAACCAGGGAAGTTAGAGGGTGGTAAAATTAGAAGTCATAATTGTTTATGAGAGCTAAAATATATGATCGACCGGGAAAAAGCAATCAACCACAAGAAATAAAGGTTCATATGATTAATTAGAAGACAAAGTCTTATTTTGAATAAGAGTCTGTAGCAAATTATATTGGCATAAGTTACAAGTTAGTTAAGAGTCATACAACTATCAAGAAAGAAACGTGCAAATAAGGATATGAATTGTATTAGAATTCATGTTATGAGCTCTTGATATGTTATGAGTAGTTTGTATAGAGTTAGAAATTGTAGTTCATAAGATTCAATTTCTATAACAATATAAATGTTTATCTAGTTAGTGGAACAATGGCCAAACCCATATACATAATTCCTTATATACAATTTAGCTTATATCTGTAATATATCTTTTGTAAGTTACTTTTTATTTATATAATTTTTTTCTTTACCATCTTTACAACTTTATTTTGTTTTTATTACTTTTTTATATTTTTCTAGTTTAGTTAATATTCTTTCTTTCAAATTTATTAAAATGAAGTAGAGCTCCTTATATTCCATTTGATTTGTGAGGAAGCTATTTGTCTCCTCGTAGGATTAATTTTCTAATTTTATTTTTTTATTATTGAAAAAAAATATAGCATAATTGATCCAAAAACTATTTAACTGATTAATATATTGGCGTGCCTAGTGAGACTTACTTATTTTAACAAATTACACTATCAAAGGCTAACATATTGGTACTACCTATTTGTTAATATAACAATAAATGCGTCATCATACCACCTAAAAAATAAATTGGTAAAAAATCATAATAATAATTTATGAACAATCAATACAAGTAATTGACAAAGGTCAATTACATGGCCATGAAGAATTTGATAATCAATCACCAACTCAGAAGTCAATTGAGTAGCTTTAATTAGATGTATCAAGTGATGGTCTTTTATCATCTAACTCTTTTGATCAATAAAGGGTTGCATATGGATAGAGTCATGCTTCTATACAATCTACACCTTTGCTACATTTCTTAACGTCATCATTTCCACCAACCTCTAAAGGACACGATTGTATTTCTACATCCTTAACACAATATAACACATATATATTTTTAAGGATAGATGGTTCAGTCAGGTGTTTATAACCATTGTATCAAATTCTAACCAGTCATTAATGGCTCTTCCTAGAGGATCATTATTTTATCAACAAATGAATATATCTAATACTAATTTAAGAGTCATCTAGTTGGAGATGAAAAACACAAAAAACATAATTTATTATAATAATATTATGATAGGCAATAAAACCATATAGGTCATGGTCGATCAACTCAATCAGATTCAAAGTGAGTAGAGATAAAATCAATCTCTTTTGCATATTAAGAGGGCAAGTGCCAAGGCATCTTCCAATAATGAACACTTTAAAATGGATGTATATGAGTTTCCAACCACATTTTAGATATTATATGCCTATGTAGCAAACACAATCATAAACCTAATAATAATAAAGCATGATCACACACAAAGTACCACCCCGGCCCTCTATATGTATATAGTTACTCTCAAACTAATTACATGGCTTAACAACCTCACTTACAGATAACTCAACATGTGCTTCGGCAATATCAAGTTGTCTTCTAACAAGGTAATGTAAATAATCTTTCCTCAAGGACTATTATTGACCAACAACCAAGAATAAATGCAAACCCCTGGATAAGATACATAAAATTAATAACGGAAAATATTATTAATGAACATTTTGTTCACAAATTATAGAACATAAATTGAAAGCATTTTTTTCTTCAGAAAGTTCATATACAAGTAATGAATATAGATGAATTTCATTAGAAGCACAATATTATAAAATTTATAATGTATTTATGAAACTATCAAAAGTAAAAAAGAAAATTTTATTATTGTTGTTACAATAATAAAAGAGCTTAAAGAAATTTTCTTTCTAAAAATCACTTCTAAGTTTCTCCATCCGGTTTCTATCTTCTTCTGTTTTGCAGATGTTTTGGTTCGGTAGTATATAATATGTTCCTATCATTTACTAGAGTTTAAAGTTAATGAGATCAGGGATATTGAGAAGTTTCAATTGAGGAGAGATCTTTACAATAAATGTTATTATTGGTAACTATAAAATGGAAGATGAATAGTTCTCCTAAATGTTCAAATGCCTGTGAACTTCATTGTCTCTTTGTTAAATAAAAACTAGCAAAATGTCAAGTCCTTGTACGAAACCATGGAATAGAGAAATGACAGCTAGTAGTTCTTTGATAGTTAGTAATCATTTGTCTAGTTTAGTAAGAATTCTAGGCAATTGAATCTCGTAAAAAATCTTATGGAATCTTCATTCCTCTCTATAATGTTGTTGTATTTTATTGAACCATCCAATATAGTTTGCATTAGCAATGATGAGCCATGTGGGAACATCATTTTTCTTATTGTTGAGATCTACGTGATAGTTTTAAAGGGGAGATCTTCTTTTTCAATAATTGTTTTTCCTTATGAATTTCTTTTTAAAGAGGATTAAGAAATTTCTTAGTCATATTTGCTAATGTGTTATTGATAGCACACAAGTTTAGATAGGGAAACAATCAATGTGAATTTGAAAATGGATTACAAAGGTAAGAGCATAACAAGATGTCATTTTCTAGTTTTGAAAAGAGAAGGAAAGCTTAAGGTTTGTGGCTCTATTCTTTTCTAAAACTTTATGATTTTTGTATGAAAGAGAGTTAGGGATTTTATGAAGGAGATGATAAGCTAGGTAAAAATTGCAATATAAACATTGTAGTTTGGGATTTTATTAAGGAAGTGATAAGGTAGGTAATAATTGCAATATAAACTTTTTAGTCTCTCAAAACCTAAGTGTTGCACATAAATAGCTAAACCATGCTCGTTTGAAATAATTTAATTGGCTGACATGTTACACAAAAAGGTATGGTTGATGTTTTTGGGTAATAAGTCTTATTTTTCACATCATTTATGGTCAATTACTTCAGTTCATTTTAGCATTTAAATGACAATGGATAGTCCTTCATTTGCTCTGAAATAAAAGAATACGAGGGGTATTATTTACACCAAAGACAAACATCCACATATCGAGTAAGTAAGAGTAGTACTTATTCATTGTCAAATATGGAAATCAATGATAAAATTGATCATTAATAGTGAAATCGATTAGGTCTAAGAAGATTCCAAATAGATCAAAGAAATTAGGAAGCGATTAACCAAGGAAATTAGAAGTTTTGATCATTTTTAGAGAGTAATCAACCAAGAGAATTAAAAGTCATGATCGTCCAAAAAAGTTAGAAGTCATGATGTACCTGGAAAAAGTAATCAACCATAGAGAAAAATGTTCACGTGATTGACCAGAAGACCAAGTTCTACTTTGAATAAGAGTCTATAGCAAACACAATAATAAAAGCTATAAGTTAGTTAGAAATCATGTGACTACTATGAAGGAGACATGTTGATAGGGATATGAATTGTATTAGGATTCAAGTTTTTTAGCTTCTAATTTGTTATAAATCGTTTGTATAAAGTTAAGAATTGTGTTCTCATAGGATTCCATCCATGTAACAATATAAAAAGGTCATTCAAGTATTGGAAATGATCGTCAACCATATATACATATATTTGTTTTTATAGAATTTACCTTTATTTTATAATTTATCTTTTTTAAGTTATCCTTTATTTATATTTCCTTGCTTTTCTTTGTGATATTTATAGCTTATCTTTCTTATATTATTTTCTTATATTTTTCTTATTTAATTTATCCTCATGTTCTTTTTTTTTGAATATATTAAAATCAAATAGGTGTCTCTATATTTCATTTGATTTGCAAGTTCATATATGTATTGAAAAGGATAGTCAACCCCATATACACATATATTTTTATATGCAAGTCACCTTTCTTCTATAATTTATCTTTAACTATCCTTTAATTATATTTTTAACTATCCTTTATTTATATTTCTTTGCTTTTGTTTACGGTCTTTATAGCTTTATCTTTTTTTATTTTGCTTTCTTACACTTTTCTTGTTTAGTTTAACCTCATGTTCATTCTTTTGGATATGTTAAAATCAAGTGGAGCTTCCTATATTTCATTTGATTTGCAAGGCTACTTGTAATAATCCTAATTTATTTACACAATATTTCATATATATATATATTGTATTATCATTGAAAGTACAAGAGTTTTTTTTTTAATTTATACTGAAAATTCAACAAGTTTCCTCTAATTTCTTAATACTAAGTTATTGACTCAACTAATTTTCACAACTTATAAATAAAAATTTCAATAGTTTTTCCGTCATCTAAGACTTTCTTATTTGTATTAAACCCAACATAAGAACTTCTTGTTCTTGTTCTTCTTCTTCGATATTTACTCAAATGAATCAATTATTATATTATTCAATAAATATTACAAATGATGATTAATTTAATTATGACATAATTCAAGACACAAATTCATTTTAAAGCAAATAAATCTAAAATTAGTCCACATAATTACGGTTATGTGTTTTCAAAAGAAAACTAATTTAAATACATCATTTATACTTAATTTAGATTCAAATACTTTTTTGGATATAAAATTACATTACATAGCAAAACATGCATTTAATTATACAAAAATTACAAATACAAGATCTACTACTCGACATGACGTTGCAAAGTACCTGGAAATCTATATAATACCCAATACAATCAACTTATAAACAATGAGTATTTACTATTACTACTTCTATATATGTATATATTCTCAACTAATACAATTTGTATAGATAGCCCAAACCAGACATTCGTTGCAATACTACATTAACGGTTTCTCCAATTGCCTATTAACTAGGGCACTAGTGCTAGTAACCTAGGAATTAGTTTTTCCAATTATCCATTTATTAGGGCACTATCCTATTTCGAGAGAACTATTATCTCCGTTTGCTCATTAATTAGGGTATTAATTCCATTAATCAGGGTAACTAGCTTCTCCAATTGCCCATTAACCAGAGCACGAGTCCTATTTACTAGTATAACTAGTTTCTCCAACAATTTAACATTTATCAAATAAAAGTTACATAGATTTAAGGAAAATTATATTCACGGTTAAATAATATTTTAGTGTTAAGGTGTGAATCACTTATTTGATGTCTGAGCACGAGAAATGATCTCTTGTTGATGAGTGGATCATGAGGTCTCTTTTATGCCAACTGGAACAATATCATTTTCTATTCAATCATTAACTTATTTTGAAATTTAACTCCATAGATAAATATTTTATTCTTGACTTAAAATAACTAACTATAATTTCTTATCACTTAAACTAATCATCATTAACCATTTAACCCATATTAAAAATTTTATTCTTATAATTTCCATCATTTAAATCTTACATTAAGAACAATCCTAAATAAATCTTAAAGTTAGCTACTTCTAGCCACCTTAACTTAACTTTATAGTTGAAAAACGCTTGTCAATATTTTAACCATATCTGAAGTTATAGAATTTAGTTTCGTGCATAGTTTGTTTTTTATGCAAGCTAAGATACATGGCTATAATTTTACTAAAGAGAAGACAACCTAATTCTGCCATCAATACATCCAAAACTATCATTATTACAACATTAAAAAATTATCTAACAAGATTTAATTTGAGCCTCTCTCAATTTTTAACTCATATCTGGAGTTTTATAACTCTAATTTAAGCAAGGTCAATCTTTTTGAAAAGCTAACATCCCTAAATTTAACTTTCATGACTTATTTCAATTTTCAAGCCCTAAACCCAACTGGAAGTCGAGTGATGAAGTTGTTCAGTTTTCTTATTTTTGCTTTTGACATACAACGAAGTATTGTCATTTGTTTTCTCGTCATTCAAAGTAATTATTTCTCTTCCACATATCTTATAACATTATTAACCCTATCACCCTAATAATCAACTCGTTTTTTTTCTCACATCCTTCTTAGAATAACAAAAATTATCTCACCGAAAGCGTATTCACTTTCTCTAACATTCCTTCATCAATAATACTTCAACATTACATGAAAATTTCATAATTCCCTACAAACTGGCAATGTTCATAACTCAAAGCATAACCAATCTTTTCATTACAAATTAAATACAAGATTTCTATTTCTTTTCAATTCATTATTCATATTTCAATACATGTTACAATAATTACAACCAAACAACATTCATGTATTGTTTTTTTAAATTTTTTTTCAATTTTTCCCCTTTATGGTAGGCACCACCACCCTCCACAACACTAGGATTATTTTCTTCAATTGTTCATTATTCTGAGATGCTTTCATCTATTTCCATTCCAATTAAATCAAACAAGGCAAGTTTCTCTTTTCCCCTGATTTTTCTTGTGAGCCCTAACCTAAAATGTACAATTTAAACATCAATTCTTAATCGTACTGTAAATCCCGAGAAAAAAAAAATCAAGGCTAGATTAAATTAAAGGAAATAAACTAAACTAAAAAGAAATGGGGGCAAAACGAATACACTTAAAGAAAATGGGGCCTAAATGCAAATAAGAAAAATTATAGAGCATAAGTATTCTTCTTCTCACTAAAAACAGATCTGCAGATAACGTAAAGAAAGAAAAAAGGGAGTTTTTATATTCATTTTTACAAATCAAGAGAGAAACACCAAAATTTCAAAAACTCATCCAGATTAAGGGTTATAGGTAGAATAAACACTGGTGGGAAAGGGATTAACAAGAAAAATTGAATAAGAAGAGAAGAGGGGGAGGGTCGGCTGTCATTAGAAGGAAAAGAAGGGATCGAAACCTTAATTCGTACCGGGTAAGGTATTCTAAACCTGCTCTTATGAGTCATTTCAAGTCGATTATGAATTGATGCCTGGATGTTAATTTATAGATTTGAGTTCTTAGACTTGAATTGAGAAAAAAGTATGAGTTGTTAAATTAAAGAACTTCATGTGTTGTATGTAAATGGAAAGATTCACAAATCTGGACAGTTTCGTCTCTTGACTTTCAGAGAGATTTCGGGTAGGAGGATGAAGGAATTAAGATCAGGTTCCTCATAGAAATTGTAGGTTTGGATGTTGGCTAACTAATGAAATTGGTCTTGCTCAATTTGGAGTCATAGAACTCCAGCTATGGGTCACCAACCAAGACTGGGTCATGACAGACCCTATAGGGTAGTAGATCTGGTTCGTTGATGAGAAATTTTAACTGTCTTAGAGGTAGAACTGGGTTCTCCTTCCTTCAGAGAACTTGTAGCCTCATGTCTTAGCTTTCCAACAAGACTAATCTCGTTTGAATCGGAGTTCTATAACTTTAGATATAGTTAAAAATCTGAGGAGAGATCGGAGAGTAATAGTTCAATGTCTAGACAGTAATAGTTCAAAAAAACGAGACATTAACAGTTCAAAAAAATGAGATAGTAACAGTTCAAAAAACGAGACAGTAACAGTTCAATATCTAGACATTAACAGTTCAAAAACGAGACAGTAACAATTCAATGTCTAGGCAGTGACAGTTCGAGATTTAAACAAAAACGGTTCAAATATATATATATATATATATATATATAAGGAATGATAAATGTGGTTGGACAAAGAATGACAATATTAATGGGTGAAATGAGAAAACATAAAATATTAAAAAATGACTGAAAGAAAGACTTATTGGTTGTTGATATGGTTATAATAAAACATATCCTTGAGTGAGGAAAATTTATGAGATAAACCTGTGAATTGCAGGAGGGACCACAAGCGTGGTGCTGCAGCAACAGGGGAGCACGAGTAGAACTTCTATTGCAGGTAGGTGAATCGCACCTATACTTTCTAGTTAATTCCATGATTTATTTATATTACTAATATGAAATGTGAATTATTGAATGTATGTTTATTCAAGGTGAAAAGTTGTTGTGTGAATTACCAAATGATGAAATTATCACTGACAAAAGAAATATGAGAAGTGTGATTTGAGGCGTAAACTAGCATACATTTAGTGTATGTTAGGATCCCGGGTAAAGAGATCGCCATGTATGGACTAGCATACATTTAGTGTATGTTAGGATCCCGGGTAAGGAGATCACCTTGCATCGACTCTTATGAGGTGATGATGAAGATACTAGTGAAATTGGTATCGGTAATGTGATAAGAAAAAATAATCATGGTTGATCTCATAAAGTCTGGAATGAAGGTTGTAAGTGGCAGAGGGAATAGTTATTAATAGTTAAATAAGGAAGAGATTCTAATAAAAATTAGAAGGGAGAAATGAATGAACTATGAATGCATTTTACCCTGTTGAAATTGTTAGATATTCGTGTTGTTATATTTATTGTAATATTCACCTTTCAATAATATGTATTTTGTTTCAGGATCATCGCATGCACGACAGAAGTAGATCCTAGCTTATGTTCCCTTCTTATAATCTAGGTTCTAGGGAGTATACCCTTGTATTTTGTAAACATGAAAATGTTTGTATAACTTAATTTGTATAATTAATGTTTAAACTTGATTGAATGAATTTAACCCTGTAGTTCATATAACCATATTTCATGTCTATGTATTTATATTTATTTATTTTTATCCATCCAAAATGATATTTTGTTATATAATGCATATCACAAATATTGTGGTTGATAGGTGTGAGTATAAGTGTGGAATTGAAACTCAAGATGATTGGGTCGGGAATTAAGTTATGAGATGCGAGCTATTAGAAGTGTAAACAGATTGCATGTCAATAACTTGGGACCTTCTGGTATAGGGGGGACTCCGTCGAAATTCTGGTAGATTTTAATACGAAGACCATATATATATATATATATATATATATATATATATATATACAAAAAAAAATTAATTACTCTATTTTTCGATTGACATGAGATTGTCGTTTTATCCCGAAATGGAAGATGTTACAGTCGTACTCAATTTAACTTACGTAATAGAGTTTAAAACTCCATACCTGGTAATAAAGTGAACTTCGATCCTTGACTAGCCAAAAAATTTTGACACTCTTTCTTTCTCCATCTTGGTTGGTTACCTTCCCTCTCTAAATCCCCAATTTCTTTCATTTATTCTTCTTTGATACCTGCCTTGAGGTTGTTTCCCTCACCACATAACCTAGATCTTACCCAAACCCCTTCAATTTGAAGGATTTTCTCTCAAATGTTTTGTAAATAAGCTTGAAAATACCCCCCCTTTCTTCTCTATTGTTGTCCGCTTTAGAGAGGGAAAAAATGGTATTTATAATCCAACATCATTTTGTCCATATCTTTTATCTTTTCTAACAATTAGTGCTATATTCTCTTTTATTTCTTTTAATTATATTCATTGTCATTTAATTCTATATCCTTAATTTAATTTAATCCATTCCGGTTAAAATTTTAATATTTTAAAAAATTAACTATTATTTATCTTCATTTCAGATGTAGTTCTTTTTATAATTTCTCCTCGTTGGAAGGGGTAAACAAAGAACATATAACAAAATTAATCTATAAATTATCTAACTGATCAATAGATAGATCACATATAATTTAATGTCACCATCTTCTTCCCAAAACAACATGTAAATAAAATTGTAGGCATAAGTTTCTATTCCCTCACACAACTTTAATTTTTCATCATATATTACAACCATCATATGTTATCTTGTCATTTGCAATCTAGCATTATGACAACAACATGATTACCATAGCTTTTTTTGTACAAGAACAATCCCATAGCAGCAAAAGATCCCACAAGATAAGCATATTATATGGCTGAGGCAGCGAGCTCATTTGCATTTGTTCCCTTCCTTAATGCTTCCTTGTCATATATGTAATTGTTTAGGTTTTTTGTTATGGATTAAAAAAAAAGAAAAAGACTTAGAAGTAAAAAAAAAAAAAAAAAGTAAAACGACCTAGATTTTGATTTGGAAAAATGATGGTAGGAGAAAAAAAGCAAAAGCCAAGAGGGAGAAAAGCTTAATTAAATGAAATATTAGGGAGATTACTATAATTTGCAGAAATATATTAGTGACTAGCTGGAGCACAAGATCTCCTGCAGGGTTTTAGAATAATCCCAAGAGATTAATGAATCACTAACGCCATCCCCCTAGGGTTTAAGCAAGGCCCCCTTTTTCGAAAAAACACACACAAAAAATGGCAAATTCAATGGCTGTTCTCTCACGCAGACTTTACCGTTCCCTTCTCTCATCAAACCCAAAAATTTCACAGCTTTCAATGCCCTTTTGCACCTCCTCCACCACCACCACTAACAACCTCTCCTTTCGTGAAGAAGAGTCTGAGTTGGACGGCTCAGACACTCACTCAGTCCCCAACTCAACCACCTCAAGTTCACCATCATCATCAACAACAACATCTGAAGGATCGAGCGGGTCACGAATGGTCCAGGATCGTCCCCTTGAAAATGGCCTTGATGTTGGCGTTTACAAGGTAAATGCTGCATTATACTTAAAAATGTTTACTTATTCATGTTTTTTGTTTTCTAATATTTAGTGTTTCTATTGCTGGGTCTTTTTTTTATTTTTTATTTTATTTGGATTTTGGCTGCTTTTCTTTTAGGAATCGCAGAGATGAGAAATGTCTCCTGGCTTTGATTTTTTTTTTTTTATCGTGTCAAATGAGCTAAGATTTAAGCTTTATAAAGATTGCTTTTCGGTCTGTAGGCGATATTGGTGGGGCAGGTGGGGCAGAATCCATTGCAGAAGAAGTTGAGGAGTGGGAGGGAGATAACGATTTTCTCAATGGGGACAGGTGGGATTCGCAATAATCGAAGGCCATTGCAGAATGAGGATCCAAGGGAGTATGCAAATAGGTGTGCTGTTCAATGGCATCGAGTTTCAGTCTACCCAGAGAGATTAGGTCGTGTTGTAATGCAGAATGTTGTGCCCGGGTAAGGTTTAAGCAAAGTATATTTGTTTTAACGCTACAATAGTTATGAATTGGTTGTTAGAATCTTATAATTTGACTCAATTCGGTTACAAATGATGCTGAGTCATGTGGCGAATCACAGATGGACATGAATTATGCTAAACAGTCATGGTTGAATTTGGTTCAGTATGATGCACTTTAATCATATGATTTGACTCAAGTAGCATATAGGTCAAATGCCTATTTTTGAAATAGATGGTAAGAACTAAAAATAAGAATCCTATAAGTCCAGATATCACGAATGGCAATATATGTGAACCCTTTTCTTTGATAAATATTTTGATTTGAAACTGTCTGTAAATTAAATTTCTGCTAAGGGATGAAAAGAGACCAGTAGACACGAACAAAGGCAACAGAGATGGTGATGGTGATATCATTATTGCTGAGGATTAATACTTCGTATTAAGACTCAGAGATCTGGTAGTTTGATAGAGATTAGAAGATGCCTTTTAGATATTACTATATATACTATAAGCTAATTAAGTCACTTGGATGATCAAGTACCAAAAATGCCTCGAGCTTTGTTGAATTATAAACATGTAGCATTGCTATTTATCTTTTGTAATGCATATTTTGTTTGTTGCCAAATCTAACAATTCATTATTCAATTTGATAAAAGAATCCCAAAATGGGCTTTCCGATTCAACAGTTGAATTTTGATTCGATGATACACACTTACAAACATGGCTAGTTTCAGTTATTTGAATGTTGGGATTTGGCTTCAAGTGATGATCCTATTACTGGAAAGGTTATTATAGTGGCCAGTGAGTGGTAGTATCTTTTATGTCAGTGCAACTTCAGTAGAATTTTGAAACCATCCATACCATGGTATACCATCTCAATTTCAATTGCCAAACAATTTAGTTATGGTTGTATTTTGTTATCATTTAGCATTTTACATTAATGAAGGTGTCTTGTACTTACATTGGAGTTTAGGTTCTAGCAACAAAACATGAGATGATCTTGGAAGTTAAGGTGTTGGGAGGGAGGATGGGTACAATTCATCTTGGGATGGTAATTTTGAACCTTGGAAGTTGTATGAATTGGAATGGAATCATATTCTCACCTTTGTGGTTTGAGGTTCAATGGTGCATATTTCTTGAGGGTGTGAATTTTATGTGGTTGTATGCATAGCATCATTAAGAGATGATGTTTCTGATGCAGGACAAATAGAAAATTGAAAAGAAGTGAGAGGGGAGAAAGATAAAGCCAAGAAGAGAAGAAAAGGAGCTGGGGAAGAGAAAGAAATGAGCTGAAGAAGAGAGGAAAATTAGGGGAGGAAAACTAAAAGTTGGTAACTTTTTTATCTATTCATCATCAACTAACTACAATGTTAAAAATTACATTTAAAGAGTAAAACCCTAAAACAATCAACAATTACGCTAAAGGCCTGAAGTCTAAAATAGAATAACATCAAATCTAATAAAAAAACTCAAATAAAAGTCCAAATAAATTAAACCCAATAACATAGGCTAAAGCCCAATCTCCCATTCAAAGAACAATGGGTTGGGCTACCCTCCATCATCTATGATCATACGTGACCGGTGTCCCCGCTAGTTTCTCAAAGCAAGAAGAAACAATGTTCATTTGTCTTTATAGCAACAAAATCATTTCAATGAGGAGTTTGTATATCTTATTTTCATGGGTTTAATATTCTAGCATTTAGGATGTGATGATGCTTTAATCATTTGGCTCATACATAGGGAAATCTAATTTCGTTATATATTAAACCATGTCTTAGATCTGGTGTCCCCACTAGTTTTCTCAAAGCAAGAAGAAACTATGTTCATTTGTCTTTATAGCAACAAAATCATTTTAAATGAGGAGTTTGTATATCTTATTTTCATGGGTTTAATATTCTAGCATTTAGGCTGTGACGATGCTTTAATCATTTGGCTCATACATAAGGAAATCTAATTTCGTTATATATTAAACCATGTCTTAGATATGGTGTCCCCACTAGTAAAGAAGAAACCATGTTCATTTGTCTTTATAGCAACAAAATCATTTTAAATGAGGAGTTTGTATATCTTATTTTCATGGGTTTAATATTCTAGCATTTAGGCTGTGATGATGCTTTAATCATTTGGCTCATACATAAGGAAATCTAATTTCGTTATATATGGATACACTTTCTTTGAACTGGTGGATGTATGTTATTTAGCTGTAAAGCAATAGCTGTCTGATCAGGAGGTCTGGATGGCTGTGAAGAATGCTGGAGTTATATTAATTTAAAAATTATGAGTAAATTCTACTAGCTTTTTAAGATAACTATAGATAGTAGCTGTGAATTTGCTTACTTGAAATGTTAAGAAAAAACAGAGATGTTAACTTGATGTTTTAAGAACTCTGCAAATAGAATTTCTAAAATGTGGTGAAGCCCTATTCAGTACTCTTTATATCATCAACAGTCAATATGTGATCTATAGTAAAAGTTTGATCTACTAATTTTACAAGGTGAAATTGCAGAATATGAGAACAGTTTCTGTGCTTTGTAAAAACCTTCCCAATTGGGTATTGCTATTAGCTACTTGAATTGGTGAAAATGCAGAAGCCCTAGCTTTTGTTGTGTTCTGGGGACCTCTTGTGGACTTGTAGCAGTGGTTGACCGATGTATGAACTGTTTAGGTGCCTGTTAGGGATCAGTTAGTGATGAATCTCTTCCCTATCTAGTGTCGTTAGCTTATTAACTCTAGATGGATATCATTTTGTTATTTACTTCTTGAGGTTGGCCTTTTTCAACCTAAAGGTCCAGCCTTCTCTTCTTGTGATACATGTCTCTGGATTTTCTTATGTTGTGAAATCATCTTTTGTACCTGTGCTTCTTGAATTTTCTTGACATTTGACTTTAACTTTTGGTTACTATGGACATCTTTGTTGCTATCTGACTAGTTTTTTTTTTTTTTAACTCCTGTTTATTGTAGTTCAATTCTATATGTGGAGGGGAATCTGGAGACTAAAGTCTTCACTGATCCAATAACTGGTCTTGTACGACGTATAAGAGAAATTGCAGTTCGTCAAAATGGTACGTTCACATCTGGAGTCCCTTGACTAAAAATGAGGAGGAGCGCTATGATCTTCTTGTTGTTGTTGCTGCTGTTATTTCTGTTCTTTCCCAATTTTGTGTTTGGGATTAGGATGCAATTGATGAATTTCTTTTACAAAGATGGAGAGTTGTTAATCATTAAGATGGATATGCTACTTTCTGTCAATATGCATATCTATATATACAGACTCCTCCCGATAAAAACGTGCATGACAGCAAAACTGCAGTCTGATAATTCAATGGGATCTGCTGCATCAGGTGGCAAATTCTTGTCACGGCATCTTTCTTTTACTCTTTTATTGATTTCTTTGGATTGATGGTGAATTATAAAAATAAACCTGCAAAGCAATTAATAATTTTTTTATCTTTTGAAGCACTGGTAATTACTATACATTGCCTTTTTGGTCGAGTACAGTTTTGTGAGGTTTTTTTTTTTTTAGAAAAAAAGACTAACTGGTTTCCTTTATTCTTGTTGGATCTAAAGAGGTATTCTCTCTGTAGTCAACCTCTTTCGACCAGATTAGAATCCGTGAGATTAACTTTATTTTTGGACTTTGCAGGTCGGCTTGTCTTTCTGGGAAAAGGTGCCAATGATCAGCAAGCCAGTTCATTGGAGTTGAAAGGTCTTGGCTATTACTAGAAGCGTAGCTAGAACTGCTCAAGTATTAACACAAGACTGGCTTTCACATTTGTAGTTATTTTCTCAGTTTGTTTCAAGGTTAATAGAGGTAGAACAAATGTGAAATTTCTATAACATTGCGTGACGGTAGCATGGGAGGTCTGGGAATCAACAATTTTTTATTTTCACTTGGCAATTGATGTGAACTGCTAGCAGTTTCAAGGTATGATGGTGTGGCTCATGTGGCTACGGTTCTGGTCATTTTTTCACAGCTTTTGCAATAAGCTCTTATTTAAGATTTGGGCCATGCCTCCTCAGAACAGCATCTGGTATCTCTGCAATTTAGGGGCTGTTTGTAACTGTATTCCAAACAGTGTTTTCTTTTTTAATTTTGAAAAACAAATTATTTAAAATTAATATTTTTATGTATTTGTATCATTTTGAATGTGATGGTGGCCAGTGATATGGGGTCACGGTGGCAATGTAGGTGGTGGCTAGGTTAGGAATAATAGGGTAGGGTTTTTGTATGTGGAGGGAGAGAATATAGGGAAGATTTTTTTTTTTTTTCTTCTTTGGCCTCCCCTCGTGTGAGATTTCTTCACCATTTTATAGGTAGAATATTTTGTTTTTTCCCTTTCAATTGCGTAGTGACCAAGAAAATCAAATTAACTTAGTCCCTTTTTTTTTCTTGGATTTTTTATCTCTTTGTCCATGTATTTTTATTTTTTATTTTTTGTATTGTGATTTTTTGAAAAATGAAACATTAAAGTTGACACAATTAGAAAAATTAATCAATGATTTTGAATTGTGCGCGTTAATAGTTGAACATGATGATAATAAAATTTTGAATTTTTTAAAAAAAACACTGAAAATTTTTGCGAGAAGATAGGTATTTATTATAAAAAGAAGTTGACAAAAGATAATCATCGATTAAGAAAATAAATATACTAGCAATCCATGCTTAAGCATGAGAGACTACAAGGTTGCTTTTCTTATGCCTTGTTTTATGCTTCTTCAAAATATTATGTCGGATTTATGTTGTAATTTGTTTTAAATTTTTGTGTTCTTATAGCTTAGGTTTTTTCTTTTTAAGAAAATCTTGAAGGGATTTCTAAAGACGTTTATTCTGATTTCATGTTAAATCCACTAGATGAATGAGCCAGCTCTACTCGCTCATTATCAAAGGAGAGGTCGTGCAAAGGGAAGACAAAATCTCCCTCTTAGAATAGAGTAGGGGAGTCTTATGATTTTGTGATGCAATCAAGAGCAAAATACAATGGGAATTGTTATAATTCAATATAAAACATCGTAATTATAGAAAAATATTTAAAATATTTAATTTTTATTCACTCTTATCTCATTTATTAAAAAGTTAATCAATGAGGCATGTTCTTCCCATCTCTTTTTTGCTTTGGAATTGTTTAGGAGCCCTAAAATCTGACTAGGAAGAATGTTTCCAGCATTAATCAAGGCAACTTGAGTTAAAACGTCATAGTGCTGCATGGTGTTTCTTAAACTCTATATGTTAATTCTTCTTTCTTGTAGCTATGGCTACTGCTCAAGATTTTGAAATTCTTTCTGTGATTTGCTTAATAGAAGCTTATGCAGTTCACATCTTTACTGCACTCTAGGACCGATGTTGATAAGAAAACAGATAAAATGCTTCCTTTACTGGAATTGATAATACTCTAAAAAAAGAAACTTCGTAGCAAACAAAGTGAAAAGAAAAACGTGTTTGTTCACTGAATCCATGCAGGAAAAGGACTTTCAATACATAACTTGGGGATTTACCACAAAGAATTTACTCACAACGAGTTTACATCCAAATAATCTTTACAGAATGGAAACCATCCTAGATTTAACATGAAGCTTGACAAAGAGTTGTTAAGGGCTGAAAATACAAACAATATGCCTCAATATCAGATGACCCAAAACCAAGCTACAATTGATCCAGCAGCAAGGCCAACCACAAGGTACAGCACTATCACAATTCCGGCAGTCTCTGCCTGCCGTAAGGGGACAACCTTGGGAGCAAGAATCATCAGAACACTAGTCAAATAGCCATTTGTTAGCCCTAAAAGACATGTGAGTATTGTTACTGGGATCTCTGTTCGAAAGAATTTAGGACCGTGCAAGCAACCAAAGAAGAGAGGATAAAACAGCAATCTTACAAAACAACCACCAATGGCAATCTTTGCATTCTTTAAGAGATAGACAGCAGTAAAAGACTTGCCAACCAAGTCAAACACATTGTAGCCAGTAATGAGGATGATTGAGTACCAGTCCTTGAGAATCTCAGAGTGCACATCCTCCGTTATATATCCTGGAAATATCGATAAAGTGACAACATAGATGATGACAATTCCAATCCCGTACCATTGGACACTGCAAACAATCTCCCACAAGGTTGACCGCCAACGAGCTCCAGTCAAGGAACCTTTCTCCTCTTTGTCCTCATTCACTGCCTGAATTTTCAAGTCAGCATAGTACTTCATTATTGGCAGTCTATGTGCCATGTTGTAAAAGACAAGGCAGATGGCCATAACTACAATTCCAACAGCAAAGTAGAGGTTCGCACTCTTTCGCAAACCATGGGAATCTTGTGTATATACAGCTTTGGTTAAAATTCTTAGAAGTGAAACAAGGACCCCTGCATTTAACACATACACAGTTAAAATTGTACTTTGAAAAATTGTAGTTTCATTGCATGATTAGTCAACAACACATAGATAATCATTACATCCTATCCTAGTAGCACATGATTAAGATCTAGCATATATAGGAAACACACTAATGATTGCAGTAGATACCAGGTAACTGTTAATTAAAAACATGCTCAAATCTGTTACAGCATGAGACAAACTTTCCGAACATAATTCCAAGTTTCTTCAAAGGAGAAATGATGAAGTTGAAAAGGCCCTTTTTGTTTGCTGCTAACGCTTATCATAGGGTAGATTGGTTAGGCAACCAAACCATCCAATTTTCTTGCTATTTAAGGTTACAAGTCCAATGAAAAATGATTACATCCTAAGGTTTGCATTAGTGCTTGCTTAAAGGAACTGCCTATTAAATTTTAATAGCATCATAACATACAACATTTCAGCTCACAATTTGCACAGGCAACTACCATTACATGGTAAATCATCACACTAAAGTTAACTACAATCTTAACCAATCTTAATAGAAACAAAAACAAAATTCCAAGTTCATATCTTTATCAATTATTTAATTCGGCAGTAATGCAAAAACGAAACCCAGCAATTAATTATTATGATCCTTATAAACTATATCCACAATAAATCAAGAAAGATTTAGAAAACAATTCGAGAAATAGTACCAGAGGCAGCAGTGCCAGCAACAACGGCTTGCATATACCTGTCAGGCAATTCACCAGCAGCACCAATAAGTCCACCTTGGACTAAAGCATCCGCCATACCCGAAAGTGCCAAAGCCCCAACAGTAACATAAAAACCATCATACAACCCGACCCGACCCTTAATATAAACAGCATCCATAACAGGAACAACCAAAAGAGCCACAATAAAAAGACCCAAACCCAGATTAATTCTCAAATAAGCATCAGATTTATGTGCATAAAAAAGGATGATTACTACAAGACACGCCAGGCCCACGACCATGTAAGCAACGGAGAAGATTCGATCAACTGAGACATCTGGGTAGATGTAAGAGAAGTAATCAACGGCTGTGATGAATGAGTTCCATGGAAGGAGAAAGCCGAGGCCTAGAGTGAAGTAGATTATGTAGGCTAAGTGGAATGTGTCTTTTGGGATTTTTTGTTGGGAGATGGTGCTGTTTGTGGTGGTGCTGGTGGCGGTGGTGGGGAGGAGGAGAGAGGATTCAGTGTCTGGTTCTGTGGAGGTGAGTCCCATCGGGTAGGATTTGGGTTTGCGTCTGGGGTTCGATGAGAGAGAATTGTGTGTGAAGGATTTCCTTTTTCACGGATTTGTTGCGGTGTCGCAGATTTGAAAGGAGTATTTATTAAAGCGTTCCGTAAAAGGAGGGAGAAGTTGATTTTATTTTTCCTGTAATTAATTAACTTTGGTCGTGAGATGCGTGGCTTGTGATCTGGTTTTTTTTTCTTGTAGTATTAGGAGGAAGAAGAAGTTGATTTATTGTTTTTCTTCTGTAATTAATTACCCTTTGTCGTGAGATGCGTTGCTTTGAATTTTAGATTTTTTCAATCTTTTTATGTGGACATTATATTTTAATATTTATGTAATTAAATTTTTGATTTAATTAAATTAATTTTTAAAAATTATAATTTAACCTCTAGATTCTAATTTCTTTCAATTAAAGTATAAATTAATTTTTCTTGCAATTAAATCCCCAATAAATTTAAATAAACCTTGAAAAAATCTAATTAAGTTCTTAAATATTTAATTTTGAATTTTCCTTCTCAAATTGAATTTTCTTCATCTTGAAAATACACTGTCAAAATTTTTTTTATCTTGTATATTTAATCCTCCTTAACCAGTCTTAGAAAATTTGTTAAGTGTTCTAATATACTCTTCTCACTGATATATTTTCTTCCATTATTGTTTTTTATTTTTTTGTATTTTCTCTTTTTTTTTCTTTTTGTTTATGTCAAATCCTAAATATGGGTAACAACAAGGAGCACATGAACCCAATAATGTAAACCTAGGGTTAACATTTTTTAAAAAAATATTAAAATATAGTATATTTTAAATGAGTAGTTGATTGTTCAAAATAGAAGTGGATCTAATAGTCAACAATAAAATAATTAAGTGTGAATTTTCAATTATAGTAGAAATTTGGATGATATAAATAAATAAATAATATGTATGGTGAAATGAGAAGTTTTTTTTTAAGGTTAATCAGGAATGAATTAGATCAATTTTAGAATTAGATTATATTAGTAATCAAGAGAAATACCTAAAAATATTGGAGAGACGAAAAAAGGGTGGGAAAATTGTAAATAAGTTCTCTTTATAACAAGGTGATAACCATGGAAGCCAAGAGGAGAGCTTCCTTCTTCTTCTCTTCTTGTTTTTCTTTCAAAATTCCCCCATGAAATCAAACCTTAGGGTGTGATAAGAGAGATTAAAAGAGTGTAAACATCTAAATACAAGAAATTAGTGAGAAAAATGCGGTTTAGAGAAAAAAACACTAAGAAAATAGAAGGATGAAGAAGAAAAATATGGTAGAAATTCATCGGGGAAGCATTTAGAGAGTACACAAAATCAACCGGTAAAGTGTTCTACATCCCTTTATCCAAGTTCTAATGAAATTAAATGAATTTTGATCAAAAACACCCAAATTTTGATTTAAAGTTAAAATTAAAGAAAATATAAAATTGATGTTAATTAATTTAATTGGGATGAAATAAGTTAGGAAGGGCACAAAATCTCAAAAAATTGATGTTTATTTTACTTTTGATAAGAAATACATATTAGCCACAGAAGGCTGAGAGTCTAAAAGCAAGTATACATGTACTATCAATCATCAATTTATCAGAATTTCATTTAATTATTTTATTGTATTTATTTTTAACAAACACCCTTTATGTTTTTGTTGTACACTCTCTCAATAAAAAAAAATAAAATATGTTGGTATCTTTGTTGTTAAAAGAATAATGGAGGATTTGACATCCTAAATTTAGAGGCATTAGGGGTTCAAAACCTTTGAACATCAAGGGTGCATACAATGAATTAATTACTTTCTAATTTATTAAGAGTTAGACAAAATTAAAATACATGAGACCAAACTATAAAAAAAACATGGAGAAATTAGGTGTTTATATCAAAATTAATATAAAAAGTTTACTTTGATTTTTTTACTTTGTAACTTACTTATTTTTTTGATCCCTTGAGTTTTTTTTTAAAAAATTATATGTCCAACTTAATTTCTCTTATTTTTTATCCTTATTTTGAGGTAAAAATGAGAAAGTCATCGGATTCTAGTGATAAAAAAAAAAATTATTGGTTGAGATTTATTCCAACCACTAAAATAATCGATTTTGGTGTCAATAAATTTCATTTGATGAGAGGAGTTCCATTAAGTTTTTCTTTTGGCTTTAAGTTGTATAAAATAATAGATTTGTCTGCAAAAAGTTTTTAGGTTTCAAATTGATTTTTTTTTAATGTATTTTGGTTTATTTAAAAGCATAAACGATTTTGCTTGGATCTCTAAGGTGTTGTTTTAGGTGTTTTTTTGGTCAAAACAATGATAGAAAAATGGAGTTTTGGGTGTAAAACACCCTTTTCCTGGGTTTTCACCAATCATCTGGTTGTTAAAATCTAGGCATAACAAGCGACGACTTGTTTTTTTTTTCAAAAAAACAAGGGTGGATGAACTTTAAAAAATAAAAAAATAATAACAAAAGCTATGCACGCGGGCTTTGGGTTGGCAGACCCACGAGCATGTATTTTTTTTTAAGGTCCCAAGCATGCCATGCCTAGGCTATTTTTTTAGGTACTTTGGTTTTTTTTACCTTTGATTTTTCTCATTTTCATTCTCCATTGTTAAGTTTTTGTTTTCAATTTTTTTTTAATTTCCTCCTTCTATATTTGCTTTATTTTTAATTAATTTTTATGATTTGTTTTGTTTTGTTTTATATAAAATTATCTCAGTTTCAAATAATCATCATGTTATTTTGTTGGTGCTTAATTTTACATATATTTTTTTGTTATTATTTTTTTTTATCATCCAAATTAAACTTTGGACTCATCAAATTTAATGGGTCATATTGTTTAACCCTTACATTACTTAATTTTTTTTATTATTAAAAAACATGTTAGTAACACTTAATTTTTTTTATTAAAAAAAATATTAATATAGCACAGCTTAGCATAAAACTAGTTACAACTAAAAGTAAAGTGAATTTAAGCAAAGCAAACCCGCCACCAAGTGGGAGCACCGAGTCCAAAATATCTAATTTGTTTATCCTACCCAACTCGGTCCAATTTCTTCATTTTGTTTTTGTATAAAACAAAAAATAAAATCCAGCATAAAAAGATCCCATTTATTTTTTATGATATAATAATAATAATAAACAAAATATTTTATTTTAAAATTGACGTAATTATTATACTCTCTTGTAAGACAATTATTAAAGTTTATCATGCTTCATTGTTTGAAACCTCCATAGTTTTTTTTTTCAATCTTCTTTTATCCTTTTAATTTCCCCTCTAATTTCATTATTTTTTTATTTTTTCATGATTTTTTTTTAATTTAATCCTTTAATATTAGTTTTATATTGATTTTTTTTCAATTTAATCCTTCAATATTTAATTAATTTTGAATTAGTTAGCATAATTTATTTCATTTTGTTTTCTATAAAGTTATTAAAGTTTCAAACAAATATTTGAATATTTGATATGTACTTGATTTTACAAGAGTATATTTTTTGTTATTGTATAACTAAGTAAAAAATAATTTTAGAAAAAAAAAGTTATCAGATAAATTCCATGATCTAAATTGTGGGTTAAACGAGAAAAATCATGAAGGTCGAGTCGATCCAACAAGTTGTCATTTCAATATTAATCTCAATATTAAGAAAACAATTATATCACTTTGAAATTTTTTAAAAGTTAAATTATATATATTTTTTCTTTCATCCGAGTTGTTTTTGAACTATTTAAAATAATTGGCTTATGTCTGAATAATTTTTATATAATTTAATTTTACACTTGGAATATGTTTTTTTTTAATGTTTTAAAAAATTTAGATCCGAATCAAAGTATAATGTAGGCTTTTAAACTAGTTTAAACCAATATCTGCAAGTCATCTGGCGGGTCGGAGTTTTTCAATCGGCTAACCGGGCCCGCATGCATCATGGTAATTATAAATCATATCATGCAAACGGTGCCGTTCTCTTTTTTCTTTTATCTGTTGTTTTTTTGCCTTTCGTATCTGAGCCGTCCTACTTGTGTTGGCATCCTGGCAGAAACGGATGGATTGTCTTGGTAGCTACTGAAATTTTGTTTGGTTTCCAGTTCGTCCATTCCTAGAAGGAAAATTATTGGTCAATCTTCAACAAATTATTCGACCCGACCTTGCCCTACCCGCGCACACACCGGGCAGAGGCTCTAATGAAATACCTGCCTGCGCATGCGTGATCAGAGAAGCCTAAATCGAAAGATTGTCGTCTGCGATTAATTAATTGGTAAACAAGCAAGCATATTTGTTTTCACTGATCTGCTGTTTGCCTTTTGATCTCCCTTTTTTTTTTTTGAGGTAATCAGATCAGATCAGATTCGATAGATTGCTGTGTTTGTTAGAATCTTGTAGTGAGTTTCAGATAAATTGTTTTGATTGTTCTTAAATAATAAAAAAATCATAGATTATAAGGTGAATTGGCTTTTTTTTTTTTTTTTGGGGGGGGGGGATGTTGATTATGATTGAATAATAAATAAATGTGTTGTTTTGCAACAGGTAGACAGTGTTTATCTAAGATAAAAAAAGATATGCTAAGGACTAAGAGGAAAGTGCCTTCATTGGTGGATCTTTGTGTTAGTTTAGCAGTAGAGAATGTCAAGTACCTAGGAGATGTTGGAGAAACTGATTTACATCTTCTTGACCGCATCTTACCTCATTGTACATTGGATCAGCTAATGCACATCGAGAAGAGTACTGTTGTAAGAATTTACTACCATCTTTATTTCTCCTAACTTCTTTAATTTTAATCCACGTTTTCCCTTCCTTTTTTTTTTATTGTTTTATTTCATTCATTCAGGGACGCGATCTTAGTTCGGTAACTGATAAGCTGTGGAAAACATTTTATGAGAAACAGTTCGGTGAGAGGAGTACTGATCTTGTGATTCAGAGGATGAGGCAGAAGAAAGTTTCATTTCGATGGTTACAATTATACGAGGTACTTTCCATCTGGAAAATTAAAATTCCTCATAAGAAACTTCTTTCCCCTATAAAACTATGTGGAATGACTTCTTTCTAGGCAAAGCTGAAGGAAATTGCGGAGGCAGAGAACAAATTAGCTGCTCGAATCAGGCAACTATACAAAAAAGAAGATGACAGTATGTTTTTTTATTTTTATTTTCAAAGTACATAAAAAAGCTTAACTTACTGATTTTTTACTTTTTTTTTCTATAAGGGATTTGTGTTTATTAGTTGTATGTCATATGGTCTAGTAGCGAGTTACTGAGTTGTTTGTACTTCACGCTGTTTCGTGCTATGGTGTATTTTGCTGTATGCATTTTGCATTTAGGATCACTTAAAGGCCACTTTTACTAAACTGTGGGTGTGAGTTCTGAGAGCAGTCTCATGCAAGTAACGCTGAAGCTTAGAAATGCATCTTAATCACTCGTATGAGGCTGTACTTTACCCAGACTAAAAACCAATTGTTGGTCTTTAGTTCTGAGCAGCATATGCTTATTTTGCTTTCAACTTTGTTTTTTTCCCTTTCTTGATGTTGAATTTACTCTATTGTATCAAGATGTTGAACGCTGGGATGATAAGGTTTGATCAAACATCCTATTAGTTTATATGTTTGTATTCAAATCAAGCTTAATATATAACAAAACACACTTCTTTTTGTTCCCTGAGAACATCTTTGTTATTTTATTGAGATCTCTCATATCTCTGTGCACAGTTTTAAGCAAATGTATGTGTTTGGAAAGAGGAATAATTTAGATGGTGGTTTTAGGAGATGCCGTCACAATTTTTTGTTACTGAAGTCAAGAAAAATATTTGATGAAACTATTTTTTTCTCCCTCTCCTCTCATATATTTGCAGCCTTTAATGTTGGTAACCTTTTAGAAGCTTAATGCGCTAAAGACTATTACTGGAAAAATCACATGTAGTTTCTTGAATGATTGAGTTTGTGGTAGAAGCTTAAAAATGGATAATTCTAATATGTAATGAAGTTTTTCATTGAATTAGAAATTCTTAATATGGAATTTTCTTATCTAGAGTGAAATTTTTAGGGTTTGGAGCTAGGTTTTGTAAAAGTTACTTCCTGAGTGAACAAGGTACCCATTTACTTGATTGGGCATATTGTGATTTGAGCTTGTTCCTATTGTCCTATCCTTTTTTTTCATCTTTCTCACAAGGCTTTTGCTAGAATGCCAAGTGTAAAATAAAATCCTTAATAATTTTATGTGCTCTTGTGATAAAATTTTATCTTACCCATTTCAAAAATAAAACTTGGCATTGCAAAAAAGGTTAGAATTGTATCAAATCTTTTTCATAGTGCCAAAACACACAAAATTATGTTATTTTGATTCCTTTCACTTCACTGGATGTGTAGGACACTCAGGACCACCTTCCCTGTGTTCAAATCTGAAAGCTCCCAATATCCCCAGTTCTCTTTTTAAAGTAACACTAGCTGATGCAGACACATCTAGTTTGATTTTCACTAGCACAAGCATGCACCTTTAGGTTGATTTTCATACTTGCACTACAACACACTTGGTTGGATTTGAATTAAATTGTAACTGTTTGTGTGCTCCAAATGCTGAATAAAGTGGTTTCTTGGCAGTGAAATAATACTCCACATTTGTGCTAGGTTGTCCACGTTAACATCTTTAGAATTGGTTGATTTTTAACGGCAAGAAATAATTTTGAGGTAATGGAATGAAAGATTGTCACCAAAATGAAGAGGATGCATAACTCCTTCCATTTTGTTACATGTTCCGGAGCCTTACCTTTTCTTTTTGCCTAAAAGCTAGTGCTTTTTTTTTTTTTGACAAATGTGGAGTCATTTCTATAAACTCACTATCTTTTCTTTCTTTCTTTTGAAATTATAAGCGGCCACTCTCATTTTTCAAAAAACAAACCATTTTCAACAAATGCCATTTTGAAGGAGGCCCTTTTGGACTGGGGTTCTTTCAATGTAACCAATGGAAACTATTTGAAGGTTTTATGCTGCTGAATATTTTTTTTAAATAACTCATCCATTATGGATGATTTTTTTTTTCTCCTTCATTTTGTCACATCAAATGTAGTATTGTTGTTGTAGGACCTGATCTAATGGAGTTCTTTTCTTTCTATGGGGAGTTCATTTTTTTTTCTTTGTTTTTTTTTAAAGGTGGGAGAGGGGGGTGGCTGGGGGTGTTTGATTTGTTAAATTAACAAGTCTAACAAGTAATCTGAGCACTATTCTCTGAGTTTGTGTTTTTGCAACTCCAAGGCAGTATGTTTTGTATTCTATGCTTTACTTTTTGTACAAACGAAATTCTTACTGAGTGGTTCATTTATGTAGGAAAACAAAGTCGACAAGTTCGTCTTTGCTCGAAGGTTCCACCTTCGAGCAATAAAAGAAGCTTTTGCGGAGGTAGCCATACTTATTCCCTTGTAATTGGTTCTTTTGTAGTTCAGCGACTTGTTATTAGAAGTTGGGGCTCCTGCAATTCCCCCTTTCAGTGGCTGGGAAGGAGAAGATGATGCATTTTAAAATTTTCATGTTGTTTTATTCAATATAATATTTGTTAGGAAGTGGACCTGGCTACAATCTTTCCAACGGGAAGAGCAATTTGATGAAGAAGGCAAAAATGGATTTTCTGAAGAGGTAATATTATTTTGTGCAATTATGTTCATTTGAAAGAATTCATTAGCTTTTCTTCTTTCTGATTTTTACAATAGTTCCCTCACCCACAACCATTGATCTGCATTTTACATGCCCTACAAAATTGTGGTTTGGGCATTAAGTTTTCACGAGACTACTACAGAAACACCAATTCTAGATCAAAAGAATAACATATTTGAACAGAGTGCTTCATACTTGTGAAAACAAAAAAGACAGCAAATATCTTTTGGATCAGGTTAAGTTTAAAATGTCTTGTTGCATCCATTTATTGCTGGATCTTGATATTTAATTTTGAAGTCTTCTGCACGAAAAATTGAATTTCTTGCCTAGGCCTTAGATAACTGTGCTCAAGATTTTGCTATTTTGAGATGAGTTTGTCAGGAAATGATTTCATTTGTCTTCATCCTTGATGACTTTTGAGCAGTCGCGAGGTGCAAAATATTGCCGCCATGAAGAAAAATGCTCTGCGAAGGAATAGCAGGTAATGTTAACTGTGGTGCACATTTCAATATGGCAACCTTGCACTCCCAGCACTAACAACTACTGCTGCCATTTTCAGTTCGTCTTCCATGATGAAGCCACCGGGTAGCTTTCCTGGGAAAAGTTCTGCATCTTCGAATCCAATGAAGCCCCTGGAGAGGAGATTCTAGAAGCATGATGCAATCCAACTCTATTCTAGCAGCATATTAAATGTATGATTTCCTTGCAATAAGGGCCTTTACTCTTTTTTATTTTGTGGGTAGAAGCAACAAATTGAGATTGAAATGATGTATTTATCAATAATTAGATGGATATCTTTCTTTTCTTTTTTCTCATTATTATTATTATCGTCATTGCTCTAATCTTCTTCATGCCATTCTTTTTTCAGACTATCTAAACAAAGAGGGAGAAGGGAAATTATAATCTATTTGTTTTTCTTTTGTTTTTTCAATTTGTTTTGGGACTATAATACGAAGCTTTATAACACTCTCCCATCGGAGGATCGTCTCGTCTAACAAGGATTTCCAGACTGGTTCTTGTTCTTGTGTCCTATAATGACTCGATCTCTTGGCACACGTCAACAATGAGAATATTCTAATTGAAGCTCGATTTTGTTATTCCCAAAATTAGCCTGGATATTGGGCCAGACCTGTCCATTGATAATCAACAGATGCTTTATTAAATATAAGCGATAATAAATTACATTTTATATCTTAAATTGATCCAAAATTTTATATTAGATGAAATGATCAAATAACCCTCCTATATAATATAAGTCATTTGTTATTGATTGAAGTTCATTTAAGTTCATTTAAGTTAGCATTGGGCTCTAAATCATGAGTTTTGTAATTTGATATTTTTTATTTTTTTTATTTTCAGTAAAACAAATTATATTAGACCTATATTAATTTATAAAACTAAGAGACTTATTGACCTAGTTTTTCAAAACCAAGCTTAAACCAAAATGTTGCCAACTTGATGTAAACATGAGGAAAAACCATGAACACATTTTTAAACTCATTTTAAGATTAAAAAACATCGTGTTAGGTTTAAGTTTGTCCCTAAAATTAGAAGACACATTAGCTTAATCATTAAAATCCAAGTTTAGTGGCGACATGATGAAAACATGTTAACATTATTTTTTGTCCAATTCAAAAATAAATATTTGTACATAGTAACAAGTCAACAAAAACATCAACACACATAATTTTATACAAAAACTAAACCATTAAGCCTTGGATAAATATGTTATTAACCATACTCCCAACTCATTGTAAGGTATTAATTCTAGTCTTATTCCACTTTAAAAACGCCTCCCTAGAGGCATAATACCCCCAGGGTTGCCATACGTGTGGACCCACCCTAAAACTTTTAATTTCATAATCATTCATAATAAGACATCAATAACATCAATAATAATGCATTAAAATTTGTTCAATCCTAAATGTAATCACAATATACATCAATAATAAAAACAAAAAAAATCATTAAAAAAAATTAGGGTTTGAAATCAACCTTCTGAAGTAGTTAGGGTGGAACAGAAGCAGCTAGAATAACAGAAGGAAGTGAAGGCGTGTGCAAGCCACGCATGAGTAGGCTACCAATGTTATTGGTGCATCATTTTACATATTAATAAGTTTAGAAGGCACATGAGTCACTCTACTAGGTGTATGACTTCTTGGTCTTCCTTCCTATATGGATGGTTTCATCCACCACCGCTCATAAAGAGAGATTAGGCCGTCCAAAGCTTCATGTTTTTCTTTTTCTTGGTTTCTCTTTTTATTTATTTTTCTTCCTCTCTCTCTTCACTGTTGGCTGTTGTTATTGCTACCGTATGTTGCTTTCAGTGGTACAATTATATGGGGGTTGATTGATATGGAGAGAGTTTACAGTGTGACAGTTCATGATGGATGTGGCACGATGGAGAAAGATGGTGAAAAACAAGGGGGGAAGTTGTTACATTGGGCTTCAGTCAAATCTCATTATGGTTGTGAAGAGGAGTTGGTCTACTAGTTGTGAGTGATGGAGCTTGGTGAGAGAGAACAACAATTAAGAGGGGTAAGGATAGACGGAGCTAGTTCTGCAAGTTTTTTTCTATGATTTTTATCCTTTTTTTCTTCTCTTTTTAACAGATTTTTCTTTCTAAACAAAATTTTCTCTTTCAATTCTCTCTATTTTTCTTTAAATTTCTCTCTTTATAATTTTTCCTCTCAAAATATTTTTTTGCACCCCTTAATAATAGCTAGGATTTGTTTTTTTTCACCCTTCCCCCATTTTGTTTTTACCATTCACACTCTTTTATACTACCCTAGTTAAGAATATTCTTATTCTTTATTCCTTATTCTTTCTTATCCCTTCATTCTATTTTTTTTGTCCATTTCTTACTTGATTAGCATTCCACTCATTATTATTATTTTTTTATTTTTATTTTTTTCTTTGATTCTCTTTTCTTTTTATGGATTTTTTTTCATTTTTTATTTTTAAAAATTCATTGATATGAAAATGATAAGTGAAAAGGTAAAAAATTACAAAATGACTGGAAATTAGCCGAATTGAGTTGATAATACATTTTTTGAAATTTTTTACATTTAAAAAACAATGTTTTAAAAAATTAATGATGACAGCTTACCCCTCTTTACAACACTTACAATACAAAAGTCTACAAAAGTATTTTTTTTCTCTTAAACTTTGTTTAATAAACTTGTAAAGAAAAAATAACAGACATTGGAAAATTTAAAAAGTAGTTAAGTCGGGAGGTGACTAGCTTTAAGAATTAGAATTTAAAAGAATCACCTAAAACTCAAATTTTTAGGAGCGATGCTTTGAACTTAAGTTTGCAAAAAACATCTAAGACATAAAAAGAAAGATTTGTGAGAGTCTTTTGAGGCTTGAAATTGCAAAAAAGATTTCCAAGAGACCTCTGAGACTCATAAATAAAACAAAATTATGAGAACCCTCTTAGGCTTAAAATCAAGAAAGAAATCATTTTGAACTTTTTTTTTTGTTTTTTTTTTAATTTTAGAAAATTGTCATTTTCTAAAGTGATGAACTCAAAGTTATTTTCAATGGGTCATTTTATAGAGTGACAAACTTGAAATGCTTTTCAAAATATTCATTTTATATAGTGACGAACTCAAAGTGCTTTTCAATTTGTGAGTTTTCAGAGTGAAAAACTCGAAATGCTTTTCAAAATGGTCATTTTATAGAGTGACAAACTTGAAGTGATTTTCAACTTCTCATTTATAGAGTGATGAACTCAAAGTGATTTTCAACTTATCATTTTATAGAGTGATGAAATCGAAGTGATTTTTAAAATAGTCATTTTATAGAGTGATAAACTTGAAGTGCTTTCAATCTGTTATTTTATAAAGTGATAAACTTAAAGTGATTTTACGAGAGTCCTTTGAGACTCAATGTAGAAGTTTCATATTGGCAGGGTTTGGCTCAACTTTGTAAGAATCCTCTAAAAATAAAACATAAAGAAATATTTATGAGAGTCCTCTAAAACACAAGCATAAAAGAAAATGTAAGTCTTTTAAGACTACAAAATAATAAGAGATTTGTATGAGTCCTCATAGACTCATTCACATAAGAAATTGTTGGAAATCATTCGCATATAAAATAGTTACAAGAACCCTTTGAGAATAAATCATAGGAAGAAAATTAAAAGAACCTTACTAGACTTAAAATAAATAAATAAACCTTGATAGGTTCGAATTCGTCAAAATCTTGCTGGACTCAAATCTACATGAGCCTTGATGGGAAAAGAAAAACAATTACAAGAGCCTTGCTAGGCTCAAAATAGAAGAGAATCCTTTTGGGTTTAAATTTGTTGAAGTCTTACTGGACTCGAATTTTCTAGAGCCTTGCTGAGCTCAAAAAGAAAAAATAATTATGTGAATAAAATATCTACCTAGATGCTTTTTGGGTATAAATTTGCTTGGATAAAAAATCTATTTAGATGTTTGTGATGTTATGATCACTATAACAACCTCATCTTTAGATGCAATTTCTACATAATTTTTGTTTTAATAATGTCAAAAACAAGGTAATTGTTTTTTGTATTGTGACATTACATTGTTAGTTTAATGGTCAACCAAATTAATTCGGTCTAATAATTTGGTTGACTGGTTTCTCCGATAATTCTTAAATTTCTCTTACCGGTTAATAAATCGTTGAACCAATTTAATCAACTGATTGAGATAGTAACAATTTTAAGTGTTCATGTCATCAAGTGGTTGACTGAGTGAATTGGTAAACTAAACCGATCGACTGATTGGAGTAGAATCATATCACCATAATCAATCACATATCCTTTTAATTCACATCACCATAATCAATAATATAATATAATAGGAATGAATTATTTAAATTATATTTAACTATCATCCATCATCATGTAATTATAAGAAACCCTTTAATAATGATAAGAAACATAATTACTAAAGGAAATGCATTTAATAACTACAATATTCCTAAAACTTTCAACTTAATCAAATAAAGGTAAGATTATGCTAAATTTTAGTAACTTCCATTTATACAAGTCTTATCCCATTAAAATCAAAATACAGTAATAAGTTATATTATAAAAAGTTCCCTAAATAATTTGATTTCTTTGATCAAAGGTCCAAAACATGCCATTCCATGTTAAAGTGCACTTTCAAGATATTTTTATTGACGTGTGACAAAATAAGTGTTGTTAAAAATGTGAAAAAAAAGTGGTTATCCTAAAATTTCATCTATTAATAGCTCAAATAAATTCTCTGATTTGACATTATGGCTAAAAAAAGGGGTTTTTTTTGGCACTTTTCAAATTGTTTCGATTCGAATGGTTTTACCTTAATAATGTTTTTTACTTTAATTTTAGCCCCTTTGTTTTTTGCAATTTTTGTTTTGGTCTAAATTTTCATTTTATTCATTTTACGGTCCCTATATCATATTTGATATAGGAGAGCGAGATTCATTGAGAAAATAGCAAAAGAGAGAAGAAGTTGATGGTTGACTGACCAATTTTCAGAGATGAAATGTCTTTCTTAGTATTAAGAGGTTTTATTTGATGAGAGAATTCCATTTAATTTAATTTTTTCTCTTTTATTTTGAAAGAAAAAGTAGATTGAGGTTGACAAATAACTTTTTTTTCAACTTGACTTTGTGTTTTAGGATCAATTTATGGGTGTTTTGAGTTGAATTTTTTTTTAGCTTATAAGGTGTTTATAAGGTTTTTTGGATTTTTTTTTTTTTATGAGTTTAAGAAAACCCAAACTAATTTTCTAACCATTGCTTTAGTGGTCTGAAATTAGGCTTTTATACTACATGTCATTCACCCTTGTACATAGAAAGAAAAAAAGAAAAAGAAAAAGAAAACGCAAGGCGTGCAAGCCTGCATGATGACCTTTTCTTTTTATGGGTTAGACACACTTGCCCACTTAGGTGATTGGTTTCTTTTTTCCCTTTAATTTTTTTTATTTAATTTCAATAAAATATTTTTTGTTTTGTTTTTATCTTAAATATTGTTCTTTTTCTTGTGAATGTTTATTTTTAGTTTCATATAATTAGATGGAAGATAGATTCTAAGAATATTATTGAACCCAAATAATTTCATCACTCGGATACCAAGTTCTACGAGTTAACTATATAAACCTATTTTAATCCAAAACATGATCATCTTTATATTTGTTTTAATAAAATAAGGTGACTTCATCTTGAAATATATCTTCTTCTTTTTTGTTTTTTGTTAGTTTAACTAGGTATTGAAATTTTTTAATTGAAATTCATTAATAAATAAATTAAAAATGTATTTGGGATATTATTTCCTAAAGGATAATTAATTTTTTACTAAAGAAAGATAACGTCACAGCTAATGATTCCATTCATCTACCACTAAGATTCTAAACCATGTCTTTCCCGCTTCGCTTCTCTTCTCCTCGCACACCTCTAAGATGCTCAGTTGACTGAATAATTGAGGCATCCAACGGTGAATACGAAGCTTCGATGCTCGGAAACACCTTGAGAGACACGAAAGCGCAGGTAATGCCAGTTGGCGAAGTGGCGTTTGACATCCCTAGAGACATGAAACGACAGCTAGATAACCCGGGTGGATTAAAAACACGGTCGTCTCAAAAACAAAATAAAAAAGTTTTGAGAAATTAAAACGATGCCGGCTTGATATATTTTTTTTCCTGTCACATGAGGTTTTGAACGGCATAATCAGTCGTGCATGAATATGCTAAGTTGAAATGGTTATTTTAGAACATTTTTAATATAATGTAATTTAAAACTAGATCATGCTATATTGTAAGGCCAAATCAAGTTAATAATAATAATAAAAAAACTATGATGGCATATTATTTGGTTTCGATTGAGTTTTATTTTTATTTTTTCTAAATAAATAATTAAATAAAAAAATTGAATAGCATAACACGATACAATATAATGATTCTTTATCTAAATCTATTTTTTATATTCTCATTTTAGTCTTTGTTTATTAATGTCTCATTTTAGCATTTTGCTTGCATATATTATCAATTAATTTTATCCAAAACCAAAACCGAATTGAAATCGATTTAAACCGATCGATTTTGGTTCGGTTCGGTTTTTTTAGGAAAAAAACCGGTTCAAACTTGTATTGGTTTGGTGTGAACAAAAGATATATCCTAGTTTTCCTTAATAATATCACCATTTCCTTATTAAAAAATAAATAAAAATTATTTATTTATTTTTGGTGAAATATTTTAATAAAAACATAAAATCTTGGTGAAGTAGTTTGTCACTCTATAAAATGATTGGTGAAATATTTTAATAAAAACATAAAATTAATAATATCACCATTTTTTTATCAAATAAAAAATTAAAAAAAAGATATATCCTAGTTTTCCCACCCATTTTCTTATTAAAGAAGATGAAGGGCTTGGAAAATCTTGAAAAACTTGTATTGGTTTGGTGTGAACAAGAGGTGATCAACTTCATTTTCTTGTTCCTTTGAAGTTTTAATTTGATTTGAGTTTTTTTATTGAAATGGGTAAGCGATGATGTTGGGGTTTTGATGGAATGCGATGGTAATATAGGTTTTGTTGCTAAATTAGTTATGAAATATGTTATTTAAGCATGTTTTATGCTTGGGTTAAGAATATAAATCATAAGAAAAATCGAAGGAAAACCTTAAGTTGGTTGTTTTAGTGTTTAGGCCAAGGGTGAAAATGGGAAGAGAGCTTGGATGCAAATGAGAAACTAATGTGTTTTGAGTCACAACAAAGGTCTAAAACGTTGGTTTGACTTGAAAAAAACAAGAAAGTAAAGGAATACATGAATGGGGCATTAAGCTATTCGGCCAAATGGGAAGAATTTAGGTTTGGAATTGTGTTGATGGGTCAATGTGTTTTAATGCATGACTTAGCTCTCTATGATGAAAGAAACTCGTATGGGATCGATGAATTTACGATGAAGATTAATGAAAAAGAATTATATGAAATTTATTTCCTTCAAGTTCAGCTAATTAAAGGGTGTTAAGAAGGGAAAGTCGATAGAACATTTGATTTTGTATGATAAAATACAATCTGTCATAGCGCAGACTAATTTTAAAAGGTGTTTGGAAATATATTTATGGTTGTTTTTCAAAGTATTTTTTACTTGAAAATACTTTAGAATAATAATATTTTTATTTTTTTAAATTATTTTTGACATCAACCTATCAAAATGATGTGAAAACACTAAAAAAATATAAAAAAATTTAAATTTTTTTTAAATAAAAATAAAAACAAACAGTAACTTAATAAAAAAATATATAGGCAGGGACTATTGATGAAGAGAACCTCGTATGGGTTCCAAGAATGATGGACTGAAATCTGATAAAGACATGATAAAACTGAAAAGGAGGAGCTTGAGGTTTGAAGGGAAAACATGTGTTTTTGCCGGGATTAAGACAAGGAAATTAAGAAGTACCGTTGACTTGGATGAACATGGTGTTGTAAATTGTCGTGTGTTGCATGAATAATTAATTACGTGATTGAAATTCCACAGTAAGGCCAACAGAATAAAAAAGAAATCCTTCCATTCCTATGTAAAAGACCAGATTTCACTGTAAGATAGGGATGGAAATTCAATTTCTTATGTTATTTCCTCTCTCTTTTTCAAACATTTTGTTTTGTTTATGGAGATGGATGTGCGATAATGAAGAATGTGGTAGTAACAAGGATTTTTTTTATTTAAATGAGGTTTTTTTTTTTATTTCACTCAATTTCACAATTTCTTGTTGTTTTATAATCTTTTCAATTAAAGAGACAAGATAAAAATGGTGGGAGTTTTTTTAATTTTATTTATTTATTTCTTATTTTTATATATGATTTTTAAAGTTTTTTTTTTTTAAACTATCTACTTTTTATCTTTCTATAACTTTTTTCAAATATAAAAATATATATTCTAAACCACTATATATATATATATTATTTCGTTTTTCAAGTAATGATCTTATTAATCAATGTAGAATGTTTTTGACAATTATCGTGAGTGTTTAAGAATGCGGTAGCTTTTGTTTTTGGTTGTGTTTGAAAAATGTGTTTTACTTGTAAAAAATATCAAATTGATTCTTTTTAGTGCTTCTTAATTATTTTAATGTGTTAATATTAAAAATTTTAAAAATAAATTATATTAATGTATTTTCGAGCAAAAATTATTTTTAAAAAGTAAATTACATCACAATAACAAATATGCATAACCTCATAGGATTTAAGAGAATTAATTGGATAAAATCCACATAAATTTTTTTACAAGGGCAAACATGCCATTAACTCATTTATATTGGTTAAATACATAAATGATTGACACGTGGTCTTTTAATTAAAAAAATAGATAAAAGGGTATAAATTTTAATAAAAATAGTTTTTTTATATCTAGAATTCATAAAAAAATATAAAAATAGAATAACAAGACACAGATTAACCCATAAAAAATAAATCATTATAAGTTTTATAAGACAAGTTTAATAAAATGAAAATAAATAAATTGAAACTTGAATATTTTTTTTGTTTTATATTAAAAAAAACCAACTCACAACAATGTAGCATGGGAAACTACCATCATCCCCAATAAATATAAAGATTACTCAAATAGTCATTGCGTGACGCATAATTCCCCTCTTAAAATCTGTTATATTATTATTGGAAGGAAGGAGGATAAAGTTTCTGTGCATAATTCGCTGGACATGTCTCTGATAATCTGCACCTGCGCACATCATCAATGTCCCACCGATCACAGACTTGATCCATCTACACCGTTGATACGCGACTGCATTTGTCTCTTACCCAAAAAGCAAAAGTACCGAATGAATCCTTCTAAAACCCAAAAAAACAAAAAACAAAAGAGGCCAAGAGAAAACGACAAGCAAAAATAGCCAACGACACAACCACTGCAGTGAGTGCAGGGAATGTGAATATTTCAAACGACACAACAGCCACTTCCATTTCTTAAACAGCACGTTATTCACCGTACGCGTAGGTCAGCTGACCACTAGGGTGGAAAATGGGACACCTGGAAACCATGAACGACAATAAGACCTTAGAGATTGACCACTAGGGTGCGTCCACGTCAGAGATTAACGACAACTGCATTTCTTATTTTTTTTCTATTCATTCTACTACATCACTCTCCCTCACTGATTTGTCACGTAAGATTGTAGATGTGCTTGATGAATCACTCATTTCATACATACATATATATATATATATATACATATATATATATATATATATATATATATAGATATATATATATATATATATATATATATATATATATTTGGACCGATTCATGGTTTCTCTATTAATCAGCTTATATGTTTATTTCGCATAGTAAAAAAGTGCGGTAAATTTTATTTTTTTATTTCCTGTCATTTTCCGTAAAATTATCTATATAATTTGCTCATCACTCAACATTTTTTAAGTTCACTCATTTCCTCTTTGGTAATTTAGAAAATACTCAACATCAATCAATTATATAGTAATACTTCACTCTTTGTTTAGAAAACGCAATTGTTGAATGCCTCCATTATCCAAGCATCCATTCAAATTCTCTAAAGCCATATTATTCATAAATCTAATTTTACAATGTAAATAACAATTTGCAATTATACTTCCTTTAACATCTATTGTTCAAATTGAGATTGCAACATTCATTGCATCTAAAATATTTATCTTTTTTGAATTCAAGATCTTAATTTCATAATCCTTCAAAAGATATGTAAATTTGACAACGATAATGCATCCTGAAAGTTTGTATAATCCCCGCATCACAATGCTGAATTTTTTATGTTGTGTTGGGTGATAAGAAAAACAATTCAATATTTTTCAAACCTTAAATATTTTTTAGATAAGTGAGACAATTATCAATAAATAATAAACTTTTCAACCATTCATTTTTCTATTACGTTGCCAAATATATTCCTAGAATAAAATTCTGTTATACATGCTCGTTTGTTGACATGATATTCATAATTCATACCGCTCAAGTTCATAATTTTAAAACACCATGGTCTAGTATACTTGCTAATGAACCATAAAAGAATTTTCCTAAAACCACTATCATTACACCAAATAACAATTATAAATATTTTTATGTCTAGTTTCTTGCATTCAAGTTACTTTGTTGTAATTATTCTGAAAACCCCTCATCATATTTGATATGCTTGGTTCACTTGTAAGTTAATTTTTTCCAACACCCACTTTTGCAATTGCTTTTGGGTACAAGTTGTATTTTCTATTAGTACTCACACACCGTTTCTTATATATTCCATGCATCATTGTTAATTTATTTACACTTTTAATTAATATGAGAAACCATTGTATTTAGTTTTACCAAATATAATATATTCTTTTTATAGATGTTTTTGCCTGAGTAATTACTTGACTTGATGTTCTTAAAGTATATTAATTAAGTATATGTTAAATGTAATTTTAGTTTGCTATATAAAAATGGATAGATCCATGACTTTTATTTTATAAGAATAATTACATTCATGAACTTGTTTTACTTAAACAAATATATCGAACAATGATAATTGGTATTTCAATAATTAGGTCATATATATTTATTTAATCATGATACATATACATGTATTAAGTACAATGTCTTGAAAAAAAAATAAAGAATACCTTAATCAATTAGTATTTTTATTAATTAATGTGTAAATTTATAAATTATTAACTTATCTATTAAATAATATCTCAGTTTATTAATAAATATTCATTGTCCTAGGATATTAATTTGTGGAGATTTAACTATATATAAAGTTTCTAGGATTGTCCACTCCAAACTCTATGATTCAGGTATGTCCACAAAATTAGTTAAGATGTAACTAATTCCTCCATTATTATAAAAATTGAAATAATTACAAGAGTAGTTTTGTTATGATTATATAATTTATTAAGTTAATAAAGAGAGTTCTATTAAGTCTTGAACTACATAGTAAATACTAGATTTATTACCTTCGCTCCGCCGTGGCCAGACAAAAAAACTTTTCGACATAAACAAGATGTCAAGGCAAAAAAAATCCAAGTCTCGAGTCATTAGTTCAATTGGTAATTTAAATAATATGAAAAAAATATAATAATAATAAATAAATAAACAAGAAAAATGAAAAAAAGTGAAAAAAAGGTACATATAAAGAACTAGACTTGAACCTATCCGAATTATCAAATAACCCAATGTTGTAGGGTGAAACTGTAAAAAACAAAAATAAAAAATCCCTATTAAATTGGGTGAACTTAAAAACCATGCGACTATGACATAAGATTGAGATAATCTTATATAAAGAAAAGCAGCAAAAAAGGTTTGAATGATAAGATTGAAATAAATTATTTTTTTAAAAAGTAAACTTGCAATAACTTTTGAAACTAGTGATCCTAATCATGAACTCATGGCTAACCTAATAGAAGACAAACCACAAAAAATAACACAGAAAAACTAAAAATAAAATATAAAAAATAAAAAAACATCAGCTTAAAAAAAAAACAAGTAAACTCAAATGAGCTTTCTAAACATAGTTTAATTTCTAACACTCGTAACTCGTGAAATCTTGGATTCATGTTCAATCGAGAAGCTTATTCACATCCAATTTAATTTTGAAGGCTGAAATTGTAAAAAAATATTAATAAAACAAAAAAAAACAACAAAAAGAGTGGGGGATAAGATTTGATAGAAAAAAACCCAAGAAAGATGACATTTGAAAAAAAACAATTTTAAAAATGATTCCAAACAAAAAAATAACAATTAAAAGAATGACGATCAAATTGAAAGATTAAAAAAATTATAGGGGGTGAAATTGAAAAACATTTGTAATTTGATTGATTATTTATAGATTAAAAAATGGTGGGGTGAAATTAGAAAATATTTGTAATGTTATAACTTGTTCAAAAATAAAAGAAAAATAGTAATCAATAGGACAAAGATCAAAAGTGAAGAAAAAAGTAATTGAGGGGGTTAGTCTAAAATTTTGTAGGGGCTAATGCAAAATTCGAGGAGGAGAGAGAGAAGAAAAAAGAAAAAAGAAAAAAGAAAAAAAAGTTATCGGTGTCAAACTAAAAGCACTTCTAGTACATGCACCACACTATCGTGTAGAGAGCACTGAGATCTTCCAAACATCGCCCTAGAAAGCTACATTCAGTGACTAGATGATCTCACACGTCACCTAAACAGTGCGAGTGTTGTCAAGTTTTTTTAAAATAATATTTAATATATATCAATTGTAATAATACCCCTGAGCAACCTCTAATTTTATAATAAAACCAAAGTAAAATGACCAAGAAATCCTTATGAGAGAGTTATATTTTTTTTTTATCTTTAAGGGCATCAAAGTAATTACACTATTTGAAAAAAATAAAAGGACTAAAGCACCCCTAAATGAAAGGCATTAGATTTTTTTTATTCTAAGGCTAAAGTAGTAATTTTACCATGACAAAAAAAAATAATCTAACTCCATGCAATATGTTAAACAATTGTGTCATGTTGAAAAAAAACCTTGTCCTCAATGCCTAGTTCAATGTTTTTTTTTTTTTTTTGTCAAGAGCAAATTTATAATTATACTATTACAATGAATAATGTTCTAAGTCTTTTTGCACAATAAATTATTGAGGAGAATTAGTTTTTTTTCTTAATAATATCTCTCTTAGTTATATAATAATCAAATAAACTAAAATTACTAAGACCAAAATGAGAAATTTTGTAATGCACAAGGAGTAACTATTGACATTTTATTAATTACTCCTTGGACTCACTTAAAAAAATGGATACAACTAGGAGAGAGAAATCCTAAGTGAAGATATTCTTATCACTTTTGGTGGGTCACGAGTTTTATTTTCTCTTTTCTCTTTGATGGGAACTTCATGATTATGTGATCACATAACCTAGTAAGAGTGCGATAGAATGACAACATGTCTCAAGGCAACAAAACTATAAGGAAGACACTACGAAACTGATTAATCTTTGGTAAGTCAATTTAGTTCGTTAGAGAACAAAAAAAATATAAGAATCTCTCTCATACAAACTGAATAAATTTAGCAGCACTAGTATTATCAAGTTTTAATATTTTATTCTTACAAAGAGTATTTATACTCTTAAAAATAAAAACTCTAATGCTAATTGGTTAGGCATGCACCCAATTTAAATAAAGCCTAAACTAATTAAAATAAAGTTTAAAAATAATAAAAGCAAATAATAAAATAATAGTTTAAAATTATTTTTCACCCTTTGCTACATATAATAGTGAAAAATACCCAAGATAAATAATTATTGAAGAATCCTTGTTGAACAAAAATCTAATGCCTTATAAAATAAGAATTAGTTTTTGACTATTTAATTATTCTTGATTGATATGAAATCCTTGTAAAATAAGTAATCCAAAGGTTTCCATATAAGTTCCTAATAGAATTAAAAACTCTTTGTAGTGAATAAAATCCATAACTTTTAAGAAAACAATGTATTTTATGTTTTCGTACTTTGCTAGCAAATTCTAAGCCTAATTTTAAACATGTCATTCTCTTTCATCCAGATGCATTAATGAGCCTACTATATATTGTTAGAAAGATAAAGATTTCTAGTTTCCAACCCGATTAGAATAGCATCCAAACTTCTCTTATAGCTTTATTTATAACCTAAAAAGTAGAAAAATATCCAGACTGACAAATTTGAACCTTTTTAACCCAAGCCTCTAGACTTAGCCCATTAAACTCTTATTGGATCCACTTCATTTTGGGTTTTAGAATAGACCTAATGGACACTCCTAATGGATCCTTTTATGTCGTAACCAGGATCACATCACTCTTTGAGTTAGTCTTTTTCTTTAAGGTGGGATCAAGGAGTAACTAATAGAATGTTACTAATTACTTCCTGAGTACTATAAAAATTTCTAGACTCAAACTTGCTTTATTAAAAAAATAATCGACACATAACCACTAGTTTATGTCAGCTTATACTTTGTTATTACTATTATATATAAATTAAATTTAATTATACTATTTAGTTTAAAAGACATTTAAATTTAAATTGTAAAACCCTGGGTAATATTATTGATATTAATAAAAGTCAAGATCATGAAAAATAAGGAAAAGTGATAAATTAAATTATAAGAATGATGATATATTCGAGAATATGAATGAAATATTTTGTTTGGGTGTTAAAATATATATAAAAATAAATATAAATAAATAAATACATAAATACGAATAAAATTTTTATGGAAGTGAATTTCACGAAACTGAAAGTACCAACGAGTAACTTAGTCAAATTTGAAATAACTCGGGTAAGATTTGGTATAAACAGGCGTTGGGATTCGAGAAATTTTACCCAAAAATCATAAAAGATACTATTGAGGGACATAGAAGGCATTTTTAAATAGTTAAGTAAATTTATGTGTGCAAGTGTGCGCGCGCGGGGGAAGAAAAAATTGAGGGACATAGAAGGTATTTTTAAAAAAGTTAAGTATATATATGTGTGTGCGCGCGTGCGCGCACTCGCGCAGGTAAGTGTGTGCGGGAAGAAAGAAAAAAGAAAAGAAAAGAACAAACTTGATTTTCAAAGGAAAAGGGAGCTCTCGACCAGGAAAGAGAAAACAATTCAAGCAAGGAAAACTTTCTCATTTTAAAAATGTTAAAGCTTTGACTATTGCTTGGTAAAGTGCCCTCATACTTTTAAATAAGATTCTTAAAGAATTTATACTTCAAATTAATTGAACTTTGTGAAATGAAGAATTACGGTTCTTGATAATTTTTAAGGAAAATTACAATTGATTGTGAAAGCGTGTTAAGATTATTGAAGTGAGTAGAGAAAATAAAAAATTATGGTAATTAAAGCAAAATTTTGGATGTTCTTGAAGAAGAGATTTTTGGCAAAATAATAATAAGAAAAATAAAATTTAAGAATTTTGATGAGATGATGAGATTGTATAGGAAATAGATGAAATTAATGTTAAAAAGTGAATAGATCATGAAAAAAAATTTATCTTTAAAAATTAATATTAATATTAAGGAATGTTAAAAAGTGAACATATATATATATGTGTGTGTATGTGTGTGTGTGTGTGTGTGTGTGGAAATTTGAAGAATAGGAAGGAAATTTACAAATGGAAGAAGAGAATTTTCATGTTTCCTTCTAAATTTGATTTTGGCAAATGAAAGGATAATTGAAAGGATTTTATTTATTGATTTTGTGTCAATATGAAAAGTAGAAAAATGATGTGATATACTTGTCAATTTAGGAGAGGCTGTCAGGCCGACACCACAGTAGAGAACTTCGGCTCGAGCTCAGTCGCTGGTAATTACACGGTGCTCGAATTCATTATTGGTCACCATGTATTTTTATCTGATTAATTGTGGTTGATAAATTAGTAATAATTATATTGTTTACTTGAGAAAATAAGATATGTGATGTGATGAATTAATTCATGATTTAGTTGGATTAATGCCATAATGAATGGACGTGATAAAGAATTAATTCCCTGGTTAATGAGATTAGAACCCTGGTGAATGGGCAAATTGTTGAACTAATTCCTAAATTAATGGGATTGATGTCCTGGTGAATGGACGCAATGAAGAATTAATTCTCTGGTTAATGGGATTAGTACCCTGGTGAATAGGTAAATCGTTGAACTAATTCCTGATTTAATGGAATTAGTGCCTTGAAAAATAGGCAAGATAAAGAATTAATTCCCTGATTAATGAGTTTTGTATTATGATGAATAGGTGAAACGTTAAACTAATTTTTGGATTAATGAAATTAGTGCTTGTTGAATGGACTGGTGGAAAATTAATCATCTATTAGTGAAAATAGTACTGGGTTAATTGGGTGATAAGAATAACTATATATTTGGTTGATGAAAAAAAAAACAAAGTCATAGATTATTCAGAAATTTAATTGATATATATATATATATATATGAGCAAGTTAATTTAATGATCTTTTAACTAAATTTTTAAAAAGAAAGAAAGTACAAAGAATTTTATGGATATCTTTTTTTCTCATCTGTTTAATCGAATTATTGTATTAAATCAATTTTTAGGTACATCCCCCTATTGAACTGAAGAGTAGATAGTTTCCTTATGTTTTGTTGGGTATTATTTTGTAATGAATGAATTTATCATGTAATATAACGCGTCAACAGTTTATCGAAAACCCTTTTGTGTAGTATAATTTTAATTATGAATTCCTTCTTTAATTATATATTTATTTTGATTATAATTTTATTAAAGGTCCTTATTTGTAAATCTTTGAATTGTGTAATGTACTTTAGTTATAATTTGTAGAATAGTTCTTTGGATTACATCTATGTAAATGTGTGATATTGAATTGTTTAGACATGTGTGAATTATTGAGAAGTTGTGATGTAATGAGAGGAGAAAGTCTTGAATGATAGGACGAGTAAGAAATTTGATAATTAAAGATGTGGAAGAAGAGTCGATAACTTGGTATTTAAAAATACAAAAAAAACTCTGCCGGATTTTTTTATTGATTACAGAGTCTATAATTGTTTAGTTTCATTTTATTTATTTATTATTTATATGTGGAGAACAATGATGTGTTTTGTCCTTGAAAGAATAAAATATGGATTTTTGTTTTTTGTTTTTTTTTCTAAAAACAAACATCACAATAGGGGAAAAATACCTAAAATAGCACAATTAATAGCATAGTTTGAATGCATGACCCACCTAGACATACAGGTACAACCCACGCAACCCCAAAATCACAATAATATGAGCATTTTTCTAAAGTTTCAAATTTCTACCTAAAATCCAACAACCTCAACAGGTTATATTCAACACACTTCAACATAAATCACATACCCTAATTACACGAACTCAATTCATAATTTAAAAAAGCTCAATTAATTTATTATATCAATATAATCAATTCTCATAACAGTCAAATAATTACATCTAATAAATTATTTTGTGGACAAGTCTAGACCATCAAAACCATGAACATATATGCATTATGCATGAAAAATGGCACCATTCTCCTTTACTGTATTGTCTAGACAGTAAGCCTCCACAGTTGATGCACTAAATGTGTTGATGCATTGACATGTTCATGGTTCAATAATGCAGTCCTGATAATTTATTACATGTAGTTAATTAATGTATGAGGATTGATTATAATTATAGAATAAATTAATTTACTCTTTTTAATTACGAATTGAGTTTGCCTAATTATGAGTTAAGTTGAAATGATTTTGAATTACATGTTAATTATGAGATTTGCGATGAATTGACTGTGAATTACGTGGAATATAATGTGTTGAATTTGTTGGCGAAGAGTTGAAAGGTTGGAAAATTGATAAAAAAATTTTGACTTTTTTTTCCTATCTCTCTGTGTTATTTCTGAAAAAAAAAAAAAATGAAAATATGTCGTAGTCTTTCTGACCTAAAACCCAACGGCATCAGTCCTTGAGTTTGAATGCAGTAGATTTCCTACCCATTTCAATCCTTTTCATTTTCGTTTTTATTTTCTGTAAAAAAAAGGGGTGCCAAAAATTATTTACCAGTTGAAATTCTGAAATATATTTCCTTGAAGATGGCTTCTCTTCTTTTTTTTTTCTTTTTTTTTTCTGTTTAGAAATGTGGTTGTGGTTGTTTTTTACTCAGAAATATATAAAAATATATTTTTTTATTTTTTAAAAAATATTTTTGATATTAGAGCATCGAAATAATTTAAAAACACAAAAAATATTAATTTTAAGTAAAAAAATAAAAAAATTAAAATTTAAAAAAAACACTTTAAAACACAAAAACAAATAAAATTTTAATTGAAAAGGGTATTTTTCTATCTCCGTAAGAAACTTAAGGGTACTAACATTAATAACTAATAATTGAAACGAACACAACATGGCAATCCTCGTCATTTCCATATTTTAGCCATAGACTTCAATAACGCCTCGAGGACTTGTTTGAGATAAGAAGAGAAAGGAAACCCTACCCATTCTTCTTCGTTCATGAACATTCTTGTTGTGACGAAGATTATCATGTATATTATATTTGCCTTAATTAAAAAATTCTAAGTGTGGTTACCTACTCCATTTCCCTTGTATTTGTGAGATTAATCAAGCAAAGTTAGCGAGTGATCGGCTCATCCAAGCTTAGGCAGAAAGAGAGAAATTAACAATAACAAAGACAACTCATGAGGCAAGTAACGCACGTAGCATACGACTTGACAGAAACAACCCCAACTCTTCTGAAGAAATGTTAATTAAGAGAGAAAGAGACAAGTATGACTGCTATCAAAAAGCCTATAGTCTAGAAAGGCAGATAGCGAGAGAGAGAGAGAGAGAGAGAGAGAGATCGAAGGGGAGGCAGGGAATGGATGTGAGGAAAATAGTGGTGGTAGTAGAAGACGTAGACGCAGCAAGAACAGCCCTTAAATGGGCTCTCCACAACTTGCTTCGTTTTGGCGATTTGATAACTCTCCTTCATGTTTTCTCTCCTGCTATGAACTCATCAAGAAGCAAGAGCAAGATAAGGCTACTTCGCTTGAAAGGTTACCAATTGGCTCTGTCATTCAAAGATATATGCAACAACTTCTTTAATGTAATTAAATCTTGTCTTGTATATATTTTGTTTAATTAAATGCTTTTCAGTACTTCAATTGTGTGTGTGTGTGAATAATATTAGTGAACATTGATACGATGATAATTTTAGATTCATATTGTACAGACAAACGTTGAGATTATTGTAACTGAAGGCGATCAAGAGGGTGGAAAGATTGCTGCTATGGTGAGAGAAATTGGTGCCTCTGCACTTGTTGTTGGACTCCATGATCGGAGTTTTCTATACAAGTAAGCTCAGTTTTAAATTCCCATTTTGTTTTTGTTTTGAAAACTTATGTTTATGGTCCTTGTGATCAAAGAAATGATTTCTGTAACGATCATAGCGATGCTCATGAGTAAAATTCAATGCTGAGCTTATTGAGAAGATACAGGAATTGGTCAACTGGTTGATGAATGATGGGTCTCTAGGTAATTTCTTGCAAATCCAAGGGTACCTAGCTAGCACAAGGTGGTTTCCTTGTTGGTTTCAATTCAATCCTTTTTAAGGATTCAAAATCGAAACTTGAGCACTTGTTTTTAGTATTTTAGCAATCGTCAAGTGTGTGAGCTTCGAGGTTGACGGTGGCCAAAGATTAGAATGCTTGAGCCAGAGGAAATAAAGCACGACTGCTGGGGCATGTGACATGTCCACGGTGGTGAAAAAAGCCAAAAAGTTTCTGGGATCCACCTTGGGGGCAGATGTCGGTTTGCCTGTGGCTGCTGACTCTGGAGTCTCTGTTTGGATTGCTCCTAATAAACTTTTCACGAGAAGGTTCCTTGTCAACATTTGAAAACCTCATAATCATGGAGCTCAAAATGATTGAATCATCGTAACATTTCTAATCCCGATACTAGATTTCTGGGAAGGGGCCTTATCAGCGATTTGCCAAGGCCTCATGAAAGTTTGTGCATGAAATGATTATGGTGGGTTCGAAATTAAGGTTCTCATCAACTGATGGCAACTAGGATGACTTGAATCCAAAGACACATTTCTGATCTTTTGACCCAAGTGCTGGTTCAAAAATTCTATTAGTTTTGAAAATGAATGCAAGCCAATTCTGCGAATTGATGATGAGCATGTGTATTCTCTGCAATAAATGAACCGACAGGTCCATTACAAGCTCCTTTACAGTAAATATCCTGTAAATATACAATCTTGAAGGCACACAGGACTCATGGCAATGTTTTCTGCCCTTATTGCTAGGTTGGCAATGGCCCACAACAGTATTGCAAACAGCTTCAGCTGCAGGGTACTGGCCATCAAACCACCACCATTGCCCCTGTGGAGGTCTACCTGTGCCAGGGCCAGCGCAGCACGAGCACCAGACATTTCAATCAGCAGCATGGACTTCTCGCAGATCGAGATTGGTAGACCATTAGAGTAAGTTGAATCTTGACCATTTCTATAGTTTTCAAATGCACGACTCCTCCAATCCATCCCTTAAAATGCCCTCTCGTCATAATGGCCATGATACCCTGAGAAACACAATACTAAGAAGAAGGGTACTGGCAAATAAATACTGAAAACGAACTGGAAAAGAGAGAGATAGAATAATACAATGGGATCTTACCGTATTCTTATTAACCATCCATCTCTGACGTGCAGGGTTCCTGATATTGCTCCACCAAAAGTTCCTTACAAAATCTGCCCAGATCCATCTGCAATAATATGGAGATCGAGGAAGTCAAAGAGAAAGGGTAGCTCTTGCATTAGCATTTAGCAGGCTAAACTCGATGATATTTCTCAAATACACAGTTTCAGCTAATCAATTCCATCGTTAGCTGCAACAATTTTTGGGCATATGGTTGTAGAACTTTGGCCTTAGCATTCTGACCTGTCTCACACATAAACATTGAAATACACAAATGGAAATAGTGGAATTGACTGCATGTAGTTATTTTGATTTTACAGAAATCATCATCAAGTTGTGAGAAATTTTATTCTGTCTTTATTTTTATTATTTTTTTTTATTATTTTCAGGTAATAATATAAATCATATCTTAGAAGTATTACCTAATAACTCAAAATTTTAAATTAAAATAATTCTTTAACATGGTATCAAAGTCTTGATAACTAAACGGTAACGAACTTCAATCTCATCACCCTTGTTCTCTCTTCAAATTAAAATTTAATTAGTAACACAAGGTAATGTGAACCTGTGTAAGTTTCAAGTTTTAAGGGCTTTCATTTAAAATGATATGTTATAAAATAATATAAATAATATTTTAAGACTTTATCTAACATATTAAACTTTTAAATTGAGATGGTTCTTTAACGATTTGCACAAACATACATATACCTCTATATATATATATATATATATATATATATATATATATATATATAAAAGCAAATTAAAGGATGAATTTCGAGAATGACCAGGGGTGGCGTAGCTTACCTAAGGTTTTAAACAAAATTCAAAATCCCTCCTCTACTTGCAAAATTTTTAAGGCAATTTTATGAAATAGCCATAAAACTTAAAATTATTCATTTTGGCTCTGCTAATTTATAAAGTCTAGATTTGCTCTTAAACAAATGCCTAACAAACTGGTATATAAATTTGCACTATTTAACTATAAAATAAGAGAAAATTATCCTTGTTATCTTATGGTTTGGACCAAATTACATTTGCCTACCAAGTTTTAAAAAATCACACTTTTCAACCTTAGTCAACACAAATCTTCATTAAAAAAATACAAAGACTAAAATGCTCTTTTATATATATATATATATATATTATAAGTCAAAAACGCAGATAACTTGACTCTTTCTCTCTCACTTTCTCTTTTTTTTAATTGAAAACACTAAACTAAAAATCTTTTCTCCCGGATCAAAGAACAAAAATGTAAGGAAGTAATGATTATTTACAATATTTTTTGGGTCATGTGGTGAGATCTTGTGGTTTGTCGAAGCTAGGACAACTTTCTTATGCAAACTAGTGTATAACAAATATGTTTAAAGCTTTTTTTTTTTTTTTGTTTTTCAGTTAGAGGTTAGAAATTGATGATAATGCGTTTTGTATGATGTTAAAGTGTGATTATTCAATTGTTTATATTAAAAAAAACCTAATTAATGAGAAAAAGATATTTAATCATATGATTTGGGAAGCCCTTTTATTTTTTTTTAAATGGCACCAATATTTTTATAAAAACACCAACAATTTAAATTTCATTGGAACATAATAATTTTCTAATAAAGTTTTTTCTTTATTAATATCTTTATTTTTTAAAAACAAATATAACATTTTTTCTATGTCACTTTTAATGAAAACTAAAGGAAATAAAAAGACGTGCGTAAAAAAAATAGGACAATTCATCGCTAACTAAAACCTCTTTATCTCATTAACATGCTCCTTATTTTTCATAAAAAAACATTTTCACCAGGACATTTGTTTCTTAAAGAACATCCTATTATTATTCTAAAAGTAAGATTATTTTTTTAAAAAAAATAACACCCTAATAATTTTAATACAAGTGTATTAAAAAACACAACAACAACAACAATACAACATTCATGTCTTGTCATAGGAAACTCTTTGCAAGTATTACTAAACTCATCTTAGACTCGAATAATTACCTAGTTTGAGTTTCAAATTAAACCAATGAAGGTTAATTTGATGTGACCTAATAAACTTCAATGAGTCTAAAAGGTAACCTAGAAGATTGATAAAAACATGGATTTACTTAAAATTTTTTTCAAGATAACACCTTTTTTTATCGAGTTTAAAAGGTTTGTTTTTCTAAAATTATTTTTTATTTAATTATATGATAATAAAAATTGGTCATCGCATTAAAGAAAATGACTAAAAGAAAAAAAAAATGATTATGATGGGCTATATAAAAAGAAAGATTGCTCGAGAACGAAGTAAAAATTAAATGAAATCAAATAATATAACATATAAAATCATTCTTAGTTAATGTAAGGATTTAAAATAAATTATACATATTATATTTTAAATTATTTAATTTTTAAGAAAATAAATATGAATTGGTGAAACAAAAATAGGCTAGCAGTGTAGGCCTATTGGCCTAGCACGCTTAGGCCTTTAGAAATAAGTCTAGTTGAGTGGGCTTTTATATTTTTCTTTCAAATTGGTCTTCCACTCATTTTTTTTTTAAAGAACTAAAAGATATGTTGTCTGTGTGCCTAGAATCCGGCTACAATAAAGATGACAAGAATTTGAGCTATGCATTTTTTATCCCAACCCCATTTTTTAACCTATTTTGATCTAGAAAAACCTGAAAAACACTTTCATAACTTCACGAAACTAGTTTTCCAACTCAAAAAAACTCCTAACTGGTTAAAACAACACAAATCAAACAAAAAAAATCACGCAACCCTAATATACTTTTTCAAGTGATAGGGCAACCCAAAATCATTTTGATGGCACTCCTTTTGTCAAGCCGAATCTTGGCCATGTTGGTGAACTAAATTGGAACAACCAACCTCTTTCTTTTTTCTTAGTAATTTTCCAGTGAGTCTTTGTGTTCCTTTTCAAATTCAAAGACTAAAATGTAAATAAAATGAAGTTTTGTACGAAACCTTATAATTTTCAACCTTAAATGACCAAAATAGAGGTTTGACAAAATTTTAAGCCTAAGAGGTGTTGACACCATTTTTTTTTTAAAGAAGAAGGGCTTATATCTTACCAAGGTTTTAGCTTTGGTCTCTCCTCATTGCTAATTTCTCACAACAAGAAAACTAAATAAATTCTTACAAAATTGAGAATCATCTTATGTCAGGACCTTTTTTTAAAACTAAGATGACCTAAGAAAAACCAATATGAAATAAATAACTGAGCCAAATCATCAACTAAAGCAATCTTCAAGGATGAAAAAAAAAAAAATGGTCAGACTAGAAAAACATAAATAGAGGACTAAAAAAGAAAAATATTTTATTTTTAAATAAAAGCTTCCATTTCACCCTACTTTCAATTTTGGTCCCCTAATATTTTAATTTTCATAAACAACCATATTGAAACCCTCTTTACAAAATTAAGAACCAACTCAAAGCAGAGATTTTTTTTAAAAAACTAAAACCTGAAAGAAATCAGTACGAAACAAAACATTAAGCACAATCACCAATCATTACAACGTGGAATGATAAAATTGAAAATAATAATAATTCAATAGCTAAAATAAAAAAAAATTCAGGGACCAAGAAAAATGAAAACATTGTGCAAATCCATGATGTTTTCACTCAGAAGCCATTGTAAAACACAAATATTCCTCAAATTATCACCATATCAAGATGATAAATCTTTCGTTTAGTAGTCTAGGTTGTCACCTTGTTGAGACAACCAACCTTTACTATATCCCTCAGATCTCCCTATCAATCAAGATGACTAAAGTTTTCTTATCATTTTGAGTATATGGTACAAGTCATGTTGCATCAAGATGAAAAAATCTTTTTCCTAACAACATCAATATAATACCAAATTTATCACATAGTTAATTACCCTGTCAAGATAATTCATATGCAATTACCATGTCAAAATTATCCTTCCTAAAACCAAGGTGATCACCTTATCAAGATAATCCATATATGATCACATTTCAAGATGGTCATTCCATAGTAGTCACGGTGATCACCTTGCAAAGATAATCACCATGTCAAGACAACCATTTCTAGTATTAACAAATGATCATATTAGCTTAACTGATCAAAAATTAGGTTTTCTCCTCAATAGTCACGAGTTCGAGTTCTCTCATGGCTACTAGAGGTTTACATGGTCGTTAACTTCAAGGTCCGTGAGATTAGTCCAGATGTGCGCAAGCTGACCCGGACATCCATATTAATAAAAAAAACACAAATGATCATATTGTTAAGATGATCCACTACGAGGGTACATTAGGATGATGTGGTCTTTCAAGTTATAAAAGCAATCTCATTAACTAGGATTCAATGTTTAGTTTTCATATTATTTTTTTTAAAAAAAAACACTAAGCAGAGACTCTACTTTTCATGATCGATTAAATATTAGGTGGGACAATGAGCTTTTGATATAAATAAAAATGGATACAAAAATTAGAAGACTTTCATTAAAGCAGAGACGAAAGAAATATTGCGGCTCCTTGGAAAAACTTTGGAAAATAATGTAATGCTGATTTTGCTTCTTTATCTAAACATTTTATATTGGCTTTCAATGATATTTAAATCTTTTTACATAGTTCATTTGTCATTTTTAAATTGACCGGGGACAATAAGTATTTTTTTTATCTTGATTTCACATTGAAACGACCAAAATACCATTGGAATAACAAAATTTAAAACTAGCATCAAAGGATATTTTTGTATTTTCATAATGGTTTTTCATTATTATAATTTAAGATGAGAGACAATTTGGTATCTAAACAAATATAAAAAATAATAAGCAATTAAAATACATAGTAAAAAATAAAAACAATCTTAAAATAAAAAATTTGAGCCTAAGGTCAAGGGGTGTTTTTGGCTTTTTACAAATGTTTTTTTATAATCAGAAAATCAACTCAATGGCACTTTGGTATTTAGCTAAATTTTTTAAAAAAAGGACATGCGTGTCCTGAAGTCCAAAAATTTCCTTCCACCGTGTAGGTTGAATTGTCGTTGCGTTCTCTTCCTGTTGGTACAGATCGTGTCGCCGTTTGTGGTTTGACTTATCACTAGCTGACCCTTTTTTTTCTCTCTCCTCCCCTAAAAATTATAGCTTGACTCTCTTAGTTATTAATATTAAAACTTTAGTCCTTATTTTTTTTATTTCTTATTTTTTTGTCTTAACTCTTTTGTAGAAGTTTATTTGTTTTTAATTTTATCCTTCAATCCCAATTTATCAAATATTATATTCTCCAATTTGGTCCTTATTTTTTGAATTTCTAATTTTTTACCTTGGTCTTTTTGTAAAAGTATTATTGGCTTTCAATTTCATCATTCAATCTAATTGATGGTATTATGTTTCCCAATTTGATCATCATTGTTTTGATTTCTAATTTTTTTTCTTTGCTCTTTTGTAAAAGTTATTATTTTTTTCAATTTCACCTTTCAATTAAAACATTTTTTTTATTTTTTTATGTCAATCTTGACACTTATTCTTTTGATTTTTTTTTTGTCCTTATACTAAATTAATTTTTCTTTTCAATTTCATCATTCAATCAAATTTAAAATGTATTTTGTATTTTAATTTTGATTCTCATTAATTTAATTACTATTTTTTAATTATTTTGTATAACTAATTTTTTTTAATTTTATCTTTTAATATTTGCATGATAGAGAATTGATCTTCATAGTTTTTCTAGATTGGATGTTTTGAATCTAATGACTCGGGTTACATATTTGAAAAGTTAATACGATTCTTTTTTTTACAAAAATACTTTATAATTATTTTTATTTTTTTATCAGGTTATTTGAATCTTAAGATCTAAGTTACAGATTTAGCGTGATATCTCGAATTGACTTAAACCCTGATTATTATGGTTATAAATTTTTAATGACTGGTTTTTTTATCATTTTTTATTTTATTTCAATATCTAAATATTATTTTTTATATATATAAAAAAATTAATGAATCATTAGCACCAAGACTAGTATACACACACACACACACGCAAATCGTTGTGAAATAAATGGGTCTAAGGAACGTTGGATTTGAATGTGTGAAAATCAAGCTCACAATGAGTGAGAAGCTCCACCTGGGGCTCGACAACAACTCCTAAACCAAGCAGCAGCCTTATTATTATTATTATTATTATTATTAAGTTTATACACAAAGCAAGGAAATTAAAACACAAAAATAAATAAATAAAAAGGACAAAGCTGGCTCCAAATTCCAAACTGCTTGACTGAGTCAAGCCTTCTGTTTGTATCTACCAACATAGAGAACCTGAGTCTCTCTCACTCGCTCCGAGCCACTCAGTCGAGTTGTTTCAAAAAACTTCTTCATTCAGTCATTAGGTTTCCACCAGCCGAGCCACACACGCAGGCGCAGACACGCCCTCTCTCTCCTTCCTTTTATGACTTAATAAAATTTTCTTCTCTCAACAAAAAATAAAAAAATCTATCAGTCTCATCTTGCTCGGCTTAGATCCGGCTTAGTTAGATCCACAGCCTTTCTTTCTTTCTTGATCTCCCTCCCTCCATTTTTCTCTCTCTAGAATCTCTCTCTCTCTCTCTCCCGCTCTGTAACACCTGTCTCTTTCTAAGTTTTTCTTCTTCATTCACCATAAAAAAAAAACCTCCAAATCCCAGTGATTAATGGTAAGTAACGTACTCTAACTACCTCTCCCTACACTTATACCAAACAACACTGCTTTCTCTCTTGATTTCGAATTTTTTTTTTTATTAATATATAATTTATGGGTTCTTTTCTTTTCTCTTTCAGATTTTTCTTGTTAGAATTGGAGAATTATTTGAGAGGAAGAGATGGATTTTGGGGTAAGAAAGAAGGATCAAGTTAAGCTGTAAAACTTCTTCTTCTTCTTCTTCTTCTTCTTCTTTTGGTGAAAATCTCTCTTTTTGTTGTGTTTTGGGTTTCTGACACTATTTTCTGGTTATTTTTTTTTGGCCTTCTGTGTTGATAAATAGTGTATGGTAAGTAGTAAGCAGGCTGTTGTGTTCGTCTAATTAGTGTGTGTATTGGGTTGTTTCAGACAGGAAGTGTGAGTGGGAGAGCTGCTGCAAACCAAATGGAGTGGACTGTAAATAATGCGTTCAAAACTTACAAAGGTAAACTCCATTTTCACATTTTAAGTTTGGTCCTTCAGATGGGATTGGATTCATTCTTTTTCTCGCATCCTGTTGCATTTTACTTGTAAAGCTCAAGGTTTTGTTTTGTGGGGTTCATTTTTTGTTTGTACTTCCAATGATGGATTTCTTGATTACTAAGTTTTAATCCAATAATCGTGCTGTGATGTGGAAAACTGGGAATGGAACTGATTGGATATTGCTTGTGTATGTAACTCTAATTGTACTCAGCTGTTGCTTGTGGAGTAGATATGGATCATCCCAAATCAATGATGGATGTGGCACTCATCCAAAATGTCGATCCAGTAGATATTGGACTGGGATCTTCGGAAAAGGGAACTACTGTGGTTCCAACAAAAAGAAAGAAGACAATGACTTCAGTCTATCTTAAATTTTTTGAGACTGCTCCTGACGGAAAGAGTCGGCGGTGCAAGTTTTGTGGACAAAGCTATTCTATTGCAACTGCCACGGGTAGGGCTCCTATGCTAGTTCCATTTCCCCTTCTTTTCTCTTCAATTACTCACATGTTGTTACTTGTAAGTATCTTAAAATGAAATTGAGATCCAACACTGAAACTACTGACCTGAGCTTTGTGCTGCATTATGAGTCTGTTAGCCCGAAATCATGTGGCTATGTTCTAAATTGAAGTCTCCAAATTGCTCTTTGTTTTACCTTCTTGTGTTCTATTTTCAGATGAATTTGAGCATGATATCATGACAAGAATTTCTGTGTGCATGTAATGGTCTTAATTTATTTGATGAAGGCAATTTGGGGAGGCACCTGAGTAATCGCCATCCAGGATATGATAAGTCCGGAGATTCAGTCACAAGTTCAGCACCACAGCCCATCACTGTGGTCAAGAAAGCTCAACAACAGGGGAAACAACAGATGGATTATGATCATCTAAATTGGTTGCTCGTTAAGTGGCTCATCTTAGCTTCTCTTCCTCCTTCAACCTTGGAAGAAAAGTGGTTGGCAAACTCATTTAAATTTCTAAACCCATCAATACAACTCTGGCCAGGTGAGCGGTACAAAGTAAAAATCCGTGAAGTTTTCAGGAGCATGCAGGAAGATGTGATGGCTACTTTGGAAAAGGTTTCGTCCAAGGTTTCAATTATTCTGGATTTCTGGAGCTCCTATGAGCAAATATTCTATATGAGCGTCACATGTCAGTGGATAGATGAAAACTGGTCCTTCCAACAAGTCCTTCTTGACATATGTCAAATACCTTACCCTTGTGGTGGTTCTGAGATTTATCATTCCCTGGAAAAGGTTCTCAAGATGTACAACATAGAGAGTAGAGTCCTCTCATGCACTCACGATAACAGTCCGGATGCTATTCATGCGTGCCATACTCTGAAGGAGGAGTTAGATGGTCAGAAACTGGGGATGTTCTGCTATATTCCTTGTGCTGCTCGCACTTTGAACTTGATTATAGAAGATGGATTAAGAACCACAAAACCAGTAATATCTAAGGTCAGGGAGTTTGTGCTAGAGCTAAATTCATCAGCCAAGATGTCAGAGGATTTTATTCAACTAACAGCAGCTTATCAGGAAGGAAGTTGGAAATTTCCACTTGAAACTTCAGCACGCTGGAGTGGTAATTACCAGATGCTTGATATTGTGTGCAAGGTAATTGCTCTTTCATCTGAGATCTCTAACATCTTAATATGAGATAAAGTGAGAAAATATGAACTAGGGTTTTATTTATGATTGCAGGCTGGAAAGTCTATGGATGGCGTTATGAGAAAGTACGAGGAGACAATTGTTGGGAGGACGGTGCTGAGCCCTGCAGAAAAGAATGCAGTTAGTATCGTGCATAAATATTTGGAACCCTTCTACAAAACCACAAATAACATTTGCACAAATAAGTTACTCACCATCGGGCTGGTTCTCTTCTTCATGGATCACATCTCTGAGATGATTACCCTATGCAAAGATTCCCGTCACAGCTCAGATTGGCTAAAAAATGCTGCTGAAGACATGGCAACAAAGTCTAGGAGTTACACCACACAGGTTGGCAACATATTCATCTTCATGACTGCAATTCTGGATCCCCGAATTAAATGTGAGCTCATCCCTGAGAGCCTCAGCTCAGGAAACTATCTGGAGGAAGCCAGAACTCTATTCATAAGAAATTACTCTAGCAGCCATTTTTCATCTATGACAAGTGGGTATGGTGCTCAAGAGATCGAAGATGTGGGGGGTGTTTCCTTTGCAGAGGAAATTGCTAGGAAGAAGCGAAGAGTGAGCTTGAGCAATGCAACCGACGAGCTTACTCAGTACCTGTCAGAGCCTCCCGCTCCAATACCAACAGATGTCCTGGAGTGGTGGAAGGTCAACAGCACGCGCTATCCACGTCTTTCAGTGATGGCCCGGGATTTCTTGGCTGTGCAGCCGACCTCAGTGGCGCCTGAAGATCTGTTTTGCAGTAAAGGTGATGAAATTGACAAGCAACGATTTTGTATGCCACATGATAGCACACAGGCGATTCTTTGTATCAGGTCATGGATGCAAGGAGGGATCAAGTTGAAGTGCAAGTCAGATGAGATAGACTACGAGAGATTGATGGAAATGGCAGGTGCTACAACAGCAGAAAACACTGTTGGCCTGGACAAGAAACAAAGATGATAAAAGACACGTCAATGAATGAGAATACAGGATGTAATTTTGGTGTAATTTAGTTGATGGAAGCAAAGTGCACTTGCTGCCTGTAGTTTAGGTTATCTCCTGCATAGTCCATTTGTAATTTAGTTGCCTCTTAACTCACGAGACGAACTGGACGCCCAGAATTTTTTTATGACCTCTGTTGTATCTATCAATGCTATGCATGTGCGGTTCAGAATCCCCAAGAATGCTAACCAGAGACGAACAAGTTATGGCATCTTTGTTTAGCTGTAATAGATCGATCAAATCTCATGGTCCATTACCATGTTTGGTTTTGTGATTTCTAAACTTGTAATATAATGAATGGTTATGATTGTAATGACTAATTGGATTACATTGCATAATGAATGGTTATAATTGTAATGACTAATGATTTGCCATGCCCGGAATCTTCAATTCCGAAGGCCCTTTGGTCCTCTGACTACACTTACAGAAAAGCACTTTGCTTGCTTTTAAGCTTAAAAGGTCTGTTTTGTTGGGCCGTAATTTCTAAGACTATGCACATTACTCTCAAGCTCTTTCACCAATATGGAAAGCAAACCACCTCCAAGTCCAGAGCTCAGGTGGGGCAAAAGTTGCACCGTTCTCTTTTCTGATTTGCTAATAATAAATTTAAACAAAACTTATGTTTGGCAACGAATAGAGTCATATCATTTTGATGTGAAGAATATGATTAGAAGAGGCTCCCAACCAGGTATATTAAAATTCATAGTCCTGTTATTCCATGCAAGGGATCCACTATAAAGGATCCTTCACCGAAGCAAAGCTTTTCCTGTATTACTGTATCCACAGGTGCTCCCTCCCATACTCGCGCACAATGACAGGCACACTTGTGGGTGGGATCTGCAGATAGCAATATGAATATACACAACCATCAGGAAGGAATCCCAAGCACCGTAAACAGTGGGTTAATACAAAAGGCAGCATCCATCACAACAGAGCAGCATGCACTACAATCGAATTAAAAAAAAAAAAAACAGCCAGGTAGGTGCAGAAATACCAGAGAACAGAGAAAATATAGATTAAATTATTCAACCAGCTACATTAAACTTGAACATCATTTTGCCCGTGGAAAATAAGAAGCAATGGTTGAATCACCACACAGAACAATAAAGTTTAAACATGTACATCTTGCATCTCCAGAAATTAATTCCTTCTCCATGTTCTTGACTAGTTCACATGCTGGATATGGTAATTAGTGAGTTACCTATAGCAAAATTATCAAGTTGCAAATTGCGTAATTATATTTGCAATGCACTGTAGTAGTTAGTACTTGACTACATGGGTGTTTAGGATTGCGGCTGGACCATGCTTTTGAAATTTTTTGATTTTTTCTAGCTTTAAATTAGTTTTTTTTTTTTTTTTTGTGTTTTTTTATTGTTTTGATGTGCTGATGTCAAAAATGAGTTTTAAGAAATGAAAAAAAATTATTTTGATGCATTTTTAAGTGAAAAACACTTTGAAAAGCAACCTCTACCACAATCCTAAACACGCACTGCATTTAACTACTACTACTACACTGTAGTAGTTAGTCTCAATATTTTGTGTATTGTTTTACTACAACTATGTAGTTAAGTGTATTACATTATTGAAATGGAGTTGATATACAAGGAGCTGAGTGTATTATTTGCAAGTTATGTTAGTATGTGTAACATTATGCTACATATACACTCAAGACAGGAGGAAGAATGCATGCAACTCTGAAAAATGCAAGCCAAAGTGTGCGAACTGAGGAGATGGAAATTCACTAACACCAAACATTTCAAGGACATCCATTTAGGTGGGATAATACTAGCATTAACTAATCATTTGTAAAGATTCATTAAACAACACTGCAACACAGAGAATCCTGCAAAACAATCAAGTATTTTGCGACACCATGACTTACCATCCCATAATCAGTGATGATCATTGAGACATATTCCGAAGGAGTGGCATCATACCTGTCACAGTACAAGATCAAGATAGTATTTAGAAAATGTTTTTTTTTCTGGTTTTCTTAGGTTGCAAGGCATCTGGAAGCTTACATCAAATTTAGAAGCTGCAGATTGTCCTTATTGGTCAGATCATCCAGGAAATTAATATCCATTCTTCCAGGAACCTTTGAAATAGCATCTGGATCACCTGCAGGCAACATGAAAAATGCTCCTTTATTTTCCTCTTGTATCAAAGAACATACATGTAATCAAAGGGATAAAGCAATATGAACTGATCTTGCAAGGAAACAAACAAACCTAATTCATTTGAACAGATTGAATCAAGCAGTACTCTTTCATGAAATTTATAGGCTTCGCAGCATATTAAGACTGGAACATGGAATGCATGAGCAACCATGGCGACACATGCAGTCCCAACCCGCGAATACACAGTTCCATTAGATAATACTGAGGAAGAGCCCAAGAAAACTCGAGTAACTTCATGCATGATATAAGAAACAGCATTTATGTGAGTATATGTACACCTCAGTCCCTTTCCAACCAGTCTACGGAGTAGGGCTTGGCCCTCAAGTTTCGGATGAGAGTCCACTATAACAACATGGAACTGTTTCCCAAGCTCATGGGCATATAACAGAATCATCTCAACAACACATGATGATCCATATGTGAGAAGAACATCCCCATCCGTGATCTTGGTAACAGCATGCCTAATTATCACATTGTCAGCAAGTACTATCTTCTCATTTATGAAACGATCAATATCTGCACAAAGGGAGGCTTTTGCTTCTGATTCAGAAACGGTTAAAGGCAACTTCGCAATCCGACTCTTGAGAAACCTAATTGCGTTTCCCATGCTCATAGAAAATGGTCGGCATTCTATAAAAAAGGAAACAAAACTACTGATTTTTGCAGTTAAGTCTCTAGTAAGAGATTTCTCAGGTGGTGTGGAATAGTCTTTAATGACTTCCTGAAATGCCTGAAGCATTGCAATACATCGGGCATTACCTCCAGAGATATCCCCAGCCAAATACTGTAGGCCAACCTGACAAAAGTTCATAGCTACATCAATAAACAAGCAGGTACACCAATGCCATAAATCAGTGTGCAACCAAAGTATAAGTGTTTGCATGTGTGTGTGTGTGTGTGTGTCTGCTTTTGCATGCTTGGGGTCTTCCCTTGAACAGTAAAATCTAGACAATCCATCCATCCCTCCTGATAAATTTAGTTTTCCAAAAATATTGATATCACCAATGTAATTTCACAGCTGCTTACCATAAGTTCAGTTTACAAGAGGAAATTAAATTTGTGTACCAAAGTTGCAAGGGCATACGAACACATATCAGTCTATAGGAGCATGTTCAACATGTTGCAAGCGCATTCATGATTTTCATTAACAATTTATTTGAGAAATCTGGATAAAAATTGATTTAACATGGATAATGATTTATGTGGCAATGGTTTGAACAAATTCCTGCATAAATGTATAAAGTCATTATCCAAAAGAAGTAGCACCTTGTAAACAGCTGGATGCATAGGATCAAGTTGGAAAAATTTCGACTCAAGGTCAGGAAGCTGAGTTCCATGTTCATACTGCGGTAAGTGTCGAAACAACTCAACCCTATTCCTAGCTTCACTTTGATTGACCACTGCACGCTTTTTAGCCTTTTCCACACGACTTCTGTCGTCAAATTGCATTCGTGGTGCAGGGATATCTTTCCTCCTCTCTTTTTCCATAGAACGTTCACCTCCTTTCCTATCAGAAGCTGCAATTGAAGATGCAGGTGGTGGAGCATCTTTCTTCTGTGCTGGCTGCTGCTTCACAGGTTTACTAGTAGATACTCCCTCAGACACAGTCATAGCTAACAAAAAAGACGAATTATGAGCAGTGACACACAAAATTGATGGCATAAATTCTACTCTTCATTAAGCATGTTAAAATGAACGCATTTTTTTTAGTTTCTGTATTATTCAAAACTTTCAAACATTTTTTTTGGGATTAAAACAAATATATATATAAAACAAAAACCTTTAGCAGCAGCTTTTGCAGCACGTTGAGCTTCCTGCAGGGCACGCCGTTCAGCTTTTGTTGTTTTCTCTTTCGATGGTTTTGTACTCGGAGAAGAAGAAAGCCCTTTATTTATCTGAGGTTCCACAATAGCAGAAGCTCCACTTTTCTCCTCTGCAACAATATTTTTTTATTTATTATTAAAAATCCAAAGTATAATAATAATAACAATCATAACGGCAGGTGGCAAAGGTAGTTGCAATTTACCTTTGGGTTGAGCGACAACAGGTTTTTTAACTTGATGAAATCCCATAGTCTCTGATGACTTCACAGACGTCAAGTCAAACCCGCCGCTAAAACTCGAAGCGAATTTCGCCGAATTACTCCTCCGAAACCAACCAGCAGACGACTCCTCCGAGAACTCTCCATCTCCAATCACTCGACTCGACGGGGAAGCCAGCGGAGGCGACGCGCCGAGGAGCGACTCCGATGGATTGTAGCTCCCGACTACCGCCACGTGGTGGCTGCGGATAGGGCGGCGGAAGGCGGAGGGTTCAGGGACGGGGAGAGGTGAGGTTGCGCGGTGAACGAGGTTATCGGAAAGGTGACGTGGCGGAGGAATCATTACGGGTGATAAGGAGTTGCTTGCGGGAGAGTTGGAGAGAGGTGGTGAGCTCGAATCGCGAGGGAAGGACTGAGTCCGACTCGGCTGAGCAGGCGGCGCATTGGGAGTGAAGAATCCAACTTGCCGTACCCTGGGGACAGTGGTGGTGGCTCTACGCGCGTCCATTGTGCGTTGATTAGAATTGGCGAAGCTATCTTAATGGTGAAACATTGGAGATTTTAGAGTTTCGTTGGTTTGATTGATTAATTTTAGTAAACTAAGTTTTAGGGTTTTTGCAGAAAAGAGAATTTTGGTAAAAGGGAAAGAAGAAGAAACTGCCGGCTCTCTTTTGGAAAAATATAAATTAGTATTCCAATTATATAAATAATATCAACTAAGTATCTATAAATCAAAATAGTGTGGAATTAATTCTGAAGTTTTCTTAGCTCGAATGTTTATCTTGATAAAAAAAATAATATGAAATTATCCTAAAACTATTATATTTTAATCAATTTCATCCCCCAATTAAAAGCAATCAGCAGCATTTACTTTCCGTATATTCTTTTGAATGTGAAGGAAACTAGGATCAAAATTAGAATGATTTCAAAAGAAAATAACATTATTATGCACATCAATGTTTTAATAATTCTTTAAAAATAATTTTAGCATATTTGATTTTGTTAGTCATGCTTTCTTTTTCTTTTTCTTTTTATTTTCTTAGCAATAACTTCCTCCTTCCAATATTTTCATGGTATTAATAGAACAATGAAAGTAATGCAAAGTTAAAAAGATACAGAGCATGATGTGGCAAAACCATTCATTAATGATACTGCTCATATATGGTCTTCATACATTGTGGTATCAAGTCAGATTAGAAGAAAGATCTTCTTTATCTATTAAACTGAAAAAATATGATATACACCGTGTTTTTTTAAAATTTAAAAAGATATTTTTATTAAAAATTAATTTTTGTGTGTATGTGTTTGGATCATTTTGATACGTTAATCTCAAAAATAATTTTTTAAAAATAAAAAATATTATTTTGATACATTTTAACACGAAAAACATCTTGAAAAGTAATCACAACCACACTTTCAAACAAAATAATTAGGATAGAAATCCTCTGTATTCAATTATATGCATATTATTTACTGAATAACTTATATCATTTATTTAGAATGGATACATGACTAAAATCGTCATTTTCTTGTAATTTTATATTCATAATTATAAAGTTAGATTGGAAGCTTAGATTGATTTTTATAGGGTTCGCAAGAAATAATGCTTTTATATATTAAGAATAATTAAAGAAATTTTATTTATTTATTTAAAAAGCAAAATTTACCGGAAAAGTAATTTAGATGTAAGGGTTGGATAGCTGGATTTGTTTCGTAAGCTTTGGGCGGGTGAAACCTTCGGCGCATTCTCAGAGCCAACCTAGATGGAAACCATTCATCTAAACATCCAACTTTTCCTTGTGTAGTGAATATTTTGGTGTTTAGGCCACCTCATGGATAAAATTCATAACAAAAAAAAAAAAAACTATGTTAAATGAGTAAATTAAATATTTAAATTAAGAAGATAACTTTAGATTTTGAGAATTTAAAATAAAACGTTCATATGTTAATTTAAAAATAAAAATATGAAAATAATGGGAAAATAAAAAAACAAGGAAAACCAAATAAAAACAAAAAAAATATAAAATGGGAAAGAAATCTTTGAGATATAATTTAATGAAATTCAATGTAATTAATTTAAACTTGATATTAAAAAAGTGTTTGAATTTGAAAAATATAACTCGACAAACAGAAAAGATACAATGTAAACTCGTAGACTGAAACTTGATAAATTATAGATAAATATGGAAGATTTTTATAAATTTAGGGAAAAAATATTTAGAAAAATATTTGTAATTTTTAAATAAATTAATGTATAGTTTTACGTGCGAATGACCCTGACCGCCGATATAAGTTCTATATACAATCACATAGTTTTTAACTTGAAAAAGAATGAAATTTAAGGAAAATTTGTATTATAAATTGGGATGAAAGTCACAAGTGAATTATTTTCCTTTCTTGATCTATTTTCATATTGAGAAAACTATGATATTTATCTAAAAGTGATCCTTTTATATCTTACTTTTTTTGGTTCTTGACCCTTCAAATTAAGAATTATTTGTAGGGTTAGTAAGCTTCAACGTCAATCTATTTTTATAATTTTTAATGTAAATTTTAATCAAATAATCTTCTTAATATAATCCTTCTATTTATCCTGTATTATATAAGTATGTTATTATAATCACATTCAGATGTGACCCACTGCTCACTTTCTTCATTCTAATCCAATTTAATTTTGAATTAGAACAGCGGAAATGAGCAATGAGTTTATCAACTTAGCATATAAACCCTTCATTTGCATAATGAAAAATATATAATATTTTTTTTTTTAATTTTGTTGATATTATGGTTGTAACTGGAATCTCCTATGCTACATCCTAGATTACAAAATATACAAAAGGGCCTAGGTAAAAACACTATAGTAATTAATAGTATTATTTTTTTATTTCCTTCCTCAAACTTTTATTTTAATTGCAGGATTTTATGTTAAAATTAATTAACAAATTTATTAAAATTTGTTTACGCGATAAAAAATTTAATAAAAGAGAATCAAAGTGTAAAATAAGAAGAAATCTTATGACTAATCTCAAATCCATTAGAAAAAAAATCTATTTAGTCCACCTACTTTTCTTTTTCTTACTTTATTAGTCCCTTTAGTTTTTAAAATTCTAATATTAGTCCAGAAGTGAATTTTTTATTTTTAACCTTTCAGTCCTTGAAATAGAAGGGGAAGAGAGAAAATCATCTAAAAACCACTCAGAAGAGATAAAGTTAATTGATGCCCACTTTTTAGCGATGAGACACACCATTCTTGGTGTCAATTTGTCAAAAGTTGTAGTTTTTTTTTGTAGAAACATGCTTGAAAAAGTAGATTGAGTTCTGTTTAGATTTTTTTATTCAGTTGATTTTCTTAAGTGGTTTTGGGGTTGATATGTGATTTATGTAGGATTTTATGGTGTTTTCAGGTGTAAATGGGTTTTAAAAAATAGATTTCTCCACCAAATCCTTCCAATTTTTCAACCATCATAGTGATGATTAAATTCTAAATAGCAGCTCCATAAACGACATGTCACCTGCGTAATAAAAAAAATATAGAAGATGTTAAAAACCCCAGGCACACTCCTAGTTTTTTTTTTTTTTAAGGCTAGACACGTTGGATTAACCCATCCATGCTCGATCTTTTTTTATTTTTTTTCCATTAATTGTTTCTATTGAATTAACTTTGTTTTTTAAATGATTTTTTTTTCATTTTATTGGTTGCATAGTATTTCATAGTGATTAGTTTAATTTGTCTTTAATTTATTTACTCTTATATTTTATACAAATTACTTGTATTTCAACAAAGTTTTTATAAAATTGAAAATCATTTGTTATTAACAACAACAATTAACCTCTTAGAAAAAATTAATGAAAACATTTAAAATAAAAAAGATAATTGGTGTAAAACATTTGCATATACATTTATCTTTTATTTACACTACGAAGATTTTCTTTCCCCTTTAATATTTAATTCGTGTTAAAAATTATTTTTGATTTATCAATTTAAATATTTCTTAATTTATCATGTAAAACATAAATAACATCGTTTTATTTCCTAGTTAAAAAAAATATAATAAGAATTATGATTTATCAATTTAAATATTCCTTAAGCTACACACTACCAGAAAATCGGCAAAAACCAACGGAATTACCGACGAAATTTTTTCGTCGGTAATTTTTACCGACGGAATTTTTTCATCGGTAATTTTTACCGATGCAAATAATTCTGTCTCCACCTCTGTCGGTATATATCGACAGACAATACCCGTCGGCGATACAGTCGGTATATACCGACGAACGTATTCCGTCGGTATATACCGACCGTATCGCCGACATATTATATAGTTTTTTTGGAAAGTTGCAACGGTGTGATGACGTGAATTTTTTCAGACGATTTTACCGATGGAATTATCGAGGGATTCAAACCGGGATTTTTGTACAGTGAGGTGACACATTCACCGGCGGAATCACCGACGGGTATACCGATGGAATGTGTCCGTCGATGATTCCATTGGTAAAAGTCAATATATACCCACTCTGCCGACACTCTCTTCCTCTATTTCTCCTTCTTCTTCCCCATCCCACCTCTCCCCTCCCAAACTATAGCCAACCACCCATCCCAACTCTCCCCCTCTTCTCAACACAATCAATCAAGTTTCTTATACTTTTGTATGTGGTCCATTCTTGTGGATTTTATCATTTTTTGTAAGCAAATCTATCCTTTTTAGTTTTAACATTTAAATGTGAATTTTATTGTTTTTTTAGTATATGTATTTTGTTAACGTATGTACTTGTTGATTGTTATTTGTCAAAGAAACTTGTAGTATGAATGTATAATTTTGGAGTTGTTATAGTTTGTTTTAGATTTTGTCAAATTATATTTGTTTGTAAATTGTTGAAACTTTGTTTGAATTACACCGAATTAAATGTGTTGTGATGAAATAAATAATAGCTTGTTTAATAGGTCTTTAACGGGTTCGTTTTAATTTTTATCAATTCTATTGTGAAGTTGTGATTTCTGTAAATTTATATATGTATAAATTTGTATGGACGTTGATAGTTGATAATTGATAATGAATATTTAACATAAGTATTTTTTTAGTTTGTTGGATAATGTCGGGGCAAACCAATATTTTTGTTATGTTTATTTACGTAACATAGTTAATTAATACATGTTGTTGTCATAATTTTATAGAGGTTCGATAGAAGTCATGGATGATCGTTCATGGATGTATCGGGACTCACCCCAAGGATTGTGGAGGATGGATTATCGTAACGGGGTTCAGGGTTTTATTAATTTCACAACATCTATCCCGAGGAATTTTACTGATAGCGGTATTAGGTGTCCATGCAGGAAGTGTAAAAATAAAAAGTTTCTACATCAAGATATTGTAACGATGCATCTTCTAACCAAAGGGTTCATGGAGGATTACCTGTGTTGGTATGCACATGGAGAACTATTTGTTCCTAATGAGAGCATGGTAGATAGGGTGGTTGCGTAAACTTCTAGTGCTAGCAACATGCATGAAGTTGGAAATGACAATAGTAATCCTTACAGGAATATGGTTATGGATGCAATAAAAATGAGTGAAGGTAATGTCAGTGAAGCAAGTATTTTGATCTGTTGAAAGATTCTGACGAACCGTTATGGGATGGCTGTACGAACCACAGTAAATTATCGGCCGAAGCACATGTGTTTACCATCAAGTCAGATCATAGGTTGAGTGAGGCCGGTTATGACAAGATTATCGAATGGGCGAGAAGCATTTTACCTGAAGGGAACAGGCTGAAAGAGAACTTCTATGCTGCCAAGTTTATGATGAAACCCCTCGGTTTAGGATATCAGAAAATTGACATGTGCCCTAACTTCTGCATGTTATACTACCTTGAAAATGCTGAGCTGACCAAGTGCATGACATGTGGGCATTCCAGTTACAAACCCAGAATTGGCAAAGGAAAGACTCTGGTGGCATATAAAAAACTTAGATACTTCCCAATCACACCTAGACTGCAAAGGTTATTCATGTCACCAAGGACCATAGTTTTGAAACCCGACCCGGTCAAGTGATCGGGTCACGGGTAAGATGGGTTGACCTGGGTTAACCCGGGTCAACAAAAAAAAAAGGGTTCCTAGTTGAATTAAATCCTCCTTCATGCTTGCAAAGTGCATCTCCATAGCTCCCAGTTAGATCCATAGTTTTTCCTGGTCTTTCATCTATCTTCGTCTGAAAAGAAAGATACTCACGCAAAACCAGCAGCAACCTAGCCCTTTTCTTGCTAAGATGGGGTCGCTGTTTTCCCAATGCGCGGAGCCCCAGGTGTTAGTGGTTTATCATTGGGTCAATAATACTAATCTCTCTTTTTGTGCTCCTAGGGTGGGAAGAAGAAAAGAAAACGCGAAGCAATTTGCACTTGTCTCAATCAAGATGAGTTGCAAGACTTCCTTCATTTCCTAATCGTTCGATCCTTAGCATCTCGGGTGCCAACGAATGCCTTTGCTTTCGCTTGATTCGAATCATCTCCGTCGAGCCTCTCTGGACTAAGGGGTGAAGCGGCTCGATTTCAGGAAAGGGGTAGAAGGCTAGAGGCCACAAAAAAAAGAGAGTGAAAGAAGGAGATTCAAACCTTAGTCCAGAGAGGATGGGTTCAAAGAGTTGAGTTAATTAGGTTTGCAAATTGTAATTGATATTGCTTCGTTCTTCTTCACTCTTCAGCGTTTTGGCATTTTAAAATGCCAAAATGACGTCGTTTAATGACTGTCAATATATATAAAAAATTTGACCGGGTCTCACCCGGATTTGACCGGGTGGACCGGGTCCCGCGTGTCGACCGGGTTTCTCCGGGCCAATTCCCAAGCGGGTTTTTGCCTCCACCCGGACCGGTTCTAGGCCCGGGTCGATCCGCCAGGCCGGTCCGGGTTTTAAAACTCTGCCAAGGACTGCTGAGCACATGACGTGACACTAATCACATCATGCGGTTGATAGAGTGATGGTGCATCCTTCTGATGACGAAGCATGGAAACACTTTAACAGTGTGCATTCTCACTTTTCAACTGAATCAAGGAACGTGCGTCTTGGGTTGTGTACAGACGGATTCAACCCATTCGGGTCATTTACTGCTCCTTATTCTTATTGGCCGGTCATATTGACGGTTTATAACTTGCTACCGGGGATATGTATGAGGCCGGAGTTCATGTTTTTATCTATGGTCATACCAGGTCCAAGCAGTCCGGGGTGGAATATAGATGTTTGTCTTCGACCGTTGATTGATGAGTTGACACAACTGTGGTCCTCTGGAGCTTTGACTTGTGATATCTCGAGGAAACATAATTTTGTTATGAGAGCGACTTTGATGTGGACTATTAATGATTTCCCAGCTTATGGAATGGTTTCTGGTTGGAGCACGCATGGAAAACTAGCATGTCCATACTATATGGAGAATAACAAGGCATTCATGCTAACAAACGGGGGTAAAGCTTCTTTTTTTTACTGTCACCGTCGTTTCTTGCCACCGAATCACAGGTACAGAAAGAACAGAAATGATTTCTTTGTTGGCAGAGTTGAAAAGGATGTTGCACCCTCGCGTCTTTCTAGTGAAGAATTGCATCATGTTGTGTCAGAGTACGGTGACATTGTGTTTGGTCTCCAATCAGGTAAGCAAAAGTTTTCTAGTTTTGGTTTAACCCATAATTGGGTGAAGCGAAGTATCTTTTGAGAGCTTCCTTATTGGAAGACCAATCTTCTCCGCCATAACCTTGACGTCATGTATATTGAAAAGAACGTGTTTGAGAATGATTAGTACTTAAAAGTGCATTTTTATCTAGGATCTATATCATCATTTTGCACTTGAAGTACCAATAACTCCTTAACTAAAGCATGTTTTATAATAACATATCTAATAATATAAGATACCTTTAATTTATGGTAAATGTTCATCTTAAATGCAAGCTTATCACATAAATGAAAGAATTGATTGATGAGTTGAAGTACTGAAATTGAAAGGACAAAGAGATGGCCAAACTTAGAAAAGAGATGCCGGTGTAGTCCAAACTGGAACATTGTTCGGTAATTGGGTCATATCTGGAGCTGTAGATCTTGGATTTAGGTCCATTTTATATGAATAGAAAGATAAGACATAGGCCTACAACGTTCATGTGGAGCCCAAGATTTAACAAGGCCGTTTTCAAGTCCAAATTGTAGCAACAAAGAAGAAGTCCGAATCTGTCCTGCAACCCAGACACTGTTCAGTGTTCAGCCCATATCTCAAGTTCTAGAAGTCCAAATGATCTCAAATTTTAACCCTGGAAAGATGAGACAATTTCCTAGAACTTTCATGATTGAAGTCTATTCAAATTATGACGTTATCAATGACGTTTTGGGCAGACAAGAAGATAAGAATTGTCACCAAGTCAAGATGTGGCCACCCATTCATCAATTAGTCAACAAATCAATAGTTCTGAATTTTGGCCTATAAAAGGAGGCATTTGCCATGTATTTAGGCATCTTGGTGTTCAGATCAAGATCATGCTCTTGCTCTCTCTTTTGTAATGCTTAAGTTTTATTTATATTAATTTCTTGTTTATGCCTTTCATTTTCCTTTCTTTACTTAGTTAACTTCTTTCTCATTTATGTTCTTATCTTGTTTATTTATGTTTCTTTCTTTCATTATGTCTAGCTAAGTTAATTATGTCAAGGTGAAAAGGGTATACTAATGGTGTAAGAATAAGTATAATATAAACTTAACATGGACCTTAATGTTGGATACTAACATGCTTTATATTTGTTATCTTGTTCACTTTTAATACTTTGCTTGTTAAATGGTTAATCTAGATTTATGTTCTAAAACACTTGGTACAACAAATACTTGGCACTTTCATAGCCCATACTGTATGGTATAACCGACACCTGAGCTATGAAAGGAACTTGATTTGTTGTTAACATAAGTTATAATCATGAATGCCTGACAACATTTACAAGTATTAGCATTATTCGAATAAGATAATTAATGTAATCATGTTAACAATTTATAATCAGATTGGAACCTCCTTTGTGTGTGGTTTCCAATTGAATAATAAGAGTTTATACTATACTTGTTTGAAATACCATTAGTGGATCCTCTAACCTTGACATTTGTTGTTATCATTGTTTAATCCTTACGTTAATCTTCCATCTCAAAGTTCTCATCAACTTCTTCTTCTTCTTCATCTTTATTATTATCATTATTAATAGTATTATTGGTATTATTATTATTATTACTACTACTATTACTATTATTAGTATTACTACTACTACTACTAGTATTATTATTATTTTTATTTTTATTTTTATTTTTATTATTGTTATTGTTGTTACTATTGTTACTGTATTATTGTTGTTTATAATTTATACAATTAACCTCTCTATGGTTCGACCCCGGTCTTGTCGGGTTATTTATTACTTCGACACTCCTACACTTGGGAGAAGACATCAATCTTTTGGTCGTGTCAGAGAACATTTTCAACACCATCATGGATATGAAGGGGAAGACAAAGGACAACATCAAGGCTAGATTGGATGTAGCGTTGTTCTATAACTATAAAGATATGGAGTTGGTTTGTGAAGGGTCACGGGTCGCAAAACTAAGAGCAAGTTTCGTGTTAGAGAAAAACGCATAACTACTGGTCTATAAATGGCTTAAGAGTCTGCGTTTCCCCAATGGATATGCCTCGAACATATCAAGGCTGGTTAATATGGAGGAATGCAGATTATTTGGAATGAAGAGTCATGACTGTCATGTGTTTATGCAAACACTCATCCCATTAGCTTTTCATGATTTGTTGCCAAAGGGGATATGGGATGCACTCACGGAGATCAGTCATTTCTTCAGAGATATATGCTCCACCAAGTTGAATGTTGATCACATTGAAAGGCTTGAAACGAATATCGTCGATACAATATGCAAACTTGAGATGATATTCCCTCCATCATTTTTTGTCTTAATGGAGCATCTACCCGTACATTTACCGTTTGAGGTAAAAGTTGGAGGACCGGTCCAGTACAGATGGATGTATCCATTCGAGAGGTTAGATATTATAGTTGCTATGTAATTTATAATTAAACGTTTCTTAATTTTTTTTAATTGATAATTTTTTATTAATTCTAAATATGCAGGTACTTATTCAATCTTAAAAAAAAGTTAAGAACAAGGCACATGTGGAGACGTCAATATGTGAGGCCTATATTGTTGAGGAGATCTCAACATTTATTTCATACTATTTCGAACCTCATTTGAGAACAAGGATCAACCGTGTTCCATGGCATGATGATGGTGGTGAAGTGCCTTCAAGTGAGAACTTGTCAATATTTTCCAATCATGGACGACCCACACCTAAAAATGCTGTGAGGGGAAGATATTTGTCTGAAATAAAGTTCAGACAAGCACACAATTATGTCCTATTTAACTGTGATGAGCTAAGACCTTTTATTAAGTAAGTAGATGTTCGACTTAAACTTTGTCAAGAGTGTACTATTTATATATTGTGATACTATAAACTCATATAATTTAGAACAACCTTGCAGGCAACATTGATGATACTTACTATCCAATAACTCACAGCTAACCAAATCCCAGATCTTTCAATTACAAGATGAACAATTTGCCACGTGGTTTAGAACACATGTAAGTCCTATCACAAACTCATTCTCTCTTGCAATGTAATTAATTGTACGTCAATATTACAGAATATCCGTTTATTGATTATTGTTGTATTTGATATACAAGGTTTATCAAATGGGAGGTAGTGCTGCTATTTCACTGTCTTTACTAAGCTTGGGCCCTGAAAGAAAAATCAAGTGCTATAACGAGTATTTTGTCAATGGATATGTCTTTCATACTGAAGAATACTGGCATAGAAGAAAGACATACAACAACGGTATTTGTATTAAGGGATTGACTTCTAGTGAGTTTGAAGTTGACTACTACGGTAAATTGGAAGAGGTCATCGAACTGCAATATCATAGCGAGCAGAATAGAGTGTTTTTATTCAAATGCTATTGGTATGACACAACTGACAGAGGAATCAGAGTAGATCCTCACTATGGTCTCCTTGAAATCAACTCAAAAGCTAGACATCGCAACGTAAACGATGTTTTTGTTTTCGCAAAGCAATGCCAACAAGTTTATTATGCATACACCCCTTCCTTTAGAAAGGACCGATCAAGAGTTGATTGGTTATTCATTTTAAAAACCAAACCCAGGGGTCGTGTCGAGGTTGTTCAGGATGAGAACAAAGACAGAAGTGTGATAGATGAAGTCTTTCAAGCTAGTGAGTTGGTTGAACCATACCGAGTTACTCCTTTGATTGACTTAGAAGAAAATTTGAATTTTTGTGTTTTTGACAATAGTCTTATTGATGTTAACGTAGAGGAATTGAATGCTGTTTTGAGCTTTAGGGGACTAGAGAATGTTGATGAAGAAGATGATAACTACATTGAAGAGTGTGATGAAGCTGATAACAATTCAATTGAGGACGAAGATGAAAATTTTGACTAAATATGTTATAAAGCCTTATTTTTATAATGTAATATTAAGGATGATGTTTTGGAACATGAAATATTTATTTTATAATTGTCAGCACTTTGTTATTATGCTGTGCGTGCTGTAAGTTTGCAATTCAAGCTTTTGTGCAGGAGGATAGACAACCATACAAACAGCACTTACAAAAAGATTGACAGTTGTACCGATGGATATACCGACGACATGGGACCCGTTGGTATTATACCGAGAGTTGCAAAAAAATTACGGCATTTTACCACAATCATCGACGGCTATATCGACGAAATGTGACCCGTAGGTATTTTATTGAGAGTTGCAAAAAAAATTACGTCCCCTGCCACAATCACCGACGGATATACCGACGCATTCACCAACGAATGACGCATATTCCAACTCGCACGACTGTCAGATTGCCTGGTCGGTCGGTATATTTACCGATGGAATCACCGACGGGCGCGGCAAATACAATGCGCGCGTGCTCTAACGCACAATTATCGACGGATTTGCCGACGGACGTCGAAAAATCTAGAGGGATTTTCAAAATTTTGGTGTGAAAATCAATTAAATACAGGCGGAAATTACAGACGGAATTTAATGCCACCGCCCAAGAAAATATTTTTCTATTTTCCGTCGATAATTTCGTTGGAAAAATTGCAGTAGAACCCCCCCCCCCCTCGTGGTTCATTTTTTCTCCGTTCCTCATTTCATCTTCTCTTTTTCTCTCCGTTTGTGTTAAGTTTTTGCAAGAGTTTTGAAGAGTTTTTATTGTTTTGTTTGTAGTTTTCAACATATTAAAAGGTATGTATTCTCCTTTCTTTATCTTTGTATGTTTTTACTTTTTTATTTATTTTAATTATCATTATTTTTGTGGTGTTCTTTGTTTTGTGTATTGTTTGTAGATAAAATCTTGAAATCAACATATTATTAAGGTAAACATTTTTCATTCCTAAATTTATTTTGAACTTATATAGTGTTCTTTAGTTTTGTGTATTGTTTGTTTTGTGTAGTGCTCTTTAGTTTTTTCTTTTTATTTGTTAAATTTATTTTATTGCTTGTATTGCCATAATACCTTGAAAATTTTGTTAAATTTGAATTGTTATTGTTGAATTTACCTTTAAAATGTTAATTTAAATATAAGAATTAAATTTACGTAGTTTATCTTAATTTTATTATATTAATGTTTGTTATGTTTTTTTTATGATTTTGATTAATTTTAATTGTTATTTATAAATTTGTATTGATGTTAGTTGAAAATATATAGATGTTAGGTTGTATAGAGTTGATTTTGCAATATTTCTGTAATTATCAATATTTATAGATATGAAAACTGTGGGTAGTCTTTAATATAGGGGAGGTGCTAGCGAATGTTTTTACATAATTGGATTTATTTATTTAATTATTCGTATAAATTTGTGTGGATGTGTTGAATGAAAATTTAATTATTTAATTATTTGTATTGTAATAATTATTTGATAATTTAGTCTCTTTTAATTGTTATTGTTGAATTTTCCATGGAAATAGTAATTGGGAATTAAGAATTAAATTTCATTGTTTTATCTTAATTTTATTCTATTATTGATTGTTATGTTTTTTATTATTTACATTAATTTTAATTGTCATTTATGCATTTCTATAGATGTTAGTTGAAAATATATAGATGTTGAATTTCTATAGATGTTAGGTTGTATATAAGATTTTCCAATAGAGTCAATTGGTTTGTGGTTATTGTAAATATTTATAGGTTTGAAAACTGTGGGTAGTCTCCAGTATAGGGGAGGTGTTGCCAATTTTTTTTTAATAATCAAAGTTAATTATATAATTATTCATATAAATTTGTGTAGATGCGTAGAATAAAATCTACAGCACGTCGTCAGCAGACGATTGCAGCTAGTTCTTCTAGCAGCGAGGAGGATGTATCCTTAGGTGCTGATCACGGCGAGTAAGCTGCGCCAACTTGTGATGCTGCCTCTTCTAGCGCGGTTTCACAGTGCAGAGGCGATGTGCCTTCACAACGGGGTCAATTTACCGGCAAGTACCAAGCACAATGGAAGGATGACCTTTCAATGCCAGTTTGTTTAGGTTTTAGTTTTTTTTATATACTTATAACATAATTTATGAACAACTAATTAATATTTTATTAATTTTATTAAGGTTGCCCGGACAATAACATCGGCATTTAAATCGTCGATGGAGATTCCATTGTTTCAATGAAGTCAAGTTTCCAGACATCCTGAGTAGAGACCTAATATCGATGTATGGTTTCGACGATTTTAGGTAGGTTTTAACTTTTAATTTCCAGCTTATTTTTAATAAATCATTTTTATAATTTTATATCTTATACTATTTTTATTTTAAATGAATTATTTATATACACAACATAAATTTGACTGGGATAGCGCGGACAACAATGTTATGAGGAGGGTATGGGAGAATCACACGGCAACTAGGTAACATCGAAAATAATATTTATTTTTGTTTTATAATTTATGTTCTAAATTGTAATTTGTTACTATGGAAGTAGGTTGCATGATTTTTGGTACGATACATAAAAAAAAGCAAAAAGATATGCAAGGGATAACGGTCTTGAAGGATGGAATGAGGTGGCGGTTTGGCAGGAATTCAAACCGCCATTCATCTCGAGGGATATATGGACGGTTTATATTGAGCACGTGACATCTGAGCAGTTCACACGACACTCACATTCCAGTGCCAACAATCGGAACCGGCAAATTTATGGTTCGGTGACCACGCACACCAGTGGCTCCGTCCCGTTCAGCACACATGCGAAGTGGATGGTAAGATTAATTTAAATGAAATATATCGTTAATTAATTTGTTGTTGCTTATAAATATATTTAACTTGCAACCTTTTTTTTTTCCTTACAGGCTACGTTTCTTGGACGTGAGCCGAGTCCAATGGAGCTGTTTGTAGAGACGCACGTGCGGAGTCAAGACCGCCAAAAAGGGGTGTAGCAGTTCATGGACAACCGTGCTTAACACTTCGTGGTATGTTCGTTCAATCATTTTATTTCTTAACTTATTATTTTCTTGAATTGAATATGATGATTTAAAAATAAAAATTCAGGAGACCTATAATAGTCGGTTGAGGGAGAGATATGGGGACGATCCTTCGACCCATCCGGATTTTGATCCGAATTTATGGATGGAGGTAGAATTTTCTGGTGGACTCGATAAAAATTGGGTCTACGGGTTCTCTAACACTACGACCAAAAACCTGTGGTCAGCCCGTAGTGTCTCAACCATTGGGAGCTCTCCAGGAATATCGAGCACCGAGTCTGAAGAGTTCGTGGCCTTGAAACAACAATATGAATGACTCTCGATGGATTATGATCAGCTCCGTCAAATAGTCATGGAGATGAGATCAAGGATGGGTGATGATACATGTGCAGCCCTTTCTTGGCCGTACGGTCCCGGGAACAACCAGCCTCCTCTTTCTCCTCCTCCTCCTCCTCAAGCTCTGCCGTTATTCTAGTTTAATTTTGTTTTTGAAACACATTAAATTTGTAATGAATATTTGGATGAATATTATTTAACATTATTTTTATATTTTAATGTTTAATACAATTTTATTTGGTTATTTAGTTTTTTTTTACTATTAATAATTTTTTTAATATTTAAATAAATACTGACGGATTAGTCCATTGATAAAGTTCTCGTGGGAATTTTTTTATGCACTTCGCCGTATGTAATACCGTCAGTGTTCCGTCGGTGTTTCGTTTTTTTAATTCCCGACAGAATTAGTGATGGAATGAGAAATTACCGACTATCAGTATTCCGACGGATGGATTCCGTCGGTGAGACCATCGGTAAAAATATTACCGACGGTTTGCATGCCTCACACCGACGAAATGAATCCGTTAGTAAAACTGTTTAATGATGTAGTGATATGGGCTGGGCCTGAGGCCCAAGCCCATGTGTATGGGCGGCTCAAGCCCAACCCAACCCAACCCAACCCAACCCAATTTGTTAGGCTGATAAATGGTCTAACATGCCTCTTTTTTTTTTTTTTTTTATGATGTGGGTTAGAATGGGGTCCAGCCCATGCTTTTGCCACCACTAGTTTGCCCTAGTGGTGGCTTAAAAAGAAGATTTGCTAACGTGCATGTTACTGGCATGTCCTATTCCCATTTTTTCTTAATCTTATACACAATCAAGAGGAGAGAATGATGTTACCTGGATGATGTTGGCTTGTTATTGGTGGCACCTCCAGTACTAGTGGTGGCTCATGGTGGTCGCTGGAGGTGGAGAAAGATGATTGGTTGGGCAGCTGCAACGGTGGTGTTTATATAGCTGGTTTTTTTTGCTCTCTCTCTCTCTCTCTCCATTTTTCTTTCACTTTTTTCATGAAATTCACCTCTATTTATAAGGCATGAAAGAGGGACATCTAGTATTTATTGGGAATAAATCTTAGCCCTTGATTCAAATAGAAATAATCCTAATCATTGGCCAAAAGTCACCATCACGGGTTGCAAATGCTAGTTGAGTCAGCCTCTTTGGATTAACTTTGCAACGAGTCCAGGGCTTCCATGAGACAACCTTTTTGTTTAGGTTTGGGTGCAATGACATGTCATGAGGGTGGCATCTTTTTTATCTTGTAAGGTGAAGGTACAAGAGAGAAGAAAGACTTGAAATGTGGCATCAAAGCTACCATTTTTGGTGTTGATGGTTGAAGATAATTAGCAGTGGCTAGATAATACGATGTATGGTTTTTATGTTTTTGACTTGGCGTTGACCAAAACAATGTCATCTTGAACCAAAACATGTCGTTTTGCTCAAAATATAGCCAAAACACACCATTTCATTTAATTTTTTGGTGTTTTGGCTTGAATTAAGTAATTAATCTCCTTTTTTATTTTAGCCTTTAATCCTCTAATCTATTCAATTAAGGCCTTAATTGAATTCTAATTTCAATAATCAATTTAATTTTATACCTACAAAGCTTAAAAAATACCCCCTGATTTAAGCAAGTTTTTCAACTTGGTTTTTGGTCTTGGGTATTTTCAATTTCATTTCTAAATGACCTTTAAAATTCTAATTTTTTTCAATTTCACTCATGTTTTCAATTGAATTGGGTCTCTAAAGTTGCGGGTCTTTTGAAAAAAAGTAATTGGTTCTGAATTTCTTTAATTTAGCCTTTAATTGAACCTTAAACTTTGTTTTTCTTTCAATTTTATCCTTGATTTCACCTAATTGACCTTGGAAAAAATTAAATATGGTCCTCTAAAATTCTAATATTCTTAATTAAACCCAAATTAAGCTTCCAAATTTAATTTCACCAATTAAAAGTATAATTAATTCATTGCAACTAATTAAATCTTTTTAATTTCACCCAAATTAATTTGTAAACTTAATTAAATCATTAATTAAGCCCATGATTAAATCAAATTAGCTTATTAAAAATCTAATGAAATATTTAGACATAGTTTTTATGCAGATTCATCTAATAATTATTTCATTTGACCTTGAATTTACATTGTCTTTTCTGTCTTGAGTATATGGGTACTGTAATATCCCACATCGGTGGGTGAGAGTTTGATAGGTGACTTTATTATTAGTGTTGGTTGCTAACATGTTATACGCGTTTTGGGGCGTTAGGCTAAGAAGTGGGCTCGCGTCACCAAGAACAAAACCATGAGGGCGGTAAGGCCCAAAGCGGACAATATACGACATGTTGGGCCGGGCTATTACGGGTACAATTAGGCTCCTAATTTTGTCCAAAACTCCAGCTTGGTTCCTCCATTCATTTGAAACCTTTCTTAGTTTACTCTTGCTAAGTTGTCAGTATTTTTTTTATTTGTTTTGTTTTGAATTTCAAAAGAAAAGGATAGTTTTGGGGAAAACTTAAAAATTAGGTTATGACATTATCCTCTTATTTTCTTTTAGGTACTTGATTTAATCCTTTTACTTTTGATTATAAGATTTTTGTTGTGATTCCATTCACAAACTTTAATTTTTTTTTACGTCACTTGTAACATTCTCATTTCCTGGATCAAACAAAACAGTTATACTACCAAAATTTATGGGTATTTTTTTTTGTTGACTTATTTAAGATTTATTGAAATTTCTACTGAAATTTCAACAGAATCTCCCTTATATCGAAAGGGTCTCAAGTTATCGATAATTTATCCTGCACACATTGTATGCTCATTCCGCAATCATAACATATTCATATTTCATCACAACCACAATCATTACTAGTCACAAGTATAATAGCTCACATATTCATTTTTCCTTCTCACATACAAAATGGTAGTCAAACACGGATAAACAACATTCATATTACAAGCATAAAATAGTAAAAATCTTAAGTCTCGATGATTAATTTAAAGAGATACTAATACAATTCGAGTCATATAATTACTTAGGGAAAAATACATTGTCATTCATTTAATTCCTAATTCATATAAAAGGAATTAGAAACATGAATTCCCTAATTCATACAAAGGGAACTAGAAACCTATGACACTATTCCTAACATGAAGGTAAAGGACTTGCAATATCAAATTATGAAAATAATTATATTAAAAGTAAAAATATAGCAAAGATGAGGGAGAGTCATAAATACATTTATCTACATATATAATTACCTACTCGATAGTACACAATCATAGTTGTCTTGGAAACCTACACTTAAATTTTCCTTTACTACATCTAGAGCCTATAATTCCATAACCCACTTATGGGTTCCCTTTTACGATTATTATCTATTATTCTTTATTGGGTACACCCATCTTACTACCCTGTCCTAAATTTGGGGAGGTTATTGTCGACACTAATAATTTCTAATAGTGTCATTAGTCGCCCTTACCTGGATCTACTAATCAAATCCTTGGTAATGCCAGCACCAACTTATCGGTTGGTGCCATTAACTATTTCCAACCCGAAATAATCAATCAATTCTTTTCCGCCTTACCTTGGATATTTTTCCGGTAATGCCGATGCCAAAGTCTCTTGACATCATTAGCTTCATTCTTGGAAAGCTAATCAAATTATCCTTGGTTTGCCGATACCAACATTGTCTGTTGGTATCATTAACTATTTTTACTATTTTTAACCCAAATAATTAATCAAGTTCAACATTCATTATATTTCCATCAAGATCATGCTTGTTGTCACCCAATTTTGGCCAATTGACTTTTAATTTAATTTTTACAGGGTTTGAAATGAAAAAATTAAAAGATCAGAGATTTATTTCGATGAAAAGTGTGATTTGGCAACTTCCGTGAAAATTAAGGACTACAATGTGCTTTTGTCATTCTATCTTTATTTTCGAGATAATCTCTATCTTCAAGATAATCCTTATCTTCGAGATAATCCTTGTCTTTAAGATAATGATAGTTATCCGCTTTCAAATTTGATTCTTAATCAAATTCAAACTTCAAAGAAGAGAATGAGTTTGATTAAAACTTGGTTTCTCACACGCAAAGGGACTCTGGCACTATAAATACAGATCTCAGGGTATGAAAAAGGGGGACGATTAGAGAGAAACCCTAAAAGAGAAGACCCCAAGAGGAGGCCATTACCAGAAACCCTAAAAGAGAAAAGCATACAAAAAAAGAAGGGGGCGGCAAACCTTATACTAGCCGCCGCCCCCTTAACCTTTTTTTTTAACCTAGTCTCCCTCGACTTCGCCTCCAGCAGTCGCATGCCTAGGTAAGTTTCCTTCCTTCCTTCCTTGCTAAAATAATTAACCGGTTACTGTTGCATGCATGCGTGAACCTTTCAAGCATGGCTGGGCTAGATCCAACCCAAAAAAAAAAGAGTGGGCCGGGTCTAGGCTTTAGGCCTAGCCGACCCAAATTGTGTTTGTTAAGGGTGTGCTTGGCAAAACACACCCTTATGCCTTGACCATAATTTTTATGCCCATTCTAATTTGATATTTGACCAAACGAACCCCTTTTCGATAACAGAAAATTCCAAAAATATTTGGGGCCTTCGTTGATTTATTTGTGGGCCCCTTGCACTTTGTTTTATTTTTTTTCTTTGTGTTTGTATTTTTTGTAGATGTGCTCAATCTGTGGACTATTACTATTAAATGCAAATATGTCGTGCAATGTTTTTTTTTACTTCCATCTAAAAAGGGCAAATAATAATAAAGGATAAACAAAAAAAATGACATAGAAAATTTCTTCTTCAAATTCATTTTTTGCGAAAATATTCACTGACGCCAGAGTTAGGAGTATCGTATTTTTTGGATTTGTGCAATATTTACCAACGCTAGAGTTGGAAATATTCGTAGGAATTATTCACTGATGCCAGAGTCAGGAACATGAAAGGAAGAATAAAAAAAGGGAAAAAGGAGAACAAATTCTTAGCAATTTTAGACAAAACCAGCAATGCAGCCTGCCTTAGATAGGACGCTTAAGGGGTGATAACATCTTTCCTTTTGCGTAACCAGTCTCATACCATAGAATCTCTGTTGACCAGTTAGGGTTCCTAGTGACCATAATACTAGGTGGCGACTCCTTGAACAAGACTTTTTCCCCTAAAAGAACAAGATGCCAGATATCTGTTCTTTTTCTATATCGAGATATTGTTTAATTGGTCGCCGCGATGTCCGGGTGTGACAATGCTGATGTTAGCAAATATGTGACAATGCTGATGTTAGCAAATCTTGCTAACATCATTAGCCGCCCATATTCGAGATCAACTAATCAAGTTCAGATACAATTGTTTTGGATTCATCATTATAGTTCATTATTCGAAATTGAAGTCCATAAGTCCACAATCAAAATCAGATTTCAATCCATGTCTGTTTCATCATATCTTTCATTTCTTTAACTTTATTTGCAAGTGTTAAATTCCAAAGTAAAATAGAATACTAGTTTCACTCTTAACTAGGGAGAGTATAGGTGTGAACCACCTACCTGCCACCGATGCTCGGTTTGCGCTCCCTTGTTGTTGCTGTACTCAAGGTTGTCAAAAACACAATTTTAACACGGCATGGAAAATGCAAAATAAACTCAAATCATAAAAACGGATAGTAAAATCACAAAGAATTTTTTTTTTCCATACATAGTTCAAGCACCTTAAAATACATGGTTCAAATAAAAATTCATATATAGTTTAAGTAACTTTTCATTAACTAACAATTAACAAACTTAAAACAAACTAATAACAATATATGATTCAAAAATTTATACATAATAAAGAACTCACAAAACTAAAACAATAAGACTTAAATTAGTTCATTATGTTTGATATGAAATATGCATGCTGAAGAGGGCAAACTAAAGCAAGGGCTGCCCTCTACCTGAAAGGCAATCCTCTACATGTGAAGAGCCTATTCCAAAAGGAAATTCAACTAGTGAATTAGAGAACTCATGCCACCATTCAAGAGTCGAGGAATGGTTTCAATCACTTGATGAAGAGGTTCTACAGATTACACAAACTTTTTTTTCATATTATGTTTTCTTAGATTTAAGCATACACATATTTCTGCAATATTTCTTCAATCACGGGAGTGTGCCATTAATTATTTGCATGCAAGCAACTAAGGGAGGTGTTTATTGAAGAATTATAAATTCTACCATGCCAATAGGCAACGTTGAAAAATGAAGAAAGACAAACTTGATTCTTTTAAACCACTCATTCCCCTACACCAGCCCTCGAGGAAAAAGAAAAGAAAAGATAAAAGCAAAACAAATGCCTGTAATTTGACCTTAAAATGACATACATACATATATATATATATATATATATATATATATATATATATATATATATAGTAAGTGACCAGGATTTGCAATTAACAATTATGCACGAGGAAAATATTTTCTTTGAACCCAAACACACAGTGGAAAGGGTTTGTCAAAATCCTCTACCCTTGATTGGCTAAAAGCCTCAAATCAAAAGTTTCCAAATCCCTACAACCTAACCCGAGAAAATGAAGAAATATATGCAAGCAAATGAATTAATGCATGCACACACATTGTAAACACCTAAGAGAATATATATATATATATATATATATATATATATATATATATATATATATATATATATATATATATATATATATATATGAATTGACGACGCCGTTTCCGCTGCCGATTTCTGCATCGGCAGCGACGCAGCTTTCGCTGTCGATTTCATGATCGGCAGCGACGCCGTTTCCGCTGCTGATTTCGTGATCGGCAGCGACACAGTTTTCGCTGACAATTTCTGCATTGGCAGTGACGCGGTTTTCGCTGCTGATTTCATGATCGGCAGCGACGCGGTTTTCGCTGCCGATTTCGTGATCGGCAGCGATGCCGTTTCCGCTGCCGATTTCTGCATCGGTAGCGACGCAGTTTTTGTTTTTTTTTTAAAAAAAATTAATTAACTTAAGGAGCTGGGAGAGAGGGGTAAAACTGGTTTTAGATAGACCAAAACAAGGATAAGAACACATTTAAACCAACCCCCAAACAACCCACCTCATTTCATGGGGAGTATAAATACAAGGAAGAGAGAGAGGATGATCCATCCTCTTCCCAAAACAGCAGCTGCATGTCGTTCTTCCCTTCCTCTTTCAGAACAGAAACCTAAACCAAACTAGTAGAGAGTGCTTTGTGAACGTGTGAGGGAAAGATGAGACCTTGAGAGAAGATTGGTCAGCTGCCTAGGGGAAAGGAAAAAGAGGGCTGGAAAACGTGAGAGGAAGAATAAGGAGGAGAACCAGCAGGAGAAGAGGAAGAATAGTGTAAACCCTCGGTTATAATTTTTCTGGGTATTTAAAAGATGAGAAATTTAACCAATAGTAAAATGCGTTAAATTAAATTAAAGAAACCTAATCAAGATAAAAATAGTGAAATTAATAAAATGAAAAGTGAATATAGTACTAAATCATTGAAAAGAAAAACATTTGTGAGGACAAAATGAATACGTAAGATCAAGAGAGGTCAATATTCAAATAACATAAGGTTGGGAGTTTATGTATGAATGATAAAAAGAGGTGGGGATAAATGTGCAATTAACAAGATGTTAGAACTATAAATATCATTCTATTTTCTCTCTTGGAGGGACTGGCAAGAGTAAGAGAGAGTTTAGAGAGAGGCTAGAGAGAAGATATATTGATGGTAAATCAACCGACAGCTATAACTCCAACTTCCACCATTGGATCAGCACGATATTCGGGTATGTTGTTCTCATCCATGTCTTGTACATTGTCACCGTAGGGATTTGCTATATCAGTCCCTGTTTGAGAGATATCGAGGGAGGAAAATATTTGGGAAAATACACTTCTGGACAGTCTTCTTTGCCATCTGTTTTCTCCTTCGGCCACCGTTGGATTAGGCTATAACTTGGATATGTTGTTCTTCCTGATTTTGTCTAGATTCTGAACGGTGGAGATCTGAAACAAACATTTGGTATAGAAGTTGTGTATCTCGCACAGTAGGTCTGCAAGTTTGAGGTCAGTTCGGTTAAACCCATATTTCTGGAAATTTCACCATTTGATGAAGTTAATATTTGGATATGTTATACTCATAATAATGTATTATAACTTGATAGTATAGATTGTTTGGAATATTATTCATTTGTTATTTATGGTTTATAGGAACTGTGTCAAGGATTGTGTTTAGAAGAATCTTGTTCGGAAAGTTTGTAAAATCGATAAGAATGTTTTATTTTGACGTTAAGAGGGAACATTGAAATAAATAAGATAAATTGGCTCTTATAAAGATATTTTTTAACAGTCTTAAACGATATGTGATATGACCAGGGGATTGAGATTATAGAGAAAAGATTAAATTGTGGATGTTGTGTGTAAATGGAAAGGTTGATAAATCTGGACAGATTCGTTTCCTAACTTTTGAAGAGAATTCGAGTAGAAGGATGAGAGAATTAAGATCAAGTTTCTCATAGTAATTGTACTTTTAGATGTTATCTAACTAAGAAATTGGTCTAGCTCCATGTGGAGCTGTAGAACCCCAGCTATGGGTCATCAACCGAGATTGGGTCTTGACAGACCCTGTAGGGTAGTGTTTGTTGATGAGCAATTTTAACTATCTCAAAGGCAGAACTGGGTTCTCCTTCCTTCAAAGAACTTGTAGCCTCGTGTATTAGCTTTCCAACGAGACTAATCTCGCTTGAAACAGAGTTCTATAAGTCTAGATATAGTTAAAAATCTGATGAGTATTCAGACAGTAACAGTTCAAAGTGTAGACAGTAACAGTTCAAATGTCTAGACAGTAATAGTTCAAAGTGTAGACAGTAACGGTTCAAATGTCTAAATTAGTAACGATTGGAAAAGTCAAACAGTAACAATTGGAAAAGTCAAACAGTAACGATTGGAAAAGCAATTGAAAAAGTCAAACAGTAACGGTTGGAAAAGTCAAACAGTAACAGTTCAAAGTCGAACAGTAATAGTAGACTTTCACATGAATACTATATAAAGGAATTGAGTCATACGAACACTTGCACATTGAGATACTAACTCTGAAAATATACATGATATATGTATGTATGTTATTATGAGGATATGAAAATGCATAAGAAAGTAACATATGAGTAATGGATGAATATGGATTCTCTATAATATCGGCCTGAAGGAATGATAACTATGATTGGATAAAGGATGACAACATTAATGGGTGTAATGAGAAAAACATAAGATATAAAGAAAGATTTATTAGCTATTGATATGATTATTATAAAACATATCCTTGAATGAGGAAAATTTATGAGATGAGTCTGTGACTACAGGAGGGACCACCGGTGTGGTGCAACAGCAGCAACAAAGGAGCACGAGTAGAGCTTCTATTTCAGGTAGGTGACTTTCACCTTCCTTTTAAATAATGTTGAATAATGAAAATACCTTATCATGAACGTTGCCGTATTGTGTTAATTCAGATATCAGATTGCCAAATGCTTAAATGTTGACAAACGATTGATTAGCTTCGGCGACAAATGATTGATTCGCTTCGACTAATGGCATCTGAAGGGATGACTGGGACAAACGATTGATTAGCTTCGGCTAATGGCATCCGAATGGATGACCAGGACAAACGATTGATTTGCTTCGGCTAATGGCATCCGAAGGGATGACCGGGATCGGCTAATAGCATCCGAATGGATGACCGGAATAAATGAACGATTAGCTTCGGCTAATGGCATCCAAAGGGATGACCGGAACAAACTGTTGATTAGTTTTGGCTGATGGAATTCGAAGGGGATGGCCAGGGTGAGTGAATAGTTAACCTCAACAAATGATGTCTTAAAAGAATGGCTGGATTTAAGATTATAGTTGATTGCAAGAATTGGTGTATATATATATATACCGCAAGTTGTGTATACCAAGAACATGAAGGAACTACAAATGTCACGCTTCAAACATGAGATAATGTTAATGCTTCGTTAAACTGCCAGACCATTTTCTTATTGTTGTTATTATTATTATTAATAATAAGTAATTGCATTCTTGTAAATGTTTTGTACTATAGTAGGGACGTCATACCAACAAGGTGCCTAGGAAACCCGATACATGGGAACCTACTTTTGCAAGGAATCATGTAGTTGCATTCTAAATCATGATGTATTTTATATGAATCAATGTACTGAATGTATAACTATTATTAGATCCTTTTAGATTAATTTCGTGATGACTATGTGTAGGATAGAATACAAACTCATGACTATGCACATATATTTTAAATGCGAACTTCTAATCATGCAAACATAATATTATAAGTTTATGTAAGATTCACTTTTAAATGAAATGTTGATTGTTGTTGATGTATGGATTATATATTGATGATGTGAAGGGAACATGTTTGCCGATTACTGACACGATGTGTGTCAAGTAAAAAAAAAAAAATTTACTGTTGTTTTGGGCTTGAAAAAGCCGGGCTATTACAAATAGTGTCAAACCTTCCTCAAACTTAGTTAGATTCAAAAGGTATGGGTCATGAAACTCCCTTCCTCTTCTCCTTAAGACCAGAAACGAAAATGAAGAAGAAAACCCTAAGAAAATTGACCTAAGACCTAAGCTAGCTGTGAAGGAAACTGAAATTTACTAGGAGAACAAGGAAAAAGAAATGAAATGAAGCCAATTTCAGAACATCTAACAAAGAAAAATGAATAAAATGGAAATAACAAATCATGGTAAAGGGCTGGCTTTAACTATGGGGTTGGCCAGCATGCATGTGTGTGTTCTGCTGGGATTTGTTGAAGGATTATGTGCTGAAATTGATGGTTTCAATGTGTGTGTTCTGCTGGAATTTATTGAAAGATTATATGCTGTAATTGATGGTTTTCAATGTGTGTGTTCTGCTGGGATTTTGTTAACGATTAGGTGCTGGAATTGATGGTTTCAATGTGTGTGTTCTGCTGGAACTTAGTGACAGTGTATATGCTGGGGTTGTTACAGCATGTGTGGTGTGTTCATGTCAAAATGTGTGTTGTGCAGCGAATCTGGGATTCGCTGCCGAAATTGTGTCTGCTGCAGCGAATTAGCATTCGCTGCCGAAACTGAGTTATTTGCACCGAATTTGTGATTCGCTGCCGCAACTGAGTCTCCTGCAGCGAATTAGCATTCGCTGCCGAGTTGTGTGTTGTGCAGCGAAACTGTGATTTTGCTGCCGAAACAGTGTTGGCTGCAGCGAATTAGCATTCGCTGTCGAGTTGTGTGTTGTGCAGCGAAACTGTGATTTCGTTGCCGAAACAATGTCGGCTGCAGCGAATTACACTGCCGAAACTAAGTTGTCTGCAGTGAATTTGTGATTCGTTGCCGAAATTGAGTCTTCTGCAGCGAATTAGCATTCGCTGCCGAGTTGTGTGTTATGCAGCGAAACTGTGATTTCGCTGCCGAAACAGTGTCGGCTGCAGCGAATTAGCATTCGCTGCCGAAACTGAGTTGTCTACAGCGAATTTGTGATTCGCTGCCGAAATTGAGTCTTCTGCAGCGAATTAGCATTCGCTGCCGAGTTGTGTGTTGTGCAGCGAAACTGTGATTTCGCTGCTGAAACAGTGTCGGCTGCAACGAATTAGCATTCGCTGCCGAGTTGTGTGTTGTGCAGCGAAACTGTGATTTCGTTGCCGAAACAGTGTCGGCTGCAGCGAATTACACTGCCGAAACTAAGTTGTCTGCAGTGAATTTGTGATTCGTTGCCGAAATTGAGTCTTCTGCAGCGAATTAGCATTCGCTGCCGAGTTGTGTGTTGTGCAGCGAAACTGTGATTTCGCTGCCGAAATAGTGTCGGCTGCAGCGAATTAGCATTCGCTGCCGAAACTGAGTTGTCTGCAGCGAATTTGTGATTCGCTGCTGAAATTGAGTCTTCTGCAGCGAATTAGCATTCGCTGCCGAGTTGTGTGTTGTGCAGCGAAACTGTGATTTCGCTGCCGAAACAGTGTCGGCTGCAGCGAATTAGCATTCGCTGCCGAGTTGTGTGTTGTGCAGCAAAACTGTGATTTCACTGCTGAAACTGTGTCGGCTGCAGTGAATTAGCATTCTCTGCCGAAACTGAGTGTTTGCAGCGAATTTGTGATTCGCTGCCGAAACTGAGTCTTCTACAGCGAATTAGCATTCGCTGCCGAATTGTGTGTGTTCTGCAGCGAATTGTGATTCGCTGCCGAAACTGTGTCGTCTGCAGTGCGTTAACAATTCGCTGCCGAGTGGCATGTTCTGCAGCGAACTTGCGATTCGCTGCCAAAGTGGAGTTGTCTGCAGCAAATCGCTGCCGAAGTTGAGTTGGCTGCAGTGAATTTGTGATTCGCTGCCGAAACTGTGGCGCCAGCAGCGAAACAGTTTTCGCTGCCGAATTGGGTAGCCTGCAGCGATACAGTTCTAGCTGCCGAATTGGGTAGCCTGCAGCGAACCAGTTCTCGCTGCTGAATTGGGCAGCTTGCAGCAAACCAGTTCTCGCTGCTGATTTCTATAATAAGCCTCCTAGGCAGAAATGACTTAAATGCTAGTAACAATTTCATGGTATGATGATGTAAAATATGGAACACTTGAGTGTGAACATATGAACTCTTGAAATAAGTGTGGTGACGAATGTGATTCAAAAATACAAACGTACTGATTTGTGACCATTGATGTCTTAGGTGGTGCGGTCGGGATTTGACCATCGTCAAGACAAGAACAACCCACAGGTGGAGCAGATAGGTGACTTGCACCTTCCTTTTTCATACGTTGAATAATGAAATACTTTAACATGAATATTACCATATTGTGTTAGAACCGATATTAGATTGTCGAACGCTTAAATGTTGAGAAATGAATGATTAGCTTCGGCTAATGGCATTCGAATGGATGGCCGGGACAAAGAATGATTAGCTTCGGCTAATGGCATCCGAATGGATGGCCGGGACAATGAATGATTAGCTTCGGCTAATGGCATCCGAATGGATGGTCGGGACGAATGAATGATTAGCTTCGGCTAATGGCATCTGAATGGATGACCGGGACGAACGATTGATTAGCTTTGGCTAATGGCATCCGAAGTGGATGACCGGGGTGAGTGAACGGTTAACCTCAGCAAATGATGCCTTAAGAGGATAACCGGGTTTAAGATTATGGTTGATTGCCAAAAATTGGTGCATCTATATGTACTACAAGCTGTTTATAACCGGGTTTAAGATTATGGTTGATTGCCAAAAATTGGTGCATCTATATGTACTACAAGCTGTTTATACCAAGTACATGAAGAAATTATAAATGTTAATGCTTCATTTAACTGCCAAACCGTTTAGTTACCATTATTATTATTATTATTATTAAGGAATTACATTCTCTTAAATGTTTTGTACTGCTGCAGGGACGTCACACCAACGAGACGTCTAGGAAACTCGATACACGGGAACCTACTTTTGCAAGGAATCATGTAGATGCATTCTAAATCACAATGTATTTTGCATGAATCAATGTACTAAATGTTTAACTTTTATTAGATCCTTTTGTTTAAATTTGTAATGGCTATTAGTAGGATAGGAATGCAAACTCATGTCTATGTACGTATATTTTTAATATGAACTTCTAATCATGCAACCATAATATTACGTGTTTATGTAAGATTCTCTTTTAAATGAAATGTTGATTGTATGGATTGTATCTTGATGATGTAAGGGATCAAATTCGCTGATCACCGGCACCATGTGTGTTAGGTATATATATATATAAAAAATAAAAAAATTCACTATTGTTTTGGGCTTGAAAAACCAGGTTATTACACACATGGTGTGTAGATAACATGTTTTGAGTTACGAGAAGCATTGCTTTAAAACTTTAGGTTTCTGAGAAAATAGTTACAAAAAGCAGATACAAGGACCACTGGTTATTTGATTTTCCATATCCTGTACTCTCTTTACTTGGACCTAAGTATTTGTGCTTCACTCAGCATTACAAAATTGGATTTTGATCAAATTAAAAATCAATAAATTATACTCTCTTTTGAAGCCCCGATAATTTTAAGCAAATAGAGTGTAAAATTGAAAATTTTGATTTATCTTCTTTTTTATTGCCAAGATTAATGTCCCAGCAACCAAACAGAACTTAGATTGGCATAATCGACTAAGCTAGCATATAAACTTTAACTCATGTTGAGAAAATCAACCTGACATGAAACAAATGCATCCATACTGAGACTTATATTCTTGAATTGGTGGTTTGGCTTCACGCCTTCACCATCTTATTAGCCAACTAAGAGCTGGCAATGGTCCCAAATGAGAAAACAATTCAGTTGTCTACACATTGACAATTGTTTTAATTCGCCAAAACAATTAAATCTGTCAGACTACATTTCTCTTTATCTCTATAACATATTAAGAACACACTCTCTATATTAGTACAATGCATTTAAGTTCTAGTCTCAATATTTAAATCTAGAAAATAAAAGAAAGAAAACAAACCTCCTTAATATAGAAATAATTCGATCACCACAAGAATAGATAAGCAAAGTTCACTCTCTATTACTTGTTGAAAATGAGCTCATATTTTCTTTGCACTTCTTGACAACTAAAAATCATCTGGAACAGACACAGAGTGGAAATGACAGAAGGGGGTTTAAGACCAACATTCTTTATTTTTTTTATAGTAATCGAGTATATTATAAATAAGGCGACCCCATTAAGAAGATGAGGGCTGTAGTAAGGAAGATTACAGGGGGAAATTAAAACATAAAGAGAACGAGGAATTTACAACCCCGACTAGTTAGTCCAGTTCATGATACATTCAGGATTTCTATAAAGATCGGAGCCTGTGTAACTGAAATTTTTAACAGAGGACTTCAACCAAAAGGCCAACCGATGAAAGGTGAGGTCAAAAATCACATCCCAGTCTGGATTTTGGAGTCGAAGATCATATTGTTGCGCTCTATCCAAATTGACCAGTATAATCCTTTACAAAGAAGGGTAATTGCTTGACGTTGAAAACTTCCTTTTAACAGGCCGGGCCATTCCTAAAGGTTATGATTTGGGTCTTTTGGCAGACAGCCTACACACCCAAACCAACTAAAGAGTGTACCCCAGAGAGACCAAGATGTAGGACAGAGATGGAAAAGATGATGTATAGTCTCAATCTCCTTGCAGCAGAAAGGGCAAAGAGCTTCCTCATAATTGATGATTCTTCTCTTAGCTAAGAAATCTTTTGTGCAAACACTGCCATTTAGGAGAAGCCATATGAACACATCTATTTTCGGAGGCGCAAACCCTTTCCAAAGCAGAGCAGGGGAGTGAAGGTTTGTTGAAACAATTAAACCATCAAGAAGATGGCACCCTGAGGAGACTGTGTAAACGTTGGAGCCGTGGGATTTCCAAATCTTGCTGTCTTCACCATCAGAGAAGACTAGACCACGTTCCACTTCTGTTTAAGACCAACATTCTCATACCAAGATTAATTAGTTTCCCTAGTATTGATCAACTAAGAAAACTAATTCAAAAGCCCCATAAACAAATAAACTTCAAGGTTGCAGAATGTAGATCACTCACCAGATTAATCGATTTGCTTTTAGAAGTACAAGTCAGTGGAGATTTGGAGAATGAAAAGGATGTTATTGCCCGTTGGTTAGTGAAGAAAAAAAGAGAGGCCTGAAGGTGAAATAGAGGCTAAGAGGCAGATTGCAGTGATGGACTGATGGCTTGTTTTGGAACACTCAACAGTCAACACTGAAAGACTTTGAGGAAGAGAGGCTTGGCCACTGCTTGCTAGGGTTAATGTGGAATTGTGGAATATGGATGGCTAAGTTTTTCAACTTTTTGGTGCAGTTACTGTAACTGCAGTGCAATATATATATATATATATATATATATATATATATATATATATATATATATATATATATATATATATATATTCCTTGTGAAATCGAGTTCAAAATCATGATTTCAATCAATTTCAACAATTTAATACAATTTTACTACGATTTAATCCCTTTTCGAGTTTTTAATTTGATTTAATACGATAAGCATGTGTTGCGTCATAAAATCATATGATTTTATGAGTCAACTCGTGATTTTAACAACATTGGTTGTACTCCTCCCACGGTTCCTTCTGAATTCACAAATAAACCATTTTAGTTCATGTCCAATTTACATTTCGCAAATAGCAAGACAACAACAACAACATTTACTCTTTGCGTTCCATTATCTTAAATCATTACACATATTATCAAATTCATTTTCAAAATTGGTTTATTCCCTTTCAGTGTCAAGGTAAGACGTTACAAAATTCTGGTGGGAAGGAAACAGGGTTCTGCCCCTATTGCGGCTAAACTTCCCTATTTTATCAACTCGTTGAATATACTAGCAGGGACTGCAACTCAACCTTTCCTTATATATTTATCTATATCTGGAGCTCTAGAGCTCTTAATCAAGTGATGTCGTATTTGTTGGAAAGCTAACATCTCCAGCTACAATTTCTATAATAGATATTTCTCATATTTTTTTCATTCTGAGGCCCAAATCTCCTCCAGAACAGGGGTGACGAATCTGCACGGATTTTGTTGGCAATTCCTACGTGAGTTTTCCGCCAACCTCCATTCTTCTTTTCTTCTACAACATTTATTTTCTATGTTTTCTTACATTTTATGATTTCTCCCATGCCAAAATCATGAGCTATACCTATGGTTAATAATTTCATCTTCGCTTCACATAACACGCATCAAACTCGTGAAGTCCTCTACTATCAAATTTTTTCACACTTTTCTCTATTAGTGAGCTTTTCACTACAATTAATTCATGCATCAAGGTTATTTAATACACCAGAATTCTTCTTCCCTCCTCTCAATTGACTCTTGGCTGAACTTGACCTAAAGGAACTAAGGTTCCCTTTCTCTTTCTAGTCAAATTTTTTTCTTGCTTCATTCACCCATTGTTCACATCATATACATACTATAAGTGTTCATCAACATAAATTTCAGAATTCCCTTCTTCCCCATTCAATCCTCACATGGTCGACCACTCAAACCCTTGAGTTAATGATTTTTCTTTAACAATTTTGCATGTTTTTCATGTTCAGAATATTTTATGTTAGCTCAACTAACTTCATTCTAATAATTTCTACACTTTCCTTAAATTTTTATTCAAGAACCTTAATTTATAAAATCTAAAATTGATGAATAATTCCTAATTAATTATTAAATTGTTTTCCCTAACGCACTCAAGTTCACTTTACTCATTTTTTTTTAATTTTTTTTTTGTGATGCGCTTGGTTAAATTAATATATATATATTTTTACCATGATCACTCTTTTTTTTCTTGGTTCAATACATCTAATGTAGTTAGATAAGATAAGTTTATTTAACCCAGCTAAATTTATGATACAAATCACAGTCACAACCTTTTCTCACTTTTATAATACACATTTGCAGTCTCTTAACATTTTTTTTTAAAGCTAAGATTTTTTTTCCTGCATGCGGCCTAGCACGGATCGTGGCCTAGTACAATCTACATACAAATGATCTAAAGACCGCATGTCACTAATAACAAACACAACAAATATATTTGCCCATACCACACCCAAATCTCGAGAGAGAAAAGGTCAGTAACAAAATCCAAGTGTAGGAGCTCTAAGATTCCACCCTTCCACGTGTGCTTTTGCATGTCTCCAAATCCAAACACGTGTCCCATCCATACAAAATAAACCAAACCAAATTCTATTTACCACCCTTCAGTAAACCCGTACTTGCTGTCTTCATCTCTCTCTTTCTATCCACAAAATCTCCCTAATGGCTGACCGTGCCCCTACCCAGAGAGCTACAAGACCCACCACCACTCCCACAACCCACAATGGCTCTACATTTCTACGTAAACTCCAAGTCCATATCGGATCAAACTCAAGCCAACTTGTTGGTTTGTTGACTCTTATCATCTCCGGCTCCATTCTCCTTCTCCTTACAGTGATCACTGTCACAGGATCAGTACTCGGGTTGACCCTTTTAACTCCTTTGATCATCATTTCAAGCCCCATATGGATCCCTATAGGCATAGTCCTCTTGTTTGTTTTTGCTGGGTTCTTATCTTTTTGCGGGTTCGGATTGGCCGTCGTGGCTGGATTGTCATGGGTGTATAAGTATTTTAGAGGGTTGAATCCACCTGGGTCGGACCAGGTCGATTATGCTCGTAACAGAATCTACGATACAGCGAGCCATGTGAAGGACTACGCCAGGGAGTATGGTGGGTACTTGCAGAGCAAGGTGAAGGATGCGGCTCCTGGTGCCTGACAAGCTGGTTAATTAGTGGTGGCCGGCAGGGTTTGGGTTCTGCCGAACTGGATTTGGGCAAACCGGGCGTCATTATCTCTCTCTACTTAATTTACTCTTTTTTTTCGTGATGTTGTCTATTTGATATGGTGGCATTTACTTTTCTTCGTGTTGATGGAATCATGGAAAGGGTGTCTGTTTGTGTCTATTTAAAGCTTGGAGTTTGGCACATTATTATTTGTTTAATATTTTTGAACATTTCATAAACTATCGCATTTCCTGAGCAAGCTCATAGTAAGTAATTTAGAAGAAGACAATGCCAGCAATCCAGAAGAAGAACAATATATGAATACTATCTAGGGTGAAAAAAAGCACACAATAAAAGAGATTAATCGAGGCTAAACCGACATATATATCATAATCCTGAGCCGTGGTGGAGCCAAGGGATTTCAGTCCAAATTATGACTTGCAAAAAATATCAAAGTGGAAAATCTTGATTTTGATTCTAAAATTGAAGTTCTTATTGGATGAACGATTACAATTCATTAAAGTTTAAGAGATCTGAGAAGGATTCTTGTTTTGGTATTAAATTTATATGGATATTTAGCATTACTACTTGACATTTCAATAAATTAAAACATTATATCTCACTGTTACTATGAATGAAAAATATTTTAAAAAAACATATACATCATAATATTAAATACTTATTTAATATCAGTATCAACATGCAACTCAATGACACAATCTATTACTATACAATAATTTTTCTAAGAAGACTAAAAATATCTTTCTTTTTTTCTATTGTTAAAGTACATTTTTTTTTATTGTTATTTGCTATTCACAAGTTATCTTAAAAACAATGTCAATCACCAATCTATCCATTAATAGCATAACAAAACACCACAATCAATAACAAACATTAACCTCTCCATCAATAGTATAATAACCAATAACTCACTAGTAGATACTTGCAATTCTACTCACCACAAGGTAACTAAAACGCCATTCACCACGCTCCACGAGGTAAGCTAACATGGCCAAGGTGTATAAATACTTCGGGTCACAAAGTAAGCAGTGAAATACAAGTTTATTCGACAATACGAAACACACAATATTCATAGATATTCTCTCCCACTTTCTTTACTCTAAATATTCATTATTTATCTCCTACAATTTACTTACTTAAGAATCGAAGGGTCTACTATTCTGATAATGAACTTGTCTTGTAGGGATTTCTAAGACTAATAACAAAATCTCCACTCAAGACCTAGCACTTTTAACCTATGAGCAAGACATGGAAAGCTCAAATCCAATATGAAGTTTTCATAACTTCATTAGTTGTGTCGTCTATGAAAAACTAAACAAAAGTTGGTTCATTCTTATTTCTCACATTAACAGAAATGCTTTACATGGTTGACAACTTAGAAAATCCAAGAAATAGGAGTGTCACCGACCTACCCACCATAGGTACTCTTCTAGATCTCTACCAACTCTCCCATCAAGTGAAGGTGCTCAATGTCAACAAGTTATAAAACAACAATTTTTTCACTCTGTCATTCCCTCAATAAAAAATACAAAGCATAGCTCCATTGCATGCACCATTAAATGAACAAAGACAAATCTAATTATCTAAAAAAACAGGATAAAACAACGTGTAAGCAAGTAGGCATGAGAACACTCGTACTCTAACTCTTTAAAAGTGTCATTCATACCATAAAGAGCATTTCACAACAAGTCCTAGATATAAGAATGGCTATAACAATCAATCTCCCTCTAAATTTTACTCACATAGTTCTCGTTTAAAAAGACCTCGACACAATATGAGATTTGTAACTACACGAGCTCCTAACAATGAATATTGTCCCATCCAATTGGGGGATTCTCCATTTTATTAACAAGTGTCACACACTCATTTCTCCCAAGATTATGTATCCGTCAAGGCCAATTTAGGCAATTATAATGGGCTTACAAACTCAAGAAAGCACATACAAAACATACAAAGCATCTTAGATATTGTAACACAAGATAGTGATGTCGTGTGCAAAGTTCTTATAGTAATATTTTATGGGTATGCTTAGGTATGGTACCATAACCTAGATCTTGGCTTCATCTTTAACTTCATGATCTTAGAGCCAAACTCATCTCCCAGTTCGGTACAAGCATACCGGTTAAGAAGAGCATCACTAAACTCTTCTTCATCACACAATAAGAAGATGAAATCAACATAGCATGTCTTCTAAGGCTTACCGAGAAAATATTGAACATGAAAGTCTACTCGAACCTATTTTCATTAAAGCCTTGATTAGTAAGGTCTACAATTATTCTTATGATAACGATTGTATATTCTCCCCTCATGAACTCTTCTCAATGTGAAACAAATAATGAAAAACCATATTCGAGTACAAGAAATGAGTGTGACCAAACAAGAACACCCTCATTTCTAGCTATAAGAAGCAAAATCTCCTTAAAGCCATCGATCTCCTAGAAGTACAAAGACATTAAAAAAGAATATTAAGAGATCCATTCATTATCAACTGACATTTTATAAGCTCATGACCACATCTTTGATCACCATACATGTTGAGGTATTGGTTGCTATCAAGAGAAAAGAGTTTGTACGATATCAACCTCTTATAAAGAATGTCGCCAACACAAGGAACCTTAACAAATTTTTATATTTCCAATGGAAAATCTCAATGTCTTCATAAGAATCTCCACATCTTCATGTAACATTTCCCTACATAATGCTTTGATACTAATTTCATGATCGCAAAGCATTCTCTATTTTTTACTTAATGATGTTCTCTGCTCTAAGAAAAATAAACAAACTAATTGAACTCTTATCTATCTTGCAGTCACGTTAATAAAAGCCACGATAAGGTAACATGACATGTATGAGACATTACATGTATTTTTAAGTTCTTACATGTCAAATCTTAAATTTTATCAAGATTATCAAAATACATATATGATATTTTTCATAAACAAAAATTCAATAAAATCACAATACTATCAGCCACAATCATAAGAAAATAATCACATCAATGATCAATTAAGCGAATCAAATAAAAATTATCAAGAAGTTTAGGGACTGAGCTATTACTTTGAGATAGAACTCATTCTTATAATATCATATATTTATTATAATTTTTTCTGTCTCAATTATTTTAGGTTAAAAGTATTGGAAATCAATTCTTAAAAAAAAAGAAAATAAAAAGAAAATTCTCATAATAAATAAGAACATATCCATTTTATCTTTATATAAATATACATGCATTTCATGTGCGTGTATGTTTTTTATTTTTTAGATTGGATATTGATTTTTGCCCTTGCACACACTACATAACTCTTTTAGCACACATTATTTTTAGGTTAGCATGAGAAATATAAACTTTACATTCTCAAATCCTTAAATATGATAGGTTTGGTCTCTTACCCTTTTATATTTCATGATATAAAATCTTATATTGATGTTAGCTAAGTAATCCATCTTATTGAGGTCCATGCTATCTAGTGGGTTACCGCTTATTCTTTTTCTTTATTTCTTATGATGAATATACTATACTGGAATTGTAGAGGAGTCGATAATATTAAATTTTGCTCAATCATGCATGATTTTAGAAGAATTTACAGGTTAAACATTTTGGCATTTGCCGAGCCTAGGGTCTCTGGGAAAGGGGCTGATAAAATTATAGAAAAATTGAAGTTTGATTCAATTTTAGAGAGTTGAGGCTCAGTGTGGATCAGGGGGGTCTTTGGTTACTGTGGGATAAAGTTTAAGTTTATATAAAGATCTTACAGCACTCTCGGTGCTTCATACATACAATTGCCAATGATAGGGGTGGGGAGTCTTGGCTCTGTACAGTGGTTTATGTCCATCCTAGTGAAGTTGAAGAGAGAATGCTTTGAGCAACTCAGAACCCTATCCCAATCAATCTCTTCTCCTAGGCTTGAGGGTATTCAATGGGCTTTAACTCAAGGAGACAACCCGTTCGAGTAAGATGTAGAAAGAAAACTATCGGATGAATTCAACCAGAATCTAGCTCGAGGAAATTCATTGGTTTCAAGAATCAAGATGCCAATGGATATGCTTTGGGGACAAGAATTCTTCATCCTTCCATATAAAGACTGTGATTAGAAGACAAAAAAAAAAGACCAAGGCATTGAAAGATTCAAGTAATCAGTGGATGTGGCATGAGGAAATGCTGAAAGGAATGGAAGTGGAGATTTATAAGCAACTCTACACAGTGCAGGATAACTCCGGGCAGTCATTTCCATTAAGAGGTATGTTCCCAAATTAAATAATCTGAGTAAAGAGCTACTGATTAATGTGGTTATTATGGATAAGGAGATTAGAAAAACATTGTTTGATATGAAGCCATACACAGCTTCAGGTCTAGATGGATACCGGCCTTTCTTTTAGCAGTCACAATGGAATGCGCCTGGACCCCCTGTGTGCAGTTTCCTTCGGCAAGTTGCCTTTGGATCGGTTAATTTGGCTACAATCAACCAGACCTTTCAGAGCCAACTCTTCCTACATCCAAATATAAAGCTGAGTTCTAATGATAATGGAAATAAAGTGATTGAAGGAAGAAAAGGCAAGCAACATCATGGCCAACCTGGAACAACAAATCCAAAAAAAATGGAACAATGCGAAGTTAGTAAAAGAAATAGGTCGCGCTTTACTGTGATGCTTGTGAGTAAATCAGCCTCACCTGCATTTTACATAATCTGAAATCATGAGCTAACACAATAAAAGTCAAGCAGCAAATAACATCTTTCCATCCTGCATATACTCATGGAAATCAATCTCATAGAGAGAGCTTATCCCTATCTTTTAGCAACTAGTGAATAGGAAGAAGTTTAGGAAAAAAAAAACAATATGCATGCGGAAATTCTTTTGAATTGACTCTAAAAAAGAAGACGGTGCTGCCAAAGTCAACAATGTTGGGTACTAATTTGGTGCCACTTGTAGTATCAATTGGTGCCTCTTGTCTTTTGCAAGACCAAAGGCTGAATGCTTGCCTATAAATAGGCAATGCATTCAAGCCTTAAGCACACTAAGGTAGAGAGCAAGAAGAGAAAAGGTAGAGAGAGAGTAATCCCACAAAGTTGTGAGGTATTTGTGAGAGAGTAAGTGAGGTGTTTTCTCATAGTAATAGAGAGATTTCAGTTGTTCTTTTATTAGTAGAGAGATGTTGTAATTCCCACATTACTTAGTAAAATCCTTCTATACTGCATTTCATGTTTACATGCCAGTATCCTAATTGTGGTATCAGAGCTCTTGGTTGGTGTTGTTAATAGACAAAAGTTATTCATGTATACGATTACTATTCATGTCTACGACACTATTCACCTTACGGTACCGTTCACATACGTTACTGTTGGTGTATAAAAAAATAAGTGTGGTGACTAAATACAGTCTAGAAAGTTCTATCTAAGGAGATTAGGTTTTAAACGAGATCGTTTGTGACCCCTCCAATCTTTCCTGGAAACTTACTTAGTGAAGTATTATTCACACGATACTATTTCTGTATACGTTGCAGATTAGTAAAATGGTGATAGCTGAATAGATCACGGTGAATAAAATGGCAGCAAAGTACGAGATTAAGAGGTTCAAGGGGAGCAATTTCTCACTATGAAAAATGAGAATCAAGGCAGTTTTAAGAAAGACAATTGCTTGGCAGCAATTGGAGATAGACTCGCGGAGATCACTGATAATGTAAAATAGAATGAGATGGATGGCAATGATATTGCTTACATACATTTCGCATTAGCTGATGAAGTATTATCAAGTGTGGCAGAGAAGAAAACAACTAATGAGATATGGGATACTCTAATAAAGCTATACGAGTCCAAGTCTTTGCACAATAAGATTTTCTTAAAAGGGAGACTTTATATCCTTCGAATGACAGAAACCACGTTGGTGACTGACCATATTAACACAATAAAAACTCTATTTTCATAACTCACTACGTTGGGTCAACAAATAGAGGAAAATGAACGTGCAGAGCTTCTACTTCAAAGTCTTCCTGATTCGTATGATCAACTTATTATCAACTTGACCAATAATATCCTCTCAGACTATTAGTCTTTGATGATGTTGTAGCCACTATCTTGGAAGAAGAAAATATGCGAAAAAACAAAGGAGACATAAATAGTTCAAACCTAGCAAAGGCGTTGTTGATGTCAAGAGGAAGATCAACGAAACGTGGCTCTAGTGGGAATCAAATGCAAAGGAGGTCCAAATTAAGAAGTAAGAAGACTGTGAAATGCTACAACTGTGGCATAATAGGGCACTTCAAAAGGGATTGTTGGTTTAAAAAGGGTATAGAGAACATTGCAGAGTCATAAAAACCTCAAGGATGTGTTCAAGCACCTCAGAAGATGACGATGTTTTATATAGTGAAGCAGCGACAGTCTCTATGATAGAAAAGAGCTCACTGAGGTTTGGTTAATGGATTCAGGAGCAATAAGGCATACAGCTCCTAATCGAGATTGGTTTCATACATATGAACCCATCTCTGAAGGCTCAGTGTTCATGGGTAATGATCATGCTCTAGAGATTGCTAGCATTGGCACCATCAAATTGAAGATGTATGATGGCTCAATTCGTACTATTTCAGGAGTGCGATATGTGAAAGGCTTAAAGAAGAATCTTTTATCCGTGGGACAATTTGATAGTCTTGGCTGTAAGATTCGAACAAACAATGGAATCATGAAAATTATCAAAGGAGCACTAGTGGTTTTAAAGGCAAGAAAGATAGTTGCAAACTTGATTGTGTTAATGAGAGAAACACATCATGAGGCAGAGGCGTCAATCGCATCAGCCAGTCTTGCAGAAGAGAAGATGATGATGTGGCATAAAAAACTAGGCCACATGTCAAAGAAAGGTTTGAAAATTCTCTCTGATCAGAAATTACTCCCTTGGCTTACAAAGTTTACTTTACCCTTTTATGAGCATTATGTTACAAGTAAACAACACAGGTTAAAGTTTGGCACATCAACAACTAAGAGCAAATGTATCTTAGACCTGATTCACTCTGATGTTTGGCAAGCACCGATTATATCCTTGGGATGAGCAAGATACTTTGTATCATTTATAGATGATTTCTCCAGGAGATGTTGGGTGTATCCAATTAGAAGGAAGGTAGATGTGCTCACAGTCTTTAAAACCTTCAAAGCGCTGGTAGAACTTGAATATAAAAAGAAGATCAAGTGTTTGAGGACTGATAATGGAGGAGAATATACTAGTGATGAATTTGATAACTTTTATCAATATGAAGGTATCAAAAGGCAGTTCATAACGACATACACTCCACAATAAAATGGAGTGGCAGAGCGGATGAACAAAACTCTATTGGAAAGAATAAGAGAAATGTTGAAGGCTGCAGGTCTAGGAAAGCCATTCTGGGCAGAAGCAGTCAATACCACCTGTTATGTGATAAATCGATCTCCATCAACTACAATTGAGCTGAAGACACCGATAGAGATGTGGACTGGAAAGCCAGCTGATTATTCTCGATTGCATATATTTGGAAGTTCTGTGTACGTGATGTATAATACTCAAGAAGGTAGCAAGCTGGATTCAAAATCTAGAAAATATGTATCTTGGGATATGCTGATGGAGTAACGCTTGTGGGATCCCACTGCCAACAAGGTAGTCATCAACAAGGATGTCATATTTGCAAAAGATAAAATGCAAATGGAAGAACATAATAGCATTTTAAAGGAGACTACAACAGTCCAGATGGAAAATACTCAAAATCATACTTCTTCTAAAGCAGCACCAGAGCATGAAGAACAAAAACAAAAAGAGTTTGAAACTCTTAAAGTTCGACGGACAACTCGTAAAAGAAGACCACCGGCTTAGCATTCAGAATATATTACTAAGAGCAACATTACATACTATCTTTTAACGGAGGATGGAGAGCCATCAAATTTTCATGAGGCTATAAAAAGCACAGATGTATCCATGTGGATGACAACAATGCAAGAAGAGATTAAAGCTCTACACAAGAATAACACTTGGGATCTTGTTTCGCTACCATAAGGAAGGAATGCCATTGGCAACAAATGGGTTTACAAGATAAAATGTAATGGCAATGATCAAATGGAGCAGTATTGTACAAGATTGGTGGTGAAAGGATATGCTCAGAAAAAAGGAATAGATTTCAATGAGATATTTTTTCCGATGGTACGACTTACTATAATCAGAGTAGTCTTGGCGATGTGTGCTATATTTGATCTTCACTTAGAGCAGGTAGATGTGAAAACTGCATTTCTTCATGGAGAACTTGAAGAAGAAATTTATATACTCCAACTAGAGGGTTTTGCTGAATTAAAGGCACAATTGGCTAGGGAGTTTGATATGAAAGGACTTGGGACCAGCAAATAAGATTCTAGGGATGCAAATTCACCGAGATAGAAGTAAGAGGAAGATTTGGCTTTCTCATAAGAATTATTTGAAGAAAATCTTGCAACGCTTCAACATGCAAGATTCTAAGCCAATTTCCACCCCACTTCTTATTAACTTCAAATTATCCTCAAGTATGTCTCCTAGCAATGAAGCAGAGAGGATGGAGATGTCTCGAGTACCGTATGCATCAGCAATGGGAAGTTTAATGTTTGTCATGATATGTACAAGACCAGACATTGCACAAGCAGTGGCAACAGTTAGTCGATATATGGCAAATCTTGGTAGAGAGCATTGGAATACTATTAAGAGGATCTTGAGATGCATCAAGGGTATCTCTGATGCCACATTACATTATGGAAGATCAGAATCTACTGTCAGAGGTTATGTTGATTCAGATTTTGCTAGCGACCTTAAGAAAAAAAAATCCACTACAGGCTATGTGTTCATAATTGCAAGAGGAGCTGTGAGCTGGGTCTCTAAACTTCAGACCGTTATAGCATTATCCACAACAGAAGCTAAGTACATGGCAACTACATAAGCTTGTAAAAAAACAATATGGATGAAAAAACTTATGGAGGAGTTCGGGCACAAACAAGAGAAGATTCTTTTGTATTATGACAGTCAGAGTGCCTTGTATATTGCAAGGAATCTAGCGTTTCATTTAAGAACAAAACACATAGATGTTCAGTATCACTTTGTTCACGAAATGGTGGAAGATGAAAGTGTAGATTTTCAGAAGGTTCACACAAAAGAAAAACCCAGCAGATGCTTTGACCAAACCAGTCAACACTGACAAGTACATATGATGCAAATCCTCTTATGGCCTAGCAAAAATATAAGCAACATGAAGATGACAAGTATAGAAAGGATAGAAGAATCATAGATAATCAAGGGTGAATACTTGATTAAATCATCAAAGTTTTCAAGTGGGAGAATGTGAAGCCAGCTGGGCAGCAATTGGTGCTGCCAAAGTCAACAATGTTAGGCACTAATTCGGTACCACTTACAACACCAATTGGTGCCTCTTGTCTTTTGCAAGACAAAGGCTGGATGCTTGCTTATAAATATGCAATGCATCTAAGCCTAAAGCACACCTAGGTAGAGAGCAAGAAGAGAGAAGGTGAAGAGAGAGTAATCCCACAAAGTTGTGAGGTATTTGTGAGAGAGTAAGTGAGGTGTTTTCTCCTAGTAATAGAGAGATTTTAGTTGTTCTCTTATTAGTAGAGAGAGGTTGTAATTCTCATATTACTTAGTAAAATCCTTCTATACTTGCCCGTGAATGTAGCCAAATTTGGGTGAACCACGTAAATTCTTGTGTGTGTCATTTCTCATTTTATCCGATCCCTTGCCTTTTATTTTGTCAGGTTTGCATGCCAGTATCCTAACAAGCAGAAGAATCATAAATAAAACAAACAAAGAATGGGCAGTAACGAAACATGTTGACTATTTAAAAAGAAAAGGTTGAACATCTAATATAAAATATGCTTCTCATATAGTTGGATTTTAATCATCACTTTTTTTTTTCTTTCTTCTAGGGCATTTTTCCTCCCCCCCCCCCCCCCATTTTGACACTGTAGTGATCTTCGTAACAATGAGCTTTTTTGCAGCAAAAAAAAATCCCAGTTTTCCACCAACACATATGCATAGCTTTCTTCCCTCCTCATCTTTTTTTCTTTTTTTCAACCTTTTTAGAGGCCCATGCAGAGCAAATATTTTGACTTCCATACGAAAAATAATCGAACCATGTGTCGGAAAGCTTGGGCCATGTTAAACCAAACTTCTAGCTTACATAAGTGATACTGTTATTAAAATGTCCAAAGAATAAATCATTGTCGTATGTGTACGAAGTCATGATGATCATCCTTTCAAATTAGATTTAATGATGTTAAAAAAACAAGGATTCTTCTCATTTTATGGTTTAAAAGTTTAGAATTGCCACCGGTGTTTTGATAATTAGAAACTCTAATTAGCCTATAGATTCTAGATAAAATGATTGGTTGTGTATAAGAAAGATAGTATCACCCTAAATACATGCATCCTATCTAAAATAAGTTGCATTACTTATTTGTTTTATTATTACTAACGCTCTGTTGTGTTTTTTTAATCATTAGTTTGTTTATTGGTTAAAGTAGATCCACCTCATAAAGATGGACCATGATTTTATAGATCAAACCTCGTCATTCTAAAGCCACAATATATTTTATATTTTTGTTTCTCTAAACACCAAGAGTACATCTTACATATAAGTTTGTAATTCCTAATATTAAAAATAAACAAAAGGAGAGAGAAGGGGGTCATTTTATTTATTATGTGCTTAATTTATCTTTTTTAATATTGAAAATACATCTTACATATAAGTTCATAAATCCATATATTAAAAATAAATAAATTACTTTTTTTGGTGTTTTTAAAATTTAGACCAAGTTCTAATGGACTTTATAAACTTGCTATAAAATCCAAGCATATAAAAGCAACATATTTTTATTTTTGTTGGAAAAATTTAATATGCAAAAACAATTTTTTTCTTAAAAAAGAACTTGGCCATGATGCAAATAAAAAAAAAGTTGTTGAGTTTGTTTTTTGGTATTTTCCTTTTTTTAATGTTTTTTGTCCATTTATCTAACACATGCTAAAAAATTTTAAGCATCTCTCTCACACACATAAATCCCTTACACTAATTAACTCACACACCTTACAATTATACACATTTACAATTATTATAACAATTCAACAATAATCCTAAACAACACATTAAATAATCCAAAATCCAAAATGGACCTTTAGGAATGTTAGGAATAGATGGGAGCTATTGAGATTAGAATAAGAAGGCTGCTGAAAGAGAACTGGAGGTTCATGAACATAGGTGGCGCGTGGTCTCCACATGCCACCACTAGCATGTGGAACCACGCGTCGCTGCCATTAGGAGGAGAAAAACAAACTAGTAGATCTAGAACAACTTCTTCTTTTCTTTGATTTTTTTTTTTGAAAAAGCCAACATAAACTCGATGAAAAAAAAATAATCAAAGATTTTAAAATGAACACGTTACTAACTAAACGCATTGAAAACAAATCTTTGGATTTTGGATTCTTTTGAAAACATGTTAAAAGTGATGAAAATGATATGAAAACGTGTGTGTGTGTATTTGGATTTTTTTTTATTTCTTTTTCACTATTTTAGGATTTTTTTGAAAAAAATATTTTAAAAAGAGGGTAAGAAATTGGATTAGGATAGTTGCTTCCTTTTTATAATACTTACTATATAGTCTTGTAAGGGACTTTAAAAAATAAGTTTGTAAATAAAAGAAAATAAAGTCTTCCCAGGTTGGGAGAAAAATTCATTGGGAAGTTTTGATATTAACAAATCATGAGATAGTTATCCTTGTAGATGTTTCAAAACTCAATTATTTTGAAAATTAGGGGTTTTCTCTTTGTTTTAAAAAATGTTGTTATTCAGGTGACTTGCCTATTTTTTTGAAAAATATCTAGGATTTTTCACGAATAGTCTATGTTCGGATGACCTATCCGTAGTCTATGTTTAGGTGACCTACCCATGGTCTATGATTATGTGACTTGCCTATGGTCTTTGATTAGTTGGCCTGCCCATGGTATGTGTTTAGTTGACCTGCCCGTTATGTGAAGAATATATAGGATTTTTCAAGGTGGTTAAAATCGCGATTCGACTCATAAAATCGTACGATTTTACGAGTCAATGTAGGCTTTACGTGCTAAATCGTTCATAAAACTCAGAAATGGGTAAAATCAGGTTAAAATCGTTAAAATTGGGTGAAATCGCATAAAATCACGATTCACCACCAATTGAACGAGTTTACCCGCAGAAGATAAAATTGCAATTTTGATTACAGGTGTCGACTGCCTATTGGCATTTGGCCTATTACAGAACAAAACAAAAAATTGCAAAATCACGTATTCACGTTCAGAACAGACTTCACAAAGAAATTGCAATTGAAATCCCTAAATTTCTAAATCCTCACTAAGGATTCCTCAGTCTCTTAATATCTTTCTCTCAGTCGTCCAAGGTCCAACAATCAACCACCGGTACACCACCAACAACCCTCATCTTTTTTATTTTTCTATCATCGACGACGTCCTTTTCACCAGCACCGTGAGAACCAGAGTCCACACAATAACAACGGCATCTCTCCAGTCTCCACCAGGTAAGTTACTATGTTTATCTTTTTTCACCTCCTGCAAAAATTCAATGGTTCTCTCTTCTCGGTTGCTAACTACCAGCCTACCAGGGCCAAAGGTGCTGTTTTTTTCCCTGTCCATTTCTTACTCTATTTTTAAGGTTTCTAATATTAGTTTGATTGGATTCGCAGGCTCCAAGTTTGATTGGATTCGTGATTGATTTTCTCTGGTTGCAATATTGATATGCTCAGAATAGAGGTAAGAACCTATATTTGTTTTTTTCCCTGTCCGTTTCTTACTCTGTTTTTAATCTTTGCATGACTGTTTTTTAGGTGCTTTAATCTTTACAGTTTACTCTAATGATGTTAAAGATTGAGAATTTGAGATTTTGATTTAAAGTTTCTGTCTATCTTTGAGATTTTGGATTTGAATTTTTGATTCAAAGTTTACCGTGTGTGTGTGTTTATATAGATAAGTCATAAGTGTGATGAATGGATTTGGATTTATTGTAATTTAGAGTGTTTCAAGTTAACTGGGTTGTAACTTGTGATGAATGGATTTGGCTTCTGGATTTATCTTTGAGATTTTGCATTCGAATCTTTAAGAGTATGTTGTTTTTATGCTTGTCTGTTGCCTTTACTGATGGTTTATCGTGTGTGTGTGTTTATCTTTGTAACTCTAATGTTGTTGATTTTGCGTTCAAAGTTTACCGTGTGTGTGTGTTTATAACTGCTTGCCTTTGCTGACTTATCTCTCAAATTCTCAATGTTAGTGAGCTGATTCTAGTACTTCTATTTTCAGTTGGAATAGAAGATGGCTATTATTTTATTATAGTGTGTACTAAAATCAATTATCTTAGGTTTTTTGATTGGATACTAATATAGAAGATGGGTTGTTATGTATTATGGTATTTCTTTTTTAACAAAAAAAATTAATTACAATTATAATATGTTTGGATTGATTATAGAGCTGATTTGAATTGATTCTTGAATTGTTGAACTTATGGTATCTAGAAAAAATTCTTCTGGTAATAGGCTTGATGTGGGATGGCAACATGGTATAGATATTGATAAGAATTCTAGAAAAGTTCAGTGCAAGTATTGTCAAAAAAATTATCAGTGGAGGTATTTTTCATTTCAAACAGCATTTAGCTTGCACTCGTAAGGATGTGAGCCATGTCAGCAAGTACCAGAAAATGTTAAGCAGATGATTTTGGGTGTTTTGATGAAAAATCTAGAAGCAACCGAAAAGAAAAGAAAGGCCCATCAATATAGTGTAAATGATGATGATGATGATGAAATAAAAGAAATTAACTCCAAAGACAAAGGAAAGAGAGCAGCTAGTGGGAGTGGAAGTACACAAACAACCCTAAATCAATTGCTAAAAAAAGGATATTAGAGAAAAAGCATGTCGAAAAATTGCAAGGTTTTTCTACATTAGTGCAATTCCATTTAATTGTGTAAAAAACCCTGAGTTTCTTAATGCACTTGAATTGGTTGCAAATCATGGGTCAGGTTTCAAGCCTCCATCCTACCATAATATTAAAGAGAAGTATTTGAAGCAAGAAGTGGATCAAACAATGAATTTGCTTGAGGAGTACAAGCTAGAATGGAAAAAAAACCGGTTGTTCAATTATGTCTAATGGATGGACAGATAAAAAAAGACGTATTTGTAACTTTTTGGTTAATAGTCCTAAAGAGACAGTTTTTTTTTTTTGTCATCGGTGGATACTTCTAATATGTCCAAGACTGCTAATAAGGTATTTGAGATGTTAGATGCCATTGTGGAGAGGATTGAGGAGGAAAATGTTGTCCAAGTAGTCATCGATAATGCTGCAAATTATAAAGCAGCTGGACAATTATTGATGGAAAAAAGAAAGAGTTTGTTTTGGACACCATGTGTTGCCTATTGTATTGACTTGATATTAGAAGATTTTGAGAAGAAGTTAGGGGTTCATCAAGTAACTATTTCTAAGGGGAGGAGAATCACCTTATATATTTATTCAAGAACTATTCTTATTTCCATGCTAAGGCACTTTACGAAAGGAAGACATTTGATTATGCCTGCTGCCACTCGGTTTGCTACTATATATTTGACTCTAGGATGTTTGAATGATCATAAAATGCAGTTGATGACTATGTTTACTTCCAAACAGTGGAGTTCATGTAGGTTTGCAAGAATAGAAGAAGGGAAACGAATTCAAAATTGTGTTTTGGACAACAAGTTTTTGAATGATGTTACTATATGTATTAAGGCAGCATATCCTCTAATTAAAGTTCTTCGATTAGTTGATTCTAATGAGAAACCGATTATGAGTTATATATATAAAGCAATGGATAAAGCAAAAAAGAAGATACAAGTGAATTTTGGTTCTGTGAAAAAATAAAAGGTATATATTTTGCTAATTTTTATTTCAAATGTTGTCATCTATTAATATGAATGTCTTTAGAGATACTTTCAATTGAGATATTCTTAGATTGTAATGATATTTTTATTGTTTTTTTTTTATATATATAGTTATATACCTATATGGAATATTGTTGATGCAAGATGGGAACTTCAACTCCACAGACCCTTATATGTAGCAACTTATTATTTGAATCCTATCATTATAATCTCAATTTTAAGGTTAATGCCAACATTAAAATTGGATTATATCAATGCTTAGAAAGGATGGTGCCTAATGCAACTAAAAGGTGCAAAATTGACTTACAACTTGAATCATTCAAGGATGCAAAAGGATTGTTTGGTATTGAGTCTACCAAGACAACAAGAGATAAAAAAAAAAAAACTCCAGCTTAATGGTGGGATTCTTATAGGGATGAATGTCCAGAATTACAAAGGTTTGCAATCCGAGTTCTAAGCTTGACTTGTACTTCATCTGGATGTGAGCGTAGCTGGAGTGCATTTGAAATGGTGAGTTTTTTTATTTTAAATGTTGAAATATTTGATAAAAATCTTATAAATTTGAATTGTTTATTTAGGTTCATACAAAACGAAGAAATCGATTGCACCGGAGAAAAATGAATGACTTGGTATTTGTAATGTGCAATCTAAAATTGAATAATAATCAAGTTAAAAAGCAAGCTGATGATTTTGGTGTACAAGATGATCTTTCATCTGATGATGATTGTATAACCGAGGGAGAAAAACATTAAAACATTGATTTGCTTGGTGCTATTGACAGTGCAACATGAAGAAAAGGTGGTAATGAAGATGAAAGTGATGAAGAAGAAATTCTTAATGATGCTTAAATGGAAAGTCATGGTACTGAAGATGATTTGGAGATTCAAATTGATGATATTGGTGTTGGTACTCGTAGTAGCACTAATGTTCATAATATTGGTGTTGGTACTAGTAGTGACACTAATAATCCTCTTGATGCTAATGACATTGATGAATGTTTGAGGAATAATGAGGAAAATGAAGGCAATGAAGCTGGTTTTAGTTTACATGACACACCAGTTTGTTTTAAGTTTGTTAATTATTAGTTAATGAAAAGTTATTTAAATTATGTATGAATTTTTATTTTAACCATGTATTTTAAGGTGCTTGAATTATGTATGAATTTTTATTTGAAACATGAATTTTTTTAAAATGTATTTTAAAATTCCTTATGATTTTACGTTCCGTTTTATGATTCGAGTTTGTTTTGCATTTTCCATGTTGTGTCAAAATTATGATTTTAACAACCTTGGGATTTTTCATGAATGGTTTGTGTTTGGGTGACCTGCATGTGGTCTATGTTTAGGTGACCTGCCTTTGATATGTGATTGGGTGACTTATATTTCATGTCAGGGGGTCGTTAGAGTCACCACTTAGTTATTTAGTTCAGAGTTGCTAAGAAACCTGAGTATATTAGTTTTATTATAAATTCGAGAGTAAGGGACTGATTGTGGCTAGAGAAGGTATCAACAGCTTTAGCGCACCTTATCTGAGGTAAGCTGCTTTGTGTGGTTTGATGTGGTTTAGAGGTTTTGATGGTTTTCTAATCGGCGGTCTATCTATGGTTTAGGATTGAGATTTACGCGTATGAATAAATTCGGTGTTTAAGAATTTGTTATGAACTCATGTACCCAAATAAATTTTTAGGAAAAGATTCTTTATAATTTGTGTATTACAGTGAAAAATACTCTCAATTAAAATTGGTGAATATTTAAAATAATTCTAAAAATTTTCTACTCAACTCCTGATACCTCACTTGTAGGTCCAACATTCTATACCAGGATTTTAACCATTAATTCTCATGAATTAAAATATGGTGAGTATTGAAATATTGGCAAAATTCTCATGGATTTAATAAACTGGTTATTAAATCCTAAAATGCATGTAAATACATATTTTGAATTTTTATATGGAAATACTAAACAATATGATTTTCTTTGTATTTTTGAGACTTGGCCATATACAATTAAAAAAATTTAATTTTTTTTGTCTTTTTTATTTTAAACATTAAAAATCATACAACAAAAATACGAACACACAAACATTTTTTTTACTATATTTTACTCATAAACCCTACAATTACACTTTTTTACAAATCACAAGAAATTCAAATTCTAACAATGATTTAAATACACATATTAAACATCTAAAAATTGTAAAATAGACCTACTAAAGGTAAAAATTATCTGGAAAAGTTGTTAGGGGCTCAAGAATAGTTGTAAGTGTAGGAACAGTGGTGACGCGTGAGGCTTACATGTCGCTGCTAGTGGTAGCGTGTGCAAGTGATACCTCGATGGCTTGGGATATGCGTGACATAGGGAATCATGTAGCTTTTCCTTTTCTCTTAACTCTCATGTCGACGGTGTCACTAACAGCCACCTGAAATATAGGAAACAAACACACAAACAATCAGTCCCATCCTTTCTCTAGATCTGAATTTTTTTTTCACTTTCTTCTTTTCTTCTATCGGTGGTCGATATGGAGAAGAAACAAAGCTACCGCTTAATGAAGATATAGAGTCGTGAGTGGCTTGGATAATAGAGGTAAAGCCATTGGTCGTGGTACTCACAACGACAATGTTGCTAGAACTGGTGTTGTCAGTCATGGACGTGCATGATGGTTGTTGCTGCTCTTTTACTGCCACTATAGGGAAGGAAAGATAAGGGTCACGATTTGTATTAGGTTTGGGCGTTTTGATTTGGTTGATAGTGGTTGAGAGGAAAGTTGGTGTTGTCTCTTGAAGGGTTGGGAGAGGGAACTGTGGTTGATGAGGATAGTTGTGTGGTGGTGGCCTGGAACGAGAGGAGATATGGTGGTCTCGGCTAGAAGTGTGGGTTTTTGGTTTTGGTAGTGACCACAACTAAAGGGAAAAGAGAGATAGGTGTTAGTGGTAATTGGGTTAGCAGGCCGAGGTTTTTTTTTTCTGTATGGGGGTGGCTCAGCAATAGCTGGGAGAGGGAAATTGGCGATGAGGAATGGGCTGTCATGAAAAAGAGGGAGTAGTTGGCGGTGGAGGTCGTGCTTGACAGTAAAGGTAAAGACAATGACTTGTTTGGTCTGTAAGGGCGGAGGACGACCTAGGCGAAGATGATGGAGGTGTGTATTGGGTGAAGGAAAAGAAAGGGAAATTAGGTTTGTGGAGGATGATTGTGGGTGTAGCCGGCGATGGGAAAGAAAAAAAATAAGAGTGAGCAGTAGCTTTTCTTTGGGCTTCCCCCCCTGACGGCTAGTTTTTAGATTTATTAGGTTTAGGGTTTTTATGTTGTGTGAGTCTGGGGATACATGTGTAAATACTTTTTTTTTCTCTCATAAAATTTCTTTTCCCCCCTCTTTGTGTGTGTGTAACCACCTATTTATAAGTGAAAATTTTCTTTTGCTTGAAGGAAAAGCAAAGCAAGATCAACCATTGAATTTCAAGAATAAATCACAACCATTCATTTGTTAAACTTGGAGACAAAGCAAAGAAAAATGAACCCTTGGATTAAGAGAATTGATTGTAGATCATTTAATTAGAAAAGATGGGTTGTTTGGTAAGGAGGTTTTCAATTTTCAAATTGGTCCTGTCCCTTTCACAATTATAATTAGATCATTAAAAAAAAAATGCACGTTTTCTTTTTCTTTTTTTGATTTTAAATTCTTTGGAAAAGATGTCACAAACGACGCAAATACATCAAAAACATATTTTTGGGTTTTTTGTTGTTTTTGGTATGTTGTCAAAAATTAGGTAGCAACAACCGTGGTATGAAAAGTATCTATGACTTTTCATGAGTAAAATGATTGATTTTTTATTTTGATTACCTTTCTTTTTTGAGGTGGACCATCTTTTGATTTTAGTTTGGATTGTCTATGTTGCACTTCTTGTCATCAAATAGAGCCTTGCTAAGTTTTGAACCTTGTGGTGTCTTTATTTGCTGGTGTATTGCTAGACTTTTATTTGTTAATTTTGTTTTTGTTTTTGATTAACTGGGCCTTACTTGGCTCAAAACTTTGCTAGTTCCTCATTTGCTAGAGTCTTGCTTGACTCTTCTTTGCAAAAACCTTGATTGGTTTTTTATTAACTATAGCCTTTCTAGGTTCTCATTTACTAGTGTCTAGCTAAACTTTTTCTTTATTAAAAACTTGTTGGGTTTTTAATCTATTGGAGCCTTGCTAGGTTCTTATTTATTAGAGTCTTGCTGGAATATTTCTATGGTAAAACATTGTTGTCTTTTTAATCAAATAAAGCCTTGTTGGGGGGTCATAACCTTGTTGGGTTCTCATCAAAAACTTTCATTTGTGTTTTTGAAAGACTATATCTACAAAAACATCACACAATGCAATGATTATAAGGTTAGATGACATGCATGTATTTTTACCTGTTTAGAAGTATAGGTCCTTTTTTTTTTGCAGCTCATATTTTGTTTGATATAATTGTTTTCTATCACTGACCTAGCTTCTTGGTTGGTTAGCTACTAGCCTACTCGAATTGGCCTATTAGTCACAGCTTTTGCCTTACTGATCAATTTGAGAGGATCGTCCAATACCCCTCCATCTAGCATTGTTGATGAAAGATGAGTTACAATTGTCATTTTAGAACAAAATTGCCCCCTATCTCACTATTGAAAAAGTTTTATTTTTCAAAAATATTTTATGTTGAATGGGTCAAACTTCCCCTCTATCTCCCTATGGACTCTTTCAAATAAAATGCCCCCTAACTAATCTAGTTGTTGTTATTATTTCAACAATCATCAAAAGGTACTCGTATCATCATTGTTTGGTATTGTTCATGGTTTTGATGGAGTTCATTAAACCATTATTTGACTATTGGTTGTAATGGACTCTTTGCCCCAAACTGATCTAGATATTATCCACTACCCTATATAGGGTCCACAACATTGTCACCTGGCTACTGAACTTTACAATGTTGAATTATAAGAAGTGTCAACACATTTTTTGTCAAAAACTTTGCAAGCTCGGTCAATGATTCTTTTTGTTTGAAAATCTTTTTTTATTATTTTGGAATCAAATCATAAATCTTAAGGATTATATCCATTCAAGTTAGTTATTACAAAGAAAACAAATATCAACATTCTTGTTATGTTTTGTGTGGTTAAGTGATTTCCATAGTAAGTTCTCGTTTGAACTTGCAAACTCTTTAAAGGATTAATCAACTTCATTGTGATTTTAGCATATCTTAGGAGGTGTCTGCATCAGTTAGTATCAGACCTTGTGCTATTATCAGGTTATATGCTATTATCAGGTTATATCCCTTTAATCTTTAGTTTGTGTTGTTTCTTGATTTGTTTTTCTTCCTAGTTAAGCCAAGATCTTTTGTTTTTAGGAAAAACAGACACTATTCTTCTCTTATTATCTCAAAGTTTGTGTGAAGTCTTATATATAAAAAATCATCTTGTTTAGTTTCTTGATTTTGCCGAACACATCAAAGAAAAATTATGTTATTTATCTTGATCTTTTGTCTTTCTTGATTTTGGCCTCAAGTAAAAAAAAAAAATTGTTCTTTGCCGAATTGTTTGGATAAAAATAAGGAAAAATTGCAAGAATTGATTAAACTGACATGTTAGGGCATAACCGAATATAAGCCCTTTGACTTTAGGGTTGGCCTAAAGTTTATTGAATATTTTCTTGATTTTTTTCGAATGGGTACATACCAAGTCTTGGTATTTCCGAATTGAATTCTTGATTTTCTTGGATTATCTTGCATTGTTTCATTAAAATTTGGTTAGTGTAGATCGTTCTTCTTCTTTTTTTAGTTATTTTCTTGAAATTCTTGAAAGTGAATCTTGACTTATGGAATTAGATAGTTTTCTTTAAATCATTAATATCAACTCCATTGCTTTTATTTCATGTTTTTCTTTTCATCATTACTTTCCGCATGAATTTACATTGCTATTTATAAGTTTGTCCTCAAATTTTGTTTGATTAGTTTTGTATATTTCTTGATTCTTAAATCTTTATTATTATAAAATCATTACGATGTTTTGTTTAATAATTTGATAAATTGCTAAGTTACCTTTAAGAACCTAAGGGAATAGTGAGGTAAAAGGCATAAAGAGATTATTAGAGTGAAAAGCCCAATTGAATTGTGTAAAATATGAGTGAAGTGAAATTAAATCGAGTGTAAAAATATCAAAAAGTGTGTGAGGAAATCTTTCTTTGCTAGTAACCTTTACAAAATAAATAAACAAATAAAGATCTCTACTTAAATTCACACATTTTTTCTTTATCCCTAAAAACCAACTTGAAGCCTTCCATAAATAAACCCAGTTCTAAGTTTCTTCAATGAAAGATTATAACTTGTTCTTAGACTTAAAATGAAGGGCTTTAAGTAAATATGTCAAGGGAAGGTGTCTGGTAACCCATTCATATTTGCAATTCTATTTAAAGGTTATATTTTTCTTAAAGAAATATAATATTTTAGAAAAAAAAAACATCATTTTCTTTTATTTGTTCGCTCTAAAAATAGTAGGTCAAGCAACTAATATTAATATCTCCATCTCAACAAAATCTCCATCTTCATATCATTAAGGCCCTTCCACTACATCATTTTCTTCTCCAGCCTCTAAGCACTTTTGATCCACAATGAATCGTTGTAGTTTTCTAGAATTTTTTTTAATTACAGCTCCTAGATAAATCAATTTCCAAATCAACCAAACCCCAACTCCCAAACTCAATCACAAATCCTAAAAAAATCAATAAAAACAAAAAAAAAATAACCAAAGACATAAAAAAATCCATAAAACAAAAAAATCTTAAAAGTCTAAGTAGCCAAGCATATCTAAATAAGCTAAACCAAAAATTTTGAAAAAATAAAATAATTCAAAACCACATTAAAAAAATTGAAAAAAGAAGAAAGCAAACACCATACTCATGTTTTTTTTTTGTGTAGACAGAGAAAAAGGAGGGAAGAGGATGGGGATTTGTTGTGGGAGTTGTTAAGGGCTGAACTAAAAGAGGTTATGATTAGAAGAAGAAAACAGGAAAAAATAAATAAATGAGAATGAAATAGAAAAATGAAAAATAAAGACTAGAAGGAGGTATTGTTAAAGTCTAATATGTGAGATTTGTCATATATTTTAGTTTTTTCATAATTTCCTAATTTGTTTTGTACTACTTTATTATTAAGTAATATAACCAATAAGCTTATTTATTGAACTTTTAACTAGTATTGATTTTAGTCATTTTACTATAGTATTAGTCAGCGCCATGCTTGGGGTAGGATTAGTTTTTTTAATATAAAAAAATTTCCCAAATTTTGCTAATATTTTTCTATTAGAAAAAATATTTAAATCGCGTGAGGTTGACCTGATGTGACCTAGTTGAATTAGCGAATTCAAAAGCAACTCAAATGACCGGTAAAAACACAGTTTGATTAAAAAACTTCAAGACACAATCCTTTTTAAAAAAATATTGAGACAACAACATATTGGTTCAACCCAAGTTTACCTGCCAAATCAGCAATCCGGTCATGAGACTATGATAACCTCATAGAAGGTAAATCAAAACAATTTTGAACCATAATTCTCAATCAATCCAATGTTAAATGATAAAATTAAAAAAGATTAAATGATAGAATTGAAAAACAAAATTCCATTTAAAAAAAGATAAAAAAAATATCTGAGTCAATATGAGTTAACATGTCAAACCCACGACTTGAGTTATAAAACCATGATAAACTCATAAAAAGAAAAAAAAAGGAGAAAAATATGAACCCCAATTCGTAATAAATCCAATGTTAAATGATGGAATTGAAAAATAAATCAAATAATAATAAAAAAAAGAAACAAAGAAAAACAACATAAGTCAATCTGGGTTAACCCGCTAAACCCATGACCCAGTTCATGAGACTGGGATAACCTTATAGAAACCAAAATAAAAGAATGACTCGAATCAACCTGATTTAACCTTCCAATTTCATAACCCAAGTCATGAGATTAAGATAACCCCATGAAAAGCAAATTAAAACAAGTTACAAAGCTCAATTCATAATCAACTCTTTGTTAAATGATAAAAAAAAAAAATCAATTTAAAAAAGGACACAATAAAACAACCTAGGTTAACTTTAGTTAACCTGCAAAACTCACGACTCGAGTTATGAGATCGAGATAACCACATAGAAATTAAACCAAAACAAATCATAATGTTCAATTTCAAATAAACAAAATGTTGAAGGATTAATTTAAAAAAAAACATAGATTAAAAAAAACAAAAGAAAACAAAAGAAAAAACAAAACAAAATACTATTACAATGAATATTGTTTTGTGAGGTGGTGCATAGTAAATGCACCACCTCTTTTATATTTTTGTTAATAATAATAATTATTATTTTTTATGCATAGTAACAAAAAACAAGATCAAACAAGTTGTTCGTGAACATAATAAAATTATATTTAGGGATTTAACTTAATAATTTAATTTTTTAAATTTAATTTAATTTTTTATATGGTATCACAACATTAATAATCAAACAATCACGAATTCAAACCTCATGTTAGGAGCCTCTCATAATTGTTTAAAATTTTACATTGAATTGATTTTTTTTTGTATGATATCAGAGTTTTAATAATCAAACGATTATAAATTTAAACTTTAAATAAAATTGGACATGAGTTAATATCTTAAGTTTTTATATTGAATTAATTTTTTTAAATAATGATAAAAAATGACAATTACTAGATTTATTTTATTTTAAGATTTGGAATACATAACTCCCTCATTTATATATTTCCCTTTAATGAGATAAGATCTCTCACAATTATTCATTTCCTTCTTGAAGAAGTTATTTATTTAATAGACTAAATAAATTCATTTGGTTCGTTTGGGTGTCTTTGGAAAATGAGTGAATGATATCATAAATGGATTTGGCTTTGAGGTCAAGAAGGAATGGTGGTTTATGGAACAGAAAATTGAAGGTTGAATTCAACTGCTCTTCCTATTGTTTACTTTGAATAGTGGAGTCAGTCAATAATTTTGACTTTTAATCTTTTGGGCATACTATGACCAGTGGAGTCGACTTCTTGACTTTTTCTTGTAATGAAGTTGTTCTAAGACAAAGAACTAGTGAAAGACGTTACTGGCCTTGGTTTCCCAATAACAATTTTCTTTTATTTTTTTTTAATAAATGGGAGATTTAAATCTTTGATTTGATTAAAAAAGAATATCATCACTTGCGTAGCTTAATTTAATAAAAAAAACAACAAACGTCAGAAACTATATCATCTTTGCATAAAATTTCATTTTACTCTTTTAGTCTTAAAGAGTTTGATCTTCTTTCAATTTTGAGATGTATTTCAAAATTATTGCTCGTTTTTAAAAAAAATAATTTGTTTTATTTTAATATTATGTTATGTAATGTCTCTAATTATACTTTCAATTCAATCACTCTCTTATTCGTATTCAGTGAAGGGTAGCAGTGAAAATTAATTAATTGCAATCTCTTAAAATTCAAACAATTTAGGAAAGAGGTAGTGTTTACCATTAATTAACTATACCTTTGCTAGTGTTAAACTTAATCTAATTTGGTAAGTTGAACCAATGATTTATTGATTTAGAACCTAATTCGAGTTAGGTTTGTTTTTGAAAACTTACCTAGTTAAACTAGAGCGGCTGACGAGATCAATTACATGAGAAAAAAATTTTTGTCTAAAATTTACATTGTTTTATTTTTTATTTAATTTTTATCCAAAAAAATATCGTTCTAGGATTAATTCAAGTTGCCTAGCTCATGAGTTGACTCGATAACCCGAGCCCTTAACCAACTCAGACCGTGAGCCGGGTCTAACATGTATGGTTGAATCACCTAGTCTCAAACAATTAAATCATCTTTAAATTTGTATAGATTTCATGCTCTTTGAAAAAAACAAAATTCTAAAGAAATAAATGGTTAAAATATTTATAAGGTTTTTTGTCATTTAGTTTTTTTTAGTGTATCAAATTTAGTCTGACCTAACATGTTGATCCAAGAACTTGGCAATCTAAGATCTAACTTAGACCATATTTAAAATTAAACTAAATAAAATGTTGACCCAATCAACCTAGACAATTTAACCTAATTTAGTCCAAACCTATTTGTTTACAAGGAAAAAAAAGTCAAAACAACATCATTTTAGTCTTTTATTAAAAAAAAATGATTTGACAACTTGAGGGTAATGATCTAATGACCAAAATTATTTATGAGTTAGATTTTGAGTCAAGTCTAATAACTATTAATTTCTTCTTTTCTCTTGTGCACAATTCCACCAACTTTGTTTTTCCATGAAAGACTAGATTATAAGGCAAAAGAGTGTTCAATCATAGTTGAACTTTCAAATCAAGACCAAAAATATTTTCCTCACCCCTAGTCTCTTATAATCTTTCAAAGTTGGTGGGTTATGTCCAACATCAATTATATGTCAACAATATGAATAATGATAAGTTGAATTTTCAAATCAAGACTAAAAAAAATTCTTTTGAGAGTAAAACCATAGAATTTAACATAACATTAAATAAATAATACAATTTTTTTATTGTAAAAAAATTAATCTAATAGTTTATGTATCATACATTCATACTCTAAATGAAAGATAACTATATTATTGATGCGCACATAACAATATAAGAAAGATGACAAGTACAAGTAACATACAATTTTACCAAATATAGCCTCCAAACAAAAACCAGAATTTGAAATTTTATTATTGAATTATTTTTTCAAGTAACCAAATTTATCTAGAATACAAACTAAACAACCATATTTTTACTAGGCCTAAATTGATATTTGATATTTGTATGGCCTAAATGGCTAGGACTTGCTAAGAAGTGCTCTTCATAGTAAGATCGGCTTCTTTGAAGGGTTGCAACATGAGTTTTCTTGTGCCTATTTGCTCACATGTTATTCTGCCCTGTTCTTTCATAGAACTAGAGCTATCTTCGAGCATTTAGTGGCATATGTAATGGAGCTAGGTATTTTATTTCTTGTTTAGAGAATGGAAAGGTGCAAAGCTATTATTATATAGCTAGAGCAACATCGTCAAACACTTTCATTTAAAGAGAGAGTTAGTGGAGTTCTTGAGGAGTTAGAGTATCTATACTAGGAAGATTGGTTACTTGTTTATGTTTAAGAGTTTGTAAGTTATCAACCATAAAAAAAAAATTGTTAAAAGGTATGAAACTAGAATAAACTTGGTTTTATTCAGGTTCCCATAAATAGTGGCATTGATGAAGTCGTTAGAACTTCATATTGGATATGGGCTTTCTACAACCTCATCTTAGACTCAAAAGTGTAAAGATTTGAATATGGGTTTTGTTCTTGGGCTTAAAATTTCTTGCAAAACAAGTCTTATGTCAGAATAAGAGATCATCTGATACTTAAATTAGTAAATTATAAGAGAAAAATAACGTGAAAAAAAGAGAAAAAGAGTGAAGATTTGTGTGTTCTATGCGAACTTGTGTTCTTAAATGAACATGAAAGGCTCGATCATATGAGCTTACCTCTTGCAAAATAAAGTAATAATAGATAATAATTGCTTTCATTTATAGGTTATCAAAAAAGATGAATTATTGGTTATTATGCCTTGTTATTCCATTAGAGGAGAAGGTTGGCACTTGTCAGTGATTGACATGAAAGTAGGATAAGGTAGGCATTTTGTGAGGAGATGGATAGGAGGAAATAACTATTGGCAAGAATGTTAGGTGAAGGCATGTGTTGTACTTGACAATTTGTGCATAAGCATAAAGAAATGCAACACCGTACTAAGTTTTTTGGAATTAGTAACATTGTTCCAGATATGTGCTAGTTTGTTAGACTTCTTGAGAATTTTCATGGTGTGATGTTGTCAAGTTTTGAATTGAATGCTTGAAATACACAAGCTCAATAGTATGCTTTTGAAAGATATATAATGTCTTATGTCGTTAAGACTAGCTCAAAAGATAAGAAATGGTATTCCTTGGAGAGACAAACATTTCTTTGTCTGAAGAACAAAAGTGTAATTCTTAATAGGATAGCATGATAAAGTTGTGAAAGATTGATAGTTTTTGTGAGAGAGGGATATTGCTTTTTTTCCCCCTTTCCTCTCGATAATTCATTTTTGGAGATTAAATTGGTAAATGGACTGAAATTAAGGGACTAAAATGGAAAGAAGAGAAATTTGTTAACGCATGTAACACATGTGTTAGGCAAGTGAGCCATGTCTTATTGATTTAGGGCAGCACGTGTGGCTCCGTCATTGTTCTGATGGTGGTCTTTCTTGGTGTGAATTCACTAGATGCTTGGCTGGTGCCATGCCATATTTAATAAATTTATTTTTACATCTATTTGATGTATTTCAAATATGTTAATAGCCATGATGTCTATTAAAGATTATATGAAATTTATTCTTGACATAGACGAATATAAGTCAAAATAATTCGCAAATTCATGTCGTTAAATCATTTAATAACAAGTCTTGCTTTATATTTATCAATAGTTCTATAAACTTATATCCTTTTTTAAGATCCATTTATGGGCTAATTGTTTACTTTCGGGTGGAAGATTCACTAACTTCCATGTATAATTGTTCATAATGGACTCAATTTCACTATTGACTACCTCTAAGGTACTAGGTGTTGTCTTTCCCAACATCTAGTACCTTAGAGGTTGATGAATTTTCTATGTACAAGTGTTCAAAATCCACTTCTTATAACAAAATAAAATCATTTTCTTGATGTATACGTGTCTTGTTGCGTTAGTGTGAACCCATCACTACTCAAGATTTTTTATTAGGTTGACTTCAGAAATAATAACAGACATATTCATTTTCAAAACTTTATCGGTAAGGTGATAAACCTCATTAATATTATCTTCAACAGCCATTCTCTTCTCTTGGATTACTTTTTTTAGCCTTATTTTTCCAACCCTTGGCGAGGGGCCTTATCTTGTTGCATGTAAAGCATTTTCCATTAATTTGGCAATATTGTTCCTCCTTTCAATAAGTTTCACCTCTTGGTCTTTATTGTGGATTTTCACCACTTGTTCTACAAGGTTTGCTTTAGGATTTATACTAGAATATTTAATTCCTTTTTCTGACAACTTATTATCCTTTTTTACTTTTAGTTTTAAAATGAGGTATTCAATTCCTATTTTATTGCTCTTATACTTAAGGTAATTCTTAGATTCTTTTCATGATAATGATAATTTTACAATAATTACTATCACTTAAAAGGCTTCACCTATAATCATATTGTTAGCATAAATGTCACACTATAAGAGTTAAGCTAGAAAATTACGTGAAGAAAAGTGTCTAATTCTACAGAAAAATTTATCCAAAATAGTGAAGAAAAACAAACTTGAAACACTTCTTTTCAACATTTTTTATAGAAAAAAAACTATCTAAAAACTATTCAGGTTATGAATAATTAGTTCCGGAGAAAATTGAAGAAGTTGATTAGATTTATTCCATAAACTCAATAAGACAATAGGCTATAAAAAATAATTCTCAATGGACCAGACTTAAGCCCAAATTTAAATGGCAAAAAATAATCTTTTGTGGCCCAAAAAAATTATTTTATAGTAAACTCAAACTCAGGACAGGCCAGAGCACGAGCCGAGCCGCACACACAAGTATGAGTTTAAGCTTAAAGCTCACTTTGCTTAAATCTTCTTTCTTCTAAAAGTATGAGTGCCTTTTTGGCCAATTTTTAACTTTTTCACATTCCAACTAAATGGGTGTTTGTTTCATGGAAAACACTTTCCAAAATTTTCCACATTTGTTTAACTTTAAGAAAATTGGTCAATAAAAAGTGGCTTTCGTCAAAGGAAAAACTTAAGTCTTTTCAAATGAAAGTGTTTTCCTTCTTTTTAATCAAAAAAACACTTTCTGAATCTTTAACAAAATAAATAAATTGAAATGATTAAATTACCCTTAAAATCAAAATTTATATTTTCATATTGTTTTTTAGTAATAATCAAGTAGATTGAGAGACAATTTGATATTTTGATAAATATAAATTATAATTTAAAATAAAAAGTGGCTCATAAGACTGCATACAGTGTTTGAAGGCGGCGTTCCTTGACATGGTTAGAATCTTCTTGGCAGCCCTTCCCTTTTTAAGCGGCACAAGTAGCATATTGATTTTTTATTTGACACAAACAATCTTTTTTTTCTTTTTTTTTTCTTTCTCCTCAATTTCTATATCTGGTTCTCTAAATTTTCAAATTAGCAACTCTTCAATTTATTTTTCCTTCAAATTTGATCCATGTTATTTTAATTAATATTTATTTTATTTGAAATAATTTATAAAATAAAATTATTTTTAATTTCATCCTTGTCAGATTTGATTCTTATTCTTTAAACTATTTTTCATAAGAAAAAACCTACTTTCTAATAAATAAACATGTAAATAAACCACTAGAAAATTTTGTTTTTTTTCTATATAAAATATAAGCTTTTTAGACAATTTTAGGTTTCTCAAAAACATAATGGCTATAGGTTTTCCAAGATTAATTTTCCATTCATCCATGATTTATTTAAACAATGTAAATGTTATAAATTAAATTCCAACAAATTTTAACCTCAACAATGCTCATTAACTATAATTTTAAACAAAATTCCAACAATTTAGTCCTATATAGAAAATAAAAGACAAACAGAAAATTTTCATTCAGTTTAAAACACTAAAAGTGAACTTCCCATCTCAACATACATCTGTACTCGTATATATACCTATTTGGTGCTATGTACTTTGACCCTGTCTAGGCAAAGTATCAAACTGATCTTCGTCTTCCCAAATAAGATCTCATCACACACAACACCAGAACTCCCCAAGCACAAGAAGAAACACAAGGTCAAAAACAAAAACGAAAGAAAAGTAACGTGTCTTCCCTGTATAACTATATAGGAATAGTTGTCCAATAACAAACAGCTGTGACATACCGAACTCCCCAAGCTCGGTCACGTATAGGTTACCCACCACCTCTATTTTGGTGGACGAATCAAGTACGCAGGCAAGGGACTGGCACGTGGGGACTTTAGAGGAACCTCGTTGAGCTGCTTCCCACTACCATCATAATAAATTACCCCTGAGAAATCCAATGGCTGACACTTATCACCCATCAAGATAGCCTTTTGCCAGACACCACCATCACCAAACTCATCAGGACCCAGAAGAACATCGACGTTTTCCTGATCATCCTTTCTCCGGAGATGCATCAACGTGATGGCCTTGTTGCTTATTTGTGTCAAGAGCTGCTTTGGCCTTGCAAGTGGCAATCTTGGAGAGTGTCTTGGGCTCTTGTTGATGGTGCTGCAGTTGTTCTTGTAGGTTGGCTTGTTGGCTGTTTTGAGCTTGCTTGAGACACGGCTTGCATGCTTGGCACAAAGAGCCATGAGATATGATACGGACACAAGGAAACCTGGGGATAGCCTCTTTGGTGATGAGCTAGAGCTGGAGTCGTGTTGTGGTGATGTTGTGACCATGTTTGCAGTTTCTTTGCCTTTTGATTTTCAATTTTGAGCTTTTGATGACTAAGAGTAATATTGGAGGGTGGGTAAGGGGGGTGATTTGTGCTGTATTTATAGGGGTTTTTTTTTGAGAGAGATGAGGCTGACCTTTGATATATGAGGGAGCCGGTGCTGGCTGTTTTACAGTTGACTCCTATAAAATGATTAAAGGATTCAATTAGTTTTGGTTTTTATTTATAAAAATAACTAAATTAAAATTTTATAAAATATAAAAAAAAATTTAAAATCGGTTCTAACTAATTAATTTCAGTTCGGTTTGATTCGATTCGGTTTCGGTTTGATTTGATAATTTTATATTCAGAACTGAAAATTATATTGTTTTTGGGCTTTTTTTGGACTTTCTAATGGGTTGTTTTCATTTCGTTTCGGTTTTTTCATTTTGATTCGGTTCGGTTTATTTCTTAACTAAATCAGTTCGGTTCGGTTTTTTAATTTCAGGCTTATAAAACTAAAAGTGAACCGAACCGAATTTTTTTAAAATATTTTTATCGGTTTAATCGGGTTTTTTCATGATTCAGTTTTTTAGTTATTTATTTTTCTGGTTTTCTTGGTTTAATCGGTTTGTTAAATTTTTTGCCCCTCCTAGTTCTAAGCACGATTATATATATATATATATATATATATATATATATATATATATATATATATATTGCATATTAATTAGCTAATCACAATATTATTTACCTATGCTACGCTCAATCAATTTTAAAAACAAATTAAATTGAAAAACAATATAGGTATAGTTTTTTTAAAATAATTTAAAACATATAAAAATTGATTCAAGTTAACTTGGCAAATTAAAAAATAACCTGAATAACTAGAAAAAAAAATAACTAAAAAAATTCAAGATAATATATTTGTTAAAATAAATATTGAGACAATAACATATTGGATCGACTCAGATTAATTCAGATTAACATATAAAATTTATAACACAGGTTATGAAACTGATAATCTTATAAAAAGCATATAAATATTTTTTATTGGAGCTAAGTTTTCATTCAACCAAATATTGAAAAAAAAAAGACTAAAAACCAGAGTCAACTCAATAAAGAAAATGTTAACTTGTCAAACTTGGATCATGAGATCGAGATAACCCAATAGAAAATAAATTAAATTCCGATCAATCCAACATTGAAAAATAAAATTAAAAAAAAAAGACAAAAAAAACTTGAGTAAACTTAGTTTAACCCGCCAAATCCTTAACTCATGTCATGAGACTAGGATAACCCTATAGAAAGCAAAAATAAATAAAATAAAATTATGAAACTTAATTCTCAATCAACCTAAATAGTGAAAAATAAAATTAAAAAAAATCAATTAAAAAAAAGACCAAAAAACTTGAGTTAACCAGGTTAACTCGCAAAACTCATGACTCGGATTATGAGACTATGATAACTTTATAGAAAGTAAATAAATATAAATTATAAAACTTGATTCCCAATCAACCTAAATGGTGAAAGTTGAAATTGAAAAAAAAAATATTCAATTACAAAAAATAACAAAAAAAAACTTGAGTCAACTAGGTTAACTTGCAAAACGCGTGACTCGGGTTATGAGACTGTGGTAACCTCTTTAAAAGTAAATCAAAATAAATTATGAAGTTCTATCCCCAATAAATATAATGTTAAATGATAAAATTAAAAAAAATCAAATAAAAAAGGAGCATTATACCAATAAAAAGTACTTTGTGAAAAGGGGAACAATGATTTCTCCTCCTCGATTAATTCCTGTTAACAAAAATTATATTAACTCATTATGCTGTTATTAAAATTTCAAGTTAATTATTTGAATAACTGAGTTATTAATATGCTTTCATGTATTATAATTTTTTAATTAAGAAACAAATATATATTATTTATATTTTATAAAATAATTAAAATAAATATAAAATAAATTAAAAATATATGAATTGATAAATTAAAATATATATGAATTGATAAATTAAAAAAAGTTGTTAATGCTAATCAAATATTAAAATGTGAAGCTAATCTTTATAGTTGAAGCTGAAAGATACACATGCAAATGTTTTCCACGAGTTGCTTTTTTCGTTTTACATGTTTTTATATAGGTGAGTTGTCTTTGCTAATAACAAAAGATTTTTATTTTTATAAAAATGACATAAAAATGCAACTTATTTATATGAAACATAGATGAGAAAAATTAGTGACAAATCAAATTAATCTCTTTGAAGCATTATAAAAAGAAAAAAAAAGTAAATAGATGAATCAATGTTGAAATAATAAATCTAATTAAAAGAGTTTAATAAATAAGAGAGAAGGGCATTAAAAAACCAAAAGAATAAAAAAAATTGAATGAACCCTGATTTACTTGTTTTAGCATGGACATAAAAAAACCACTTTCATTGACTTCTACATAGAAGACAAACCAATCGACATAAATCTAGGCTTTTTTGGTGGTTGAAATATGGTCATTTAATCATTCTCTCTAAAATTACTCCTATAATTTTCTTATCTCTTCTCTTAATATCTAAAAACTGAAAAGTGAAAAAATAAAGTTTGGTAACCAAACATGAATCTCTAAAACAATTGGAACTAAATAATAGGAAATCTAAAACTAAAAGGATCAAACTATAGTCTTTTGTGCCAAAATCTAAATGGAACATTTGTTTTTTTCCTTTATCTTATATGGTCCTCTTTTAATTTGTTTAATTTCTTAAAAGGATCAAACCTTATTCTTTTAATTTTAACTTGTATTTTCAACTCCTATCAAATTTTCATTTTATAAAATTATAATCAAATTCATATTTGAACATAACTAAAACTCAGAACATTAGAGGCAATACATATATGAAGAATTACACATAAAAGAAGCCATGATATCATAACGTTGGAGGATAAAATTGTACCAATCAAAGTTAGAGGATCAATTTTTTTTTTAAAAGAGCATTGTTCAAGTGAACAAGCAAGTCCATACTGAGAATGAGTATAATATTACAATGAATATGTCATATGTCTTAGTTTATTTTCTAATTTTCATTCCTTAAAATTTAAAGTTATTTATTTATAAGAGGTTATTATTAATTGTATTGTTTTTTTATAGTGATACATGTACCGTGTTACAATTCATGTGGGTTCACATAATGTTGTTTTTTTCACTTGATCCTCAAAACATTTTCTATTCAAGCCAATATTTTTTTTTCCTTTCACATTGCATTGATTGGTAATTGGATCTAATAATTTGTTTTGATTAGCTTATTATGGGATTCTTGCAGTGTTAAACAAAAACTTTCTGACATTAAATTAATGCTTAATTTGAGGAAATAAAGTTCAATTTTATTACTAACAAATTGACATAATGGTTTTTTTTTATTATTGTATTGAGGTATGGGTTTTTAAATTTTGGCCCCTATAGTTTTTCATTGTTCATTTTTGATCTTTTTATTTTTAATCTTTTATATTTTGATCCAAAACCTTTAATGTTTTTGCATTTAGTCTCTGAATTAGATAGATGAGAGGGACTCATAAAAAATTGTTAGAGAATAGAGAAAATGATTGGTTTGCTAGTTTCTAGGAACAAAATGACCTGGATTTGGTATTCATGTGTTTCTTTAGATGAAATGAGTATGACTAAGGTGTTTTTGAGCTTCTATATCACTAAAAAAAAAGTAGATCAAGATTGGAAAAGAATATTTTTTTTTTGTTTAATTTTGTATTTTTGAACTAATTTAAGGGTCTTTTGGGTTGACAAATCAATTTATTAAGGTTATGAAAGTGTTTATTAGATGTTTTTAAGTGAAAATAAGTTGAAAAATAGTTTATTAGATTCAAAAAATCTTAGCATGATTTTCTAGTCATCTCTTTGATGGATGGAATCTAGGCAAGCAAATAATGCACTGTTTGTAACTATAAAATGATGCATTGTCAACTCTATTTCGTTTTAAAAAAGTAGATAGATGACACGAATATCGTCTGCCTATTTTAAGAAAAAGAAACAAAAGATGTGAGCATGGTCTTGCAAATCCACGTGTTTGGCCTTTCTTTAACGGACTAGGTGCACTAGACCACCTAAACCTAAACGTCTGACTTTTTTTTTGCCTTTGTTTTATATATATATATATATATATATATATATATATATATATTCAACTTAAATTATAATTCATTAAGATAAATTAATTTAAAAATTATTTTGGATATTAGTTCATTAAATACCATTTAATTTTTACTTTTTTAGAAAAAAAAAATTTATAACATTATCAAGTGTTCCTTTCGTATTGCCATTCATAATGCTTTTTCCCTTAGATTTTATTTAGTGGCTTTCTTACGCATGTCTATTTTTATTATTGTATAATTAATTAAAAAATAAACTTAAGAAATTAAGGCTATTAAACCCAACTAGTTCCTTGACTCGGGTTGCAAATTAACTTAAGTTAGCCTAAGTCGATCAAAAATATCATCATCTCAATAAATATAGTTTCCAAGGATGCCAACTTGATTTTTTTTTTCTTAAATCAAACTAGTTTTGACCAAGTTGTATTTGAACTCTCTAGGCTGGCCAAGTCACATCTGGTAAGCTCCCATCTTTGTTTTGTTTTGTTTTGTTTTTTTTAATTTGAATATCATGCTAGATAAAGGGCTGGGTCAAGGTCTCTAGGTTGATTTTTATTTATTTATTTGAAACTCATATCAAATAAGGAGCCAAGTCGGGGGGGTCTCCATGTTAACCCGCAAGACTAGGTCGGATTTGGTAACACTACTAAGAAGTTACATATAACAATGCACGAACGATGTGTTGTTCTTATATTATTTTATACATTCATTTCAAAATTATTAAAATATTCTTTTTTTCTAATCAAAACTTGATTTTATGATATGATAAATGTTTTTTTTATAAAAGATCAAATATAGATGGCTATGCGCATGGCATTGCAAGACCATGTGTCTAGCCTTTTTTCTAACAGGCTAGGTTCACTAGGCTACCTGGACCTATGCATCTGATCTTTTTTTGTTCTTTGTTGTTTTTTCTATATTATTTCTTCAAATTATAATTCATTGAGATTAATTAATTAAAAAAAATATTTTAGATATCATTTTATTAAATACTATTCAATTTTTACATTGTTTTTGAAAAAGATTATAGTATTATTTTGATAATATTATCAAGCATTCTTTTTGCAGAACCATTCATAATGGTTTTTTTTCCCTTCAATTTTATTTGGTGGCTTTCATAAACATGCATATTTTTATTTTTTATATCTAAATAAAACATATATTTAAAACAATAAAATTATCTTAATATATATTTTTCTATAAGCTTCCCGACTTGGGTTTTAGTTAGTATTAACAACAATTCATGGTTAAATTATTTTATGCTAAAAACAAGTTGACAACTACTATACATTATTATTTTGCTTTGTTAAAAAAATTAATTTGACTCACAGTAAAGCACAAGTCAACACTAGTAATCTCAAAACTTTTTCCTTCTTCATTTTTATAAAGGAAGAGGAAAATAGGTGTGCAATTTGTGGATTTATATAGATGAAGATCATTATTTTTACAAATCTTGTTGAATCTTGTTCAAAATATTATTACAAGTCAAGTTTGATTCTATCCATCCATTGGATTGTAAATTTATATAAGAATTATAGAACTTTTCTTCAAAATAAAATAAATAAGAAGTTGATTTTATGTGTGTGCTTAGCTATAAAAATTCGGTTTTGCCCGTAGAAAAACTTAGCTAGTGTACAAAAATAACGTTTCATTGAATAAGAGGAGATTGGCATTAGAAAATAGAAAGCATAGATTTGATCAAAGCTAGTTTGATGGATTATGTCTCAATCAGAAAGAAGTCAGAAAAAACCAAATGCTTGCTAAACCTTTCCTATTAATTAAAATGCTAATAAAATTTTCTAGAGAGATCACATCATTCAAATTTCTTTGACTAAACCAGATAATTAAGAAACTAAACTAATAACTATCCATTCTGCTGAAATAATAATATTAAAGTGGTGGAAGAAGTTCATCTTCCAACCGAGTAAAATAGATACTAGCCCATTGTTTTTGCGATGTGCCACGTGTTAAAGTAATTTTTTTTTTTAAAATGTACCAAAAATATTTTTATCTAATATTAGAATGAGAACACATTCAATTTATTTTAGATCATCCGGATCATTCGGATTGACATGCAAAACTTATGAAAACAATCTTAAAAAAAAACTAAACTGAAAAACTAAATCTCCTATTAATTTAATTTTAAAGGATGAAATTGATGAAAAAAATACTTTTTTTTAAAAAAAAATCCATGATAACTCGAGTGAACCAACGAAACTCATGACTCAAATCATGCATGTCATCAAACTCAATAAATTTTTTATCCCATAGATTAATTTTCATTTAATAGATTTATATGATAATAAAGTGCATGTAAATTTTTTGTACAAAACCTTTTTTTTAAATAATTTTTTTTTTAGTTTTAAGTTAAATAAAAAAAATATTTCATTGATAATAAATGGGGAAATTGTATTTCAATATTTTAATTTATAAATTTATATATAATCTAAATATATTAAAAAAAAGATTGTATATATACCCACCAGGCGGTCGTATAGCCCCACACATTGAGCCATTAAACAGAAAAATCCAGGATCATACATCTAGTCTTACTTTTATATATATATATAATAAACAACATGTCGTATGTCTGTCTGAGATTTGAGAAATCAAGGCTAAGTCAATTGTACAAAACAAGAAATAGAGTATCGAATTAAAAGAAATTTAAAAAATTATTATTCATAATAAATAATGAAGAGTAGAACCACCACACAAGTTTGTTTATTTTATTTTTAATAGGTGACAATCCACTTTGAATAATGCGGTTGGATGATTTTCAACGTGTCAAGACTTCAGCAGGGGGAATGCCCATATAGGAGAAGATGTGGTTGAGTCAGCCTAAGTGGCTTGAGGGGGTCTACACTCTTTGCCATGTCTTTTCCACCTCTCAAGAAGCATTATGGGCGGCACAAGTGGGCATCCAAAATGTCTCCACCCCCAACTTTAGCCTAATTCGCATGCTTCTCGTTCCCCACGGACCCACCATTTTGTGTGACCAAAGTCTCGCCATCCATTTGTTTTTTACTCCTGCATTTTTGTTTTTGACTTTATAAGGAGACATATTTTTCCTTAGATTATCTAAATTCTAATGTAACTATATATATATAAATCATTTCTTTGGTTGACGTGTGGTGAGGAGCAAAAAAAACATTGAATGTGTTGTTGATTGGCACTCTGTGAGCAATCTAGATTGGAAAGGTATTCAAGAAAGGCCAACTAAAATAAACCCTTCATGATGAATGGAATGATATCTGCATGACGGTTAAAGCCCAAGACTACACAACTGAAAAGCAGAAAGAAAGGTAAAGAAAAACTGCAAGGAAGAAACCAATAAAAAAAAATAGTGTAAAAACGTAGAAACAAATGCCCTCTGGGAATAAAAGAAGGCAAGATAGATATGGAAAAAGATATGATAGATTCAGACTTTCTAAGCAAACTAAGGTTATGTATGTTTTTTGAAAAGTGGTTTTTCAGAAACAACTTTTTAAATTTTCATGTGTTTGTTTGCAATTAAAAAAATTGGTTAACGGAAAACATTTTCCAGTCAAAGAAAAATTTGGCTTGGTTTCCAGAAAAGTGTTTTCCTAGAAAATTTGGGCGGAAAACACTTTTCAAAAGTTGTGAAAAATTTAGAAATGTCATATTATTTGCTGATTATATCAAATTTGATCCTCAAACTTTTGATTGCTATATATATTTTGTTATGAATATTTATTTTTCAATTTCATCTCTTAAAATTTACTTTTTATATTAACTTTGGTCCTCATTTTTATAATTGTTATTTGTTTTTCCTTTATCATTTTTTTATTGAAATTTTTTATCTATCAAATTTGATCCTTATTTTTTTTATTGTTACTTATTTTTTTGAAATAATTTATGAAATGTTAATTATTATTATTTTAATTTCTTCATCTTTCATTTTTTTTTTTAAGATTTGATCTCTATTATTTTGATTATTATTTATTTTATTTGAGATAATTTATGAAATTATATTTTTTTTCAATTTCATTCTCATTCAACTTTTTAATTTGTAAGATTTGTTCCTCATTATTTTAATAAACTTGAGAAAAATAAAATATTAATACGTTATTTTCCAGCTCATTTTCCATGACATAATCAAACACTAGAAAGTGTTTTCCAACTTATTTTTCATTACACTACCAAACATCAAAAAATAATTCACTTTCCAAAAGAAAACTACTTTTCAGCAAACAAACGGGGCCTAACTGGAAAAAAACATACATAGAACAATAAATCATTACAAATAATAAATTATTAATTGAGATGGTATGCTTAACTATAGATCACACATGAAAATATTGTCAAAAAACTATCTCAACTCAATAGCTTAGGCTGTTAGGTGAGGTTTCAAGATATAATTTATATTATTTGTTAACACACATCCTCAAGTGAAAGTCATTTGATCTTGAAATTTGCAAAGACTCACACTACCTTGTGCTTAATTTTTATCAAATAAATGAGAATGGTGAGATTCGAACTCGTGATAGCTTGGTCATCAAGGCTCTGATACCATGTCAAAGAACCATCTTAACCCAATAGCTTAAGTTATTAGGTGAGATCCCAAGATATAATTTATATTATTCTCTAACAGACATATAACATAATTTTGAATGGTAAAGACATTTTTTTGGGTAGAAACTTTCTTTATTAAAATCCTAATGTCTCGTGTTAAGGAAGACAACCATTTGTAATGAAGAAGAAACATTTCATGTCTACAATAAACAAAAAACCATACATAAAACAGCACAACCATCCATTCCCGTGAAAAATAGAAATGGGCATTGGATATGAGAATACATGAAGCTGAAATTAGCATCATAGCTGGAAAATGTTAAACCTAAAAATAAAGCATAGCAAATTTTGGCAACAATATCAATATCAAGGTCAATAGGAGAAACAAATCGGATAGCATTGTAATATAAGGTGCAACTAAAGGGAAAGAAAGCATACCATATATCTTAACACTACCAAATTTAATAGTTTTACCATCGGAATTTTCTGTTGGTATTCACACTAACAGTCTGTCTGTGATTATTTTATTGATGGGATCACGTACAAAAAATTCCATCAGTAATATGCTCATCAGTAATTTCTGCTATGTGAGTGAGTCTATTGTTAATAAATTTACCGATGACTTTAAAGACAGAACATGCGCGCCAAAAAAAATTACCTGCTTCATTCCACCGGTAATTCCCTTGGTAAAATTTAGCATATCACCGACAATTGAACCATATGTAATTCCATCGATAAAATTACATATCACTGATAGAATGCTATCGGTAATTCTGTCGATGAGTTAACAATTGCAGTAGTATTTGCAGTAATTTTTTTCCAACTCTCTAGAAGATACCAACAAACTTATTCCATCGGTGAGTTAACAGTAGCAATGACATTTGCTGGAATTCTTTTTCAACTTTATGGAATATACCTAAACATATTTCATTAGTGAGTCAACAATAACAATGACATTTGATATAAGTCTTTTCAAACTCTTTGGAATATATCGACAGAATAAGTTCGTCGGTGAGTTAACAGTAACAATGATATTTGCTGTAATTCTTTTCCAACTCTTTGGAATATACCGACAGACTTATTCCATTAGTAATACCATCTTTAATTATTTAAAAATATGTTTTTTTTTAAAAAAAATATTGAACAAAAGTATAAAAATAATTAAAGTAAATTAAAAATCAAATATATAAAAATAAATTATCTTAAAAAATCAAATATTTATTATAAATTTAAATATTTGTACGTTTAAATACAATAAAACTAAAATAGAGGCGGCGTTGGAGGAGGAGGAGGCTGATTGTCGCTGAGACCGTGTGGCCAATTAAATAGTGTACATATACCACCAATTTGTGATCTCATCTCCATTATCACTTGATAGAGTTCTTTATAATTCGCAGTGAGTTGTTCATATTTTTCATTGAGATGGGTCATTCGATCCTATACTCGTTAGTCCAACATCGCCTCAAACTCTGGAGTTTGAGTGCTCGGGGCCAATTGCGAGCATCTAACTGTCGAAATACCACGGGCCGTCCATAAGTTCTCGACCGTAGTGTTAGAAAGTCTGTACACCCGATTTCTATCTGGTCCATCAGATGATCCTACCTCCAACCACAAATCTGAATCGATATTTGGATGGGTTGAAGGATCGTCTCTATATCTCTCCTTCAACCAGTTGTTATATGTCTCCTGCAAAGAAAAAAATTCATCAAATTCAATAGGTGGGTTCAAATGGTAGAGCAAGAGTATGCTTAGTAGTAACCGAGAGCTGCTTAGGACAGAAGATATTATTTTGAGCCCGAGTGACCATTGGATAAGTGCAGGTGGGCAGTACGGGTGCTATAAATAGAGGAGATGCAGAGTAGGATGAATTATTAGTAGGAGAACAGGAAGCCATACCTGGTGTAGGTGACATAGTCACGGTTGCTGTAGCATCAGGCATGATAGATGTGATGGTAGGATTATCCAATGGAACCATGCAGACTGGAGGAACAGGAGAATGAGGGGAAGGAGTAGGACATGGTGTGGCAGTAGATTGAAGGGCATAGGGTGTTGCCTTTGTGAAGGGAAAAATACTTTCATCAAAAGTGACATGACAAGAGAGATAAATCTTACCTGTGTGAAGATTCAGACATTGAAACACATGTTGGGTAAGGGAGTACCCGGGAAAGACACAAGGTTAGGATTTAGATTGAAATTTATTTGCACGATGCGGAACAAGCCAGGGATAACATTGACAACAAAATATGTGTAACTTATGATAGTCAGGAACTCGTCCAAATAATACTTCAAAAGGACTTTGATGTAAGTATAATACAGTGGGAAGACGATTAATAAGATAAACTGTCGTGGCTAAGGCATATGACCAATAAGTGGAAGGAGCTGAAGCATGATGTAAAAGGACCATACCCGTGTCGACAATATGTCGATGGCAACGTTCAATGGTGCCATTTTGCTAGGGAGTATGCGGTGCAGTGGTAAAATGGCTAATACCACGAGCAGCAAGAATAGGTCTAAGTTTGATAAATTCACCACTGTTGTCGGAATAAATTTTTAATTTTTTCTAGAGAATTGATTTTCAACCATAGTGGTAAAGTGAACAAAAATAAAAGACACATTCGACTTGTTATGCATAGGAAAGAACCAGCAGTACTTGGTAAAGTGATTAACAAAAAGTACATAATAGCGGTAGCTATCAACAGAAGGAACCAGAGATGGACCCCAAACATCAGCATACAAATATTCAAGAGGAGCATGACTCGTATGGGAAGTGACACTAAAAGGCAATTTATGCGACTTATTGCACTGACACGAAACACATAACAATAAAGACTAAAAGGGGGATACAAGTAAGTTATAACTATGAAGAAGAGAGGACAAAAGTTTGGAATTGGGATGTCCCAACCTATAATTCCAGCGATCAAAGGAGGCACGAGTGCCAGCCAAGGTGATGGCATGAGCTTGAGATGAGGGAGGACATAGTTTTATAGGATAAACACCATCTTCACACCTACCGCGTATGAGCACCACTCTCGTATTGGATCCTTCACAAGGTAAAAGAAAGGGTGAAATTCAACAACAACATTGTTATAATGAGTAAACTTGTGAACTAAGATCAAGTTTTTGTGAATGAGGGGCACATGCAAGGTTTCTTTTAAACTAAGAGAGCGAGAAGGGGAGGAAACAGTAGTGGAACTAATATTAGCAACATGCAAACCTGTACCATCTCCAAGAACCACCTTATCCTGGCCATCATACTCAGAATGAATGGAAAGATTAGCCAAATCAGACGTAATATTACAAGAAGCAGCAGAATCAAGAAGCCATTTGGCATTCGATGGAGCCGAAGAAGTAATGTAATTGGTAGTAGGTGAAGACTGCAGTTTGACACAGTTCTTGGTAGTGTGACTAGGATGGTCACATATTTGGCACACAACAGAGGGCCTCTTGAAAGGAGCTTTGTTCGAGAAATTTTGTTTGAAACGATTCTTGTTGTGTTTGAAACAAGGATTTAACGACCTCTGTTGAGAGGTATTAGCGGTGACAACCAGGTTGAAGATTTTCCATCCATGCATTTGAGGTAGTGTTCATGACCAATTAACAGATCATGCAATTCTGCAAAGGACAAGGCAATTTCTCTCATGTGTATGGGAGCCACCATATCTCTAAACTTAGAGCCAAGGCCATTAAGCACATATAATGTCAAATCATCATCTAAAATGGGTGCATCAATCAATGAGAGTTCATCTGCAATTACCTTGACTACATGAAGAAATTCAAACACCGTGCAAGAGCCCCGTTGAATAAGTGTAAAATCTTCTTTCAACTGCATAATATTGGCCCGAGATTTGCTAACGAACAAGTGGGCGAGATGTCATCACGACTTGTAGTGTTCATATCAATAAAGGACATAACTACTTCAGAAACAGAAGAAAAAATGGCATTCAACAGCAACTGGTCCTGTCTGAACCAGTGTGCATGGAGTGCCACAGCAAAGGCAAAAGAGTTTACATCAAGTGTAGGAGGGGCATCGAAGAGTGCCGTCCAAATATTTCATTAGATCATATCCAATGAGAATGGTGAGGAGAGTTGCATGTCAGGAAGGATAATTTGAGGATGTGAGTTTGTAGGGCAATTAGTTGGAAGTGTTGATAATAGTGAGAGGGAGTGAAGACGTAGAGTTAGAGCCAATAGACTCTGAGAGAGGAGCAGGGTTGCCATTAGCTGACATGGAGTTTGAGAACGTTTCTAATCTCATGAGAGAAGGTTGCTTTGATACCATAAAAGGATTACACAAGTGATATGGTGAAGAACCTTAATATTATTGCATTACAACACTGCCTATATATAATACATGACTATGACTATGTAAGGAATGCTAATGAAGGAATTTACAATCATAAACAAGACTGCAACTATTTATGAAATATAATCAAATTAAAGGTGCTATACATAGAAGCAAATCACTGATGAGCGGGAGTTATGGTGATTTCCTTATATCTAGATAGGAGCTCAATTTCTCTGCTTAACATTAAGCAATTATGCATGAGAAGGGCGTGCCAAGTCTAGCTAGTTTTCTTTCACCATCAAGTATAGTTTTTGATTTCTGTTTTCATCAAGCTTTTTAAATTGATATCTTTGCTTGTTTCATTAGCTTTGGCCTATAGTGAATGAGGTACAAGCTCATTCGTTTGAAAAATGCTGATCATTAAATTAGGATTATGTGAATGTCTAGGCCTAACACAACTGAAGCATGGTTTCCATTTTTTTTTTTATGGACTACAATTCTTGCACCAGTAATTGAGGAAACACCATTGTCATTTCAAACAACTATTGTAAAAAGACGAAATTTCTCGCAAACTTGTTGATAAATGATGGTTAAAAACGGTTGAACAAAAGGAAAAATAAATCAATTTTTTTAGGGCATTTATTTGTTTTATAGTTTTCAACTTTTTAGTAAATTGGTTATACTGTGGTCAACTTAATTTTAAATGGATTTAAGCTTCTCATCGAAATGCCTATATTAAAAATTTAAGTAAATTTGGAAGATCCAAGTTGGAAAATTTAGGTTGTGTTTACTTATAAAAGTTTCTTTCATTTTTTTAGAGAAACTGTATAGGAAATAGAAAAACTAAAAAAAAATGCATATAAACTAAAAATGAAAATTGTTTTCTTAAAAATATGGGTTCTTTAATTTTTATTTTTTAAAAATAAAAAATACAAAAATAGATGTTTTCCAAGTAATGGCGATGTTTAAATATATATATTAAGGAGTAACAAGGAAAAGAATAGATTGAGTGTTTTAGAGTTTAAATCTGTTGTGGAATAACTTCTTGGAAATTAAAGGCAGATGTTAATAAAAGCCCGCAAGGAACTCAACTGTAAATGGTGGTGGTGGTGCCAAATTGAGGGTTTTGGAGTTTATTTTGATAAGTAATGATCATGTTAAGAACTGGATGAGATGGTTGGATGACAAAAAATCATGAAATTACATGACAATGTTTTCTTTTGGTGTCATCTTATCTTAGACCTCGTAAATTTGGTAAAATAGACTGGAGAAATATAGAGAGTGCAGCTATATATGAGGATGAGCGCAAGGACGTCGTTCAACTTTAATGGTCTTTTTTTTCTTTAATTTCCATGATAACATTGTCAATGTAAGTGTATTTCCAGAGATTTCAACAATTCAATGCAAGTATTGATGAACATGACTCTAGTAAAAATTCCCTACTCTAGTAATTTAATCATCTTGTTGTATCGAAAGGAGATGTTCTTTTCATCTTAGCTTTTCATCAATTCTATTCGGCATTTTGTCCTCTGCTACCTTTTCATCATTCATCAATTCAGTTGATTCTACTTCTTTCAGATATTGATTCTCTTTCAATGATTGCTTCTAGACTGCCTTTCAAATGGGATACGAAATATTTTCCTCATCAAGTTCTTTAAGTAAGGACTTTTTCTAATATTTCACCTACTTTAATCCAGATTTCAACTCAGGCGCCTGTTTGATTGCTAGGTCAAACAAGTGACACCTTCCCACTTCCCCACAAAGAAGTTATCGTGCCTCATTTCTTCAATATTCTCCTCTTCCAAGCATTTTTTTAATATTTCACTCGGCTTACAAGTTATTTCAACCACTTTAGAAGAGTTTCAACTTATAGGGTATCACTACTTTTGATGCATTCTAGGATGCTAAACTCTTCTAGGTTTACTATGTTAGAGAATAATCACATATCAACTGTTCTTACATGGTCACACACAAATCTCTACTTCTCTTAAAGCATTCAACTACTCTTTAATTAATTTATGAGAACTCATTTGCATAATCATTGGCCAAACACCTTTTTTGAGACTTCTGCAACAATGAAAGACGAAATCTAAGGACATAGAGTTATAGGAAAATGAACATCATAGGTTGAGCTTGATGCCATTTGATTAACTTGTGTACGATTATGGTTTCTCTCTTGAGTTGTTGATAAAAAAGGTTACATTGATGGGAGATTTTAATAGTCAATAAAGGGAGAAAAGTGAGCATTTCTATATTATCTTGTACATGAGCATGATTTTTATCTTTTCAAAGCCTCCATTATCTTTTTGATGGTTCTGTTCAAGTTAGGCTTGTGCTTATTTATCTATGCCTCATTGCTTAGTTATGATGCTGTAGGTTTTGGAAGGAAGTCAAACTTTTTTCCAAGCAACCTATATTTCTATATGCAATACTCAGAATTGCATAAATAATAAATATAAATTCTTTTCACATTTATCATAACAAGCAAGATTGGATATACATGCTTGTTATCGATGAAGCTTCATGCTTGTTAGGATTCATTATTTGCAAACGGTGAAGCCAAGTTAGATTTTATCTTTCCAAGTTCTCACTTAAAGACCAAACCTATAGGAACTTTGAGTGATTCGAGAAATTTTCTAGGTTTTCACTAAGGATTTCTCCCTCAAGAACCTTTAGAGAGGGATTAAATATGCTTTTTATCTCATAAGACAATTATCATGTGTTAGATCAATAATCTAAAATTTAAAGCATTAGTAGTGTCATAACATAATTCTGGGTCCCTAAAATTCTTTTATGTAAAAAATATTTTTAAAAAAATATTCAAAAATTCATTAAACAAATACTTCAGGTCACGAACAAACAAGCTTTTGAGTCACATTTGGTCAGAACATCAAGTAAACAGACAATTTAGGATCTTGCTGAAACAAATAGACTAAAATAGGATTTAGTTACACAAATTAGATGTTGGAGGACCAAAGTGAACAAAATAGAGAAGTTTGAGAATTCAATTGTACCGATGATGGGCCTAACTAGAGAAAAATATTGAAGATTGGGGCTTAGTTGTAGAAAAATATTGAAGATTGGGTTGAATTTGAAAACTTGAAAAGTCCATGGACTTAATTGAATTTTTGATGTGATTAATTGGCTTAATCAAAGATTTAATTGGAAGAAAAATCAAGTTTGGAATTCAATTTAACAAAAATTATAAGAATCAATAAGTTCAGGAACCCAATTGAACTTGACAGGGAGAATTCAATTTACCAATTATATATACTTTACTGAAAATGAATTTGATCCTGAAGGAACCAAGCATAACAAGTCACTACATATTATTGTAAAATACAAAGATTGTATTGTTGTTAAAGTTCTCATAGATAATGGGTCTATTTTGAATGTATTGCCAAGACATGTACTAAATCAGATGCTTGTTGATGCTTCTCATGTAAAACTTAATACTATAATAGCTAGGACATATGACAAGACACCCAGGCCTATCATTTGAAATATTAACATCGAGCTAGTTATTGGCCCGCAACCATTTTAAGTAACCCTACAAGTAATGGATATTCACCTTTTCTATAACAAGTTATTAGGAAGGTTGTGGATACATGCAACCAACGCTATAATATTTTTTTGTATCAAAGGGTTAAATTTATCATTAATTGCAAGTTGGTGATCGTAAAGTCTGAAAAGGCCTTAACAATGGTGATAAATACGACGATCTCATACATTATAGCAAAAAATAACACGTATAGGAATTTACATTCATTTAAAGTTGTGAGTGTTGAATGGGTGCCTAAGAACACCATTCGGCACCAACACTTTTAAAAGTTGCAGTCATGGTTGTGAAATACTTTTTGAAACACAAGTTGCCTTTTCAATATGATCTAGCCACCAACATGCTAAAAAAGATAACTTTAACGAAATTGAAGACAGTCAATCAAAGGTTTGAGCTAGAGTTCAAGTCAAGAAAGAAAGACTATACAAGAGTAACTAAGATCACAAGAGAAAGAAGGTTGGTTTGGATTGAAGGAAGGGAGCCTAATAAAGGAAGAATGGAGATCTTTCTCATCCAAGTAACCTTTCCATGATCAATTTGTGTGATGAAAACTATTTTGGAAAAAGCCAAAGACCCTAAAGAGATCATCCTGAGTTGTTTTTGCCCTAGTTGATTATTAACATACTAAAAGATACTCCCATATAAGGATTTATGAGAAAACTAGCTGAAGAAGAGGAGCTGAACAACTAAAAGGTTTAGGATGCCCTGATTATTTTAAAAATTGATTCTTTTTTTAGTGTGCTTTGTGAATGTGTTTAGTCTACATGTACTTTTCATATAGTCTATTTGTTTTTCAATATCATGTTTTTCATAGCTGATAATCATGGATTAAGAAATCAATTTAAGGTTTTTTATATTTGAGCCTTTTTAAGATCATGTATTTTCTTTCATCTCTTGCCTTTATTTATTTAAATTTCTTGTACAAATCAACCACTTATAAAAAAACACTTTTCACTTTTAGGAAATCTAAAAATGGATCTTCAATAAACACACAATCTATTGCATTTGAGCAAGAGAAGAGAGGGTTAAAGACTGGGATGTTAATCATTGCTAAATACAGAAATGGTTTGGTCACCTTGTTAAAAAAGTATAATGATGTGTTTGCTTGGTCATATGCTGACATGCCTAGGTTGGATATTGACATTGTTGTACATAAGCTACCTTTAATAGACAAATACAAGTTTGTCAAACATAAATTAAGAAGAATAAGGCTTGATATCTTGATTAAAGTAAAGGAGAAGGTGAAGAAGAAATGAGACGCTAGGTTACAAGAATTAGTCAAATATCTATAATAGGTATTCAATATAGTGGTTGTGCCTAAAAAAGGTAATAAAATCGAGTGCGTATGGATTTTAAAGATCTGAATAGAGCAAACCTAAAAGATGACTTTCCTTTACCTCATATAGATGTGCTTGTAGACCATGCAAAAAGCTCTATTTATTTTTTCATAGATATCTTCTCAAGGTATGATCAAATTAAAATGGCTAAATAAGATTGGGAAAAGACTACAATCTTTAAGCTATTATGGAAGAAGAATCTCAGAGTCTAGAATGGGGATTATCAAGAAACCTTTAATAAAATCAATAGTACCTCCTAAACCCACCTCTCTTATCACCACCAGTCCTTAGAAACTTCTTATCTTGTACCTAACATTGAATGAAACAGCAATGAGTTATGTGTTAGAGAAGAATGATGATATTGGAATCAAAGAGTAGGTTATTTACTACATCATGAAGAAGTTTATGGATTATAAAGCTTGTTACAGTATGATTGAAAAGTTGTGTTGTTATTTAGTATAGAGTGCTAAGAGGCTACGCCGATACATTTTGCACAACACCACTTAGCTTTTCTCCAAAATAGATCTTCTTAGTTATATATTTGAGAAACCATACCTGTCAAGTCGGATCACATGGTGGCAAGTTTTGTTATATAAATACGACATTATTTATCTAACTAGCAAGGTTGTAAAAGAAAGCACAATTATTAATCATCTAGCTAATAATTCCATCAAAGATTAAGAATCTTTAAACTTTGACTTTCTATACGAAGATGTCTTAGCAATTAAGAAATAAAAAAAAAAAGAGAGAGATTGGTGGAAGATATACTTTGACAGATTAGTGAACGTATATGGCAACAAATTATAGGCAATTATAATTTTCTTAGATGATAAATAGTATCCCATCTGAATCAAGTTGTAATTTAGTTGCATTAATAACATAATTGAGTATGAAATATACATCCATTGTTTAGAAGTAACATTGGAAATGAAAGTAAGAAAGTTAGATGTGTATGAGGATTCAATATTGATAATATGTCAAGTGCAAGGAGAATGGCAGACCAAAGATGAAAAACTGAGGCCATATTAGAAATACCACTCTAAGTTATCAGAAAACTTTAAGGAAATAAAGTTTATACATTTGGAAAAGGATACAAACCAGTTCATAAGTACTATAACAGTGTTGACTTCCATGACCTAGATTGATTGTGGAACTCAAGTGCAACTTATGTGTATAGAAATCACAAACTCCTCTGATTATTGTTGTTCAATAAAAAAAGAGTTAGATGGGAAGCCTTGGAAAGAAATTTATTCAGTGTCGAGAATACCCCAGTGGGAGCATCCAAGTTGGACTAAAAGACATTGCGAAGATTGTCCATGGACTATTACCTAAACGGGGAGGTCTTGTATAAAAGGTCATTTAATGGAACTTTGTTGAGATGTTTGAATGAGAAAGAGATTAAGAAAGCACTGCAAGAACTACTTGAAGGGATTTGTGCTATATATATAAGTGGACACATGATGACTAGGAAGATATAAATTGCTGTATATTTTTGGATGACTATGGAGAGAGACTGTATGGATTATGTAAGAAAGTGTTATAAGTGTTAGATACATGGAGACAAAATCAATGCACTTTTAGTTTCTTTATTCAACATGGTGTTACCTTAGTCTTTTGCAATACGGGAAATAGATGTCATCATGCCTATTAATCGAAAAGCCAAAAAAGGATACAGGTTCATGATAGTGGCAATCAAATACTTTACCAAGTGGATCGAAGCCTACTTATATTGTCGTGTGACTTAGAATGCCATCAAATGGTTTATTGAAAAAGATTTGATTTGCTGATATGGGTCACCTAAAAAAAAATGATAGATAATGATAAAAAAAATTAATGGAAAGATAATTGTTGAGTTATGTGCCAAGTGAAAAATCAAACATTCAAATTCATCTCCATATAGGCCAAAGATGAATGAGGTTTTAGAGCCTACTAATAAGAACATAAAAAATATTGTTCAGAAAATAGTGGTCACTTACAAAGATGGCACAAATGGCTCCCTTATGCTCTTCATGCCTATACAATAACATTGAGAACATCAATTAGGTCCACACTTTATTCATTAGTATATGGAATGGAGGCAGTTATGCCTTTGAAAATAGAAATTTTATCTTTAACAGTCCTCATGGAGTCAGAGTTGAAAGAAGTTGAATGGGGAAAGATACAGTATTGGAATTTTAACATAATCAATGAAAAGAAGCTAGCAACAATCTGCCACCACTAATTATACCAAAGAAGAATAGAAAAGGTACATTACATGAAAGTTCAGCCAAGAGAGTTCAAAGAAGGCAATATAGTATTGAGAAAGATTATTTTATTGCTGAAAAAAGACCATAGCAAAAGGACACCAAACTATAAAGGCCTTTTTATTATAAAATAACATTCTTAGATGGAGCTCTACTGCTGAACATTATGAATAGAGGGAGTAATTAGGCATGTAAACTTAAATTATGTAAAGAAATACTTTGTATGATGTATCCATTCTAATTAATAAAGAAAAGCTTTATCCAAGAATTCTCTTTGTGTATTCTTACCTTTTTTTCCTAAATAAACTTGACAATTAATAAAACACTCATTGCAGAGCTCAAACATTTATCAAAAGTCTATGTTGAAAAAATCTCTTCCTCAATGGCATTTTGGAAAATTGAATTGGTTTTGATTTCAGAAGTAATTTGATGTTTGCTTAAAACAACATTCAATACATGCTTGCAGGATGATAAACAAATTAATCAAGAAAATCTTATTTAAAGGTGACCTACGAACCTCAAATATAATACAAGCTTTAAAAAAATCACAATTGACTTCATATCATGTCTTTTGAACCATGTTTTAATAGAATGCATAATCACATGTAATAGATTTCCTAGTTAGGGTTTATGAAAATACAGTCCTATGCAAAAGTTCATATCATTACATAAGACAAAGATAAAGTTTATAGTTTAACTACTTGTGCTTGAAATGAGAAAATGTCATCTTTGTTATCCTTTTACATTCTAAAATTAATATATCTCTTATGGTTCCTATTTGAGTATGGATGAGTTTTCTTTTATAATAAATCTTGACTAGGATTACACCCCACACCGCATATGGAAATTCAAAGACCAAAGACTAAAGAAATGCAATAAGAAATCCAAAAGCAAGAAATCTTACAATACTCAAATGTCGGGGGGCATATCTAAATAAAGAATAAAAAAAGAAAAAAAATCAAAGTAAATAAGGATACCCTGACCAGAACAATAAAAAAAGACAAGTCAAAGAAAAATGGAAAAGGAAAAAAAGTATGAAAGACAATAAGTCAAGCAACTGATAGTGATCCTAAGTCTTTAAAATCCTGAAACACTTTTCAAGCTTTATTAATCCTTTTTTTCATAGTCAAGAGCCATAACTTGCATTACATGCTTTTAAAAATTCTTTCTAATAAGGCAAACAAGAAACTTGGACCAATTAACAATGTTCTCAAAAACAAAAGACTTCATCATAATAGTTATGACATTATCAAAAAGCTATTCGTTATTATTCATGTTGATAAAATGAGTGCTCAAAATGAGACTTCATCTCATCATATACCTTTACCAATTTTAATTTCAATAACACAATAAAAGGAACCATTCATTTCCCAAAATTCCTCAGGGTATTGCAAAATCAAAAAGTAAGATGTTTTAAAATCACCTAAAAATAATTTATGTTTTTGAAACTAGAAAAGATTAGGAGTCTGAAAGTCATTATAGATAGAGATTATCTCACTTAAACCAAACTAGAAAATAAAGAGGGCTTTTGCAAAAACAAGTTTACTTAAGCCACCAACAAAAGCACATTTTAGAAGGAATGGATCAAAATTCAAAGGGGCATTTTCAGTAATAAAAGCAATTTAACCTTCTTATGATAGTAAAAAAAGACAAGGGGACAAAATTGTTTTAAACCCTTCCAAGCAATTAATGTTATGCACTTAAATGCACATAATGGTCTTCTCAAATCAATCTGCAAGCTAAGAATCTTCATCTAACAAATAGGTCATCAAAGGCATTATGAAAGTTCTAAAAATACTTATAAGCCGACTTAGGTAGGTTGGAAGCCAAATGATCAAAAGGGCTTAAAGAGTTAACAAGAAAGAGGGCTTATATTTCAAAGACATTTGTTTTTTCAAGGAAAGGGAGCTTAAACACCTTTCGTCTTGCTCATCACTCTTCATCATCATCATCACAAGTAGTGTTCTCTTTTATATTGTTGTCATCTAGTCCATGATGCTTATGATATATGAATAAAACTTTATCTTTGTATTCCCGTGGTATGTCTTTGAGATCCTAGTTTAAGAAGAACATGTTATTCTTGTTGGAAATAAGGCAGGTGTGGTATAAGATTAACACAACAATGCAAAGTCAAGATCTCAAGAATAAGAGGAAGATTGAGAGGAAGATATACTTTTATTAAGTGTTTCTCTCTAAGATCTCTTAACTTCTTTTTTTCTTATTAATAATGTTGAATTACAAGTCTTTTTATAGACATAAAGTCCTATACAATCAAAGAATTAAACTAATACAAGAAAATCAATCTAAACATGAATTGTATTATGTCGATGAAACCGATTGACCGTCTGAATTTAATCCAAAATCTGGTTTACTTTCAACATCCCTCTTTAAACTTGATTTCTTTATAACTCCCAACACATTTCTCATTTTGATAAAAATATCATATTTGAGTGGTTTTTTTAATATATCACCAACTTGGTTTTATGTCTTTATATACTTAACTTCAACTTTCTTGTTTGCAATGCAATCTTATAAATAATGAAATCTTGTATTAATATGCTTACTTCTATCATGAAATACTGGATTGTTTTTGCTAATGTAATGGTTGATGAATTGTCTATATATATTTCAGTAGGATTCTTTTATGGCGTTTGCAATCCCTTCAATAATCTTCTTAGCCATATAGAATGACAAACACATGATGTAGTCACTATATTTTTAGCTTTACTTGTTGACAAAATGGCTATAGATTGTTTCTTTGAACTCCATATGAATGTTTTGTCTCCCATACAGAAAACAAAACTTGTAATGCTTTTTCTATCATTCATATCTCCAGCGTAATCACTATCATTATAAACTATAATTTCAAAGCTATTAGAATAATTATAGACTAATCCAAAATCAACAGTGCCTTTGATATATACTGAAGAATTCACTTTAAAGCTTTAAAGTGTGTCATAGTAGTTATCTCCATAAGACTACGTATAAGTTCCACTCTAAAAAGAATATTTGGATGAATGCATGTCAAATATCTCAAACTTATAACTAAGACTTGAATGTTGTAGAGTTTATCATTTCTCCTTCATCATTTTTTTGACATCTTCACTCCACACTTAACTAGATTATTCACTTTTGCATAATCCTCCATCTTGAACTTCTTAAGAACCTCCTTTGCAAACTTCTATTGTTTCATAAAGATTACATCTTCTCATTGTTTGATCTCAATCCCTAAGTAGTAGGAGATGAGACCAATATTCATCATCTCAAACTCCTTGATCATTGCGTACTTAAAGTCTTTAAACATCTTTGGATTATTTACTGTGATGATTAAGTCATTAACATACAAACATAAAATAACAGTATCACCACTTCCTTTGATCTTTACATAGATAGCATACTCATGGCGGTGTTTAACAAATCTATTTTCTAAGAAATAACCATCAATACGACTATACCAATTTTTAGGGCTTACTTCAATCCACACAAGGCTTTATTCAACTTTAACACCTCATCTTCATATCCCTTTACTTCATAACCCATAGGTTTTTCAATGTAGACCTCCTCCTCAAGAAAACCATTAAGAAAGGATGAGTTGATATCTTTTTGATAGATTCTCCATTTATATTGGGCAGTGGTGGCAATGATTAATCGAATAATTTCCAATCTAGCAACAGGAGAAAAAACCTCATTATAGTCAATCTCATGCTTTTGACTATAATCTTTTACCACTAACCTTGCCTTGTATCTCTCCATATCTCCTCTAGCATTCTTCTTTTCTTTATAGATCCACTTGACATCTATTAGTTTCTTTCCATTTGGTATAGGAATCAATCTTCATATGTCATTATTCTCAATTGATGCAATCTTCTCATCCATAGCAATTCTCCATTTTTTTTTTTATCTTTTATTGCTTCTTCAAACACTATAGGATACAATAAGGTGATAATACAATGTTACTTCATCAATAGAATTAGTTACCTTATATAAGTCATCAAGGCTCCTCATCTTTCTTGGTGGACTTAGTGGAGTGCCATTACTTAAGTTTTCACTAGAAGAAAAAGAAGAACAAAAAGAAAGAGAAATTGAGCTCATTGATGTATATGGAGGAGTAACTATAGATTCTTAATGATTTTCATATCTTTCCTCCTCTTCATCAAGAACTAGTAGGAAGTCAAATTTCTTACCATCATTTACCTTACAATCTATGCTCTTTCTTTATTATCCATTACAACTAGTTTGTAAATATCCATTACAATTTGGTATAAATTTCAAAAACACTAAAAAAACAATTTGTTTAAATTTTATATCAAAATTTATGAACATATACATAAAACATATTTCTAGTATTAAGAAAATAAAAATATAAAATATAATAAAATTTATTTTGGATTTAGAATGACAAAATATAGCAAAGCCATAATAATAACAAATAAATGAACATTACAGCTTACCTTAGGATATTGTCTTTCCACAACATAATTAGGGTTCCTAGTGACCAAAATAATAGGTGATGACTCCAAATCCTTAAATCATAAAAAAAGGGAATTTCTTATTCTTTCCACACTCAAATTTGATGTTGAAGGATGACCACGGCATCATTCATGTAGAACAAGTATGTAGTACCTTAATAGCTAATAGTTAATAGTAGGTAATAAAATGATACTTACACTATAACCTTTAGAAGCTAAGCTATGTCTCTATATCTCTTCTAAAAGTCTAATTAATTATTTCTAGATAGAATTCTACCTTACTAAGTAATTCGAGAACATATTTTAGGTGGTAGCCAATCTATTTGCCTAATCTATACCTATTATGGCTTGGCTTTCAAGTACTCATAAACATGTATTTTTTATGCTTCTTTTCTAACATAATCACATTTCTTTTAAAGGATCGATGATACCAAGCATGTGTGTGTGTGTGTAGTTAGTGTTCTATTTGGGTTCAAACCTAATGTTTATGATCTGACTTTTTTATATGACTTGGTTTAACTTACTTAATCCTAAGGGAGTGTTTAGTCTAGGGATATCTTATATATCCTCTACCAAGTAATCTAAGATGCCAAGGATATATAATTGTAAAGAAATATTAAATTCCAAGCAATTAGAGATTGCTTAGGAAATTAAATTTCCTTTAAAATTATCATATTTCTTGGTGGAAGATAATGTGATTTTTTTTATACTTTAATACCCCTTTTTTATTTTAAATGAAATAATATCCCTTGCTTTCATTAATAATAATACAATTATCATTAATTTTGAACTCTATTTTTTTTTTAATAAAATGAAACACTACCCTTGTCCATCATTTTTTAGCATTAACACTATTATAGTATATTACATGTTATACGTTAGTACATAATTAGAAAAGGTTTATTATTCTTGTGTTGATTACTCTACATTAACTATTGTACATTACCCTACATGTATAAATAGAATAGGTTGGCTAACTAATAAGTTAAGCCTCTTATTATTCTCAACTTGGTATCAGAGCCATAACACTTTAAAACTCTATTTTCTTTTTTTTTAATGGACTCTTCTTCTTAGCCGCAGGTGCCAGCTTCTTCTTAGCCCTCTGTTTTGGAAGCTTTCCCTGTTGATGTCATGAATTTTCAAACCTCTTCGTCTCCTTCTATTCTGCACTCTTCCCCTCTTGCTACTGCCATGAATCTTACCATCATGGATGCTTCAATCTTGCACTCTTCCCCTGTTATTGTTGCTGTGAATGTTTTAATTGTTCCCCTCTCCAATACTCATCAAGTTATTTATTTGAAACTTGCAAACATAAATTATCTTTAATGGTAAATATAGATGAAACCATATCTTCTTGGACAAGGTGTTTTCCACTATGTTGATGGCTTTTTGCCATGTCCTCCTCCTCATATAGTTACTACTGATGGTGTTTATTTTCAGGTTAATAATTATTTTCTTTATTGGAAACAACATGACCAACTTATTCTAAGTGCATTAATTTCTTCCCTTTCAATGGATGTATAACATTTTGTTGTCAATTACCAAACCTCGTACTGTGTTTGATGTACTATTAAGCAAGCTCTTACTTCTCCATCTAATTCTCGTATTATGCAAATTTATGGTTTTCTTCAAGATCTTTGACAAGATGATGATTCCATCACTATATTTATTAAAAAAGCAAAGGCATTATTTGATGAATTAGTTGTTGATAGCCGACCAGTTTCCCTATAGGACTTGATGCAACCATATTATTCAATAGTTTCACCCACATTTAACTAGTGTTTTGCCTATGTTTTATATATAAAATGCCTTGATATTCTTTGTTTATGTTTTGAAGGCACTTTTGGATGAAAGATGCAAAAAAGAGTAAATTGGAGATAATTGGCAGATTTGACCTTCAGTCGATGTTTTGTGCAGAGCATGAGTTCTAGAGGTTGAAATGAAGTGATTCTAGTGGCATTAAAAAGCTAACATCCATACCTTTCTGGACATCTAAGACAAGAAAATAAAATAAGGAAGAGCATGGAAATCGCAGCCTTCAAAGTCAAATCTCGCAATCTGCCAGTGTTGACCTTCGGCCATTCCAACTTGAATATCTGGATCTACAGAAGTCCAATTGATGCAAACTCAATTGTTTTGGATTCATGACTCAAAGGTCTATAAACGCTCCAAATTTCAGCCAAAAACGATGTCATATGAGGGAGATATGATTTTTCAAAGATGACATCTGAATTCTGCCAGCAAACAAGTTTCGTGAAGAAACGAGTCCAAATTACGTTCCGAAGCATCTAAACCGATATCCAAGTTTTTATTTCAGCAATTTAGCTCCTCTAAGTCAAAGCTTGAAGATTTCATGCAAGGCTATTTCTCCTTTTTAGGAAAATAGTTATTGAAGTACTTAAATGTAAACAATCTACTTAATGGAGGACTATTTTGTAAAATAGAGACCTAGGGTTTCCTAGGATATAAAAAGAAAAGAGGGAGAGCAGAAGGAGGCAGCAGCCAGCACAGAATAAACACAAATTCTCTCCTCTACAAACCCAAAAATCATGCTCTTTTCATTCTTTAGAAGTAGTTGTTCAATAGTTATGCAAGGCTAAGCTCTTTTCTTGGTTGCAAGGACACGGAAACCTTCGGATTTCAAGAACTATGAGATTTATTTTACCTTTTCTTTTCAGTTTATATGATGAATATGTTTGTTCTCCTATGCTTATTTTTCCTATGATTGTTTATTTTAATTGCTAGAGCGGACTCTAAGTTATTATTGTAGACAATCTATTGTTAAGTTTGATATCAAAACCGGAGTTGTGGTATATGAACTTGTGAAGCAACTGAGTTTAATAATTGTGGCGGATCTACGTTATTAATCTTAGGGAGAACATTCAATCAAATCAAACATAGACTGCGGACAGTTATGTTTTCTTGATTAGTCAACTTATCTAGTTCTTAAGGCTGCCATTGAATTAAATTACTAGTGCGGACACTGTGGTTGTTTGATGGTTAGGGCTAGTTATACGGCGGATCCGTTAACTAACCAATGTTAAGAAGAGATAAATATTCAGAATATAAATTGATGTTTCGTTTCCATGATCAGTTCTGATTTCTGTAGGTGGATGTGTGCTTGTGATCAAGGTTTGTTCTCTTGATAATTTTCTGATTTTATTAAATTTTGTTTGATAGTTTTCTGTTTTCTTTTGCTTTAGCCTAGATAACGTCCAAACCCCCCCAAATTGCATATCATCTAGCATAAAAATCTGACTTGAATCTTCCTCGTGGGATCGACCCCTTGCTTGCTCTATACTATTTGTGTGTTGTGCTTGAAGCTAGGGTAATTAATTTGTGCGACTGCGACATCGCTACAAATTTTGGCGCCGTTGCCGGGGAGGTAATTTTAGTTGATTGTTGTGCTTGTACTGTTATTTTTATTTGCTGTGATTCAAAAAAAAAAAAAAAAAAGAGAAACAGAATTTTTGCTTGCGACGGTACTGTTCACTTGCGGCAGCGGTACTGTTCAAAACAGAGTTTTTGGAGGAATTAGGTATCGGTATTTTGTTTCCTGAAGGAAAACGACGTTCTGAACAGGACTAGTGATAAATCACTAGCCCCACCCTATTGAGGCCAAATTCTGCTGTTTTCTGGTGTTTTTAGGCAGTTTTAGTTTTCTACCGTAGGATTTTCGTACAATTTGCATTGTTTTTTTTATCTCTTGTGTGGTTACTTTCTTTTGAGTTTTCTTAGCAATTTATGCCTGTGACCCGTTCTACTAATCAAATTCAAGTGCAGATTGATCTTGAAATAGAAAGCACTTTACGCAGGTTAAGAAAGGAAGCTCGCCTCAACACCATGGCTATTGCACGACAACAAACACTCAAGGAGCTTGCTGCTCCTAACGTGGAAAATCAACCATTGTGCATTAACATTGACAATAATGTAAACTTTGAGCTCAAATCTGGTTTTATACATTTGCTACCAACTTTCAATGGTCTTGCAGGAGAAGATCCTCATACTCATCTCAAGGAATTCCATATGGTTTGCGTTGGCATGAAACCGAATGGAGTTGACGAAGAACAGGTTAAGTTGAAAGCTTTTCCTTTCTCTTTAAAAGGGGCAGCAAAGGCATGGTTTTTCTCTATTCTCCCAAGTTCCATTGGAACTTGGAATGCCATGAAGAAGATTTTCCTTGAAAAATATTTCCCAGCATCTCGAGTTGCCAATATAAGGAAAGAAATATGTGGGATTCGACAATCTCATGGAGAGACACTTTCCGAGTATTGGGAAAGATTTGAGCAACTGTGCATTCAATGCCCTCATCATCAAATACCCGATCAGCTGCTCATTCAATATTTCTATGAAGGATTGATGCCTACTGACCGTAGTATCATTGATGCTGCAAGTGGAGGGGCATTGGTAGATAAGACACCCGAGGCTGCACGCCAATTGATCTCAAACATGGCAGCCAACTCGAAACAGTTTGGCACTCGTGGAGACTTCGCAAATAAACGAGTAAATGAGGTAAGTATTTCTAACCTTGAGAATAAAGTTAATGATCTTACTTCTCTTGTGCGTTCTTTGGCTTGTGGCAATGTACAGCAGGTGAAAGTTTGTAGCATATGCTCCTTACAAGGACATGCTTCAGATATGTGCCCAACAATCCAAGAAGATTACATTAAACAAGCTAATGCAGTTGATGGAGCATTCAATGGACAGTCCCAGCGTAAATATGATCCCTTTTCCAACACGTACAATCCTGCATGGAGAGATCATCCGAACTTATGCTATGGGAACCCACCTCAACAAGGCAATCAAGGCCGACAGTTCCATCCCCATGGATTTCAATCCCAACAGAATTATCAAGCAAGACAGCCCCCTCCATTCACAAACTCCAATGTTATGGGGTCATCATCCAATGATGATCTTCGTGAGATGATGAAAACTTTGGCTTCTAACACTGTGACCTTGCAACAAAATGTCATGTCTTTTCAACAAGAAACAAGGTCAAGTATTCACAATTTGGAGAAGCAAATGGGGCAAGTAGCTTCAAGTGTGGGGAAATTGGAAGCACAAATGAATGGAAAATTGCCCTCCCAAGCATTGAATCCAATAGAGAATGTTAGTGTGATCATGCTACGAAGTGGGAAAGAACTTGAAGAGAAAAGGTCAAAACAAATTGAGATGGAGGAAGAAGAAGAGATAGAAACTGAATTGAGTACAAAGAAGGAACATCCTCTTCCTCTACAAACTGAAATATTGACCAACACTCCAAAGGTAACTCCTCATTCAATGAATTCCAGTTTTAAAATAATTCCACCCTTTCCTGTGAGTTCTTCTAGGTCAAAGAAAGAGGACAAAGAAAAAGAGATTTTAGAGGTTTTTAAGAAAGTAGAACTCAACATTCATTTGCTTGATGTTATCAAGCAAATTCCCAAGTATGCCAAATTCTTGAAGGAGTTGTGTACTACCAAGAGAGCTTTCAAACTAAAAGGTCATGAAATGGTAAGTATGGGTGAAGTTGTATCTGCTATTGTTCAAAAGAATATGCCTTTGAAGCAAAAAGACCTAGGTGCGTTTACTATCCCATGTGTTATTGGTAATGCTAGTTTCAAAAGGGCCTTGTGCGATTTAGGTGCATCCATTAGTGTTATGCCTAAACATGTTTATGATTCTCTTAGTCTTGAGCCTTTGAATAAAACTAGCATTGTAATACAACTTGCGGATCGTAGTTTTGTTTACCCACTTGGTGTGATAGAAGATGTCCTAGTCAAGATTGACAGTTTGGTCATTCCATGCGACTTTTATATTCTTGATATGGAACATGATTCTTGTGATTCATCAAACAGCACTCCTATATTGTTTGGGAGACCATTCTTGAAAACTGCTAATACAAAAATTGATTGTGGTAAGGATACTTTGTCTATGGAGGTAGGAGATGAAAAAATTGAATTTAATTTTCATGATGCAATGACATATCCTTATAGCAATGTTTATTATATCACATGTTATGACCAAGTTGATAAGTGTATGCAGCAAGTTTGTGATTTTGATAGTGAGGATGGATTAAGCGTAGCTTTGAGCTGTGGCTATGATTTTACCAAGATAAAAGAGATGGAGAGTCATATATGTGTTCTCCAAAATGTGCATGACTCAGCATTGGATTTACAAGCTTTGCGAATTGTACTCCATGATGCAGGAGTCATTTACCTCATCATGGACAGTGAATGGGTGGCGCCTATCCTTTTGGTGCCTAAAAAGATTGGAATTACGTTGGAAGAGATTCGAAATGATTCTTACGAGAATGCAAGGATTTATAAAGAAAAGACTAAGAGTCTCCATGACCAAATGATTACAAGAAAAGAGTTTAATGTTGGAGACAAAGTCCTCTTTTATCATTCGTGTTTGAAACTTTTTCCTGGAAAGTTGCGCTCTCGTTGGATTGGACCCTTTGTTGTTTCTAATGTTTTTCCTTATGGTGCAGTTGAAATTACAAGTTTAGAAACCAACAAAGTACTCAAGGTCAATAGGCATCGCTTGAAACCTTTCTATGAAGGTTGGACGACAGAACTCACCGCTTTTGTGGAGTTAGCTGAACCAATCTATGAAGAATGAGCATGCAACATGTCGAGCCAATGACATAAAACAAAAGCGCTTACTGGGAGGCAACCCAACACAAAAAGAAAAAAAAAACAGATTTGCTTTCTTTTCCCTTATCTTTTTTTTTCGCATTTTACTTTATTTTTGTCATTCTCCTATATTCCTTTTCTTTTATTTCAACATTGAGGACAATGTTGTGTTTTAAGTGTGGGGGTATTGGGAGAATGTTGGTTTTCTAATTTTGGTTTTCTTTGTTATTTTTCAAAAAAAAAAAAATTATGTTTGATCTTTTGAACTCCCATTGGTTTTTGAGAATATGAGTATTATGTATGAGAATTAGTTGAGATAGATGAAGATATAAATCAAATGAATGAGTGTGCATGCAAGTTTTAATGTTTAATTGGTTTAGGGATTGACTTTGAGAATATGCCATGTTGACTTTATAGTGTTATACCAATGCAAGTTTTTGAGCCTTCAACATTATATTCTTTGAGTGTGCATTCTTTCAATGATATGTATCTCTAGAACTTGCTTCATATCTTGTTGAGATTACATTCGCATTACATATATACATGAAGATGATAAAGGTATTAGGAATTTTAACCACTTGAGCCAAAAAGCCAACCTAAAGCATATTATCCTTAGTGAGCCCTTTTGAGCTTGTTTATCTTTTCTTTGCTTTATCCATGTATAAGCCTTAACTTTTTATATGTTTTTCTTTTCCCCTGGCCAAGGATTAGTAGAGCATATACTTATGATATCTCATGGAATTATGGTTGGAAATTATGTGAAAAGAAAGGAGAAATGATGTTTGATGAAAAGATGGGCAAAGTTGCCAAAGGTAAAAAAAAAAAAAGGAAAGAAAAAAAAAGAAAAGAAAAGGAAAAAAGTGTTCCTTTATGTTCTTAAGATTTTATATTGAAAAAGCTTGAAATCAAAAGAAGTTAAGCATTGGTGATTAAAGATGGAAAATTTATGTGCTTTGATGGAATATCTTGTTTGAAATATCATTTTTCAGAATGCTCTACTTTCTTTGGTTTGAACCTTTTCTTTTACTCTATTTTACCTCACCTTTACCTTAGCCCCATTACAACCAGAAAATAAGACCTTTTGATTCATGCATTGTTTGTAATATGTTATTAATGGAGATGAGATTGAAGAGCAAGTTTGTGGTAGAACATATTCATTGATTGAATTTGAGAGATTTAAACACATAAGCCCTAAACACATGAGTGTTGGAGTGTATATCAATGAGAGGACCTATCACTTTGGCATGACATAGATTTCATTTAAATCTCGATGATTAATTGAATTTTGAAGTTTTCATGTAAATAAATTCATGAAAATTTATACTCTTTATCCTTTTTATTTGTGTTCTTGTTTATAATGCATATATTCTTAGATATTGATGGGAGATTAGAAGATTATTCATAGTGATTTCATTTAATTTAACTTCAATTTGATTTTACCTATCCTTTCTCGAGGACGAGCAAGAGCTAAGTGTGGGGGTATTTGATGCAACCATATTATTCAATAGTTTCACCCACATTTAACTAGTGTTTTGCCTATGTTTTATATATAAAATGCCTTGATATTCTTTGTTTATGTTTTGAAGGCACTTTTGGATGAAAGATGCAAAAAAGAGTAAATTGGAGATAATTGGCAGATTTGACCTTCAGTCGATGTTTTGTGCAGAGCATGAGTTCTAGAGGTTGAAATGAAGTGATTCTAGTGGCATTAAAAAGCTAACATCCATACCTTTCTGGACATCTAAGACAAGAAAATAAAATAAGGAAGAGCATGGAAATCGCAGCCTTCAAAGTCAAATCTCGCAATCTGCCAGTGTTGACCTTCGGCCATTCCAACTTGAATATCTGGATCTACAGAAGTCCAATTGATGCAAACTCAATTGTTTTGGATTCATGACTCAAAGGTCTATAAACGCTCCAAATTTCAGCCAAAAACGATGTCATATGAGGGAGATATGATTTTTCAAAGATGACATCTGAATTCTGCCAGCAAACAAGTTTCGTGAAGAAACGAGTCCAAATTACGTTCCGAAGCATCTAAACCGATATCCAAGTTTTTATTTCAGCAATTTAGCTCCTCTAAGTCAAAGCTTGAAGATTTCATGCAAGGCTATTTCTCCTTTTTTAGGAAAATAGTTATTGAAGTACTTAAATGTAAACAATCTACTTAATGGAGGACTATTTTGTAAAATAGAGACCTAGGGTTTCCTAGGATATAAAAAGAAAAGAGGGAGAGCAGAAGGAGGCAGCAGCCAGCAGAGAATAAACACAAATTCTCTCCTCTACAAACCCAAAAATCATGCTCTTTTCATTCTTTAGAAGTAGTTGTTCAATAGTTATGCAAGGCTAAGCTCTTTTCTTGGTTGCAAGGACACGGAAACCTTCGGATTTCAAGAACTATGAGATTTATTTTACCTTTTCTTTTCAGTTTATATGATGAATATGTTTGTTCTCCTATGCTTATTTTTCCTATGATTGTTTATTTTAATTGCTAGAGCGGACTCTAAGTTATTATTGTAGACAATCTATTGTTAAGTTTGATATCAAAACCGGAGTTGTGGTATATGAACTTGTGAAGCAACTGAGTTTAATAATTGTGGCGGATCTACGTTATTAATCTTAGGGAGAACATTCAATCAAATCAAACATAGACTGCGGACAGTTATGTTTTCTTGATTAGTCAACTTATCTAGTTCTTAAGGCTGCCATTGAATTAAATTACTAGTGCGGACACTGTGGTTGTTTGATGGTTAGGGCTAGTTATACGGCGGATCCGTTAACTAACCAATGTTAAGAAGAGATAAATATTCAGAATATAAATTGATGTTTCGTTTCCATGATCAGTTCTGATTTCTGTAGGTGGATGTGTGCTTGTGATCAAGGTTTGTTCTCTTGATAATTTTCTGATTTTATTAAATTTTTGTTTGATAGTTTTCTGTTTTCTTTTGCTTTAGCCTAGATAACGTCCAAACCCCCCCAAATTGCATATCATCTAGCATAAAAATCTGACTTGAATCTTCCTCGTGGGATCGACCCCTTGCTTGCTCTATACTATTTGTGTGTTGTGCTTGAAGCTAGGGTAATTAATTTGTGCGACTGCGACATCGCTACAGGACTTTAATTTGTATATGTTCGTGGTCTTCGGGGTGAGTTCAAAGACTTGGTAACAAGCCTTGTAACCAAGGCAAAATCTTTTTCGTATGCAAATCTTTATAGTCATCTTTTAACTCATGAGTTCCTTCAAAATACCTCCCTTCAATTAATAGGTGTTGTTGACACTACTCCTTTATTTCCCACGCCACTCCAGCCTCTATCAGCCCATGTTACCTAACATCAGACTCCTAGTTTGTATAACAACAATTACAATTTTAGTCGTGGCAAATGACGCTTCTGTGGAGGCTGGCGTGATAATGCTAACAGGAACTGTAACATGTCTGATAACATAATTAACTTTTGAAGTTATAAAAAATTCTCTATGAAAAAACTGTAAAACACTTAAATATACAAGAAAACTACAAATAATACAAAAAAAATTTCAATAAATTAACCTAAATCATAAATGGGTTAAGAAAACATAGTGTAGGTTTACTTACTAGGTGTAATGATGCTGCACAATAAATTGAACTAAGATAGGGATGTTAACATTATTGATAGATTTAGATTGATCCATTTAATAATGTTGAATTACAATGTTTTTTAACATTATTAATATCTAAGATAGGGATATTAACATTATTAATAGGGGGTGGTTGGATTTGTGATGTTTGTGGATGGATTTGTGAGAAAACAGAAGAAGGGACTGCTACTATGGGACATGGTGGATAGTTGTGGTTCTGATTGTTTATGGGATATGCTGGGGCCGGATACTATAAGGCTAGTGTTTGTGCTCGTTACTTGCTACTTCGGGGGAATATGTTGATTTTATTTTTGCAGGAGACATTTCTATTGGATGAGAAGGAGATGACAATGGAAGGCGATGGATATTTTATTGCTAGAATATGCAGCATAGTGATCGTTAATTTTATGTTATTTTTTTATTGATTTCTCCTGTAACAGTTCTTCCTCTATCTTCTTTGTTCTGTCCCACCATTTGGGTTGGTTTTTGCATTCATTAGGCTTTATATATCTACGTGGCTTATCAATAAATAAATAAATAAATAAAAGATAACAAGGGAGGGGGCTGCGTGATTATTATTATTTTTTATTTGATTTGGTTCGGTTTTTATTAAAAAATATAATTAAATTGGTTTTTTTAACCGAAATCGGTTCAAACCGACCGGTTTCGATTAAGTTTGATTTAACTCAGATTTTTTCGGTTTGACTTGGTTTTTTGGTTTGGCTCGATTTTTTTCCGGTTTGGGTTTGGTTCGGTTTTTATAATTTCAAGCTTTTAAAACCAAATTAAACTGATCAGTTTTTTTTAATTGGTTTTTTTTATGGTTCGATTTTTTTTGTTTTTTTTTTTTTCTTAATTTAATTAGGTTTTGATATTTTTATTCATCCCATTACTATGTGGGTCTCGCTCTGTTTCATTATTTAAACTACTGAAAAGCCTCTGAGATCATCCTAATATTATATAAAAAATAAATGTGGTAAAAGTAAAAACACCCCTCCCCTGAGAGGGAGGCGTAGATCTTTTAAAGAATCATTTTACAATAGAAAAAATACACAAAAAAAAAAGAATTTTTTTTTTGTAAGGTCAAAATTTTTAAGCTCTTAAAAACATCATCATCTTTAACTTTACAAATAGAGTTGAAAATACATAAAAGCTTTGGATAAAAGTCTATTTTCTTAGCTTTTAAGATGATGAAGTAATTTCATTATATAAAAAAAACTTAAATTTACTAAGTTATTGAGATCAATTAATAAATAAATAATATTTTGATTTAAAAAAAAAAAAACTAAATCTACTTCTATAGCCAAGGCAATTATTTAGTGCACTGAAGAATAAAATTATCAATACACTACTTGAATTGAATCTGCAGTATTTCTCCAAACATGCTACAAGAAAAAGCGGAGTCCTTTTAGTTTTTTTCCTCCCGTAATAATCTAGCACGTGGGGATGCCGCGAAGCCCAATTAGTAAGTTAAAATCAACACAAAGTCTAAAGACAGAAAGAAGTGGTTTAACCTTCTTTGAACTAATTATTACCAACCCTGCAATATTGAAACTTTGAAGAGAAAGAGGGGGGAGGGAGGCTACAACAAACTAACTCTTGGCTTTTGTCCCTTTTACCATGACGGAAAAATCCAGCCTCCCGAAGAAGCATCCTAAGTTGCGGTTGCGGTATGTATGTATTTTCGAGCTCAGGGTTTCTGCTAAAGACAACTCCTTGAAACTCTTACACAATGCTTGAAAATCCCTCTCAAGCTATTAGTCAACCCTTTAGAGCTATTGCTTACCACATGAATTATTACACAATGTTTTCAAAGTTACTGCTATAAGTAATCTCACATATAAAATATTAATCCCCTTAAGCAAGGATGCTAAAATTGCGGTTCCCACGACGTGCCGTGCCATCTCAGATACTGTTGTTTCTTCCGCACTAAAATAATTGCAATAAACTGATTACTGAAGTACATTACTTGCAAGACCAGCCATGTAATTCTGTGAGAATAGTATAATAAAGAGTACAAACTAAGTATAAAAAATTCGAATAAATTAACAAGTAGACAAAATAGCATAGACATTAGACATCCACTCAGATACTAAAAGAATCATAAACAAATATACTAAAAATAAGAAACAGTTGATCCCTCTATATATGAAGTATGAATAAATCTGAATTAGGATTTCCCAATTTCAAAACTAACAAGTATAGAATCACACAACTAATTTCATAGATTCGTTCCAACACTAGAGATTGGATTTTCTTTAGAAGAAGAAGAAGAAGAAGAAGAAGAAGAAGAAGAATACATAAGGTGGTTACATTAATGAACATGAATAATACAAAGAGGATATCTAATAAAAATTACAACCTCAATGGTGCAAAGGGTTTGGACCAGTTGGAACAAGTCGTTTTTCAACGCCATAAAGTGGATCAATCTCACCTCTGGTTGGGTCGGGGTGTATCGGCATATGCCTCTGGTGATGCCTGCTCATAATAGCGGTGAAGTCAACGTTGCTAACCAACATTTTTCTATTGCTCAATGTGCGAGGAGATACATGTACGTTGTTATTGTTGTGGATGATGTTATTGCTGTTGAGGAAGAAATAGCACCAACCGTGAAAGAAGAAGAGGAAAAGAAAGAGCCAGGCAATGATACTAAAGGAATATTGAGGGATTTTCATGGCTATATTCATGATGAACAGGCTGATTCAAGATGAAATGTGATGGCATGGATAGAGAAGAGACTTTATTATTGAAGAGATAGAAAGAACTGCAATTAGATTGACAGCTTGAATGTGCTGCTATAGCTAGAGGAGTAGCACAATAAATGTTGAAAAAGGTTGACATCGGACTGTGCTTGCTTCCATGAGACAAACGGTTTATGCTAATTTATTTCTTTGAGAGAGAGAGAAGGAAGGAGAGAGGTCCAGTAGAAGCGGAGAGGAAGCAGAATTGTCGAGCATTCTTCATCCAATGGAACTCCCTTTGCGTTCAAGGAACCAAGGGTCATTAAAAGCACAGATTGTCAAACCTTGAATTATTTATTGGAAGGAGTAAGTAGTATATTTATAAAAAGGATGTCTTACTAATACTATATTACATTTATACACCTACTAATACATAATCTAGACTTACGCCCGATCTGTACAAGAAAAGGGTAAAATGTATCTATGTATATTCTTGAAAGTGGAGGTGTTGACAATCTGGCTTTTATCTTGACGGTACACTTCACTAATTATCGTATATGGGTGTGTTTATGCTCAAATTTACACACACACACACACACACATATATATATATATAAGCAAATTGCCCTCTCAAATATTTGCAGAATATTTCCCCTGCCTCTCCTTTAATATACATCTAACCACTTATGTCGCTAGCCCACATCCTCCTTACCCTTGAAGCATGGAATGAGTCTACTTTTTTTATATGATTGTACAAGATCCATTTTGAAATTAACTTGCTAATCAGAGAGCGATTTGGTATTTGATAAAACCATCTCAGAAAACACGGTTTCTGCTAATGTTTCAGGACGTAGATGTATATATATGCAATCCTCGAGCCAGCTTGATTATGATCCAATTAACTATTTATTGGATTTAGATTATACTATAGTACATATCTTGGATTAGGCTATACAATATCTCCTCTTTACCTGATAAGAAAATGAAACTTATTTTAATTTGTGTATAGATATTTTTAATTTTATCCAGAACTCACGTTACGCGGCTGTCCAAGCTGCAGGTTTTCAGGGATCAAATCCAGTAGGGATGGCTGCCTTAAGAAACACACTATTGAACGAGGAGAACCCCTCCCCGTCCCCTTCCAATATATTAAAATAATACAAAGACAACTCAACGCACAAATTTGAATTCAGGAGATGCATGGATTTGTATTTTGTCTGTATATCCATGGCAATATAGAATGCATTAATGTGTGCTGAGTTGACCTTCAGCGCTATGATTAATTGAATATTCAACTATCTATAGAATGCTCGGAAAAGAGATTGTTATTACATGATGAGTTGTGTACAGAATAGAAATTAATTTGATTGGTAAATTAGTACCCGATTTCATTCTAAGAGGAAATCTTGAGGAACTACAAAGACCTCTATTACCTGCCTTGTCCACCTACACTTAATTACTAGAATAAGAACACGTTAGGTGCAGTTCTTCTTTTTTTTAATAATTTTTTTAATGTTTGTAGATCTTATTGATGTGCTGATATTAAAAATAAATATTATTTTGATGTATTTTCAATGTAAAAATACTTTATAAAGTTACCGCTAATCACTGTATCAAACACACCTCAAAATTAGAGTAAAAGATTTAAAAAAAAAAGGGTTATAAAGTTTGATGATTTTTACACAATGTAAACGCAGTACTAATTAGTAACAAAATCTCATATTTACGCCTGGTCAAAGGTATGCATGTTCTATTCTACAACTTAAAAAAATACATGGGACTGCCAAGTCTATGGGGGCATGGGCAGCCCTATTCAACGACAACGTCAACGACTTCAAAGTTAGAACCTCCTTCCCTTAATATTGTTCACATGACTCCATGCGAGAAGAGGAGGACAAAGATCCATAATGGTTGTGTGTGTTTGCATTAGCTCCAAAGGCAGGTGGAACCAAATTCCAAAGGTCGTGAGACTTCGCATATCTTCCGGAAGTGGTAATGACTAGGAAATTGTAATGCCTTCTTTTCAAATGGAGAAAGTAAGCCCTTTTTGGATAGACCACGAAGATAGTAGATCTCCCCTGGTTTCCTCAATCGTGTCCACTTTCCATCTATAAGCTATGGATAGTGGACAACACTTGCCTTCCGATTTAAAAAGTGTCAAAAGAGTAGTTGGCCATCACAAGAAAATAAAAAGATCATTACCAACTAATGCATCAAAAGTCCACCCGTGCAATTTAGATGAAGGTGTGCTGATGTGTTAATTGATGAATGAATGCTAAGGATAGGTGAAGAAACTTGTTTTTCTTTTTCATGATTGGGTTATTTATTATCATTAATCATATTATAAAATATATTTAAATTTAATGAAATGATTGATGTTTAATTATCTTTAGGAAACCTTCTTATAATTAATGTTAAAATTCTTTCTCTATATATTTTACATTCTGCATCTTATTTTTTAAAATTGATTTTTTTTATTTTCTTTGATTTCTAAGTTGTTTTTAGTTAGTTTAGATCATAAATAAAATCCTCCTTTTAATTAATTATCATTTAAATTGTATATTAGATGATTCTATTAGATTAATATATTTAGTACATCTTAATTTGGTATGCTTTAATCTAAACTTAAATAGTTTGTCTTGATTGACCAGTAAAGTTCTAATACATGTATATCTATGAGACGATACCTTTATTTTCATACAAATAATTAATTTTAAAGGTTTAAATTTGATCAACTTCGATACTCATTAGATTTTTAAAGGCACTTATTAGGCGGCAACCCAACATAAAAAAAACAACAAAAAAATTTTAGATTTGCTTTTCTCCTTTATTTTTGGTGTGTTTATGCATGTTTTACCTAGTTTAGTCGATTCTATCTGTGTTTTTGTGTTTTTTCTTTACATGTGCGATTTACTTTAGTTTAGAAATGAGTGTTTGTTTATAATAAAAACATTATGCTAGTTTTTTGATGTAAGCCCTAAATGTTTGATTTTATCTTTTGATCTCCTTATAGTTGATGAGAATATATGTATTATGGGTTTGAACTAGTTGAATTTGATTAAGGTATAAATTGATTAAATGAGTTTACTTATAATATCTAAAACTTAATTGGTTTAGAGATTGACTTTATTAGTATGTTATGTTAACTTAGTATATGATTTTACTTTTTTATAAACTTTTGAGCCTCTAACATTATTATTTCATGAGTTTTATTCATTCAAAGGTTATGTATTTTCATAACTTGCTTAATATCTTGTAGAAACTATTTTTACATTACATGTGTGAGTGAATAGGATAAGGGCATGTAGGAATTTAACCATTTGAACCTAAAAATTCAACCTAAAATATTTTATTTATTAATAAGCTTTTCTTAGCTTATTTATCTTTCCCTTGCTTTTCATATGTTTTATGAGCTTTAACTTTTCATATGTTTTCTTTTCCCTGACCAAAGACTAGTAGAATATGTGTGATGTTTATATGGGTTTACGGTTGAAAAGTTTGAGAAAAAATGATTATGTGATGCAGTTTTATGTTGAATTTGAGTATAATCAGTTTTTGTTATATCAAGTATAAAAAAAACAATTATAAGAAAAAATGCCAAAATATGATGGTGCTAGAAGAAATAAAAGAAAATATTCCCATGTTTTATTATTTGAAAAATATAAGTGTTTATTAAATTAGCTTCTCATGCATATTTAATTATAATGAATCAATTGCACCTTTTGATCTTAATGCTATCACATGATTAAATCTTATGTGCTTAATAAAAGTTATTATATGATTGATGCGCGGATATTCTAGGTTAAGTAAAAAGTAAGGATATATATATATAAACCTTGATTATTTATTATCACAAATTAGATTAGAAAACATATTTAAATTTAATTATTGATGTTTCCTTAGGAATATTTTTTATAATTGATGTTAGAACAATTTCTCTCTATATTTTGCATTTTGCGTCTTAGTTTTCATATTTGATTTCTTTTGTTTTCTTAGCTTGATAAGTTGTTTTTAAATAGTTTAGATCATAAATAAAACCCCCTTTTAATTACTTATCATTTAAATTGCATATTGGTTGACTTTATCAAATTATCTCTATGGGACAATACCTTTACTTTCTATACTATAAATAATTAATTTTAAGGGTTTAAATTTACATGACTCCAACACTCATCACCTTGTTATTTGGCTTCTAGTATGAAAAATATTTTATATTTGCTGCTTTAACTCATCCTTTTCAACTTGAACAGTCATTGCACACCTAACCATGAGTAACTCACTCTCAACCAGAAACTCTCCATCATCATTAGCATTCTTAAGTGATGATATTTTTCATCATCATTATTGCTTTTAGTTTTCACACCCCTATAATCATACAAGATTACAACTCTTTTGTATGAACAGTGAGAAGCTATATAATATATTCCTAAATAATGAGAAAAATTTAATATCATGATTAAAAGGTGGTTGTGACTCAAATTTATCTCTAATGTTAGTGGAGATTTTTTTTTTTCTCTTTGATATTTTAGATGTACTCTTCTAGATAACCTCATCATCCTGCTTTCAATTCAACCTCTATGAAGAAAATTAACCAAAATTTTGACTTGACTTTGAATTCCCCTTCCTTTTGAGTTGTCATTCCACTTTCATATCCATATGCACCATGTCTTCATGTTTACACTTAAATATGTGTCATTTCATAATTATGTTTTTTTATGTTATTCTCAAACTCTCTTGTCTTTTACCACTCTTAACTCCTCTCTTTAGTTTTTTATTGAACTAAATAAAAACCAATAAAAAAAATTAGATCATAGAGTTCAAACCACCAAATTTAAAATTACAAAGACAAACAAGAAATGAAAAGGGACTTGGGAATTTAGGAATAACTCAACAAACATGAATTCAATATGGAATTAACTCAACAAACCCAGATTTAATATGGACTTTTGATTTGTGATTTTTTGTTTTTTTTATTTTGATAGATCACAGTCTGATGGATAATAATTATTTTTTTATTTCAGCAGATCACAATCTAGTAGGTATTTTTTTAAAAAAATCAATGAAATAGTAGATTGGAAAAGTAAGGAAAACCTAATTCTTGACCATGATAATTTTAAATTTTGGGATATTTATAGTTAAAGATCAACTTTGTGTTTTTTAAACTGTGCAGGATATCTTGCTTTCTTTCTTGACCATGATTGATATTTTTTTCCAATCACTTTCATTATAACTTTCCATGTGACATAGGCCAATTATAATCTTTATCACTTTTTGTTTGAATCTCTATTATGCTATGTGATACTTCTTTATATTAGTTCCCCTTTTTCCTTGAATATTATCATTTAATTCCCCAATCTTTATTATTTTTTAAATGCATTTTTTTATTTTTTATTTTATTTTTATAAAACTTGTCATACAAAATAAAATAAGTGAAAGTGTAAAAAAAATCAATAAATGACCATAAAATTGATTGAATTGCATTTAGAATATTTCTTTTGGATTTGTATTTAAAAAAAAAAAGTTGGATATTGGGATAAAAAAGGATTCTGACCCTCCCGACGACCGTTAGGTGAAATGTTCAACCTACTGAGTTTATGGAGGATGGATGAAAGTAAAACAGATAGCTTTATGTTTTCGCATCTTAATGTTATAAAAAGTACAACACAGCTTTTTACGAACATAAAAGTCAATTCCAATCAAAATCCAATTGATCAGCGACGCCCCCTTTCGTAAAAAGTTCAAAGAGTGAATTAGCAGTTGATGGACAGACCTGCAAAGTCTCAAGAAGAACAGAATCCCTCTCGTCACTTTCAATTTTGAAACCAGATCATACAACTAATTTTAAAAGAAACTAACCAATTTATTTGACTCATCCATCGGATAACCAAAGACACAACTAAGATCAGGGATCTTGAAGAAGACTGTTTCATGTTGCAAAATTTTTTTATTATTAATCTGGGTGTCCGTACCAGCTTGTGTGTACCTCGACTAATCACACAGGTCCTGAAGCTAACGACCATATAAGACTATAATGGTCCTAAAATTTGTGCGACTCGAACTGATAATCTTTATAAAATAAATTTAGAACTTAACTAGTTAAATTATACTCCTCAAAATAAACTATTATAATTTTAAATTGTTCTAGTGATTCTAGCGGAAACGGCGGCAACGCATCTCCTTCCAATACTTCATTGGCAATATCGGGTTGTTCTTCCACGAAGGTAGTGTTAATTTTACCTTCTCTTGAACGAGCTCAATTAACCGAGCCCTGTATTACATGACATCATGTTACTTTCCCATCCTTAGAAGCTTCATGGATCCTTCTTTTCAACTAGTGGTGCTGAAAACAAGCCATATCGAAAAGCCCACACCTATAAAATGAAATGAAGATATCACAAAAGTAATCAACTTATAGATTAATTAGGTTAATCACATCTCTGACTGAATATCATACAAGTAACGTTGGACAAGTCGTCACAGCAAGGTCTTGTATATCAGACCGAATTACATGCAGTCAAGATAATAAATATGGAACCTACCGACACCAGCATGCTTATCCCGCGAAATTGCATCCATTATTAGCATACTGTCACTAGGATAGCCCCTCCCCGGTTACAACCGCTTGTTTTTTTTATATATATATATTGCACAAGCCGGTTAGTAATACAGTGGTATTGTTTTACCACAAGTTGGGTTTTCTGAAGCAGAAACAATAAAAACTTTTTTAAAAAAATAGTGAATCCAAGATTTCATTAGACAGATTTAGAGTTGTTTAGGTTATATATAAATATTGCATGAAGATCAGATGTTCTTTATGACTTTGAATAATTATTTCAAGACTAAGTTGTCACAAATTACAAGTTATTCAAGTATTCGATCTCTAATAATAATCCACATGAATCACCAATAAAAAATCTCTTAAACTATTTTATAAGAGAGTGATTGTGATGTCTTTGAGTGTTAGCTCTTTTCTTTTGGATTTTTCAAGTATTATGTACTGTTATATTGTATAGAAAGTAAAAGGTATAACATTCTATTTATAAGGAAACCTGAAAATACTAAAAATGGAAAAATATAAATTTTCCCCTGAAAAATATCACATATATTATTTTAGAATAATTTTAAAAATTTATTCAATCAAGTCCCTATTTAATTTTTTCCAAGTCTAGAATTATAATTCCGTATAAATTATATTTTAATCCTTATTTTCTAAAACTTCTTTATACTCAATTCACACTTGACTAGTCATGCCATTTTAATTTCTAATTATTATGTGTGTGACCCATTAGATTCTGTAATAAGTTAACCCAAATATAAATCACAATCCAAAATAAAATAAATATTTATGTTTTAGTTTAAATAAAACTATGAAAAATGGATAAAAACTAAAAAATAATATAGAAACGCGAATAAAAACTAAATGAAAGAAATTTATTTGAAAAGAAATGTTGTGGGATATAATTTAATGAAGTTAAGCATTGCCCAAGTTAAATTTGGTATATACAAGCTTTGGGATATGAAAAATATTACTCAGGAAATATAAAAGATATAAAAGAAAAGACATAGTAAGAATTAACAAAATTTCTCCCTGTATATTTGTGTGTGTGGTTGACTTGTAAAGGAGAAAGAAGAATGAAAATGCTTCCATTCTTTTAGCTTGATTTTAGGAAAACTCGAAGGAAACTAAGGAATTGAGAGAAAACTTGTGAGATTTTATGAGTTTAAACACCTAAACACTTGAATCAAGAGATTTTAGTGAAGGGAAAGTAAGATTTTAGTGAGAAGCAAAGAAAAGTGAAGAAATTAAGAGAAAGCTTGAAGAATTTTTGTTTGGTTAGCATTTGGAGTTTATATTGTTGTTTTGTAAGCAGTTCCACACTTGATTTATCAAGTTTGATCGGAGTTTACATCAATTTTCAATAAATATGAGATATTATAGATTATGGTTTTTAATTTGAAAATTTAGGGTTATGTTAAATTAGTTGTTAAGAATGTTCATGCATGTAAAAAGAATTGTAATAAAGGTAAAAGTTGATGTTATAAAGAAGAAAACATGGAGAAATATTGAGGGGAGTGATCGGCCAAGAGTAGAAAAAAAAAGGAGAAAGTTATTATTTTGATGAATATGATGTATAGGGCTTTTGAATTTTAAAATTTTTCAAACAATATACGAACTCTTTTATTTATGAAAGGGTCACAACTCATCTTTATTTATGAGTCATCCTTCCAATTAGAGTTTCATTTTTAAAAGCTACATATGTGGTGCAACCTAACAAAGAAATGGAAAGCTTTGGTTAGAAACTCATTAAAATGGATATAAATATCTTGGACAAAGATAAGGTCAAAGGAGATGACAAGAGGATAGAGCCTGAAAATGAAGATGAAGTGTTGTCGTAACTAACTATCCAATACTTTATAAGAAGTCTCCATTGAGTCCTTCGTGTGAAAGCTGGCTAAAGGTGAGAAGTTTCAAAACTGGATGACCTAGAAAGCTCTAATAGTGTTTAAGATGTAAACCAAAATGCTTATTTCATTGCTTTTGTTTGCCTTTCTTTTATTTTTTTGGGTGACAATCAAGGTTCAAGATATCAACTAGGTTTTATCTTTGTTGTTGAGCCCACTTTTTTCTAATTGATGAGATCAACCATTTTCTAAAATTCTCTTTATTTTACTTATGCATTTACAACGAACACTTTTTGCTTTTAGGAATCTTGAAAGCTGATTTTCTGCAATATCACATACACCTAACACCAAGAATGAATGACCAAACTATAATAAATATATAGTAGTTATGAAAAAAAATGACTGTGAAGAAAATAATAGTAGGGAATTCATAAAATTAATAGAGTAGTATGAATAGGCTTGGAAACCCGTTAAAGAAAAACTTGAAACCATAAACGTGGGTAATGATCAAGTTAAAAAGGAGCTGAAAATAGGAGCTTTGATTACTCCTGAAGAAAGAGCAGAAATGATTGCCCTGCTACAAGAATATACAAATGTTTTTTCCTGGTACTATGAGAATATGCCTAGTTTGGATACAGATATCGTAGTACACAGGGTACCATGTATAGAAGGGTGTAAATTAGTCAAACAAAAGTTGAGGAGAACCCATCCAGATATCCTGATCAAAGTCAAGACAGAAATTAAGAAGCATTGAAATGCTGATTTTTTAGAAGTAGTTAAATATCCACAGTGGGTATCTAATATATTTGTTGTACCAAAGAAGGAGGGGACGATCATAGTTTTTGTAGATTTTAGGGATTTGAATAGGGTTAGTCCCAAAGATGACTTTTCTTAGTCACATATAAATGTTTTGGTCGATAATGTTGCACGCAATTCCATGTATTTCTTCATAGATGACTTTTCAAGGTACAACTAGATAAAAACAACTTTGGAAGATAAGGAGGAAACAACATTTATCATGTCTTAGGGAATATTCTGCTATAAGATTATACTATTCGAGTTGAAGAATATAGGGGCCAACTAATATAGGGCCATGATGACTCTATTTCATGATATAATGTGTCGCACCCTCGCGGCGGAGCGTGGCGGAGCGGTGACCATCGATTGATTTTAGGGTCTTTTTTGTTTAAATGAATAAAGGAGTCGCCACCTAGTATTATAGTCACTAGTAAACCTAACTGGTCTTTCAGAGATTCTAAGGCAAGGGACTGGTTGCATAAAGGGAAGGTGTTAGCACCCCTAGTACGCCCTACCTAAGTTAAGTTACTTGGTGTTTAGTTTGTCTTATAATTGCTATGATGTTGGTGTTTTCTAATCCCATCAGTTTTTCTGTGTTTGATTCTAACGAAATTTATTAAGATAGAAATCCAAGGAGATTTCATGTGCTTTACAAGCTCATTTTTCCCTTGGTATTTCAAGAGTTTGCGACTCGTAAATCACAAGGAAGAGGGATAAAAATTTAGAAATATAGGGTGCTTCAAAAAACCTATTTTTTTATCTTAGCGTTTTATACTCTCACGGCTCGTAAACCGTGGAGTAAAAAATTGAAATGTCCTCGATTATAATCAAGGTTTCTTTCAAGGATGTGTGCAGATTTATTATTCCTAGAAAATTATTTTGGATATTTACCACTCCGGGTTTTTTTATCCAAATATTAACAGTGAATAATAACAAATTATTCCCAATAATATTTTGGATATTCGTCATTTAAGGATTTCTTTATCCAAACATTAGTGGTGAATAATAATAGATGAATTCCCCCCAAAATAAGATTTTTATTTTTTTTGGAATATTGGCCAATACCCTTTAGAGTTTTACAAACATGTTGTAAAATCCAGAAATGTAAGAAAATAATTTTTGTGTTTAAGAAATCCATGCGAAAACACATTTTCAAAATTTCAAATATTTGTCTTTTTTTAGAGGAAATTCAAAAAAAATATTAGGGTATTGGCCGTATGCAACATATAAAAAACATTTTTTTTACAACAAAACACTCTAGTGCTTAAGCATAAATGATAAACCAGTGCACACTTTTTTATAACAAACAAACTCCACTGCTATAAATGATAAACCATGCTTGTACAGGGATGATGCATTCCGGATGGGGAAAAAACATTTAAAGAAGACCCGGCTACTGTTCAAGTGAATTATATTTCACTTGAACAGTACAAACACAAAGTTAAATGCATGCAAAAAGGTGAAGAGAACATACTTTAGGCAGACGAAGGAGCTGCAACGCTGTTGAAGGCTACTGGCAAGACTATCAGTATTGTCGTCTGTTCCAGCTCTTTCTCCCCTATTCTCTGTTTGTCTCCTGAGTTTTAACTTCTGCAATCTTCGTCCCTCTCTCTCTACTGGTTATCTGCACTTTCTAGAGGTAGACGAAGGAGCTGCAACGCTATTGAAGGCAGCTGGCAAAACTATCAGTGTTGTCGTCTGTTCCAGCTCTTTCTCCCCTATTCTCTGTTCGTCTCCTGAGTTTTAACTTCTGCAATCTTCGTCCCTCTCTCTCTACTAGTTATCTGCACTTTCTTCTCCCCTATTCTGCAGATTTTATTTTTCCAAAAAGGGAGCAACCCGGAAAGCAGTCCCTGCTTCTTTTCTTGTTTTTCTTCTCCTTTTTTCACCTTGGTTTTCTTTCTTTTTTATGCTTTTTTCTTGCTCTCTTTTTCTGCTTTTTTTTTTGCTGCCCCCGTTAGATCATTAGAATAGCTTATATATAGTCTAAATATATCTCTATTTAGGAAGGATTCAATGCATTAATCCTAGGACGCAAATCCCTAGTAATTTGTAGTAAAAAAAACGCAAAAAGAAAACTGCAATATTCTGATTTTGTGTTGGTGCTTTACTTCTGATTTCTTTCCAGTTTTAGAGGATGGTGTGGCTCTTTTCTTTCCTTCCATAGGGCCAGCTGCTCCCTTTGAAATGAGGTAATAAAAACGTGGTCTTCAGCTCCAAAAATTAGGCGTGATGGGAAAGAAAAACAGCAGGAATTTGCAGAGAACAAAAGGAACGAAATCAGATTGAGGGTGCGGCTGCAAAGTCCTATTTTCCTTATTCGATGTGGTAAAAAATCCTATCATTTATGATGATCCAGCCCCCCTCTCCATCTTTCAATATCCTTCTTCAATTAAATCCCTCATTTTAGCACTTTTCGATTCAGTCCTTGGTCCAAAAAAATTCTTCGAATCAGTCCCGCGAACTTGGGCTAGATCCTTCACGCGGCAGAATTCTCTATCTTCACGTTATATATATATATATATATATATATATATATATATATATATATATATATATATATATATATATATATATATATATTTGTCACATTGTGTCGAAAATAGGGTATTTTAAATACGAGATTTGTATTTTTACAATATAAATATACAAAAAAAACCACAAAATAAATACACGAAAAAACAACGATATTACTCGTTTTTTTAGGGGCTGGATCTAGCTCGGCTCAAGTGGTTGGGCTGAACCCAGCAGGCTTAGCCGGGTCACTGGTTTGGGCCAGTGACCTGGCTGGACAAACAATCCCTCATTAGTTATTGTTCAAGTGAATTATAATTCACTTGAATAGTAACAAAAGCATGCACAGTAACCATTAATATGCAAAGTGAAAAGAATGCATGGAAACTCACCTAGCGTTGAGACGAGCGAAGGCAATGACGCTGAGACGACTAGGCGCTGCTCATGAAGGAAGATTCGGCCTGCTGCTCTTGCTTATGGATGCTTAAAGTGGCTGAGGAATTGCAACTGGTGATGATCGCATCCCTGCTAGTTCTTGCTCCCTGTGTAGAGAAGAAAACACAGCTACTGTTGGCGATGGGGAAGAGATATAAACGACTGGGATCAGCTGCTGGTGCAGAGATGAAACTGGTCGCCATCCTGGATTGCTGCTGCGGCTAGTACCTGCTTTTGGTGATTGAGGGGCTGCGAGTCTGCGATGGCTGCCAGAGCTTAAGACGACGCCACTATTGAAGCTGGAGACGACTGCATACTGGTGTAGGACTCAGAGAAGAGCTGTCCGTTTGGAATGTAAAGCAAAGCTCTGGACGCTGCTTGTGGCTCACGGTTTTGGCTGGTCTTAAAAGAAGTTGCTGGACCGTGGTGGAGAATCTGGTGGTGATGGAAAGAAGCCAAAAGAAAGAAGGAGAGGATGAGGCTTTGGTTTTTTTCTGAATGTTATCAGGCGGGGCTGAGAGAGAGACGGGGTACCAACAGGGAGAGGGAGAAGAAAGGAGCTGAAATGGCCGGCTGAAAAAGAGAAAATGAGGAATGGGCTGCAACCGAGAGAGGGAGGTTCTGGTGAGGGGAGGGAGCTTGAAGATGAGGAAAAAAAGAGTAAGCACAATGGCCGACCTATGTGGGAGTCAAGAAGTGGGGGAGATGGAGAAGTCAGGTGGGGGGGAAGCGGCTTGTGTGTTTGTTTTTGGCCAAGGTTGGGGACTGTGAGCAGTGGCTTGGGTGAGGGAGAAAAAAAGGTATGGTTTTTTTCTTTGGCCGAGGACCTCTCTAGAGATGATTTAGGTTTTCTTAGGTTTCCTCATTTTTAAAATTGTATCCTTATAAATTTTCTCTCCTTTTGTATATGACTGGAGGTTCACTTATATAGAAAATCTCTACACGTGTTATTTAAGGGAATATTGAAATAATTATTGCAGAGATTGTCTTCTATAACCAGCACCAACAAATCCTATATTTATGGTATTTTATATTGCAGTGATTATTTTCCATAACCAGCACGAATCAAATCATATATCTATGGTATTTTATATTGCAGTAATTATATATAATTCAGTAATTATCTCCTTGACATATTGCTTCCTTAATATTAGCCTTGATGCTCTATGTTATCGTCACATGTAAACTCTTATTTTTTTATTTTTTGAAAATTTATCAAAACATGGGTCAAAAATTGGGTAGCAATAAGAGCCAATATTTATAAGGATAGAGAAGTTACAATGACTATGTTTTGTAATGAATTAAATATAGAAATTGTTAATATGGATGAATTGCAGCATTATATAAAGATTGAGGATATGGTACATATGGCTATAAGAGTGGAGAAATAGTTGAGAAGAAAGGGTAATGCAAAACCTAGTGGATATTCGAGTTCATCTTCAGGTTGGAAGTCAAATTTTAGAAGAAAGGATAATGCACCAACGAAACCAATTACCACACCTAAATTAGCTGAACCTTCCTTTGTTAGGAAACGAGTTACGACTTTGGAGGAAAAAGAAAAAAATATTGCTAAGCCGAAACATAAACAATAAATTAGGTGCTTTTGATGTTAAGGGCTTAAGCATTATGCACATGAATCTCTAAATAAGAGAATTATGATTATAAGAGATGATGGTGAGGTGCGATCGACTAGTAAGGATGATTTGGAGAGGATGTCAAATCTAAATGATTGTAGTGATTTGGAGTATGCTGCGTAAGGAGAATCCTTGATTATAAGCAAATCTTTAGGTGTTCAGGTTTGTAAAGAGGATGTAAAGCTACAAATGAAAAATATCTTTCTTACCAGGTGTTACAATGATAATAAGGTGTAGTATGATAATTGATAATAATAGTCGTAATAATGTTGCTAGCTCAACTTTGGTTAAAAAGTTGAACTTGAATACATCTAAGCATGTTAAGCCATATAAGCTTTAATGGTTGGATGAATATGGAGAATTTAGGGTGACTAAATAGGTTTTTATTTCATTCACATTAGAAAATTTTAAAGATGAGGTTGTAAGTGATGTCATTCCTATGCATGCTACACATTTATTGTTAGGGAGACCTTAGCAATTTGATAGGAAGGTCAAACATGATGGGCTTAGAAATAAGTATGTTGCACAGAATGATGGAAAGATTTACATATTTGCTCTAATATCACTAAAGCAAGTGTATAAGGATTAATTGAAGCTTAAAAAGGCTGAGGATACTGAACTAGAATTTATGAAAAATAATGGTGAGGATGTAAGGTTGAGTTAAATAAGGTGAGCCATGGGTGTGAAATAATTGGGGGAAAGATTCGACCATTAGAAATAAGGATTGAAGATTTCAAGAAAAAAATACATAGAAGGCCGAGAGTGGAGAGAATAAAATATGGGTGAGAAAAAAAAAAGTGTAGAAAAATTAAGGAAACACCTTAATTTTTATGAAAAACAAAGTGACCTTACCTGTATTTATCATTCCAATATATCTATGATTTTACTCTTGTATAAGAAGGCATGTTTTAATGATGATTAATTGAATTCTTGTGTTGCTAGTATTGTTAAAATTATTTTTACAGGAATTTGAGGATATTTTTCTTGAAAAGATCTCTTATGGTTTGCCACCAACTTGACGGCTTAAACATCAAATTGATTTTGTGCCAAGAACATCAATTCCAAACCGGCTAGCTTATAGAAGTAATTCTGATGGATGAGGCAAAAATTAAAGTTATTCAAGAATGGCCTACACCTAAAACTATAAGTGAGGTAAGAAGTTTTCATGGCTTAACTAGTTTTTATAGAATATTTGTCAAAGATTTCAGTACTCTAGCTACATCATTGACTGAAGTTGTGAAGAAAACGATAACATTTAAATAAGATGGTGATAAAGAAAATTATTTTAAATTGTTAAAAGAAAGGTTGATTCCAAACTCATTGTTTGCTTTACTCGACATTACAAAAACTTTTTAAGATTAAGTGTGATGTCTTAGGTAGAGGTATTAAAGCAGTTTTAATGCAGAAAAAACGACCCATAACCTATTTCAATGAGAAGCTTAATAGAGCAACTTTTAATTATCAAACATATAATAAAGAGTTATATGCAATGGTGAGGACCTTAGGAACTTGACAACATTATATTCGGCCCAAGGAGTTTGTAATACATGCGAATCATCATTCTTTAAAAAACTTAAAGAGCCAAGGTAAATTGAATAGACAAACAAGTGGATTGAATTCATTGAGATGTTCTCATTTGTCATCATGTACAATCAAGGTAAGGAAAATATCTTTACAGATGCATTATCTCGAAGATATGTTCTTTTTAATACCTTGAACACTAGATTTTTAGGATTTGAACATGTGAAAAAATAATATATGGATGGTGATGACTTTGATAAAGTGTATGGACAATGTGATCATTCAAATTTTAATAAGTATTTTAGGCATGATGAATTTTTATTTAAAGATAAAAGATTGTGTGTGTCTAAATGTTTGTTGCGTTAGTTACTTGTATTTGATAGAGATGTTAAACTTCTAAGCTATTTTTTGGAAAGTATTATGGGGCAAGTTAAGAACTAAATTATTATTTTCTACTACTTATCATCCATAGATAAATAAACAAATAGAGATGGTAAATAAAACATGCCCTTGATATCATTATTAATTTCATTCAAATTAACCACATAAGTGTTTCCATGTCCTTTTCTATTAAAATTATTTTGTTATCAATAATATGAATAACCAAGCAATGTAAAGATTCAAGTACAACCTTGTTATTTTTATAACATAATTGACTAATATCAAGAAAATTATATTTTAAGCCAACAAAAAATAAAATAGAAATTAACAAATAACAATGAAAGCACCAACAATAGAGTATGTTCATTTCAATATTAATTGTGAATATGTGTGTTTGGATTGGATCGGTGTAGTATGACATTATTAATTTGTTTTTGTACAAAGTTTAGAATTCAGACTAGCATATTGGCTTGCGTTCCACAGCGGGTCAATAACAATTTTTTTGTCAAATGTAAAGAATCTTTTAAGAGTCTTGGGTCTGGCGCAAGCCAAGTCCAATAGCATTGGGTTTGGCAAAAGGACCCACAACTTCTAGATCCTGCTAATTAGTAGGACCCAATTCCCATTTCTGTAAAGATGTTAGGTTGCGCAGCTAAGCCATAGGCAAAAACACGCTATTCTTAGAAAGAGACGGGAGTTCACCTTATTGTAGTTGAGAATAGTAGTCAATATTTAAACACAGTAGAGAAGTTGAGTGGCACAACTCATGAGGAAAGGACTGAAGCTCCGAGCAGCCCCATATTATGAGAGATTAAATGGTGGTGGGCACTATTTTTTAAAAAATTTATTAATGATAATAATAATAATAATAATTTTTAAGTTTACTCTTTAAATTAAATCTATGGTTGTTTTTTAATATTAAATTTGTTTATTAAATTTGTTAATTACTATATTAATTATAATAAAAATAAGAATATTATAATACAAATAATAATACTTTTAATATTAAAAATATTAATTATAATAAAAATGACAATATTTATAATATAAATAATAATAATTTTAATGTTCATAACAATATTAAACTTACCAAAGAGTAGGGATACCAAACCCAAGTTAATAATAATAATAATAATAATAATAATAGATTTTATGCTTCAAATCAAATCTATGGTTTTTTAATAGTAATTAAATTTATTTATAATTGAATATATTAATGAATTTAATAAAATTTATAATATTAATAATAATATTAAATTTATTTGGCCCAAGTTTTTAATCCCTTGAAATAAAATTTATTATTTTCTTTGATAGTAATAGTATTGTTTTTCAAATTTATTGATGGTGATAATAATAATAATAATAATAATAATAATAATAATTTTTAATTTTACCCTTCATATCAAATCTATGGTTGTCCACAGTGCAAAAGCCATTGTGCAAGTCTATAGTTAATTGTCTGTTGGTCCACAGTGCATTCATGTACAGTAGAAATCCCACATTTTGGGTCGTGCACCCGGTATGTAGCAGGACCCCACACATCTTCTATTACCCAAAATAAAATTATATTATAATATTTATAAATTATTTTTTAATGGATTGTAGTGTTTAAAAATTCTCTTATATAATACAAAAAATTTATAAATTATATGATGAGAAAAAAAAATTAGAGCTCCATCAACTTTAATATGACAATATTAGAAAATAAAATTAAAAATAATAAAAATCATAATTTGAAGTTAAAGGGAAAAAAAATTCATTTTAAAAGCATTTTTTAAAAGTAAAAACAAGCATGTTTAAATAAGGAAATTCAACTGAATCTCAAATGAAAAAAAAAAATTATCATTTGCTATTTTTATGCAAAAAAAGACAAAACATGATTCGATTTCCACGCATAAAGAAGGTTAGATACCTTTGACAGGGTTTTATTTTTGGTTGAAATGGGATGGTGTTCAAACTCCTGAAATCCAGTCAGTAGGCCTTCCCCTTTACTGACTTGACTAACTTGGGGAAGGGGTGATCTCCTCCAGAGCATGCTGCATGCGAAAACGAAATGAAATTCCCTTACCCAGTTGTGCGTTATGCAATTGCCATTCCACCCCCCTACAGGCGCTACAATGTCGTCCACAGTCAGGTAGGACCCAATGCTATTAGTATTTTTTTGAAGTGTTTTGGGTCTGGCATGTCAACCAGACCTAACAACGTTGGGTCCGGCTGCCAAAGTTAGACCCAGCAGCTTTTGGCAGAGAAGGTCACGCCACCAACCGCAATTCTTGACTAAAAATATAGGAAAGGAACGCCCCCAGAATGCTATTGTGTCATCCACAGTTAATTATATCTTGGTCTACAGTACATGTACATTAAAAAAATCTCCATACATTTTAATACATAGCAAAGCAACTGTGCAAGTCCATAGTTAATTGTATCTTGGTCCACAGTGCATGCACGTACAATAAATCCACAGTTAATTGTCTCTTGGTCCATAGTTAAATTTTTAAACACAAAATCAAACATGATTTACTTAGAAAATTCAACCCAACTTGAAACGGAAAAAAATTATCATCACTCAACTTTTGGTCAATATAAAAAAATCCCATCAATTTATTTTGAAAAATAAATTTAAATCAGAGAAATCTAATTTTAGTGCCTAAAAATATTAAAAGAAATAATATAAAAGGATCAAAAGAATATTAATTTGAAGAAAAAAATTAAAAAAATTAAATTTCTTGAGTCTCCCGTCTCAGCCAGACACAATCTCAATATATTTTTTAAAAATATAAATTTAAAAAATGATATTAAAAAATCCAAAAAAATACTTTGAAGCAACGAAATTATATCTCCAAAGGTATTGTGGGTCTTGCACCCGACAAGACCCAACACCCAATTGAGTTTTGCACCCGCTGGAGCCAACACCCAATTGGGTCATGCACACGTCAAGACCCAAAGCAATTTTACCCAATATTGCATGTATTTAATATATATATATATATATATATATATATATATATATATATATATATATAAAATTCAAAACCACTACATAAAAAATCTAAAGACAATAAAACATTGATAAAACTTTTAATCTCATACACTAATGTTATAAAATTAACATATCTTCTATTACCCAAAATAAAATAAAATTATAATATTTATAAATTATTTTTTAATGGATTGTAGTGTTAAAAAATTCTCTTATATAATACCAAAAATTTATAAAGTATGTGATGCGAATCAAAAAGATTTTGAGAGCTCCATCAACTTTAATATGATAATATTAGATAACGAAATTAAAAATAATAAAAATCTTAATTTGATGTAAAGGGAAAAAAAATTTTCATTTTTAAAAGCACTTTTAAAAGGAAAAAACAAGCATGCTTAAATAAAAAAATCCAATCGAATTTCAAATGGGAAAAAAAATACTTAGCTGCCATTTTTATGTTAAAAAAGGGATTCGATTTCCACGCATAAGGAAAGAAGGTTAGATACATTTGACAGGGTTGTATTTTTGGTTGAAATGGGATGGTGTTCAAACTCCTGAAATCTAGTCAGTAGGCCTTCCCTTTTACTGACTGGACTGACTCGGGGAAGGGGTGATCTCCTCCGGAGCATGCTGCATGCGAAAAATAAATGAGATTCCCTTACCCAGTTGTGCATTAAGCGATTGCCATACACATATGGAAGGAAGGTTAGATACCTTTGACAGGGTTGTATTTTTGGTTGAAATGGGATGATGTTCAAACTCCTGAAATCCAGTCAGTAGGCTTTCCCCTTTACTGACTGGACTGACTCGGGGAAGGGGTGATCTCCTCCAGAGCATGCTGCACATGAAAAAGAAATGAGATTCCCTTACCCAGTTGTGTGTTAAGCGATTGCCACCCCCCCCCCCCCCAACAGGTGCTATAGTATTGTCAACAGTCAAGCAAGACCCAATGCTATTGGCATTTTTTGAAAGTGTTTTGGGTCTGGCTTGTCAATCAGACTCAACAGCGTTAGGTTCGGCTACCAAAGTCAAACCCAGGGGCTTTTGGCAGAGAAAGTGACACCTCTAGCCGTAATTCTTGACTAAAAAACACAGGAAAGGAACGCTCCCCAAGGTATCACAGTGTCGTCCACAGTTAATAGTATATTGGTCCACTTTACATGTACAGTAAAAAATCCCTATAAGACATAGCAAAGCAACTGTGCAAGTCCACAGTTAATTGTATTTTGATTCACAGTGCAATCATATACAGTAAGTCTACCATAAATTGTCTATTGGTCCACAATGCATTCATGTATAATAAAAATCTCACGTGTTTTGGAGTTTTGGTAATATTAGATGAAATAAGATGTAAATAAAGATAATTATATCAATTGAATAAGTGTTTCAACAAGATTATGGCACAACATATTATTACGGTACAAAACTTGTTTAATTGCATACTCTATGGAGGATCGGAATTGTTAAATAATATAATTGGAAGAAGGGAAGAAAACTTGACAGAAAAATAGAATACAAACAGACAGGTGTACATTGGCAATGATTTCGAAATGGATGGAGATAAACTTTGATTATGAGATTGGTACGTAGTAAAGTAATCAAGATCACAATGGATCATACATAAGCACGAACTAGTTCTTAATTATTACGAACTAGTACTTGTTAAGAAACTAGCTAGTTTGTAAATAACAAAATTATCATGAGACAAAGTGCTTCGATTATCTTTGTGGCCACAAGGAAACCACTACCATAGTGTGTCTCGTGATCTCCTCTCTAGTTCTCACCTTCATGAGCCATAGGTTTGGTTCCATGTGCAATACTTGAGGACAAAAATTAAGATTCTCTCTTTTGAATGCCCTTCACTTTTGGAGATACAAATTTGGCATGACATGATGATAAGGATTAATTCATATCGTGTGCACGAGCAATCTTCAATAATTTATTATCATTAAAAAAAGAAATTAATAAATTTTTTATTTTATAAAATGGGTGTATAAAAAATTTATCAATATTAGATAATAAATATCGTATTTTTTACATTAAAAAAAATCCCATTATATCTAATATCAGATCAAAAGTCAAGATAGTTACTCCAAGTGAAGTTAATTGGACATGAATATACCATATTCCTAGGAAGTCAGAGTTTCAACCCAATCTCTCATATTAGATGATTTTTTTCCCCTTAATTAGAACATAAAATTATTAGAATTAAATTGTGTTAAATGTTTGTATTTGGGTACAAAAATGTTGATCAATGTGCACTATTTGGGTGTAATTCTTTGTTTTTTTTTTCTCAAGAGAGATTTTTAGGTTCAGTCTTAATATTCTCTAGTTCTATTTTTATTCCTTGTGAACAAATTTCCATACAGAAAAAAGAAATCATTCTTAAATTAAAAAAAAAAAAACAATTTCTTTCTGTTGATTGAAAGGTCCAAAGAATTTTAAACTACACAATGAAATAACCATTTATTAATACAAAATTATAACAATTAAGAAATTTTGAGATGAGTTTTATCTCACTAAACAAAATTAAAGAATACAAAAGCATGTACGTAAGAAGAAAACATAGTAAATTGCAGATAGATTTTGAAAAAGTGTTAAAAGAAACCACCTGCGGAGAGGAACCGAGGGAGGGTGCAAAACCAGCCCCTACCACCACAGCCAGTGCTGTTCATCGCAGCCGTGCAACACACACACACACGTAAACCTATGTCTGATAAAACCTGGATTCAAGCAAGAACAAGACTCCATAAAACCAAATCCCTGGCTAGGAAGGAGACCTCGTAAAAATAAAAATAAAGAACAGCAACCAATGAGTAAAAGTCTATATTTTCTGCGTGTCAGAGTCACTGTAGCCCTTCTTTTCAATTTTCGTATCCTATATAGTAAAGTATATGGCGTCACAATTACACTCCCACATGATCAATCAGCGCCACAGCTACTTCAGTATTTATCACTTTCAAAGATTTGTCCTTTTTAGCATCCGTCAATCTCCTGTTCATTTCTTTCTTTCTAATGCTAAGTAGTAAGTACCCTCTTCTTTATCTTTTTCTTTTTAGCCTCTGGTCAAAGTTGAAGGCTATTCTTAGGTATAGTTAATGTTGTTTTTTTTAAAAAAAATTATTTTTTTAAAAATTATTTTTAAAATTAACACATCAAAATACTTTAAAATATATAAAAAAATTAATTTTTAACAAAATAAATTAAATTTTAACAGAACGCATTCTTGGGTCAACTTGGCTATATACATATATATTTTTTTAAAAAAAGAAATAGCACTCATTCGCTGTAGATCAAAATATATTGTAACATTATAATGATTAAAAAAAAAAACCACTGAACTTAATATTAAGGGTAATAATATTATATTTTCATAAAAATATATTAATCATTTATAAATTAAAAGAAACAAATTAGTTTTTTTATATTTTTAAAATATAGTAAAATAACTAAATTATTTTAAAAAAATTTATTTAACTAAAAGCTAAGAGTTTTTCACTTTCTAAAGTAAAGTAACATGATTAGATAACCTTTTAAAGCAAATTTCTTTAGCCAGTGTCGGAGGTTTTTTTGTAATTTCATTCTGGTTTTTTGGTTAAAATCAAGTTGATTAAGAGACTATTTTTTATTTTAATAAATGTTAAATATTATTTAAAACCCAAAAGTAGCTAGCGCAAGCAAGCAAATGGAAGAAACCTGTGCTTTTCGGGTTGCGTGTGAGGCGTCTCCCTATAATCAAATGTCTCCTTTTTCATGATGGTGATGGGAGCGTCCCAACATCCTCTTCACAACGCCAAGGTGCATCTATATGATAGAGCAACGATTGAGCTTCGATGGACTTTTTTTTTCTCTTCTCGTCCCTCTTTTCTCTCTCATCATCTTGGGATTCGCGCTTGTCCTTTTAAAAATTTAATGTGTCATGTCAGTTTGTATTTGTATCAGTTTTGGTCCTTATTTTTTTATTGCTATTTATTTTGCATTTGATGCTTTATGAAGTTGATTTTATTTTTTGATTTTATCCATTATCATTTTTTATTTCATTTAGTTTCTTGTATCCAATTTAGTTTTTATTCTTTTCATAGCTATTTTTTTGTTTTTTTAATCTATTTTGTTTTATTCATTTTTTTTTATATTTGGATGATTGAGAGTTTTGCTTTGTAATAATTTCATGTTAGCAATCTCGATCTCATGACTTAGGTCACGAGTTTCAAAGATTAGTCGAGTTAATCTAGGTTGACTCGAGTTTTTTTTAGTTTCGTCTTTCATTATTTTGTTTGCTTGAGTGTTGATCTTCACTGTTTTATTCTATTTCTTTTGTATGAGGTTATCTTAGTCTCATGCTCGAGCCGCGAATTCGACATGCTAACTCGAGTTAGGTTTTTTTATCCTTTTTAAAAATTGAATTTTTTTCAATTTGTCATTGAACATTTGATTTGTTAGTGATTAAGCTTTAAATTTGTTTTTATTTTTCTCTTTATGAGTTTATCATGTTCTCATTTAATTTTTATTTTATTATTAAATAAAATCATTGATATCTTTTAAAAATGTTTAGAAAGTATTTTTTATAATATTGATATGAGTTTATTTTTCTGGATTAGTCATTGTCATTTATTTTTATAATTATATTATTAAATTAATCTAATTTATTTAACCACTCGCGAAGGAGCGCGCGGCTGAATATTAGTATGTGTGTGTGTGTATAAAAGATGACAGAGATGGCCCTTTTGTCCACCTTCTTTCTTTGTTTTTTGTTTTCTTTTTCTCTCTTTTCTGGGATGTTGTCTTCGTTTTATATATTCTAGAGAGAACCATGCGTGAGGTGCTAGAAATAAGAGGATGAAGTTGCAGGATTCAAGGTTAGTCAGTGAAATTAACCTTGGATAACATGATCAGATTGTCTCTCCTATGTGCTATATATTTGTATTTGTTTTTGGCAGGATCAGATCTCATTATATGATATATCTATCTGAGGCAAAATTCTTTTTCTACATCAGAATATCTCTTCAGCAGAATTTGGTCGTTTCCTCATTCAACACCCTCTTGCATTTTCGTTTCTTTCGCTTCTCTTTCAATGGAAGCGGTCAATGCAAACACGTGAATTTTAATATAAATCATGGTGAATGTTAATTTGTAGGTGCAGTTTGGAGCTAATTGTGTTCCATGGCAGCATCATTTCTTGGCAGAGAATGCAATAACGGGACGATCCTCTAGAGTCCAAGGTAAACCACCTAAACCTGGGCAGCCTGATTTCATTTTTCTCTTGCTTTCCGCATATATTCATTTGATCTATATTCTCTCCACTGCAAATTCAGATGCTCAATCGTAGAAATATTTCCCACAACGCAAAAAAGAAAAGACCATGAAAATGCCAAGGAGTAGAATCATCAGACAAATGAACATGAAAATGCATTTTATTACGAGCCATGCCATTGGGTGGCGTCGCTCTTAACGAACACCACTCCTTGTACTGCCCAGTAGCGTCCTGGAAACCCCAGTAGGTGGGAAAAATGAAATGAATAGTGAGGAGAGGTGCCTTCTAGGGTAACCTCAAAGGCTCAAACGTTCTTCCTTGGGCTTTGATCTGGTAAAACAAGGCACGTTAGAACGGGGTTTGGTGCAAAATACTCGGTCAAAACGGGAGGTGGCATGAGGTTTTCATAGGTCCTAGGTTCAGAGGTTTTACATTTGCAGGACTTAAAGGATAAAGAAACGCTAGCATGCACCACGTGGCAAGTGGAATAAATCCTCACAGTTGGCCCCCCCCCTCCCTCTGCTAAAAGATTTGTTTTGTTTCGAGAGGAGGAGGCAAAAAGGAAAATGCCCTTTCCAATCGCTTTAGGCATTCAAGAGTCAGGCCCATCATAGAATGGGAGCTCAAAATCTTTTGTGGGCCAATTTATCCTTAATGTCCAGCCCACCATTATTGACTTTTGGGCCCATGAAAGAGGGACTTCTCCACTGCGCTCTGTTTCACAAGGACTTTTCCTGTCATAGTCCATGGGACTGTCCACTTAGAAATTTAATAGCTAATAGCCAAGGAACCAACATAATATGATGGATTTGATCTCATGAAAAAAAAAAAATTAAATAAACTTCACAATAGCTTAGACTTGTTTCGAAATTCAGGAGTTTTGTTTAACTGAAAAAACTACCTAGGCTTCAACCATTCTTGTCCTTTTCTTTTCTTTTCTAACCTCTATATTTCTTATTTCTATCTTTATTTCTTGTGCTAGCCTGTCTACTTTAATACTAACCTTATATTATAGTTATCGTGCTAGTTGTTGATGTTGTTGTCGTTATCGTTACTATTATCATCATAATCATTATGATAATTGTCGTTGTCATCATCGTCGTTGTAGTCATCTTCTTCTTTTGTTATAAAAAAGTTAATTAATTTCCATGTAGTTCATTGAATTGCATTTCTAACTATTTGAATAAGAAGAAAAAGTTTCTTGATTTATTGTGCAATAATAATCTGGTTGCTGAGATTTTTAAATGAGTTTTTAAGAAAAAGGCGATGCTAATCAAAGAACACCCATCTGCTAGGTTATTGGAAATTGCGTGGAGATCAATGGACATGAAAATCTAGATGGAACTTTGAAAGCTGAGTGATGATTGAGGTACTTGTCTTTTCCTACGTATTGGCTTTCTTGTGAAGTTCGTCAACAATCAAATCTCAAAATGCCATTGATGCTTTTAGTCGTTGCATTTAATAATGTTAAGCATACCTGTTTCCAACCCTAGCGTTGCTTCAGAATCATCTATAAACTCAACATCTAAATACTCTAATTTAATTTTAAAAATTAAGTATTTTATTGGTTTTCAGAATAAATTCTAGCATAATTCAATAAATATAAAAAATACAATATAGTAATTAAATAAAACTTTTAATTAATAACTAATTTTTTTCAAAATGAACAAATATAACCTACATGGCATTGGCAAAATTATGCACATAATGATTATAAGGTAAGAAGATATAATAATTAGTTTAGAATGAACTTTTAAAAATTAGAATTTAACAATTAAATAAAGAAATTAATAAATGATTATCTCCAAGATGAATAAATATAACCGACAAGTCATTTGCAAAATTATACACTCACAATACAATATCTCGCTCCTTATACAGGAGCAGCTCTAGCTTAATATTTTATATACCGTGAACGACACATTTTAATTATTTATGATGATTTTTCCAAACAAGCGCAAGCTTGTCGTCAAATGTCTCTATTACGAAGACCGCCTAGACGTGAAGCTTATCCAGGAGATGTTTTTTATTTGCATTCACGCCTTTTGAAAAGAGCCGCTAAACCAAGTTTTTTTTTAGATGAAGGAAGTGTGACTGCTTTACCAATAGTTGAGACCCAATCGGGAGACGTTTCGGCTTATATTCCTACTAATGTAATTTCCATTCCGTCTATATTTAAAAAACCTTTTTAAATGCATTTTGAAGTTAATTATAATATAAGTATATTAAATTGCAAATTTTTAAAACCCATGTACTATTTCTAATAATAATTAAATAGACATATATGATGATATTTGTTAATAAACTCTTACGTATAAAAAAGGAATTAATGTCATTAATAAAAACCCTACAGTCCATAACAATTTCTAAATGAAAATGTAAACGATCAAGATGTAAATTGAAGCTTTTGTAATTTTAGTAAACCAAATACAAGTATAAGATAAAGAGTATATTACAAAATTCTCTCGATGAGTACGTACGTACATGAAATGTATGGATATATGTTTATACTTTGACATGTATGGATTAAAATGAAATACTTCAATATTGTATGAACTTAGGATCAATTTTAAATATACCAAATCCATGTAGAAAACTATAGTTGAAATAAATTAACTAGCCAGTAATTCAAACTCTTCCTATCTATCAATATGTATCGGTAGTTTTTGAAATACATTTCAATTCTTTTACAATATATATATATATATATATATATATATATATATATATATATATATATATATATATATATATACATGAAAAGGATACAAATTAAATTTTGAAGAAAAAATATATTTTATTAATTCCCAATCATTGTATCAAGTTTTTTACTCTTTTGACCTAGAAAATTTGGGCACATTGTAAAAATGTTGAGATGATCAATTGTGTCTACTCCAAACTTTCTATGATGTCTAATCTTTAACAAAAAAAATATGGGGTTTTATTCAAAATATATTTAATTATTTAATGTATATAATTTTTTGGAAAGTCATTTCTTGTCAAAAGAACTCGCACTATATCTAATAGTGCTATTTTTCCTTTTACAAACACTATTTTGTTGAGATATATAACTTAAAAGTGCTATTTTTTCTTTCACAAGCACTATTTTGTTAAGATATATAAGCTACAATAAATTCTCTCTTGATCCCATATGTCTCACAAAAACTCGTGAATTCATATGAGTTATTATCTCTTTCACAATATATTTAAAGAGCTTTTATTGGTTTGTTAGCTTCATTTTTAGTAAATATTTTATACCTTATGAAAATATATCATGAATTTTGAGTTGCTAAAAATAATAATCAATCTTATTTTATTATATATTGCAACCGGAGCAAACTTCCTTGTAATTAACACTATACTTTTAATTATAACTTTTAGCTGCCCAACATGTTTTATATTTATCAATTTTATCATTATTTTTCAAAAAAAAAATTTACATTCATTTCACACTAACTAATGGTCTTTTGTTTTTTTGGAAGCTTTGTCAACTCTTAAAAATTAATATTTTTAATAATATTAATTTCATCGTCATGACCTCTTATCATTTTGTTTTTTTAATGACATTTTCCATCTAAGGATAAAGAAAAATGATAAAAGGAGTAGAGATAAAAAATAAAATTATTTAAAGGATTTTTGAGCTAGAAAAAAGAAGCAAGTTTAAACAAGTTACTTCTTTTGGAGAGAAAAATTGCTTTAGAAATGAACAATCCAGAATGTTTTTTTATACTCGTAGAAATTAACAGTATATATTTTCAATTTTCTACTTTCCATTAAGCCATAGCCATGCGTTGTTAAATTACTTGTTTTAATTTCTTACACATACTTATGTAGCTAGTGTTGATCAAATGACCATATTTTCCTTGCTACTACTTTGATTCCCACCGTAAATCTATCCCGATCCTGTACTGCTGCATGGCCATGTCTGTTGAGATATATATTAGTTGAAATTCTAGTCCAAGGAGGAATTTTTTTATAAAAAAAAAGATTTGTGTTTATAATTGTTGTTTAATTAATTGATTAAAATTAATCCCTGTTAAATTATGATAGTCTGAGCTTGTAATCTCTTTGTAAATATGAAGGACAACATATTTTGAATTAAAAAAAATGTTAAAAATCAATCAATAAGTACTCGAGATGTTAAATACTTGAGTATTTAGTATTTTCAATAATTAGTTTCATAGCAAAATAAATAAGTGGATCATCAAATTGATCAATTTTAATTATCTCATAATCTCTTATTTATATATGTTTTTTTTCCAACACATTATAATCTTTGCCTATTAGTTGTGTTTTTATTATCTACTGGTTGGTTGTGGTGTGTCTTTTAAAGACTTTACTTTTTTATTTTTATCATTTAAATCTTCTAAGGTATTTTATTTAACACAATCATTACTCCATATCTAAGATTCAACTTTATAAAAATTAACATCATACCTTATAATAATTTTCGTGGTAGTATAATTTAAAAGGATAAAGAGAGAACTTAAGGAATGAAGGGAAAAAAAAACATCATAACTAGTGAAAAGATAGAAAGTTATTTAAAGGATAAAGAGAACTTTTGAGATAGAAAAAAAAAAGCAAGTTTAAACAAATTACTTCTCTTGGGAGAAAAAACAGAAAAAGAGTTGGAATAAATTGCTCTAGAAATGAAGAAACTTGATGTTGAGAGAATGGAGATAAATTTGGACTGTGAGGTAGCTAGGGGATCAAGAATGGGCAATGCTGAATAAGTCCTTCGAGAGACTCAAGGGTCAGATGCAGAAATTAGAGAAACAAAGGAAATTAATGTTACATGGAGAGAGAGAGGAGATTTATGTTCAGATTTTGCAGCTAAATTTTTGTTGATAAATTGAAACTTGCCTTGGATGATATGGAAGTGGCAAAGATGCAATAATCCAATATGGAGTCAAGCCGATAGAAACTATCTACAATAAAATGTTTGAAGCAACAAAATACTGATTTGGTTTCATGTAGAAAATTAGATATTGCCAACAACGTGGGTGGATTCAACTCTCCTACACAACAGGTGTTGCTTCTCCCATTACCTCTGATCGTTTTTCTTAGATAAAGCGTTGCACTGAATTGATCTTCAAAAACTTCCCTAAGAATCCATTGACGAAGAGTGAGGAATTTGGGATGTCTGGCCATGAAGATACAAGTTTGACAGCTGAAAAACTGGATTCTTCCAATGGATACCGTGGGCAAAATCTCAAGTCAGTACAAATTTTTGACAAGAGTCAACCTATTAGATATGTTCATAATTATGATTCAAAAGTGATACTTGAAGAAGATATTTCTAAAGAACCATGCTGTGTTAAATATGATACTATGGAAGTTGCAAATGAAAGGTTGCATTGCCAATTCCTTATCACCATAGGTTGGAAGGAAACGATGAGTGGACAACTTATTTTTAGATAATTTTATCGATTGCAGAGAGGAAAAAGTTGGTGATATATTTATAAAGCCACTTAAATCGAAATTATTTGTAAAATTACTTGGTGTTTATAGTCTAGAAAACCTTCTCTAGAGAGTCCCCCGCTGCTAAACTAAACGAAGTATTTGAGAATATTTGATATATTAGCGTTAGAAAATAATATAAATTAGATTTTGGAATTAATTCTTTGATAATTAGTTTAAATCTTAATTTAAATAGAAATCATTGATAATAAAAAGAAAGAGAAATCATATTTAGAAATCTTGTTTTACAATTTAGTTAGAATCTTGTTGTTTAAATTTATAATCTTCTTGCACTCAGAATTTGTTGAGAATCAATTGATAAAAAGCTTTTTTGAAAGTTAAATAGTGTTTTCAACAGCATTAATCCTGGTTGCAAAACTATTTACCAGCACAAACATGGAATCCATGCGGCACTTGTTCGTTTAATCCACTACTATACCACAGTCGAGCATCTCTGGCTATAACTGTATAGATGAATCTTTCACCGACAACAGGTACGTAGCCTTCCTCGTCATGTATTTGGGGGCATAGGAACTGAAGACTTAATCGAAAGTGTTTGTCCCCATCACGAAACACAGCTATAATGGTCCTCCCTAGAGAAAGTAGGTCCCCAGATAAACAAAAAGACTTGAAAATATCAAAATCATAAGTGGCACAGTGGATGTTAGATAGAGTTGAAGTAGAGTGTTAGAGATTGGACGAATGACCCAAAAGGCAGGCCTGTGGTGCAGTTAATTTTCTTGCACAAATAATGAGTTACATTGCATATTCCCACATAAAATGAAGGGGCAGTCATTTCATTCTATCCTCTGCACGCATTGTGTACTACTTTGCGTTCCCCTTTTCTTTTTATCTCTCTTTAGTTGGTCTGATAATTGAGTCGCTCTTTTTTGGTGTTTTCCACTTCTTCAAAAATGGTCCAACCACTTAAAGAAAAAAAGAGATATCTGTCAAGACATGGCTCCGAAATTCCAACTATGATTCCTGGTGCAACTCAACCTTTGCCTCCACTCAGAAATGCTTTCTTCTTCTCTCTCCTAGGGTTTTCTTTTTTCTTTTTTTTCCTTTTTTTCCTGGAAGTGAGGTAGCAGAATGTGATTCCCCACCCAACACTCACTCTCTCCCTCTAGGGCTTCTTTTTTTATTCAAGAATTCCTCGAATCTAAACATGTTTGATGATATCTGCAGTCTCAGTACTGAAAATCCGAATCTTTTATCAGTTTAACACTCAAGGGTTTACAAGGCGCACGCAACCTCTCTCGCTCTCGTTCTCGCTCTCGCTCTGCCTCTGTATGGGTGGAAATCATTCTGCGGAAAGGGTTAATTCTTAAGTCGAGTCATGTTTTGTTGGCTTGATCAATGCTTGCGTATTTTGGTTATGCCCATCGGATTCATCTGTTTTTTAAGGACATCTTGCAGCAGATCTGCTTTCTATATAAGTTAGGGTTTTGGCTTAAGTACTGGGATTTCAGAGATTTAGCTTTTCTGGGAAATTTAAAGCCATGATGAAATGGTCGAGATCTGTACTGTAGAGTATAAATAATATCTATATATACAATGAACATTTCCAACTTTAAATCTGGGCTTAATTATGATTTTCCCCCTCCATTTTTTGGTTTAGGGCTACCTCCAGTTTCCTGCCCTATTTTCCTCTTCTTTATGGCTCACGGAGCTAGATAACGATAGAGATCCTCTCTCACAATAGCTGGAAACGGGTCGTTTTAACATCTGGGTATATACAGCTGCATATGTATGCCACTTGCTTCTATCTATCGTGTTTAAGCTTTGAGAAGCCTTTTAACAAGTTTTTTGTCAAGATCAGAAATCAAACGAAGCCTCATATTTTGTGGGAGAACCTTGTTTAGGTGCCTTTTCTGCCATTTAGGTCTCGTCTCCAGTCATGATCTAAGTCACAGCCAAGAGATAATAAGGATTGAAGAGTTTAAAATACAAGGAATGGATGGAGGACTAATTTGGAAATGACAACCTAAATAATATTTTCTGATGGCTAGTAAATGACACAAAAACTATGTTTAGGCTGTTTTCGTGTTGTAAAAATATTTTTAATAAAAATTAAATATTAACAACATTTATTTTAATATATTAATATTAAAAATAAATTTTAAAAATAAAAAAATATTATTTTAATATATTTCTAAATAAATAACATTTTATCCCATCACTCACATAATTCATCTTTATATATTTCTAGCTATGGGTAATTCGGTATCTTCAGCTGCTTAACATGGTCAGATCACACCAATTAGTTTGTATGCTTTTTCTATATATTGCTGGGATCCAATTTTTTTTTTAAAAAATCCTTATTATCATTAAATCCAAAAATATAATCACTTTGAATTTTTATTTTCATAAAGATAATTTTTTTCTATGTATCTTTTTTTTTTTAAGCCAACACAATATATATTTTTAACTAGAAATATTATTTCAGTTTTAAAAAAATTATTATTATTATTATTAAAGCAAACAAGATAATATGTCCATATTTTCTGTAATTGAAAGCTAAAAAAAAACATAAATGTGATAAAATCATGTTTCAAATTTATTTAAATATTTTAATAATTCAATAGAATTTTCATAAACAATTTATTATTAATATTATTATTTTTTAGAACAAATATATAATAATTAAAAAAATATTAATTATAGAGGTGGATGACTGTGCCCTTTATTTAATAATTCAATAGAGGATGACGACTCTGCCCTTTATTTAAAAAAAAAAGAAAAAAACAAAAGTGATAAATTATAGTTTGTCTGTTATAATTTAGAAAATAATCACGCCTTTGAACTCTTAAACCCATGATTTTTCGCTTGTCACGTATCTAATTACTTCAACTCAAAATTTAGAACTTAAATTCTAAACTTACTTAACATTGGATCCATTTAACTCAAGCATACCAAATTAACTACCTTTCAAGAAGAAAATTCTTAATTATTCTCGAGATTTGAAGAAATATTACATGTTTTATAAGGCAATCTCATGATTTTAATCATAGTGAAGATGTATACGCCACATAATTAAATTACTATTTGTCAATTTGTTTAAATAATTAAAGAACTTTTGTTAAGGGTTTATTTAATTAGAGAATTTCCTTATTTTTTTAACTTATATTGAATTTAGAAAATATATTTTCTTATCTTTTTCATAGTTACCTCTTATAAAATTTTCACTATTTTTCAAATAAAAAATAAAATAAGAAATACATTAATATTGATGTTTTTATATATTACAAACACTTTTATCAATATAAAACATTAAAATTATTTTCTTTTACATTTTCCATATTTTTTAATGTAATAATTTTATTTGTTTATAATAAATCTTATATAAATTACAAGTGGTTCAAATACACTAATTATTTTATGGGTTCAAAATTAAAAAACCTTTCACTCTCAATCTTTTTCAATGATCAAGTTCTTAACCTTTCAAATAACCCATGATCAAAACTTTTTCAAGTGGTTCAAATATCACTTACACTCTTATAATAAAATATCTTTCATAATAATTTATCATAGCTAAAAAAAAAAAAATTTACAATGAATTGAACTCAATCCTTTATGGAAATAAAGTAATCTAGCACAAGAATATGAAAAGGAGGATTAATACAAATAAAGTTCAAAGCTCGATGAGGATTATGAAAGTAATGAGAGCTTTTCATACTACAGAGATTGCAAGCATTAAGTGTATTTTCACATGAAATAAACAAGTACTGTTTATAGACAAAATCAAGCACTTAGCCGGTGCTCTAACCAGACAATTTAGGAGATCATAATTTTGAATTTTTAAAGTTGCTCATAAATTATAAACGGCTATATTTGAAAGAAAATGAGTTGTTCATGATAAGATACGGGACAAATTAACTTATTTAAGCATTTTTCCTAGACAACTCATACTAAAAAGTGAATTATTTTTACAAATAAATAAAATAAAATATTTATTTATGAAAATAAAACAAAATAATAAAATTACCTTACATCAATTATTTTTTAAATAAATAAAATTAATTAAATATTTAAATTTATAAATAAAATTATTATTTGAAAATAAATAAATTATCATTGAAAATAATTAATAAATAAAAGAAATTTTTAAATTTTTATAAATTATTTATTTTTAAAAATAATTTTATAAACGTATTGTAAATATATTTTTTATTGATAATAATGAATATTTTATCTCATTATATAAAATGAAATTTAAGATAATATTTCCAATTCTATCATGACATTATTTAATTTTCTTAAAAATTTTACAATAAATACTTTTTGTAAGCCAAACGGTTATATAGAAAGAACTTGATGCAAGAGATTTTAGACTTATGATAATGGCTATAATTTTCAATTTGATTGTTTGACTGAGCACTACAAGATTTAATAGTTTTATCGACGGAATTTCTCCGTTGGCGTAAAACACATATTCCATCGGTAATTATTTTACCAACGAAATCACCGACGGAAATGATCTGTCGGTGAATCTTTCATCGGTAATTTTTTTTTCATTGGTAATAAAAAAAAATTATTCGCTTCATTCCGTCGGTATATCCCTCGGTAATAATATTTTTTTTATTACCAACGGATTTACCGAGGGATATACGGTAATTCCGTCTGTAATTATTTAAATACACTTTAAAAAAATCATTTTATAAAATTATAAAATAATTAAATTAACATAAATCAACACAGTATAATATATACTCAAAATGCTTGGAAAAAAGAATAAGAAAAATCAACAAAAAAAAATAAAACAAAAAAAAATTCAATAAAAAAAATTCAAATGAAAAAAATAAAGTTGCAATTGCTAAAAATTTAAAAATCTTATAAATAAATCAACTAAAAATTGATCTCATATGAAAAAACAAATCTCACATGTATACAATTATTAAGAACAAAAACAATTAAAAATAAAATAAAAAACAAATATAGTGAAAAAAATCATGAAAAAAGAACAAAAAAGAAAAATCTTACATTAATGTAGTTGTAAGTGAAGCTAAGGAGAGAATTTTTTTTTTGTAAAGCATATTAATTAAAAAAACTAAAAGGATAAAAGAAGAAAGAAGAAGAAGACATACCCGAGCATGGAGGAAAAGAGAAGGAGATAAGGAGAGAAAAGAAGAGAAAGAAATAGATATTGATGCTTTTTACATATAGTGAAGAAGAAGAAGAAGTAGTAGAAGAAGAATAATAAGAAATGAGTCTGTCTCTTATGAAATAAGGAGATTTAGGCTTTTTATTAGGGCACATTAGCGACGGATTTACCGACGGATAATTGAATATTAATATTTTTTAATTATTCCGTCGGTAATTCCATTGGTAATATTTAATTTAAATTTTCAATTTCATAAAAAGTTTTCAGAAACTGCCAACAATTACCGATGATTTTTTAATCTGTCAGTGATTTTGTCTATAATATTTAAATGAAAATTTTAAATTAATTGAATTTTTTCATAAAACCGCCAAATAACACTGACGACTTTTCAATCCGTCAATGATTTTGTCTGTAAATAACAACAATTAACAGTGCAATTGGAAAGTGAACAATTCTGGAGCTCTTTGGAAAATATCGACGGTGAAATTGACATGATGAATAGTGTTCACAGTTTACCAACAAATTTACCTATAGAATTTATTCCATCGGTAATTCTGTTGGTAAAAATGACACGTTATCATTTTTTTTTGCTTTGTTTTAATTTTTTCTCCCACTATAATTCCCTCGGTATTTCCGTTTGTATTTATCGATTTTTTAGTAGTGGAGCTAAAATTTTGTAAGAAGATTCTAAAAACCTTATTTTATATTGAGTTAACTTTTTGTAACCTTCCAATATTGGTAAGACCTCCAAATTAGACCAAAAAATTACTATTCATGATTGATCATATTTTTCTATTTAGTTTAGAATTCTTTTATCATTTTTCTGTTCTATTTAAGCAGCCTGTAATATCATGTTTTGATTATTGAGATTAAAATTCAGAATATTTTTCTCTTATTGTAAGAATTGTGTACGATTAGGGTTTCTCAAGTGGTTTTCGTTTATCCCTTCCTATTAACCTTTCAACCTTAATTTTTTGTTGTCGTCGTCTTCATCATTTGGTATCAAAATCTAATATGCTAGTGTTTTATTGTTATGTGATGTTGAAAAACTATGTCTAGAAAAAGACACAAGACATAGTGTGTTCATGTAGAAGGTGATGAGGAGGTCCCAATGAGACATCCAAGAGTGCAACGCTAACAAACTAAAAATTAAGGGTCTACAAAGACAAGTTTTGAAATTAACTCATTGGCTGTAAAGAGAGACTAATAGAGGCAAATTGTAAAATTAACTCGTTTAATTAGAAGAGAAACAAAATTGTGAGAAGAGTGAGCATGAATTCATAGCTAGTTTTGAGAACTCGTTTCAGAGGCATAAGTAGAGGACACAACCTCTTGATCGGGATGAATGTGATATTGAAATTGTTTTTTTTTTTTTTTATGATTCCAGTTCTTTTATAGATTGAAATTAACCAGCAAAATTTAATGAGAAAAAAGCTCAAGATGTCATTGAGCTTAAGAGTTGTAGAAATCTAAAAATTTCTATAAATTGAGATCTATAAGTATTCTCTCATGAAATTGAAGATTTCTTTGATACTCCAAAAGAGTTCTTTAGAGCTAACATTGAAGATAACAAAATAGTAGACATTTCCGTCACTAGAGAAACTAGTGGACCAACCTTCTGTTCTTCGCTAATAATCAAATGACCAAAATTGATGCTTAAAGAATTTCAAGGTGGTTTTGGTACGGTCAACACAACTGTATTGCCAAAAGAGAACATCCTAATTGCTATCAACGACAATAACCTCGTGCTAGTTTCTAAGTTTAATGCTTGACAATGAATTTTGTTTTGGCATGTGCATTTGATAATAAGAAATCCTATAAAGAGCTAACAAAGAATTTTTTTTCTAGGTCTAGAGAGACTCCTATGTTAAATTTCTTTGTCCTAATGATTCAGTAGAGTTAGGGTCTTGGTGGTTAACGAGTGCTATCACACCTCAAAACCAATTCCACTAATGAAGCAACATCTATTCGTGATGTATGAAAAATTGATTGTTGGCAAACCACTATATGTTACACTTTCATCATGAAAGAAAGATAAAAGAGTTAGGAGGCAAGCTCAAATTCTTTAAATACGACTAGTTACAGGTTTAACTTTTATTAGAAATCCACAAGATCAAAGCAAAAACAATATAAATTTAAGAACGAGTTCTTTCCAACAAGTGAAGACTAATACATGGGATTTTGGTCAAGCATGCAATTTTATGATAATAGGCATAATGTTCAATTCGCCCATTGAATTGAGATAAAGTTTTTTAGGAGATTGTTGAAGCCTTGCTTTCCATATGGTTAAATTCTCATAGCCATCTAAAAACAATGAGGCCTCAAACTAGGCTTAAATGGTACAATTTAGGATTGCTCATATGTTTCTATTTAATTATTTTTTTTATTTTTCATATTCGATTTAGGATGTTTTTAACTTGTATTATTCAAGCAGCCTAGGAGAACTGTAATTTTGCATTATCCAATAAAGGCTATTACTATAAAAATTTATTGTATGAACATAATGTGACATTATTATACCAATAGAAAACTCAATAAAACATTTTTACTAGTAGAAATAAACGATATCAAAATTCTTACGATGTTTTTTAGCAAACAAAAGCAAAACTGGTGTATAATGTTTTATATATCTCAAGACTTATCTATGTTATGTCCTATAACAACTCAACCAGCAAGAAAAAATAAAAACAAAAGGATAAAAAAAAAACTTTAGGTGGGACAGTGCTAGTTACTCGAAGAACAATTATCTAAAAAGCAAAGATGGTTGCATGATACTACGTAGACAAAACAAATGAAAGAAATTCTATGTGTTTATCAAAAAAACAAAAAGAAAAAGAAAAGAGAATAAGAAAGAAACTTCCATTTGCGTGATAGCCTATAGTAAGGCACTTCTACCAAATAAGATTAATTTAAATAAAAACTAAATAAAAAGGAGTATCCTATGATCTTACTAGCTCGTTTTATTTTCATTAATTTCTTAAGTTATTATGAAAAATCATATTGGGCGGCTGTATTTGTCTTTTTCTTATTGAATGTTGAATTTCATATGATAAGTTGCTTTCATGTTGTGAATATAATTGCTCAATGCAAAGAATTTTCACCAGGACCATAAAAAGAAAGAAAGAAAAAGTTTAATTTTAGCTAACTCTTTTGATATGTCCATTTTATACCTAACTTAAATCATGAGAATTGCATCCACATGAGTAAATATTCTTTTTTTTTTAGGTTTATATATATTAAGAATAAGAATTTTAGTGTATTGTCTCTTTAACAATCTAAAATGAAAGAAATTCTATATGTATATCTTTATGAGAATTGCATCCACATGTGTTGTTTTAGTATATTATCTCTTTAACACTCTAAATATTACCCGCTTTCTAATTGTTTCAATATAAAGAGAAAATATGCATTGTAGTGTCAACATTCAGTTATAAAGTTGCTAACTCATAATATGATGACTGACTTAGTATATAAAAGTCATGTGCTTTCTGATATATGGTGCAAAAAGTTCTCATTTCCCCCCCTTCCTTCTCCTATTTCAATTTTTGTTTTTCCTTTACGGTAAATATGGTCGCTTGACCTATAGCTTTAACATTTGTTAAAGCACAACATACATTTGGTGTTTTCCTTTTTGAGCTGTTTTCAGCAACATAGATATAGTTCATGTAATCTATAACAAGAAAATGAAGTATTGTTTGCGTTTTGCATCTTGGCAAGATTCACACAAATTAATTGGAAGACGTATTTCTTTAAAATTGTCTTGAAATCTTAATCACACTTTTGCAATACAAGCAAATCAATACATTTATATTCATCTAATTCTTGATCTTTTGTTTTCTCTTTTTGTTTTTTTGTTCGAAATGTCATCATTAAAGAGCTCAAGATGATGTTTCCACTAAACTTCTTGACTATAAGCTAACAATCATGTTGAAGATGACTTGTTACTTACTTCTACTTAATGTTATCTATAATATTTGGCATACCTTTTCAAAAAAAAAAAAAAGAACAACAACTAGGTTACTCAATCAAAATCTATACATGTCTAGTGTTTTTGCATCCTCACAACTTCACAGGTCAAAACCATATGGATAACCCCCTTAAAAAGTACACATGATTGGAATCTATACCTTTTTCATTAGAATTTGAGTGTCCTTTCTCATTTTTTTTTTGTTTTGTTTCTTTTAGTATTGATTTCGGCCTAAGTATGAATATGCCCTGACTTTTTATGCATGGTGTTTGTCCTTTCCAAGAGCTTTATTATTTTGTATTTTTATCCTGAATCCACCATCCTCCCCTCCACCCCCATTAACTACAAAAATATATACAATCCATACCTTCATTGATAACAATTTGACAACAGCTACAGGTCCATATGTTATTTGTCCTGTTTTGCTATCAATTTGGATTTTAAAAAAGAGAGTAAATAATGCTTTGAACCTCCCTCCCTTGAGAAATTAATGTCTTCATCCCTTACAACTTTGTTTTATATCCCTTTCTTCTTACAAGCTAATTGGAAGATTAGCATTTAGACTCACAAGTGCTTTTCTTTGTTTTGTTTCCCTTAACCATCGAATTCACTTAACGTTATCGATTTCAATTGAAAGTTTCTTATTATATATATGTTCATTTCTGATCATATCATTACCAAATGACGGCCAAAACTCTCAATAGTCTGTTGTATATACCTTGCATGGCTTTATTAGAAAAATACTATTATAGTAATCTATAAACTAGTTGAACCTTTCTTTAAAGCGTTAATTCTCTTATCCAAACTTGCACAACATAAGCAATTATACTAGGCACCAATATGCTTAGTGCATAAATGCTAGTTACCACTTTCTTATTTGTCTGATAATCTAATAAGGGTGATTAACACGTGTCTGTACATTTGTCTTGGTCAACAAAAAAAGGACAGAAACTCTAAATAGAGGCTTGAGCTATAGTGATTAACTAGGCAATGTTATCATGACCATATTTACCTTCCCATTTCACATGCCAACCAATAAAACTTGAAAATGGTGGGCTTTAATCGTGCAATGATATTTTTTAGTCATTATGCATGATTGGAAGATAAAATTCATTTGGCAAACCATTAGTACTAAGGATAGTTCTTTAAATTTTTATTTTAATATTTTTTAAATCATTGTAATCACATTTCACTCGCTTTACCCAATCAAATGGAAGGTTTTCTTCTTTTAGGAGAGATAAGAATCATTTAGTAAATTATGGAATATTAGTTGCAGTTATTCGAAAAAAATCCGTAATTATCTAATTAATTAATCATGTATATATATATATATATATATATATATATATATATATATATATATATATGGTGACACACACACACACGAGAAATTGTTTACCAAATTAATTCCACTTTTTACTAATTAATGGCATTAATTAAGAATAACAAAATGAGATAAGTTTCATTTTTCTTTTTATGAATGAGACCATTATTGTTGTACTAAGAAATATATAGTGTTTTTATTCAGTTTCTCCTATCATATTTCATTCATTAGAGCAATAAAAAAAAATGTTTAACATTACCTAGCATTTTGGTGCTAGAACAACTTGCTAATCTATAAAATATAATAATGTTAGTGAGATAAAGTTATATACTGTCTAACTGTAATTTAAGGGTTTTTCATGAGATTATGTTTTTAATTATCTGATTTATAATTTCACAATTTTCAATTCTTAGATAGTTACATTGTAATTCATTAGTGAAAGTCATGTTCACACCGAGATGTTATTCTCTCAAATATTTTCAACTAGCAGCAGCAACATCCCTGTTAATTACTAGTCTAAAGAGTTCAAACATGAAGAAAATACCTTAAGAGCTTGATGTTTCTACGTTGGTCACTTTCCAAAGTAATTTTAGTTAAGGTCTTCAAACTTTTCATTCCAAAGATTATTGGGTGTACATGTCATAAACATTATCTAAACTGCAATATGGTTAGGTTTCACAATAGATAAAATTTAAAGTAAGATCATGTTCATTGTGATTAAATCCTTCCACAAAATAATAATGAAAGAGTTTTAGACATAGTTCAATATATGTTATGTACTTGTTTCCTTCTACTAGATACTTGTGATCACATGTAATTAGTTCATGGATACACTTAATCCTTTTTGTTTTTCTTTTTCATTTCAATTGCATGTATAACAACAACCACAAAATAAAGAAAAGGAACCCTTGAATTTAGATTTCCTTTCAAGCATCTGCTTAATTTCGATTATTGTATAACAAATATATCAGGGAAGCTTGTCATCAAAATATAGTAGAAACCAATCATAATTTCTTTTGCTATGGATTACAAATATTTTCTTGAAATTTATAAAATCCAAATTTTACAAATAAGATTCATTTGTTAATTAGTTTTAGTTTTAATGTTCCAACGTAGGTTCAGGTAGAAAAATTCATTGTTTACCATTTTTATTGGAAGAAAATTAGTGTTGTAGGAGTTTATGGACAACAATGCAACAAGCAAAATAAAAGAACAAGAAGAAGACTTGAGAGGAAAGAATGTTTTATTAAGTGTTTTCTTTTCAATACACATTTTCTCTCTATTATACTTATGTTTTATGCTTCTGATTATAAGTCTATTTATAGGCCTAAAGTCCTAAACAATCAATGAACTAAACTCATAAAAAGAAAACATATTTTGAACAAGAGAAGTAATTTTGTCGACTTAACCAGTTGACCATTAATTTCATTCAACTAGTAGACCAATCCATTTCATTCAACCGGTCGATCGGTTTTCAACTGATAGACTAGTTTCTCTGTTTTTCAGAAAAACCAAAAATCTAATTTATTTTCAACATCCCCTCTAAACTTGATTTCTTATAACTCCTAACATATCTCTTATCTTGCCAAAACATCATGTTTAAGTGGTTTTGTGAAAATATATGTGACTTGGTCATAGGTCTTCACATACTTAACTTCAACTTTTTTGTTTGTAATGAAATCTTGTGTCAATGTGTTTACTTCTGTCATAAAACACATGATTCTTTGTTAAGGCAATGAATGATGAGTTGTCTATATAAATATATGCAGGCTTCTCATGTAATATTCACAACTCTTTCAATATTCTTCTTAGTCATATAGAATGACAAACACATGATGTGGCAGCTACATATTCAGCTTTATAAATTGATAATGTGACTATAAATTGCTTATTCGAACTCCATGTGAATGTTATGTCTCCAATGTAGAAGACAAAACTTGTAATGCTCTTTCTATCATCCAAGTCTCCAGCCCAATCATAGAATAAGCCAAAATCTATGGTACCTTTGATATACCAAAGAATTCGCTTCAAAGCGTTGAGATGTGCCATAGTTAGTGTCTTCATGAACCTACTCACAAGTCCTACTCCAAAGAGAATATATGGACATAACTCTTCTCTAACAATTGTCATAAACTCAATATATTGTTTTTTAAAGTTAGAATATAATAGACATCACCAATAAATTAATGACTACCATTTTTCAATTCAATAAGAATCGAACATTTCTCTTTGATGAAAACCTTTGAATGATCTGTGAATGTGACATTACCTCTAATTGATTCATCAAGCTCCATAAACTTGTCTTTTTTCTTTTTTTCTACAACTAGATTGACATCTTCTTCAACCCTTCTAGTTGGATCCACCAATCCCTAGCATAATGACCTATCTTTTTAAAATTATAACTTTTAACTTTTGTTTTGTCAGACTTGGTTATCGAATTGCCACTATCAATTGAATCGGTCAACCAGTTTGTTTCATTTAGTATTCTTTTTCAAATCTACCTCTTTTACCTATTGAGATTGTCTCGATCTTCTCTTTCAAATCTGTCTCTTCCACCTTTTTCTCTGCCTTGCTTATGTCCTCTACTCCCTTGGGTATATCTAGAACCATCTTGCTTCTTTTTTGGATAGTGTTTTAAAAAAATTCCTTGCACACCTATGTCATCTTAAATGTCACTAACTCATTTTCCATGGGTTGTAGTTTTCTTATGAGTCATTGAATTGTCAAAAAGCCTATATTTTATGATTTTTCTATTGGAACCACCATATAATGGCTCTTCCTTAGCAACAAGCGTGGGATATTTTCTACCACACGTGTTTCCTCTATCCTTTCCTCATATCTTTTCATATGATTGCATACGACCAATACTCTAGCAAAGTGGTCTGAAATACTCTCTGATACAAGTATATGCACCTTTTTGACATTGTAGCTCATTGGTTTGTTTGTTGCAAAACTTCTTAATGCTTACTTGGCAGTTGTTGCACTGGCCATTATCTCAAAAGTGGCATCATCTAGATATTATTGGTGGATGATTATGAGTGCATGTTGATCCTTCTTTTGTGCCTTTTGCAAGGCATCTTTTTAGGTTGAAGTCAACGTTACTTTTTCTATAGGCGCCTTTAAACCTTTTTCAACCATTTTCCACATCTCTTAGAAACCTAGACAAGCTTTTACACGAATACACCAAATTTCATAATTGTCCTTTGTCAAACGAGGACACTAAAGTAGGAAGTTTGAATTGACCGTGTCAAACAATAAAAAATAAGTTTTGATACCATTTGTTGGAAGAAACTTAGTGTGGTAGGAGTTTATGGACATCAATGCAACAAGAAAAACTAAAGAACAAGAAGAAAATTTGAAAGGAAGGAATGTTTTATTGAGTGTTTTCTCTTCAATACATCTTTTTATTGAGTGTTTTATGCTTCTGATTACAAGTCTATTTATAGACCTAAAATTCTAGACAATCAAGGAATTATACTAATCAAAGGAAAACCTATTTTGAACAAGTAATTCTACCGACTTAACTAGTTGACTAGTTCTCAACTAATAAACCGGTTCATTTAATTTCTCCAGTTGATCGGTTTCTCTAATTTTCAAAAAAAATCATAAATCTAGTTTATTTTCAACAATTTAAATCCTGTGACTAAGTTACAAAAGAGTCTATATATGAGTGTGCTTAATCTGACTCCAACATAACTTATATGCATGGTGAGGAAAACAAAACAAACAAAGGGTAGAGAAATCTGTGATGTTTTATTAATGTGAAGTCCTCTTTTCAAGTTTCAACGAATATTTATATATATGCTTTCATACTATGTGAAGCTAAGACACAAGAAACACACAACTCTTGATTTCATTAAAAATAAACTACTTAACAATCATTGAGAAAGCACATCGCTGGAAAATCTCCTGATGCAAAGCTAAAACACATACATGATATATAAATAAATAAATATATATGTATATATATGCGCGCACACGCTCCAACCAGATAAACAAACCATACATAGTATTCTTCAAATCTTTGTCCGCTTGACAGCTCAAGGGTGGTGAGAGAGATGAATATCCATGCTAGCACATACTGCCAATGGTGCATGCCTGATCCCATGTCTTGTATTGAAAGTCTGAGAATTGATGCTGCAACCAATTATATATGGGATGGTCAGAAATCTGAATAACAAGTATTTTTTTAACATAGAGTAAGCAATACATATAGCAAATTAAATAAAAAACATATATCATCAATACCGAACATCTTGGAAAACAAAGAAACCTCTCTTTGGAGCTTACCTCCTGATCAGGAGTTCCAGTGTTGTGCAGATTATTGGGAAAAGAGGGACTCCAGTACTTGCCCATAATCGCCAAGTTTTCATCAATCATGCCCTCTGGAGTACGTAATTTCTCTCGCTCGTGATAGATTGCCACATCAACTTCAGCTAGCTGAACCTCTAAGGAAGGATTAAAATTGTGAATGCCAGATTCTTGATCACCAGTTTCTAATGGAGTATCCCAACAACCTGCGAATTGATTCAATTCATTGTTTGATGATTCTTCAGAAAACTTCAATTTGTCGATTCTTCGACTGCACAAGTACTTTTCTTTCGTTCTCTCCCTCGCTCTTGCTCTTGCCTTCTCCCTTGATTCCTTTGCAAAAGGGTTGAATGGAGTTTTACGCGATGATGCTCTCCTAGTCCTCTCTTTCTTGACACATGGTGAGGATCTATCCTTGGAAACATTCCTCCCTTTCGTGGTAGTTTCAATATTGATTTCGGGCAGCATTTCACGCTCAGAAGTAGAAGATGCACTCTTGGTGCCATCACTGCCGCTATAATTCATATGGGGGGAGCCACTGGATAGTTTCTTGATTTCATTCTTTGCCTGTATGAGTAACCATTCAACAGTCTTGCTAGCTTTATCAAAGCGTAGCTTGTCTTGCAGATCAAAGAACTCTCTGGCAACCTTTAGTGACAATCTCATTCTCCGATCTCTTGGTCCTTGAGCCGTGTTAATCTTGCTATGCCGATCTCTCTTTGAAGATCTCTTTCTTAGGATCTGATCAGTGCTGTTGTTGGATTTCTTGTTGCAGATTCCGGTTAGCTCAATAACGTCACTTTTATTGGAATCCGCCATGTTATTAACAACAGTACTCTGGGATAGATTAGTACTAGTAGCCGTAGCTCTCAAGGGTTGCTCCTGAAAAAAAAGGTCATAGTTTTGTTGGAGAAAAATAAGATGGTCTTCAAATTCTTGCTGATCACAAGGGATAAAAGGAGAGGGCAAGCAGAGAGATAAAGGAGGAGGCACATCTTGTTTGGGATAGGAAATGATATCACTGAACAACGGCATGTTATAAGCTTGTTGATCACTACAGGAGATGGCGTCGTTGGCATTGTAGCTTAATGGAAACATTTGAGCTTTGCGATATCACCAAACAATACCTAGCTAGCTGCCGTAGAGCTCCCTTGGGAGGAATAGTCGCTTGAGAATGACATGTGCACCAATGTGTTACCTAACATGACTCCTTGTGCATAGAGTATTCTCTACTTCTCTAGCTAGTTCAAGTCCATGTATCCTTTTCAAGTTCACTTTCTCTGCAAACAATGGAAATCATAAGTGAGAGACGACAACAAATTGTTACTACTGTTTACTTGTCATTTTTTTTTTCTTCTTTTTTCTCCTTCCCTCCCTTTATCAGAGAGGCATACGCGTATGTGTTTGGTGAGTTTAAGATGGAGAGAAACAGGGAATATCCATCTACCTCCCCGACTAGAGCACGAGAAAGACAGCACAGTACAAGTACTACATGTCCATGGGGGGTGCAAGAATTGGGAGATAAGGGGGAAGCTATGCAGGGATTTGAATAATGATGGTAGGAGTCAAGGCACCCTAGGAGAGGGGATTTTATGGGAGACAAGGAACTATCTTTTTTTTTTCTTTTGTTTTTTTTTTTCTTTTGTATAAAAAGTTGGATTAAAAAGCATGAAAGGGAAAGAGAGAAAGAAAACAGCATTGTTGTGGGAAGTGAGTGGACAGGAAACACCTAGTATTAGTGCTCCTTCACGTGGTTGCTAGCAGGTGAGACTTTGATAGTGAACTCCTCGATCCCTCCCTCCCTTGAACAACCCAAGAGAGTTTGCATGGACATCATATGTATTCAATCCAATATTGTCTTAAAATTTACAAGATGAGTGAGTTTAAATGTGGGATAGGGTTGGTTTTTCTGTCTCAGGACAAGATTGATCTTATGGTATATATATAGTTGTATTTCATTTTCAATCTTGCAGCGGATGTGTAGCCCTAGAAAGGAAGGACAATTATTTCCTTCGCCCAAAGGGCGTGTACTACTGTGAGAGCCTGTCATGAGTCATTAGAGCCAATGCTGCTTTGACTGTGAATGTATAGAAACATGTCACTTTCAATTAAAAGAAAAAACCCCATCACTCTCTCTCTCTCACTCACTCACTCACTTAATTGTGTCTTTCTATCAAGTCTGAGAAAATGTTGTTAGGTTCCTTCCAAACCCATGCGTGCTTATCGGTTCAGCAGCTAAACAAGGAAGGAAAGCTCTCTCTCTCTCTCTCATACAATAATATCACCATCACAAACTCATTGTCAAGGAGGGTTTTTTGCTGGTGCTTTATACTATGTCATCCACCATGCTATCATCAAAACTACCCTAGCCAATCCCCTCATGCCATCATAACTACAGAGCCCCATGTGTCATCTTATTTGGAAATGGTTATAGTCCTATTTACAAAACTATTTTTTCAGGCTTAATTTCATTTATCTCCCCCCTCCCTTGCGTACTTTCTTTCTTTCTTTCTTTCCATTTATACATGCGCTCTCTCTCTAGCTGAGCACGACCCGTATAGGCTGGCTAGATTAGGAGGACCACATCATATGAAGAGCTACCTAGCTAGTTGTTCTAAGGTTGCTATCAAGGAGTTGATAAGTATGAATGAAAGGTGATAAAATGTACCATTTTCAAGTGTGGGTGATGAAGAGAGCATAAAACCCTCAAAAGTCTTGCTTGGACTAAGTGCTTTCATTTCCATAATGAGCTCTCCGCCAGTAAAAAAATTCCATTTGTGGTTGAAATCAAAAGAACCTTGGGGGAAAAATAAAGAAAAGAACACATTTCTGTGAGTAATTAACTCTATTGTTTTTTGGTGTTTTACTCCTTCCCAAGTTCAATCTGGAATCTATATGTTAGGGGATGAACCATATATTTTCATAAAAAGCAAATCTCGCTGCCTTCTTTGGCTATATTTTCTTTCTTATGTTATGGCTTAATTAGTTATTAATTTCTCCTACATAAAATCATCAATTATTCAGAAATCTTTGGAAACTACGTGCCTCCTTAAATATTTAAGTTCCCTTTTTTTCTTATCTTTTTTTTTTTTTTAATTTTTATACTGCTAGGTGAATGTTGAATTGCAGAATTTATGGGAGTGCCATGATCATAGCTATCTTCAAAGCAAGACTTTATTTCGAGTTTTTTTATTATTTGTTTTTCACATTTGGTGCGACAAATCCATCGTATCTATTCACTGTCGAGCCAGTAATGATGCCCTAACAGTACCCATTATTTTATTTACCAACGTTTTACCACCTCCCCCCCTCCCTCCATGTTCCTATTATTGAAGTACAAATATTGGTAGAACAGAAAATCCGAATTCGTGACATATATTGGGAGAAATGTCTTTCTTCATGTGAATGATAAGAAACAGGATAGCTTTACCGAATGCATTATTTAATCCTTTTGTTATGATTTGATTAGATATCCCATAAAGTCTTTGACATAACATGGTAACTATTTTAATCTTTTTTAATGCCAATATTGGAGGGGCCCTTGATTTGATGCTTCGATACACGCGAGATGAATACATACTTGCCACGCACAATGTCGTTTCACTGATGTGGATGGTCCAATACGACATACGTCGATCACGAGCTATCCGATATCCTATGATGCAAGAAAAGAAAAGAAAATGAATTACGACCCCTTACTTCTCGGCCATATGCGTATGCCTCCTTCTGAATCATCGACATGCCTGCTTTCTGTGTGTGATTAAGGTCGAATAAATGTATCGGAGGACACCTTTTGGGAGTGTTTTTTTTATATATTTTTACTAGCACAGAACATAACATCGAACCACCTTTTCTACAAAAGCTGGACAGGAGTGCAGGTCCAGATAATGCAAATAATTGACTCATCGTGCTAAGTTCTTGTTGAATGAGAGAGAGAATAATTAGAAAACAACAAAAAAAAAATACATGTCTGTCTGCCTAATTATTTCTTCAATTTATGGTCGCCATGATGGATATATGGAGCGATTATATAAAAGTATTTCGAGGATGTTTAAGAATATAATATTTAATAATTATTTTTTAAAATATTTTTTCTTGTGATATCTTTCTCTCTTTCTCTAGCACAACTTGTCGTTAGTTATGTAATAAGCATCCACTCTTAATTTAATTATATAAGAAACTTGAACGTGTTTACCATAATAATATTGAAAGGTGTCCTTTCCGTACCGAGAAAAACTACAAAGTGAGCGTCCAAGATTTTAATAAATCTTCTTCTATTTAAGCATTATGTCCTTAATTTTTTATCTGCTTCTTAATTACTTTTAATTCTATTGCTTTTTTTTCTTAATTTGATAACTCCATCGGTGATGTGATGGCTATAAATTAAGAAGATAATTTGAATTGAGTTTTGCTAAACCAATCTACAATATTTAAATTTATCATACACTCCCATCTCAAATATTCTAATTGGAACAAATTAGATGAAGAGATTTCTCCACTGATATCCAAGTTCTATATTAAAAAAAAAATTCAAAAAAATCCATCTCATGCATTACAAAACAATAAAATAAAGTCCAATTAAACCATAGTTTTGAACTAGGGTGACCCGGTGGGTTGACCAGACAATACCTGGTTAAAAACCCGGTTACGAGTTGATTTTTGTTTTTTTTTTTACTAAAACGATATCGTTTTGATTTAAAAAAAATTAACCCGGGCGAAACCTATTAAAATTACAAAAAGATACCCTAATTGTATTAAAATTCAATTCAGCTAGATCACATGACAATAGATACCCGATATATAATACTGAAATTGTCATCCCTAATTATTTTGTGTAACATGGAAAAATATTGGTCCAAATTGAAAAGGAGAGCATATTTTTAGAATCTAACCCTTTATTAAATCTCTTTTTTAAGTAAAGGTGCATTTCTATAAATATTGAACAAGTAACGACATGGCTGTTATTTTATTTCATGTGGAAAAATAAATGGGTCTAAAAAAAAAAAATTAATATTGTCAAAAACAAATCTAATCATAAGAAATTCAAAATAAAATAAAATATAGATAAATTATGATTAATGTTAGAAATAAGAGATCATTTTCAAACCTCTTTTCTCCCACCTTTTGATCAAAACCCAAATCGATCAATACCCAATTGAGATCAATATATGACCGTAAAAATGGCGTTTAATTCATATTGATGGTGGTGGATCAGTCGTGGTATTGTGGTTCTCGATCTACTGAGATAATGATGGTCACTAGTTGATTTTGTTTCAAAACTTTTTTATTTTATGATATTCAAAATAGAGAGAAGTACTACAAGATAAATATAGAAGTTAAATTGCTATTTTTATATTTTCAGGTTAACTTGTTTATCAACTAAGATTAAATTTGTTTCTTTTTTATTATTATTCTTTTAAGAGCACATCTCCTACATTATGGTGAATCAAGAGAAATTTAACCACCAAGTTTGTACCTAGAAAATTAAAGAATTAAACACTTATTCCTTCTTAATGATTAGATAGAATATTTACTGTTATTGTTAACACATTCAAATTTATTATGATGTCTTGTGCGTTCAAATTAATTATAAGATATGGTTTTTAATTATATATAGTTTATATGTGCCTAAGCATAGGTTTGTAGTTGTGACAGAGAGCGTTCCATATGCACTGTAGAGTCAAACAATTCATCAAAATTAACAGTAGTATTATTGATACAAATACATGGATATGAAGATCTAGAGAATCACAAGTAAGATTGACACAATTCTAGAAAAGCTAAAAATCAAATTTGATTAAAGAGTGTGACATAATAATTACCTTGAACTAAGACACCAATATTATTGAAATATAAATCCCTATCTAACAATTAGCAAATCCCGAATGAGAATTATAAGACGTCAGGAATCAGTTGTTATTTGATAAGTCAAATTCAGTTCTTTAAAGAGATGAAGAGGGTGTTTGTTTTTGAGGTGGAGGTGGAGTTTTGTGTGTGGGACCCACAAAAAAGCTAAGAAAAGCAATAAAAAGTAGCTTTTATGGTTGAGTTTTGTGCATAAATGGGTTGTGCCCAACCTCAAACTCAACCACAAAAGCTAAACCAAACACACTCGAAAAACATGAGTATCCTCACACACACAAACACAAGGTTGTGGAAAAAATAACAATATTCATTCAACTGAAATAAGTTGTTATAATGGAGTATTTATACTCCCCAAATAACCCTAACGAATCATGGATCCAAGGCCCAAAACAAAGCCCAATAAAAACTAAAACTCAAAACACTTAATAACCCTAAACAATGACTAATGGACTGTCATGAACCAAAATTAAAGTAAAAGTTCAAGTTCAAACTAAAATAAGTTCAAAATAATGAAAATAACACAAAACCCAAATAATAAATATAGTTCTTCATAAAACTAGTTTAAATAACTCATAACAACTGCCTTTATTACCTAGAATCCTTTATGGTTGAATTTAGCATCCTGGAAGACCTAGGATAATTGTAGTTTTCTTTTAATGTCCTAAATTAGCTAAGGAAACTCTTGTTTTGATTGTTAAATCAAATCCTTTATTTTATCAGTTTTTAGCTTTCTTATACAGCATGAAATCATTGCAATTCATAGAAAGAAAATGACACATATTAATTTTCTTTATTGCCACCTCATTTAGTCTTTTTTTTTACAAGAAAATTGCCTAAAACAAGCAAGGTGATCTACCATTAAATACCATCAGCCCTCATATCCTTGTGTAGCTAGGATAATTAAGGAATCCTTGTAAGAAAACTATTTTGGAACATTAAAAGAATCATAGCCACACTTGAAAACTATGTTACTACTCATTAAAGATCCTTGTAGAATTAGAAAAATCTCAAAAATAAATTGTTGAGTATCCTTGTATCATTAGGAAAAAAATCATTTTCAAATAAGAAGTCCACAAGTCAAAAGACAACAAATAGCAAAATCTATATAGCACCTTCTGAAATGTATTGTAATGCCTTATCAAACTCTGATTGACCTGAAATATTAATCCAATATATAAAAATACCTTCTACAATCTCTAGTAAGATTTCAACCCGATCTAACAGTCAGATTAAGAGTTATACTTGTTAGCGTAAAATTGGACAATAGATAACATTACGTTAAAATCTGAATTTGATTGTTTAACCCTTACATGGGTTGTATCATTCCTTCTCTCTTCAAGAAGATTCATCCTCAAGTATTTAATAGGAACAATGGATACTTCATGAGCTTCTTGTTAAGCTTTCTAAGCTCTTTTCTTGCCAACACTCACTTCTAACAACATTGTATGAAAGTAGTAGTAGCCTTTCTCTTTCATCTTGCATTCTTCCAATGTTAATGCTCCTCTTTTTCTAAAGCTTGCTAAGAATTAATTAATTCTTTTAACTAATGAAGTTCCTTCTGCACCACCCCTAGAATATAGGTTAGGCTTCTGTGTTCTTTAGTTAGAACCCTTATATGTTTGTCTCTCTACCTTATTGATAATGTTTCATTATTATACATGTTATAATCTTACAAAATTCATGTTGATGGTAAAAAGAAAAAATTATATCCTCACTCGCTTCCTCACATGTTTACACTCTACTCACAAATCCCTTTAAGGAACTATCAATTTAGGTGTTGAATGGTAGTGTTCAATTGGATAATGAAACAAAACGAGATGAAATGAGACAATAAATGAAATAACATTAGAAAACTAAGGAATATTGACCTAGATTTTCAATCTAACTCGATGAACTGAAACTGATCTCAGGTGACAAGTCTTATAACAACCCAAAACAGAACTAAATTACAATGGAAGAAACTGATTTTAAGAGTCAACAAACCTACTTTATAATTTTAACAAAAAACCAATTGTAACAACCTTTTAAAATTGATTTGTGATTTGTTTGTTTCTTTTCTTTATCTTAGAGTAATGGTGACAGTAAAAAATCAACTTCATTGTATTTTCTCACTCTAAATAAGGTTCTGGATTGTTTTTTCCTTGAAAAGCCAGGATCTTCATCTTAATACTGGCCAAATCTCTATCCAAACCATCCTAGAATCCATTCTCCTTATCTACTCTCCTATGGTCTAATTGCTCAAGAGGTTGAACTCCATATTTCTTTGGTTTCTATATGGCTGAAACCTACCACCATTGTTATCATCAAAATCATTGGCCTCCTCATCTGTATTTTCGGCTATAGATTCTTGTGAAAGTTAATTAGTTTATCTTACACACCTTCTTCCTTCCAAAACCCATATGGTTTGTCCCATCTCAAAGACTAGCTACACCGGTTCTCAAATCAGGCATCTCACTTATTACTTAGGCAAACCATGTATGTAAAACCCCAGGCTTTTATTATAAGAAGAATATTAGAAAATAAATAGTAGCTATCAAGCTATAATATGAATGGCTTTTTTTAAAGCATTGGATGGAAGGAAATGCCGCACTTTGGTATCCTAGGAGGAAGTAGAGAATAAGAATTGTTGGGGCCTAAATTGGTACAAATTATTACCAATAAGGTTAAAGTGATTAAGGAAAGAATAAAGATGGCTCAAAATCGACAAAAAAGTTATGTTAACAATAGAAGAAGACCTTTGGAGTTTGATGTATGATGTTTCTAAAGATTGCATCGTGGAAGAATATCATTTGATTCGGAATGTAGGGTAAGTTGGCACCGAGGTATATAGGATCGTTTGAAGTTACAAGGAGAATTGAACCAGTAGCCTATCAAAGGAACATGATGTGTTTCATGTGTCTTTACTTCAGAAAGCCATTCTAGATTCGTGAGGGATGCAGCATAGAAATGAAGCCGGTAATGATTGTTGATAAAAAGGGAAAGGAGTTAAGGATTAAGAAATTTCCCTTGGTAAAAGTGTTATAGATGAACTCCCAAGTCGAGGAAGAAACATAGGAGCAAGAAGAAGAGATTAAAACAAAAACCAAGTTTATTTAACGGATAAGGTAAGAAAATTAAATTTCTTGGATGAAATTTCTTTTAGGGTGGAGAATATAAAACCCTAGGATTTTATTAGAAGAAGAATATTACAAAATAAATAATGTTTACTTTGAAAGGTCTAAAAAAGATAGACCAAAATGGTTAAGTAAAGGGGATTGGGGTTGAAAATAAGAAATGCAAATTAGAATGGGGAGAAAAATGAGTGTAAGGAAAAGGGTTATAAAAGAAAATAATGATAAAAAGAAATAAAAGGAAAGCAAAAGTCTCTCTTGAAAGAAGAAAGGAACCGACACTTCAAATACAAGAGAGAAGGGAAGGGAGAGCTCTTCTGTAACTTTTAATCTAAAAAGAGCAAATTCAAACAAAAAAATTAAAAGAAAAAACTAAAATAACAAATTAAAAAAAATGAAGACAAGAACAAAAAGAATAATATAAATTGGTCAAGTGTAAGTGATAAATATTTAAATAATAAAAAATAATTTTTTTTCAAAAAATGTAAAGAAAAAAATGAATAAACTAAAAATATTACAAAAAAAAATAAAGATAAGAAACAAAATGGTGATAAATAAAAATAACAAGCATAAAGAGAAAAAATATAAGAAAAACTTATTTTCTAAAAAAACACTATATAAAAACATTATTCAGTTTAATTATAAGAGTGTTTGGAAGTGTGGTTTATTTTTAAAGTGTTTTTTATTTGGAAATGTATTAAAATAATAATTTTTTATTTTTAAAAAAATATTTTTAATATTATTATATTAAAACGATAAAAAAACACTAAAAAATATATATTAATTTAAAATAAAAAAATTAATTTTTTTTTCAACAATTTTAAAATACAAAATCAAAATCAGAGGAAGATTTGAAACTCTCTGTCTCTCTTCTCAGAGAATTGATTGTGGAGATTTGGTATAGAGTCTTAAGAAAGATGGGTTTATGTTAAAAAGTGTTCAAAAGAAGGAAAATTACATGTGGGTTTTTAAAGCAGGTCTGGAGTGATATTCTTGTACTTTATGATATTGAGGTTGTTGTGGTTATCTTCTCCACAAAAATAAAGCTCTGAGTGTGACGTTGATTCTTGGAACCTCGAACTCATTGACTTATTATTTTTTTATTATATTTTTTTTAACGTCTATCTATAATCCTAAATTAAGTGTTCGAATAAGTTTATTATTTGTGCTTTCTTGGACGACATTGTTTAAGTGATTTACTATTTATGATTTTGAATTAGGTTTGTGTTTTATTCTCTCTTTTATGATACGTCTTGGCTCTGTTTTGTCTTGGCTTGTTGATGTCGATGGTTTTGCTAGTGATGTTTAGCTGGAGGGTTTTGTACTTGGATCTGTGTTAGGTGCATGTGATATCTGATTTCCTTGGTATGCATTTTAATATGACAGTAAAGGGGTTGTGTCTTTTCTAGGGTTGATGGTTTTAATGCATCTTTTTTTGAATTGTGGTTAGAGGCTGGGTTTTGGGTTCGTAAATTATGGATTTTTTCTGTCGGGTTTGTTTACTGATGATTGTTGGTATGCTTGTGCCTAGTTTTTGAGAAGCAAAAGTTAAAGCAGCAATGGTAGTCGATGCTTAGTTGGTGGATGATCCACCATCAGCTAGGTATGCAGGGAAAATTGATCTTTTTCCTATATTTAACAAAAAGAAGATCTCCCTTGATTTCTTTTTTCTAATCTTTCTTTTTTAAATCTGTAGATTGTGTTTTATATCTTGACATTTATTTCCTTTTGCTTTATATTGTCTCTTGCTTTCTGTTTATTCATGAACTGCCCATTTGCAATTTTCCTTGCAAGGTATAAAGATATCCAACTGCTTTTCACGTTCACTGCTCTTACAGGTTCACATTGTTTTGGTCTTGCCTTGTTGCTTATTTTTACAACTCTTTACTATTAGATTTCCTTTGCTTCATTCCAACAACATTAACTGTTCTTTCGGTTCTAGCTGAATCATTTCTTAATTTCATATTGTCTCTCCATCTTCTAAGTTATTCTTTCCCATTTTGTTTTACAAATCAATTAATTCTTTATACCTTCTAGTTCGATGCTTCCCTTTTTAATACGCATGTTCTTTCTTTATATATATCATTCATTCTTCCTTGTGAGCTTTCTAACTTTTCTCTTTACTCTTTGTTCCCTTTAGGTTCGAAGTTGACATCTTACACTTCTGGTATCAATTCATTCTATCTTTTATAGTTGTTTAGTTTTTTTATTTTGTTCATGTTTTTTTTTCCTAGTCTTACTTGACTTTTATTTACTGTGGTTGCTCTTTACTTATCGTATATGTTTTTTCTTTCCTTTATAATTTTGCTTGCAATTCACTCACTTGTACAATTCATCTTGCAGTTAGAAAATTTTCACTCGGTTTGTGCTGCAAGATTTGGTTTGCATGCATAGTTGTTCCCTCCTTCTATGGCTTTAGTTGTGTTGTTTTACCTTTGTGAAATTGCAATGCTTTTGATCTCTTTTTTCCGCCCTTTTTATTTCCCTCCCCGTTCATACTCCTTTTTTTTTTAATTTCCTTTCTTATTGGGCGAGGCCATTTGTCCTTGAAATTAAATTATTTTTCTTTTTTATATAAGCTTTTAAAACTGTTTTTTCTCCACTATGTTAAATAGTTTTTTCTACTTCACCTATTTTTATCATTTGGTATTTCTTTCCTTTCTCGCCCTTTTCCTCAGTTTTGTGTTCCACACGATGTCTATGCACCTGTCATCTGCTAAGTTTTTTTGCCATATGATTTGCCAGGTTCGTAAGTGTTGTCTTGGTAGTTGACTTTTTGATGTTTTTTTGTCAATTCTAATAGTCTGCTATTTCCATCTGCCTAAGCATAGGTTTGTAGTTCGAAGTCATTATGTCCTTCTGTTCTTTTTTTCCACTATTTTTCTAGCTTTCTTTGAGGTTCGTTTCTAAAGTTGTTATGCTTCATTGCTTTGGTTTTGTTTTGCTAATGTTGCGGTTAGTTTTTCCCAACTACCACTCTTGCTTTTCCTAATGTTTTTCCAGTTTGTTTCTCTTTCTTTTTATTTTGTTTATTCTTTGACACCATTTCATTCAGCTTGACCAACATACTATTTTTGTACAACCTTATGACATTGATATTTTTGTTTTTTATTGCATGATGTACTAGGAATCCATTTTTGTTATGATAATAAGTCATTCAAGGTATTATAAAGAACTAATTATTTATCAATCGGTGATTAAAAGAATAAAATTACTAAGCTCATTTTCATATGTTAACTGGCAATATCATTTGTGGAAAGGTAAAAAAAAATGAGAGTGAAAAAGCTGAGAGCATAAAAGTTATATGCTTCACAAGGAAGGCCAATTATACTCTCACAGTTTTCAAGTACATTACATGAATTTATGCAAATTTTTTTATCTTGTTTTCATGTTGTAACATCTTTATAATCCATTTTAATGATATTTGTAAACATGTAGATTGAAAATGAATATGGAAATGTAGAGGCAGCATTTCATGAGAAAAGGTCACCTTATGTTAAATGGGCAGCAAAGATGGTTGTGAGGCTTCATACTGGTGTTCCCTAGGTAATGTGCAAGCAAGATAATGCTCCTAACCTAGTGGTTGGTCTTCATTTTTCCTATAACAGATTTAATAATTCTTTATAAATTTAGATTGTAAATGGAGGAGGTTTAAATATTAGTGATGGAGCATCAATGAGACTGGAAAGCAACTTTAGATGTGAAGTAAAATTACTATCCAAGGTTCGAGGTTTAATCAAAGAAAGGGTGTCCCCTAAAGAGATTTATATGAAGTAGACTAATGCTATCCATATTTGCTTCTCTGAACGTTCTCTCATGGTTAAATGCATATTTTAAGGACCTTGACATGAATTTTAGAGAAGCTCAATTGCTTTACTGATGCCCTCGACATTGTTTTTATCTTGAAAATTTTCATAAAGAGTTTGCTTTATGTCAACCTATTCATAATATTCAGCAAACTGGGATTCAAGGATCCAAATTACCAGAATAAAAAAGTATTGATATGCAATAAACTTTGTCAAGAAAGGATGTTTGTTTGCCAAACATTGAAGGTTTAGATTTTGGTGTTTTCCCCTCCAATGGATCTTTGTTATACACAAAAGAGCTCATTGAAAGTAAAGATGAACTTGAGTTTATGGGGACTGGAGCTGTGATTTTCGCTCTTGAAGCAGTTGTGACTCAAATGTCAGTTGCTCATTTCAACATGAATTTGCCCCCTCAAGAGTTCAATTGATGATCCTAGAAGGATTCGCTCATTGTTATCCTCAAGTAATTAACTCACACTTTTCAAGTTCCATGTCATTTTTTTCCTAACCCAGAATTGTAATTATCATAGATATACATTTGAAATTCCTCTGGCTTTCAGAAATAATGAACTGATATTGCATTTGCAGATAAATTTCACTTGCAATATGGACAGGGAACTGGAAAAATGTGCATGTGTTGCTCAAATCCTTTATGTTCATTATAAAATAACCTCTTTGAATTTGAATTTATCTCGGAATATAATTTCTTAATTCAAATACATAAAATTAATGTATCTTTATACCTCATGATTCAAGCATATGCTATTTGTTGGCAATGCAGTTTATTTCCATCTCAGTATCAACTTCCGAGTAGGGGTGAGCAAAAAAACTGAAAAATCGATTAAACCGAGAAAACCAGAAAACAATAACCGAAAAAACCAAACCGAAAATAAAAATCAATTAAACCGATTAAAATATTTAGAAAAATGTCTGGTTCGGTTCGGTTCGGTTTCCGGTTTTGTAATGCTTAAACCGGACAACCCGAACCGAACCGAACCAGTTCGGTTTAGAAATAAAAAACGCTTTCTACCCATTAACCCTAGCAGGTTACAGTTCACGTAGCCGCCCCCTCCCTCTAAAACAAGTATAAATACCATATTTTCTTCTAACCCTAAAATTCAACATTCTCAGCCGCCCCTCTCCGTGCTCTCTGTCTCTCACTCTCAAATCTGTCTTCTTCTCCTTGGATAGCAAAAATCTCTTTCAAAAACCTATTATCCTGTGCATCTTTGCCATTCTTACATGTTCCCTCTTGTTGGGCTCTCTTGTCTGAGTGTGTGCTGGCTTTTGTCCTCTTCGATTTGCTTTTCTTTCTTTTTTTGGCATCTCTGGTCTTTCCATAGCTTCAAATCAATTAGTGATGAAAGGGTTTTCTTGAATCAATACCAATACCAACACAACTACCACCAAACATCCCCACACCTATTTTGCTTACAATGAAAGGGTTTTCTTGGGATTTCAGAGAAACCAAGATCTAAAAACTTTGCACTCTCAATAGTTTCTGTATCAATGCTATCGATGCTTTTCTTGTCTCTCATCTCTCAAATCTGTATTCTTCTTCTCCATGCTTTTTGATGATTTTACATTTCAATAACTTTTGATTTTCTCTTTGTTTTTTTGCAGTCAAATCATTTTGTTTTGTGTATTTTTTTGCTAGGTTTAACTTCTGGACAAGGAGAACAAAACGAAAATTGGAGTTGATTTTTTGGAAAATGGAAGCAAGTATAAAAATTTCGGTTTGAACCGGTTTGGAAGGGGAAAAAACCGAACCGAACCGAAACAAAATTAATCGGTTTGAACCGGTTTTTGGTTCGGTTCGGTTCCAAAACTAAAAATAAAATAAAATCGATTTGGTTGTATATTTTGGTCCAAAACCGGACCGGACCGAAAATGCTCAGCCCTACTTCCGAGACATCCACTCCTTTTTTACACTCCACATGTAAGTAATCACACTAACATACACGTGGAGACTTTCAAGATATTTTTTACATGACAAGTCATAATATTACTCGCAGCTGTTCATGATGGTGTTGCGCTCAATGTTATCTTTCCTTTGACATAATCAACTTTTTTATATTAATATCTAGTTATTAAAATTAAAAATTAATTAGGATAAAATGTGCATTAAAATTTGTGCTTTAAAAGTATTAATTATTCTATTAAGTTTTTTGAAATAAATGTTATAAATCTTTTAAAAGAAAAAAAATACTATGACCGAATGTTTTTCTTAAATAAATTAAATATGTAAAATATAATGATTAAAAAGTTAAATTGAATATCCTAATTAAAAGAAGAAAATAATTATACTATTAGTTATGAGTGCCTGTAACTCCTTGAACTTGAACTTCATACGGTCATTATACACAGGTCATTGTTGTGTACGTGAAAAATTACCACTTTCATGGATGCATAATAAAGATACGTAATATTTAATACAAGATAATAAATTTATGACATCTTTTTTAATACATAGTTTTCTTAATAAGGTATTCATCCTTTCTTTTTATTATTTTTACAATCTATACATCATTGCTGTCTTGATAAATATACAATAATTTATTATAAAATATTAACTATTTTTACAATTTTTTTCTCAAAATAAAATAATCTTTGAAGATTTAAACATGGTCTCGAGATACCATGGATGAATAAGAAAACACCTATATAACAAAAAGGAACTTCAAATAAGATTTTTAGTATACAAATATTCATTTTAATTGATCACTTTATCAAATTTAGGAGTAATATAACACATGTATTGTTTCATCAAATTTCTTGTTGATACCATGATTTCCATTACAATCATCACTTCCATTTTAATTTAACCACTTCCATAAAATCATCACAAATACATTTACTTTATAGTCCAAAACAATTTAAAATTTCATTTCTCCTTTACTTACTCGTGATCACATCTTAGCTTAATCATTGATTTCATCAGGCTATCATAAAACTTTTAACGTTTAGAGTCATTACCTCGATTCATCATCTACTTCACTTATTTCAATGTCTATAAATCTCATTTCAAGCAATTGATTTTGTATGTTCATTTAACACTAGTAGTGTTGTTTCTTACCCGTTTATTTATATTTGTTTATTTTGACATTCCTTGTGTCACTTATGGTTTGTTAATATCACTTTTCAATTCTTACATATAATATTTCAATCAAAATCTCAACCATATTAATTTTTCATTCTCTATTATTACTCATGCTCATTCATGGCATATTTGTCTAATTTTCATCCTCATTTAATATGTTCCTTTATGACTCATCTATATATTCTCGTATTCATCTATTTATTTTGCTCATTTAAAACCTCTCTATATATTTTTCATACACAAATATTCTTTTGGCCCATCTATATATTTCTCATATACAAATATTCTTTTGTTCCATTATAACTAAATTTCTAGCTAAATCATATATTTCAAGTCTCAAATATATCTTATGTCCATTATCTTGGCATATTCAAATATTTTTCCATCTTAAGAAGCTCTTTTGCCAATTTCGACATTGTCAATTTTTTTCATTTTAAATATTTCTTCTATCTAGGACCTTCGTTCTGACTGAATCAGATTGTTCATATCAATTTTTTTCATTGCGATCAATTTTATTAAATTCCTACCATTATAGTTTATTTTCATTTCTCGTATTAAATTCCACTATTGTTGTCAATTTAATTTTTATACATTACACTCCACCGTTGTGGTCCATTTACTTCATAAAATATTAAATTCTTGTCATGAAATAACATTTCTTTTCATATTATTGTTGTCTGCCCTTGTAGGCATATTTTTCACTTAACATTTATTTCCTACTCCGTAGGCATAATTCATATCATATTTCAATTGACTGACATATCCATATATTTGTATTCATACTCTCCATCCAAACAATCAATATCAGATTTAACAGTTTTATCGATAAAAATTTATGTTAGTATTTACACTCACATTTCGTTGGTACGTATATTATTGATGGGCTCACAAACAAAAACTATCCATCGGAAAATTTATAACCGGTAATTTATGGTATGTCTGTGAGTCTATCGGTAATAAATATACCAATGAATTTACAGATGGATAAAGCATGCGAAAAAAAATTTACCCATTTCATTCTGTCGATATCTCCATCGATAAATTTAACATATCACCGATAGGAAAACCGTATGTAATGTCATTGGTATTTTTGTTTGTCTATCGATATATCCATCGATAAATATGACATATCACCGACAGAATACCATGTAATTTCATCGGTGAGTTAACAATAGCAGTGATATTTGTAGTAATTCTTTTCCAACTCCCTTTGGAATATACCGATGGAGTTAATCCGTAAGTAACCCCGTCATTAATATTTTAAAAATATTTTTTAAAAAATATTGAACAAAAGTGGAAAAATAATTAAAATAAATTTAGATAATATAAAAATCAAATATTTATTACAAATTTAAACATTTGTACGTTCATATACAATAAATCTAAAATAAAGGCAGCGCTGGAGAAGGAGGAGGCTGATTGTCGCTATGATTATAGGGTCAATTAGGAGGTGCATATGTACCACTCATATGTGATCTCATCTTAATTACCAATTGGCAGAGTTCTTCATAATCAACAGTGAGTAGTTCATATTTTTCATTAAAATGGGTCGTCTGAGCCTAGTTTGAGTGCTTGGAATCGATTGCGAGCATCCAACGATCGAAATACTATGGGTCGTTTGCAAGTTCTCGGTCGTAGTGTCACTACAAGATTTAACGGTTTTACTGACGAAATTTTTCCGTCGGTGTAAGACACATATTCCATTGGTAATTATATTACCAACGGAATCACAGACGAAAATGATCCGTCGGTAAATCGTTCGTCGGTAATGTTTTGTCCGTTGGTAATAGAATCACCGACGGATTTACTGACGGAACAAACGCGTCGGTAATAATTTATTTATTACCAACGGAATTACCGAGGGATATACCGACGGAATTATCAAGGGATATACCGACGGAATTACCGACGGTAATTCCGTCGGTAATTATATAAAAACATTTTAAAAAAATCATTTTATAAAATTATAAAATAATTAAATTAACATAAATCAACACTGTATATTATATACTCAAAATGCTTGGAAAAAAAAATCAACTCAAACAAATTTGCAACAAATAAATAAAATGAAAAAAATAAATTCAACTAAAAAAATTCATATGAAAAAAATGAAGTTGCAATTGCTAAAAATTTAAAAATCTCTATAAATAAATCAGCTAAAAATTGGTTTCATATGAAAAAAAAATCTCACAACAAAATTTATACAATTATTAAGAACAAAAACAATTAAAAATAAAATAAAAAACAAATATAGTGAAAAAAATCATGAAAAAAGAAGAAAAAGAAAATATTACCTTAATGTAGTTGCAAGTGAAGCTAAGGAGAGAGAAAAAATTCGTAAAGCATATTAATTAAAAAAAACTAAGAGGATAAAAGAAGAAAGAAGAAGAAGACATACCTGAGCATGGAGGAAAAGAGAAGAAGATGAGGAGAGAAAAGAAGAGAAAGAAATAGATATTGATGTTTTTTACATATAGTGAAGAAGAAGAAGAAGAAGAAGTAGAAGAAGAATTATAAGAAATGAGTCTGTCTCTTGTGAAATAAGGGGATCTAGACTTTTTATTGAGGCGTGTTAGCGACGGATTTACCGATGGATAATTGAATATTAATATTTTTCAATTATTTCGTCGGTAATTCCATCGGTAATATTTAATTTAAATTTTCAATTTTGTAAAAAGTTTTCAGAAACCGCCAACAATTACCGATGATTTTTCAATCCGTCGGTGATTCTATCTGTAATATTTAAATGAAAATTTTAAATTAATTGAATTTTTTCAAAAAACCGTCAAATTACACCGACGACTTTTCAATCCGTCGGTGATTTTGTTCGTAAAGAACAACAATTAACAATGCAATTAGAAAGTGAACAATTCTGGAGCTCTCTGGAAAATACCGACGGAAATTTCCGTCGGTGATTCCCTTTGTAGTTGACATGATGAACAATGTTCATAGTTTACCAACGGATTTACCGACGGAATTTATTCCGTGGGTAAAAATGACATGTCATCATTTGTTTTTGCTTTGTTTTAATTTGTTTTCCCACGATAATTTCCTCGGTATTTCCGTTTGTATTTATCAATTTTCTGGTAGTGTGTTAGAGAGTCTGTACACTCAATTTCTATCGGGTCCACCAGACAATCTTGCCTCTAACCACAAATCCAGATTGAGATGTGGATGGGTCAAAGGATCGTCCCTCTATCTCTCATTCAACTGGCTATTATATGTATCCAAGGAAGAAAAAAATAAATCCATCAAAATCAAGGAAATAATAACTTAAGAAAAAATGGTTGAAAACCAGCATACTATGTGTGTGTGTGGTAATGAAACTGAGAACACGTCAGTTCTGATTTTCTATACTAGATTGTGACTATCGCATAAAACACGTCGATGTCACATGCTGAATGTATTCTGTCCATACAGTCTCTGAGACATACGGCAGTCTAAAATCCTTCCAAATCGCCATGTAATTCTAGCCTGGAAGCTCTCTTTCTTTTGCATATTTTTTTGCTTTCTTTTGTGCCTTGTACAAAAAATCATGCAACCTATATGGTACAAATTAATTATCTATTAGCAAATGAAAAATAAAATTTTAATATTTAGAATAAAAAATTATTTTGAATTCGATCTTACCTAATTGCAGTGTGATTCTTTCAAACCATCCTCACAACATTATTATATGCTCTCTCACTTTCAAATTTTCCCTTGAGTAAAAATTTATAAAAGGAAAATTTCAATAATTTCAATAAACTAACCAAATTAACATAAAAATATTTAAGTTAATACTAACCTTGAACATTGAAAACCATGCATCAACCTACGGTTTTCATTTAGGATGTTTGGAAACCTGACTCCATTGAAACAATGGAATTTCCATTGACGATTTAAAGGTCGATGTTATTATTATCGCAGCCTCAATGTTTGTAAACCTAAAATTGCATTCGTTAAATGAAATTATTTTCTAAATAATTATTAAACATGTTGATATGAAAGCAAAACAAACTTACATTAAAAGGTCTTCTTTCCACTAGGCCTCGTACTTGTGGATAAATAGATTTCGTTGTGAAGGGACCTCTCTCAACGTTGCGGCATCGCACTAGATGAACCTACATCGTGAGTTGATTTTTGTGTCTCAAGTGTCTGTTCTTGGTTAGCACCTGATGACTCGTGAACGTCAATATCGCAACTAGAAGAACTAGCGCAATCATGTTCTCGCGACGTGCAATAAACTTTCCCCTAGACATCTACATAAATTAATGGATAAAGAAAATTGAATGATTTTTATTTTAAAAACAAATTCGGCAGCACCTTCCCTATACAGGAGACTGCCTAAAATTTTTAAACCTGCAAGTACACAACATATATGCCACCAACTAGTTGATTTTATTCAATTTATTCTAACAATTTAGCATAATTCAATTTCATAGAAAATTCTCATTTTCTACGTGATAATATTTTTAATCCTAAATTTATAAAAATTCAAAATAATAATTAAAATTAATCCTATATATTTAATTAAAATTAATTGAATAACAAAATTGAAAAAAAAAACAACTAAAATTCAACAAAATATTACAAAATGTATTACAACAACAACTAAATTAAATTCAACATAATTATTTGTAAGTGATAATATTTTTAAATGGAATAAATACAAAAACAATAATTAAAATTAATCCTGCACATTTAATTGAAATTGAACAAAAAATTTGAAAAAACAAATAACTAAAATTCAACAAAATAATGACAAAATTATTTCAATAATAACTAAAATTCAACACATTTATTAATTCATAAAATTATTAAAAACACAAAATTAAACAAAAAATAATGACAAAAAACAAAACACAAAACATAAAAAAAGAAGAAAAATGAATGAAAAATTCTTACCTTGAGGACGTGATAAATTTTGGTTGATAATTAAAAAAAAAACAAAAGAAAATATTTAAAACAAACTTTGTTAAATTGATGGTGTGTTGACAGAATTCATCAAAAGCAACAATCATTAATTAGCATTTCTCTTTATTAAATATTTAAAACAAACTTTTTTTCTATTTTTTAATTGTTTTTCCTCATCTTAATTAGCGGATGAATCGAGAGAATATATACAGCATATTTGGCATGCAAACTTTTCAGATTTACTTGATTTTTTTCTATTAATTAATTTGGAATCCTTATAATCAAGTATATATATATCTCTGTGAAATTATGTCAAATAAATACTAACATAGACGTCAAATTAACACGTCAGCTTGCTGACATCGCTATTGCGTACGTGTGCATGAACATTTCACTTTTATTTTTTAATTAAGTGTTCATGTTTTTATTTTTTATTTATTTGAGTGTCTGAGTTTTTATTTTGTAATCTTATGAAGGCGGCCATGTTTGTTATTAACTTTGGAATCTTACATAGGTCATGCGTGTACGACCGACCTGGTTCACTATGGTCAAGACTTAAAACAACATAATAATATTAATTTATTCAAATTAAAATAACATGACAACAAAATGTGTCAAACAAATATTTAACCATATAGCTAATTAACAAGGTAAGAAAATAAACATTAAAAAAGCAACAAAATAACCAAAAGTTGTAGGAATTTGTTGTTGTTGTTGTTGTACCTTGAAATATTCGCATGTGAGTGAATTCGAAATATATGTAAAACTATGAAAAAAAAAAGATTTGTTTTTTAATGAATTTCTAGAATTTTAAATTCTGTAAAAAACTTATTCCATTTAATTCTAATTCCAATTCTAATTCTGTAAAAATAATTGTTTTTGTACCCTTTAATATAATATTAGTGGTGGAAATTTGTTTGATTTTGTGAGAAAGTGGAAGAAATTGAGGAATCTGAGTTTTCGTTTTAATTTGTTTTTAAGCAAGCCATCTTCTATTCTTATTTTTTCTTAAATTGTTTTCATTAAATTTTGTTGTTTTTAAATTTCTAATTTTATTTAACTCACGGACTACATAATTATATATGCAAAATGGATATTTGTTAGCTTTTAAAATTACAAGTACTTAATTGATAACTACTTAAAATTGTAGATACCCAAATAGAAAGAATTAAAGTATATTAACAAAAATGCAAAATGGTGCAGTGGGCCTCTTTCTCAATTGTTTATTTTTTATTATTTTTTTAAAAGTGTTTTTTATTTGAAAAATATTAAAATAATATTTTTTTAATTTTTAAAATTTATTTTTTAAATAGAATATTAAAAATATTAAAAAAAAAACAATTTAAAATAAAAATAAATAAATTTTAACAAAAATAAATTGAAACTCAGATGTGCAATGGTTGTGCATTATTAAGTGTGTGTTTGGTATTGCGGTAGCTGTTGTGGTTGTGGTTTGAAAAAAGTTGTTTTATAAAAAGTATTTTTAATTGAGGTTGTTTTGAAAAAATGGGTGTTTGGTTAAAACTGTGGTTGAAATTGAGGTTGAAAAAAAGTAATTTAGTGTGTTTGGTTAAAAATGCTTTTAAAATTGAGGTTATAAAATAATTTATATTTATATATATATTGATGATTTTAAATTTAAATATTGTGGATTTAACTATTGCAATTACATCATGGAATAAAACATACTTTATATAAAATATTTTTTATTATTCTATGAAACCATCTACAATTTCATTACGTACGAAATATATCCGACAAAAACTACAGTTTCTCTAATTTTTTTAGCATGTAATAAAATTAGATAAAATATTATCATATATAAAATTCACTCTAAACTATTTTTTAAAATGTTAAAAAATTAGAACATTAGAAAAAAAAAAAACTCACGCAGTGCAAGTGAACAGTGCAAGAGAATTGCACTGTTCACTATTTTTAAGTGAACAGTGCATCACTATGCACTATTCATGTTAATTGCACTGTTCATTGAACAGTGCAATTATCGTGAATAGTAAAAAAAAGCAACGAATTCTTGCTTTTTAATTACTGAGTTTTCAACGCAGAAAAGAGATGGGACCCAATGAACAATATCCTTTTCTTTTCTTTAACCAAACGGTTGTCAGCTGTGTTTTAATTAAAACGCAGCCGCGTAAACAAACAGAGCCACACCCTGCCTCGTATTTCCTTTACTCTTTCCTATTCATTGAGAGAATGGGTGGGTTTTTTTTTTTTTTTTGATGCTGAGTTCGATTCTGACCGGGCTGTTAGGTTAATGGTTGCCTTATCTCTCTTCCGACTTAGTTGGGTTGTTGGTAGTTAAGTTTGATTCTTCCTTTTGATTTCATTGGTTTATTTTTCTTATTTCTAGACTTTTCTATGTCAGTTTTTTTCTGAGTTTGATTTAGATGTTTGTGGTGAAGAAACCTTCCTTGGTGCATATTTTTTTTTAAATAAAAAATTCCCTTGGAATTGTGGGTGCCATTGCTCTTAAGATTTTTATTTGTAGAAATACTGGGCTGTAAGATTATTTCCTTTCTTATGCGTTCTGTGTGCTTTTTTTCCAGGGTTTATATGCCGGTACTTGTGTCTCTGCTTCTTGGTTGAAGTCGTCTTAATTATTCCAGTTAATGTTTTACTTTGTTTCTTGCAATGTGTGAATCTGTTCTGCATGGTTTTTCATTCAGACCCTTCTGTTTCCGGCAAAGTATGGTCTCGGTATTTGTCTAGAATTGTTGCTGTCAACAGCTAATCTGCGGAGTTGAGCTTTCGGAGCCATGTATTTGTCTTGATCACTCATGAATTGGTTACGTCTTTTCCTGCTTATGCGATGTAGAGTTAATTACACTTATCAAAAGACAAGTGTTCTTACAAATATTTTCAGTCATCTTACGTTGTCGTTGTCTGGTTTTTATCTCTCTCAGGTAAGAAACTGTAATAATTACTATGTGTTTTCTTTTGTTTTAGGGGTGTGTCCTCCATAGGATTTCAGCGCTGGGCTGTTTTGTTCCCCGGCCTCACTACTTTTCATTGATCTTTCAAGGTCTTTAGAAGAATTTGTGTTGTGTTTTTTCTTCTGTTTTTTATTTTATTTCTGCACAATTGCTTAAGTTAACATTATCCCCCTTCTTGCTCTCAAGCAGGCCCCATGCATATATAGGTCTGTAACTTCTAGAGCAGTGATTAAAGAATCACAAGATTTTTTGCCTTAGATGGACAGTGCTTCTACTTCTTTTAAAGGCTCAGAGAAAATGCATGATTTATGCTGTTAAGATGGTTCCTTTTGAATCAGCTAAAACAATCAAGTAGAGCACCTAAGAAACTCGACAAAAACTAAACAACTCTTTGTTTATGCATGCATGTGGTTTCTGGGCTTGCCTGTTTGCATGAACTTAATTAGGATTAGCTTGGGACTTGAGGCCTCAGATTACTTTGATTATGAGAGAAAACTCTTTCTACGCAAAGCTTTTAGATAATGTATTCGCAAGATTATTCATGGGGGCATTATGAGAGAAAACTTTTTAGATAGGAAAAGCATGTTATTTTTATTAACGTGGGTATTCGGATCAGATTGTGTATACCTCAACTAATCTTAGAAATCCTGAAATTAATGATCGATCATATAAATTTTTAGTGGCACTAAAGGGATTCTAACTCGTGATTATTGAAAATTAAACTTAAAAACCGGTAACCTTGCCGGTTGAGCTCCTCTTAAGATTGCATTTCTTTTCTTTTTTTAATATAATCATCTAGAAAATGATAACTCTTTACAAGACACGTTAGTACTTCTTTCATCCACCTCTCTTTTAGACTGCAAGTTCTAGTGACGGTGGCTGTCAAAATATAGGAGCTCGGGCTGGCAAAGCACCTAGACAACTACTCCATAGACATCAAACAGGTGCATTAAATGGTTATTATAACATTAGATTGTTCAAAACTGAGATATCTTATAAACAAAGTTGGAAAAAAGAAGAAGAAAAAAGTTCTTGCTATGGAGATGATACGAATGTTACTGAGTCTCTTTTTTTCCAACTAAACTAGCTAGGTTACTTCCTGGTTTAGTTGGAAAAACATTCAATTCGTGGGCTACCATTTTTTACCAGAAGTTCGTGGAGACCAATAATTATTGTTAACAAAATGATGCCTTATTTCGACTATTAGATTAATATTGCTCATACTGAGTTGCGGTTCAACCAATTTTTTTAAAAACTTGGTTCAAGTCATGAAAAACTCTATTTTTTATCATCTATTTATAAAAGGAAAGGCCTGTACGTATGGCCTTCCCTTTTTAAAAATCTTATCCACTCAATTTTTGTTTTTTTTTTTTTTTTCTAGTTCAGTCGACTACTCTCGTGATAATTACTACTGCACTGTGGGGTCGAACCAAAAACAATTTGGACCTAACAAAAAAATGTTCAAGTTGTGAAATATATATATATATATATATATATATATATATATATATATATATATATATATATATATATATATATATATATCATTTACCTATTTATAAAAAGAAATTAAGGCCCGTGCATGCATATATGTTTTTTGTTTTTTTCAAATTTTATCAGCCTATTTTTTTAAAAAAACAAATAAATAATATGTTGTTTTTGGCTAATTCAACTAACTGGAAAGTTAGGTCTCCAACTTCTCGAATTAAAAGAACCTAAACACCTCAATAAAACCTATTTGTGATATTAAATTGGCACAAAATCCTTTTAAAATAAAAAATTAAACCGAATTCAATCTACCATTTCAAGCAAGATGAAGGTTTGAAATCACTTCAATAGAATTTTCTTTACTTAATAGAATACATCAATATCAAAATCAGTATTTTTTGTTACTGAAATATAGCTAATTAATGACTTTTTTTTTTCTTTGTTCTTTTTCTAGTGATTATCTTTCTCAAGCTCAAGAAATGATATACAAATAATATAAAGTGTTAGATTAAAATATAAAAGGTTGGTGTTAAAAGGATTAAAAATAAAGTTGGCAAATCCTACATGCCATTTTGGTAGAAAAAGCATTGGATGGACAATGTTAAAAAATCTCATGTTTTTCCTCATTATTAATTTTGATTTTTTTTAATTTCAATCAAACATAATCTTTTTTAAATTAAGCATTAATTCAATATCATGATTTTTTCTAACACCACAATAACTTTATAAAATAAATTATGATAAATTATCAAATTAATTTTCAATCAATACAATATAGTATAAAATTAAAAAAAAAATTCCCAACAAACAAAAATTATAGAACCGAAAAAAAAGACAAGCACAGTAAAAATAGTAACAAAAGGGAAAACCATTATTGTTGCCGCATTCTCAATTCTGATCTTTTTATTCTCAGTTTTTTTGTAAAAATAAAACTTTTGTTTATTAATATAAACTTAAACAAACTAACAAAATCTAATCCTTAATCAATGCGTAAAGATACAATTTTTTTTAAAAAAAATCAATTAAAAAAAAAACACATTGTTTCAATCTAATCTAAAATGTTGTGTGTTTATGAAACCGTGTTTTCCCACGCTTTTAAGGTTCTTGTTAATTAATGTTTGGAAGACGAAACAAAATTAGAGCCAATTCCGAGCGTGATTTACACGCGCCCACAAAAGCCCGCCAGTTTGCCCCTTCCTCTCCCGCCATTGCAACACCAGATTATATAAGGCCACACTTCAGTTTCTTGAGCTTTTAGAAACCCCAACGACGAAACCCTAATTTTTTGATAATCAAATGGGTGAAAATAAAAATTTTGAAGAACAGAACAAGCTCCCTGAGCTCAAGCTAGGTAAAATAATCAATGTTTTGGTTTTTTTTTTTCGGGGCTGAGAAATGATTTGATTTCTTGAAATTTTTGTATCAGATGCTAAGCAGGCTCAAGGGTTTCTCTCTTTCTTCAAAACCCTACCCCATGTAAGTCCTAATCAATCTCTTAATTGCTTGGAAAATTAAGCATTTCTTAAAGAAAATAATTTTGAGTTCTGGGTTATTTATTTATAGTTTTGTTTTAGTGTTTTGAATTTATTTATGAATTACTTATTTTATTTGGGCGTGTTTCGTTTTTGCGTTTGATGTTGCAGGACCCTAGGGCGGTTCGGGTCTTTGATAGGCGGGTCAGTTCATGTTTGGCCTCTTATTGAACCACTGAGTTATTTCTATCTTGATCTGATATGGAATGAGTTCATCTCCATTTGGCATTAAGTGTTGGATTTTCATCTTTAATTGTGAAACTGTACTGTTTTAGTACGGAATTAGTAGTATGATTTAGGGAATCATTTAAAGGGATCAATGAACACTGTTTCCTTTTGAGGAATTCAGTATTCTTACAATCCAATGACGATACTGCTTTTATAGGAAATTTATCTTTGTTGTTTCTTGCATTCTATTACCTATTCAATTTTGTTTTGCCATCAATATTTCAACACCAAGTCATTCACAAGGAAAACAATATGCCTGTGTTAGAAATGATCTTGATGTCCACCACTGGTGGCATCTCCGAAGAAGTTTGTTTCCTAAGTAAGGATGCTATTTCAAACTAGCTCAGATACAAACATGTATAGATTATTAAAATGCAAGCCAGAATTATAAGGTTTTCTGTAAATGCTACCCCTTTTCTTATAACATGCATGTTTTTTTTTTTGGTTATTGTGATGACTATGATCTCACAAATTACCAGCTATTGTTCTTCATAAGTAGAATTTATAAGTATTTCATTTTGGTTTCTTTGTTTGTCTTAACAATTGTCAACTTTGTTATTAATCTTGTTTAGATATGCAGGACTATTATACAGTTCATGCTGAAAATGCGACCTTCATTGCGAAGACATACTACCACACTACGACTGCTTTGCGCCAGTTGGGGAGTGGATCTAATGGTCTTTCTAGTGTGAGCATTAGTAAGAACATGTTTGAAACAGTTGCCCGGGATCTTCTTTTGGAGAGAACAGACCATACTCTTGAGCTCTATGAAGGGAGTGGATCCAATTGGAAACTAGTGAAAAGTGGGACTCCCGGAAATCTTGGCAGTTTTGAAGATGTTTTGTTTGCAAACAATGACATGCAGGATTCTCCTGTGGTTGTTGCACTCTTGTTAAACTTCCGTGAAAAAGGGTGCACTGTTGGGTTGAGTTATGTTGATTTAACAAAAAGAGTTCTTGGGCTGGCTGAATTTCTAGATGATAGCCACTTTACAAATGTGGAGTCAGCTTTAGTTGCCCTCAGTTGCAAGGAATGCCTTTTGCCCATGGAGAGTGGCAAGTCCAATGACTGTAGAACTCTGCATGATGTTTTGACCAAATGTGGTGTGATGTTAACTGAGAGAAAGAAAAATGAATTCAAAACAAGAGATTTGGTGCAGGATCTTGGTAGGCTTGTCAAAGGTCCCCTTGAACCAGTCCGAGATTTAGTTTCTGGTTTTGAATTTGCACCTGGTGCTTTGGGAGCATTATTGTCCTATGCAGAATTGCTTGCAGACGAGAGCAATTATGGTAATTATAGAATTAGAAAGTACAATCTTGACAGCTACATGAGACTTGATTCTGCTGCCACGAGGGCACTGAATGTCCTTGAAAGCAAAACTGATGCAAACAAAAATTTTAGTTTATTTGGTCTCATGAATAGAACTTGTACAGCTGGAATGGGAAAAAGATTGCTTCATATGTGGCTAAAACAGCCTTTATTGGAAGTAGATGCAATCAACTCCAGGCTAGATTTGGTGCAGACATTTGTGGACGATACCGGGCTTCGCCAAGATCTAAGACAGCATCTGAAAAGAATCTCAGATATTGAACGACTGATGCACATTGTTGAGAAAGGAAGAGCTGGCTTGCACCATATTGTGAAACTTTATCAGGTGAAATTCAATTTTCTGTTTCCTGTACTCATTCCTTAATGCATGTGCTTGATGTAGGATGGCCGGGTTATTGATTATTTGACTAGACAATTAGTTAAAACGCCGACTCTTCTCCATTTTCTACCAAGCTGGTTAATATTTCATGCCTATTTCTGCTTATTCTCACTCTCCATCTTTGGTTGAGGAGAATTATATTGTACTTTTAGAGTAGAGTAGCTCCTGGTATGGAAAGTGTAGGTTGTTTTCAGCTGAAAAGCTCGCTAGTGTTTGTATTCTTCCTTTTTTTGGCACTCTCTTTCCCTTGATGCTACGGAGAAGTAGTATCGAAGGTCGCCTAGTGTTACATGGAACTTGTAGAGTGGAGTTGCAACCTGTGATGGAACTGAAATGCTGATCAATCTTCAGAAGAGAACTTGCTGGTGTCATCTGCAGTTGTACTTTTTGTTTGTTTTCTTTCTTTCTCGGCTTTTTTTGCTCTTTTCTTCTATGCTATGTAGTAGTGTCCATGCTGCGAAGTTCATACTATCCTTTAAATAATTATTCATGTTGCTTTTTTAACTAATTAATTATCACATGCACTGTGTTCTACGCTATTTTTATACAATAATTGTATTTTAATCTCTCAGTTATTGTGCCTCTGTTTTTCTTTTTAACTTGATACATTTTTGGGATGCAGTCCATCATAAGACTGCCATACATTAAAGGTGCTCTGGAACGATATGATGGCCAATTTTCATCCCTTATCAAGGAAAAGTATTTGGAGTCCCTTGAGGCGTGGACTGATGATAACCACTTGAATAAGTTCATTGCTCTTGTGGAAACTGCTGTTGACCTAGATCAACTTGACAATGGGGAATACATGATTTCACCTAATTATGAAGCTGCCTTAGGTGCACTAAAAGCTGAACAGGAGTCATTGGAGCACCAGATACACAATTTGCATAAACAAACTGCTTCCGATCTTGACCTTCCTCTAGATAAGGGATTGAAGTTAGATAAGGGAACGCAATACGGTCATGTCTTCCGAATTACAAAGAAGGAAGAGCCAAAAATACGGAAAAAGCTGACCACCCAGTTTATTGTCCTTGAAACTCGTAAGGATGGGGTAAAATTCACAAACACGAAACTTAAAAAATTAGGTGACCAGTACCAAAAGATAGTTGAGAACTATAAGAGTCATCAGAAGGAGCTTGTCAGTCGAGTGGTTCAAATTACAGCAACTTTCTCTGAGGTATTCATCCTTTATCATGTACTGACTTCGACAGAGCTCTTATTCTTGATTAATGCAAGTTCTATGCTGCAGGTGTTTGAGAAATTATCTGGCTTGCTTTCTGAAATGGATGTCTTACTTAGTTTTGCTGATTTGGCTTCTAGTTGTCCTACTCCATACACAAGGCCTGACATCACTCCATCTGTAATTATTTGCTTCATTCACTTCCTTCCTTTACTCTATCTTCTTGTTTTGGAAAAGCTTTGTGGTATGATATTTACCCTCTTTGCTGTTATAGGATGTGGGAGATATTATATTAGAAGGGAGTAGACATCCATGTGTGGAAGCTCAGGATTGGGTGAATTTTATTCCAAATGATTGTAAACTAGTGAGTATTCAATTGATGAAGGAGAGCATGCTCCTTCTGGACTTCCAATATCCAAGTGCCCCATTAATGTTTCTTTGTTATCTTTCCATGAATCAGGTCAGGGGAAAGAGTTGGTTCCAAATAATCACAGGGCCTAATATGGGTGGGAAATCCACATTTATTCGGCAAGTATGGATATTTTTATGATTCGGTTTGATGCCTCTATTCATTACTTATTTTGTCTTTCATTATATCACTCTCACCTCTAGAATTTTTAGATCTTATTGATATTTCAGTCTGTCAATGCATTTGACTCAACACAAATTGAGTTGATGTTCATCAATGGGAGACACCGAAGTCCCTCTCAATTTCTTGTTTCACAAGATCTTCAATCTATCAAGTTAATCGACAATTTTCCAGGATTGCTATATCTGTATATTTTGGTTTCATTTGCAGATAGGTGTGAATATTCTCATGGCCCAAGTTGGTTCTTTCATTCCCTGTGACAAGGCTACCATTTCTGTACGTGATTGCATTTTTGCACGTGTGGGTGCTGGTGATTGTCAAGTGAGTCAGTGAAATAGCCTTTTAAAGTTCAAACTCTTGAAAATGAATGTCATAGATGCAACAAATTTGGAAGTTATCTGCTTTTGCTTTCTAATCCCCTTTTGCACTTTTCTGCATATTTATTATCTTGATTTTTACTCCAGGATTGTAAAGTTCTATGCTCAATAATCACCAATTTCAAAGTTCCTACACGCTTCATGTCTGCTGTTGAAATGCTCATGTACTCATCCTATTATGCCTTAGGAAAGGTCACCTTTGCAGGATGTAGCTGTGAACCTATGTTATGTTGTATCAATGCACAAGATTAAATCTGGCTGCTTTACCCTGCTCTGCTATTTTAAAATGTAATATGTTTGTGTGTTTTGATAGGGAAATGTTTGATAACGAGATACAATCGGAAACATCAGCTGTAGCATGATGTATGTGTTGCATTGAGTTTTAACTACTTGTAGAAATAAATTAGAGTGCATCACAGGAAGAGCAGAAAAAAAATAAATACCTGAATTGTTGATACCATTTACATCCAAATGCTAAGGTACAGAGCGAATAGATCTGCTTTCCTTTTGTGCTTCTGAGGATGTAAAAAATAAGATTTCAATCTCAAATAGCAGTCTATTAATGCATCGACAGCAAAAAATTCAATTTGAAATATGTTTGGTATAAAACTGTCTTAGTTCAATATTTTTATTAAGCCACTAATTTGATTCTCATCTCCTCATCCAACTAAATCTATATTCATCCTAGACTAGTTGAAAAACTTGAGCTAAACCCTCTTACTCTTTAGATCTTTTTTTCTGGCATTAGTCATTAATTTGAACATGTAAAGTATTTGTAATACCATTAGATATTGGATGATTTTAGCAGCTTAGACTTCAAGATATATAAAATCTTTGGACCTAATCAAAACATGCTACAAAATGCCTGTCAGATAATAGATGTAGTTGATAACGACTTAATTCCAAAAAAAAAGTCATTCTGTTGTCATATGCTGATAGTATCAGGAAACTTCTACTAGTATATTTGCTAGTACACTTAAAGTAGTTTAACCATGTGACAAGCATGGACCAATTTGATTTATGCCTGTAAAATTTACCTGATTAGTTTTTGTGCTTTTTGCTTTTTTTTTTACCTGTAAAATGTGTCCAGAGAGTTTGAAACTGAACAACATATTTTAGTGATTACTTGGTGTCCCCTGTAATTAGCTCTAATTAGATCTCACTTCTGTATGGTGCTGTGTCTTGAGTATCACATTCACTACTCGACTGTTTGACTGTTTTGTTTCTGTAAAGTAGATTATTTTACTTGCTTACAATGAAAGGATGGATGTTACATGTTTCCTTGCTATTGAAGTTTATGCATCTGTTTCCTTTCTTTTAGATGCGTGGAGTTTCTACTTTTATGCAAGAAATGCTTGAAACTGCTTCAATCCTTAAAGGAGCTACAGATAGGTCATTGATAATCATTGATGAGTTAGGCCGCGGGACATCGACTTATGATGGATTTGGTAGGTTTCAACAATTTCCAGAGCCTTGGGATAGTTGGTTTTTATGGGTTTTTTATTTGAAGTTGTGGTTGAAGCTCTCTAAAATCATCTAACCTAAAAAAGTATCAGTTAAAGTTTTTTAAAACTGTTAAATGGATGTTATGAAATTTTCTATCTTTTTTTTCCCTTTTCATTCCTGTTATTTGAAAGGCATGAACTATGTCTGCTCTCCTTACTTAAATCAGTATGGTTTAAAGAATTGTTCTCCTATTGAAGTTACAAGCATCCAATTAGACTTCTTTGGGGTTTGAGAGTTTCTGAAAATTAACCGTGTCTGCTCTCCTTTTTCTTGATGAGTTCGGGGAAACTACTTTTCTTCATTTATTTGTAGTTTTGACTGTGGAGTTTTCTGCTTTTAAACATTGCTTAGAGCCTCTTTTCACCTTTGGTTGGAAGTGATGAAGTAGCTTTATTGTTTGATCCATATTGGAATTTATTGTTTGGTTTGGTTAAACCTCATAGATAAACATAATTTTGTTTATCATGTTTTGTTCTGTTTCCCAGGCTTGGCATGGGCCATATGTGAACACCTGGTTCGAGAGTTAAAAGCACCTACTTTATTTGCAACCCACTTTCACGAACTGACTGCATTAGCTCATCAAAAAGCTGACCAGGAGCCACATGCGAACCAAATTGTTGGTGTTGCAAACTATCATGTCAGTGCACACATCGACTCATCAAATCACAAGTTGACCATGCTGTACAAGGTAAATGCATTGAGGCATGGCCTAAGCACTTAGAATTACAGGTGCTTGATTGTATGCCTTTTGTTTTTTTATTTTTACAAAGACTAGCTTATATCATAATTTTGTAGCTGTTGTTTCTGCCTTACCTTTGATCTTTGTAATTAACTGATTGGATTAGTGTAAGAGTAATAGGACTATAAATGATACCTTTGAGGGAGAGGGTTTCAAAGTTTTCCTATGCCTCGCTCCTTTCAATTACTCTCTTTGTGGTTTAGCAAGCTTTGCTTACATAATGAAAAAACAAGTGGAGAAAAAGGAAAGAAAATGAGGAACTTCAATTTTTATTTTATTTAATTTTTTTGGGTTTTGTATTTTCTATTATGATATGAGTTCTATTTGACACAGAAACAACAGTCTTCAATCATTATTCTTAACAGTGGGGCATATATCATTGTTGGACTAGCAATTTTAGGATTAGTTTCTGACTAGATGCGATTCTTCTGCTTTTGAGTGACTGGGTTAGCAAAAATAAGTTTAAAATGCTTACACTAATGACCTTACAACCTTGAATTCCAGGTTGAGCCAGGGGCTTGTGATCAAAGTTTTGGTATTCATGTTGCAGAATTTGCAAACTTTCCTGAAAGCGTTGTCACCCTTGCCCGAGAAAAGGCAGCTGAATTGGAAGATTTCTCACCTACTGCAATCATTTCAGATGATGCTAGAGAAGAGGTTTGTCTTTAATGAATCCAAAAGCTTCTAGCTCAGCATTGGCTCTATGCCATCTGTATAGCCTTCTAGTTATATGAGCTTTCTGATCATTTCTGTTGATAAGCCTTAGATTGATACAGTGGTATGGAGGCCAATGTTATACAAGCCTTGACGTTTCAGTTAGTGTCAACATTTGAATGGATGTGCCACTCTGGTTTGACTTCTCCTTCTTACTAAGCAAGCCATCCAGAGTTTACATGCTAGAGTATCAAGACCTTTGGCTTGATGCTCCACTACTGTAGTGTGAAAAACAACTTCGAATTCAAGTTGACTGACTGAGATAGCACTATGGAGTATAGATTTCCTGTCAGTAATCTCCAGTGTTTGAGCCAGTCTTGAGGGGAACATCATGTCACTCTTTGGCAGTCCCAAAACTTTCATGCTGTATAGCATTCTCGAAACATTTTTCTGTTTCTGATAGCAAAGTTTTCACGTGAACTGAACTTGGTAAAATGATACCATACTATCACAAAGCATTCTATTAGGTTGGAATATTGACTTATTCATTTATGATTTGTAGGTCGGATCCAAACGAAAGAGAGAGTGCAATATGGATGATATGTCAAAAGGTGCAGCTCGGGCTCACCGGTTTCTGAAGGACTTCTCTGATTTGCCATTAGACACAATGGACTTGAAGCAGGCTCTGCTACAGATAGGCAAACTGAAAGATGACTTGGAGAAAGATGCAGTAAATTGCCATTGGCTCCAGCAATTCTTCTAGTTGTCCTTGGATGGAGCAATATTTGAATTAGACATTGCAAAGTCTCAACGAGTACAATATTTGAACATTATGCTTGACGCAGGTATTGGGTTTTGTAATCATTTCTTGGCTGGATGAGCGGTCTCTTAAAATCTTGTTGGGGCTCAGATCAATTTTAGGCCATGTAGGGGATTGGTCTCTTGTATCTGAGCTTATGTAATTTATCCTTGTTGGGGCTCAAACCAATTTCTTTTATTTACGTATATAATATATGAGCTGTTCTAAGAAAAATGGAAAACGATTTCTTTCGTTTGCATTTAGCAATCCGACCGACCAAGTTTATGCATTGCCTCAAACAATATAGCTTTTGAGTAGTTTTTCTCATGTAGGATTAAAATCTGAGCTTTCCCCATCCCTTTTTTTGTTGGTTGAAGTGCTTTTCTCACTCCTTAAGAGATGATTGTTTATTTCTTTTATCTTCAAAACGTGTTTTATGTTACCATTACCATGACCTTGCCAGCGGCATCAAGCTTTTCTGAATGACCCATTAGTTTAAAATCATACGTGTGGGAGAATTCCTAAACTGATTCATCCCTGTCCCTATTTTTTTCATTGATAGAAATTATGGCAAAACTTTTATGGCCATTGAATCATTTCTCGTACTTCTTGCAATCAGCTACGGAGATTTGTGCCACAAAATGCATCGTTTCTTCTGATTTAATGTCTGGAAATGAAGCGAGGAGGGGTTTATGCCTGAGCTGATTGCAAGAGCCAAGTTTGTCGAGGAAAAGAAAGAGACGGTGAAGATAAGTTATAGAGTTCTTTTTTTGAGAAAACAAAGATGAGTATTTTTGGAATAATATTTTTTATTTGAAATTATTGTAGCAAATCAAAAGTCTCTCTCTCTTATGTGCTTTTGCTTATTTTTATGATCTTGATTCCATGTATAATTCAAATTAATACCATTAAAAGAATTCTAAACACAATAATTGATTTTACTATTGGAATTGAATTCAATTCCAAGAGTTCCAAACATCCTCTAAAGCAAACAAGCTTATTGATTTGATCAAAGCTTGTTTTGATTAAAAAAAAAAAAAAAAGTGTTGTTGTTTGAACTCTTTCTTAATGCTTTTTGAAGAAATAATGTTTTAGATCAATACATAGCAACATGTCAAACCTGTTAAAAGAGCCGTAGATTTATTTAGGTTTATTAACTTTATTTTTTGGAATCATTTTATTCTAATTATACAATGATAAAAATAAACACATGCATTAAATTTAAGAGGAAAAAATACCATGAAGAGTTGTATACAAAAAAGTATTTGCTAATAAAAAACTAGATATAGTCTTATTCAAAACCATGTAAAAAATTAAAGATATTTTATCAAATAACACTCCAAAAAGTTATCTAAATTAATTTATTTTAATGAATACCCACCGGATGAACATCTCAAACATATTGTTAACTAATTTATTGTAATTAATCTTAATTTGAATTGAATGGAGAAAAAAGGTAAAAGAAGGTCATGTGGTTAGCTTGGGTATCATCCACCCCTTTATTTTTTTCTAAAAAATGATAGATGGTGGGTTGAAAAGCTAACTTGTGGTAAAAAAAATATTCTTCAACCTATTTTAACATAAAAACATCTTATAAACACCCTTAAAATCTCATAAGAACAATTTCTCAACCTAACACAACTCTGAATCGGTACAAAAACACACAAAATTGAACTAAAAAAATCCTTTTTGAGAGTGAAAACGGTTGGCACTCGAAGTGAAAAACAATTGGTTGGGCTTCAATGAGTCTGGGTGGGATGAAATTTATGACTAAATTAAAGAATTATTAGAGAATCAAGGGTTGAATTGAATGAAGAGAGAAAGAAATTTATGACGCGTGTAACACACATGCTAATGTGTGAGGAAAGTTGTCGTATTAGGAGGCCACGTACAACTTCCTCTGAGCTCTGATGAAGGTTGTAATTGATATCGTTGGAATCGTCTCAGTGAGGGCTTTCTTTAACGACGACATGTGTTGATGTTTTACCTCTAGTGTGGCTCTAACGATCCAATTATCGTTTCTTTCTTTTAATATCTTTTTCCTCTCTTGCCTTCTCATTTTTTGTGCTTGATTTCTTCATTTTTTTTTTCCCTTTTAGGGACAAAAATGTCAAAGGTGGTTGTCATTTTTATAATTTTCAATTCTAGTTCCATAATTTTAATCTTTTGGAAAACAAAAATTCTAAATAATTTTCTACAAAATCAAGCGCTTTTCAAATGTCAAGATTTTTTTGACATGTCGAGAACCTAAGATCAAATTCATCGAAACAAACTATCAAGTCCAATGTTGAATTCATTCAATGTAAAAGAATAAAATTGAAAAAAAAAACAAAACAAAAACTTCATGATTGAAAAAAAAAATAAGCAAAAAAAAAATTGTACTATGTGAATCTATAATGTCATTAGATATGGGTGTGCAATAAAAGGAATATAAAAAATCCAAACTCTTTTAGTGTTTTGTTAATAAAATTAGAAAAACATCATCATTGAAAGAAAAAAAACAAAAAAATGACATTAAGTGAATCCACAATATCGTTGACATGCTTTCCAACTTTAAAAGGTTAAGTTGAAAATTAATGAAGAGAATGATAACCTATTTGTGCATAAATTCAAAATCACTTTTTTTTTTTTGTCAATTTGAAAAGGTTGTAGTTTTTATTGCGGATGTTGTGGTTGTAAAAGCGTAAATTATAAGTTAGTGCTCATAGCTTCAAGAAAGGAATTAATTAGTACATAACTTAGTTTTTTTGTCAAAATTACCATTACTTACCAGATCACTTGTCGCTAATATTTTTATCCATAAGGTATCTTTCTTGTAAACCCCCGTATAAACTGAATGTGGTCACACATTACAAACTAGTAGAACACCATTATAATAGCGTGAGCTGTTTTTTATTTAACCCTAGTGAATACATATCCACCTTTATCCCTAGCCATTCCTGACCATGTAATTAGAAGACAATCAATTTAGATAGAATAACACAATGTAAGGTTAATAAACTTTAAAGATCAATATCAATATCACGTACTTAAAATAACAAAGCAAACCACAAATTATTGAATTAATTGTATAATGTTAATGTTATTATAGTCATTATAATCATTACAATTTCATGATAAAGGAAATAATATTAAATCACAATATTTCTATAATTTATTTAGTACAATCCTTCAAGATTATCAAAATAAACATAAGCATAAAAATCCTATAACTAGATGAAAATATTCATAAATTTCTACAGCTAAACTTTTTGTCAAGTCATCTAGTTTCATGGAGCACATGATGAGCATGTCACAAATAAAACATGCTAAGCAATAAGAATAATAGTTATTTTTTATAAAACAATACTAACTATTCAACATATAAAAAATGACATTTCCTTACATATACACATGCTGCTTTTAAACCCTTTAGCTTCTCAACATAATATTACCCTTAATTAACATACACCTTACCTCTACCAACTATTAATAATATTCATAATACCTTAACATATTCATTATTGTGTTTAATCGATGGGTTATCCACTTAACTCTAGGAGTTAACATAAATCACATAACCCTCAATCTTTTGGCCTACCCTTTATATAAGGCTGAGGTCTATAATGGCGTTTATTACACTAACACCAATGAGTAGCCTTGAGCATAAATGTCTCCACTCCGAGACCCTTTTTAATCATTCTTTAAAGGTTTGATAACATACTCAACAAGTAGTCATTATCCACCCATATTTATGCCGAAGATGTATACCTAACATTTTCTTAATCTCTGCTCATGTGGCTGACATTGAAATAACTACCCCAATACATGTGGTCGATAAAAGAAAATTGAAATTAAGCCTCAATTCCTAATGGGCGACCTGAAATAACCATTGAGAGTCTCACTTTTGTGGCTTACTCTTATCTATAATTATGCATCTCAAATTTCTTTCTAGGGACCTCAATTCTAGCCCCACTCATGTAGTTGGCTTCCATATTTATAACATATACCTACTTGTATCTTTAATACTTGTTTACAACTAAATCCCTCCTTAAAGTTAGCTTCTATACAACCTCTCATTCAACATAACATTATCATATATCAATCATAGCCTTACTCATGTGGTTGTCTACTATACCACAACACAAATTTCATGATACATATCACAATAAAATCTCATCAGTCATTTACCAATGTCTTACAACACAACATGAAATTCATTATCAATATGCTACTTAAATAATTAAGACTTGTGTATAAAACTGAAAATTAAAAAGGATGAGATGACAAGCACCTGCATTTTCTTTTTCCTGGTCCTGTCCCGTTTATCTAGGGTCCCGCAGTCGATGCCTTAAGCATCACCCAAAGTCTTACATCAACTTCACTCTTTATATATCAAGAATATATGTCTCAATATTCCTTTAAAAATTTGAGTACTTTTTATGTGTGTGTGTGTGCGCGCGCGCGCGCGTATTATGTTTTTGTTTTTCAAATAATAATCACTTATATTTCTTAAACAACCCAAATGATTCAAAGAAAAACCAAGAAAATATCAAAACACAAAATTAGGCTATCACAAAACAATAGCCAAAATGATCTGATCATTTCTTAAATCAGTCTAGTTGTTTCTCAAAACTGCTAGCCCGTTTCTACAATTAGAAAATTTCTCTCCTCTTTTTCTTAGGCCAAAATCTTCACCCTTGCAAAAATTTGAGTTTTATTATCAAGATCAATTCTTGCATCATACAAGTGTATGATAATTTCAAGAATTCAAGAAAATCATCTTTCCTTCTAATTTTCCAGGCATAACTAACTTTATTACATTCTTGATATTTATATCACCATAACCATGCATAATTTCAAACAAAGATTACATCTAGAAAAATTTTCTAATTGGCCGAACATATCCCTATTTTCCTAGAGATTTGTCTTCAATTTTAAACAATTTTTTACTCAACACCACTCCATTTCTATGCCTATTGATCAATTTTCTTATTACTTTTTAGTTTCCCTAAATTATCATTATGAAACCTAAATCAAAATTATGATTTTTCCTTATTGTTTCCAGGTAATGGAAATTCTTTGATCCTACACCTTTTTAGGTTGTATTAGCATTGTTAATTCATTAAGATTTCCAACAAAACACTTCCTCTCAATTTTTCTTCTTGGTCGAACCTCTTTAAGGTTCCTACCTAATAATTCTCTTCAAAATGCTTGCCTATTTCTACCAATTAAGTCTTTTCTTGAGGTCATACCATGTAATCTTTGCAAAGAACATGTTTTCTCTAATTTCTTATAAGCCTTAATTTTCTCATGGATTCTTATTTTGCTTTTTATCCAACAATCTCACCTCTAAATATATTATTGAAGTTTAATAGATATTTTACCTTATTTCTTGAACTCAATTGAACCTATCTTGAACAAGTTATTAATCAAATATTTTTTTTCCTTCTATTCTTGATCTTTCTTTAAGTTCTTGTTTTCCTTTATTGTGTTTTTGATTAGATGTGTTTTTTTTTAAAAAAAAAAACTCTCTTTCACATAGTATCCTATATACTCTTTTCTCAATCCTTCCTTACCATAATTTTCTTTGGATGTGAGAATATAAGTTATAGGTTTAAACTTCTCCCTCTCCTCCCTTAAAAAAAAAATTATCGGCCTCCTTTCTTTCTTTTTAAAAGAGAGCTTATTTCATTTTTAGTTCTTAAATTTTCTATTTTTCAATTATGATCCTAGCCTACTAGGTCAAACTTAGTGTTTGGCCTTAATCCCTTTTTCTTTATACAAATTTGGCTTTTTTTTATTAGGGATTTTACATTTCTTTTCCATTCAAAATTTTCAATTTTACTAAAAACTTATACATGTATGGTATTGTGGTGCAGAGTACTTTTCAAAAGTGTTTTTCACTTGAAAGTATATCAAAATGAATTTTTTTTCAATTTGTATTTATTTTTAACATCAGTACATCAAAATTATTGATAAACACTAAAAAACATCAATTTGATGTTTTTCCAAAGCAAATGCACTTTTAAAAAGCACTTAAAAGTGGAAGCTACTGTACTTTTAAACAGGACCGAAAACACTAAATAGCCTTCCTCTTTCTCTTTATTTTTGCTTCCCTTTCTTCTTTGCTTCTCCCTCCTCTTTTCTTGCCTTTTTCACTACCTTTCTTTCCTGATTTTGCTATTTCCTCCACCAATACAACAACCGTCTCTTCCTTCTACCTCTTTATCTCTCACCTCCATCTTTTTTTCTTTGTCGTACTCTCTTATATAATCCATTTTCTCTATCTCTCCTTTAATTTCCTTCTGCCACCCCTCCCCCCCCCCCCCCTTTATCTTAAAAGATATCTTAAGCATTACATGTATATTCCACAGATTTGTCAGGTGCTTAATGATTAAGGATTGATTTATAGGGTAGTGTTTGGTTATTGTACCAAGATAAAAGAGACGGAAATAGTGAATGTAGAAATGTGTTTAGTTGAAAAGACAAAAATAAAGATATAAAAATAAATTAGTTTCTAGGATAATTTTAGAGTAAATTAATGTACTTCTAAGACATGAGGTGCATAGAAAACATGTCTCCAAATACAATATTTATTAGTTTCTTATTCCTAAAATATCCTCATAAAAAACTATTAATTTTAAAATTATCTAACTAAGACATATAAATATACAAATGGTTATTATCATACCCAACTCGAGGGTTGATTCGGGAAAGATAAGAGTTACGAGGCAAGAGGGTAAACATGGGTTGACCCGAGTCAACATAAGAATAAAAATGGTTATTATCATAGTTTTAAAATTTAACTCGGGAGTTGATCTAGGCCAAGGCCCCAGTCACTATTTAGGAGAGTCAACCCTGGTTTTTCTGGGTCAACATAATGAAAAAAATGATTATTATTATTATCATAGTCTTAAAACCATACTTTAGGGTCAATCCAGGGCAAGGCTCGGGTCACGAGTCATAAGGGTCAACTCAGGTCAGTGCATGAATAAAAATGGTTATTATTATAGTTTTAAAACCTAACTCTTGAGTTAACTCGGGGCAAGGCCTTGGTCACGAGTTGGGAGGGTCAACTCAAGTTGACGTTATTATCATAGTTTTAAAACTTAACTCAGGAATCGACCCGGGACAAATCCTTGGTCACGAGTTGGAAGGGTCAACTCAAGTTAATCACACATGAATAAAAATAGTTATTATCATAATTTTAAAATTTGCCTTAGAGGTCGACCTAGGGCATGACCTATGTCACAGGTCAATAGGGTAAAACTCGAGTTGATCTAAGTCAATGTATAAATAAAAAATAGTTATTATCATAGTTTAAAATCCAATTCGAAAGTTGACCCGAGGCAAAATTTATGTCATAGGTTAGGAGGGTCAACCCGGGTTGACCCATTTTCTTAAAATAAAAAAGATTTGAGTTAACCTAGGTTGACCCATTTTCTTTAAAAAAAGAAGATTTGAGTCAACTTAAGTTAATTCGTTAATCCCACGACCGTGAGTATATGATTGAGATAACTTCATAGAAAAAAAATGATAAAAAAAGGAGAGAGCATGAATACCAATTCTCAATAAATCAAATGTTTAATGATAAAACTAAAAAAAAAACACCTAAAAAAATCCAAAGTCAATATTCAATAAGCAAGGCAATTGATTGTTTTTAAGAAAAAAAAATTCTTTATACTATTTCAATCCACAAAAACTTATGAGATCTCGTTTAGTTTTTTTTGTTAATGGTAATGTAAGGGTGAGTTTTTTATATATTGTTTACATTCCATGCTGTGCGTTTGTTTATGCGATAGCGTTCTCATTTCCAAAAAACACACTGATATAATTGTTTAGTTATAGATTATCAAAAAAATCAAAAAGCATGGGTCCCATCATTTATATGCGGCAGGACCTTAATTATTAAAAAGCAGTAAAATATCGCTTTTTGCAAGTTCAACCTGTGGTTGAACTTTCTAGAGATGAGTTATGTGGAAATTTACCAAAAAGCATCATGTTCTCTTCTCGTTTGGTAAATTGTTTTGTTACCAACCTTAACAACAACAGACAAGTGCCCTCTTTAAACTCAACCTAACCTTGAAATATTCTTGCCTTCACTATTTTTAGTGTTGATTAAAGAATTCGACTGGTAAATTAGTTGTCATGTAATTTCGATAAAAGAATATATGGTAAGGAAAAAAATATTAATACTATGCATAATGGGGCCATATCAACATAAAAATAAGAAAAAACAATAAGTGAAAAGTATATATATATTGCCTTGATATAGGAAAATATTTTTTTTTTTGCGAATGGATTATGTACGTGATGAGATTGCTGCAAGTTTAATGACATAATTATAAAATATTGTTCTAATATGTTTAGGTCTATTTGCAAAAATTTATTGGTTGTAATGTTACTTTTATTTAACTGTTCATTAATATTATGAATGAAGTCTTTTTAGGTAATTATACCATAACATGAAATTGAACCATAATTTTTAACCAAACACATTAAACAACTTTTTATTCAATCTCAATTTCAACCACAATTTTAACCAAACATATATTTTTTCAAACCAACCTCAACTAAAAACATTTTTTATAAAATTACTTTTTTTCAAACCACACTCACAGCAGCCACCACAATATCAAACACACTCAATATTACTGGCTAGTAGGTTGACAATTCACCGTGGGTAAATACTTTTTTTTTACTCGGCTGGAATTGTTGATTTTAGCTGCACGCTTGAATCTCTCTTTTGTAGGTTCTACAACACACTCTGTTTTGTTTAGACAGGTCTGCAATATTTTCAATTCATAGAATCTTTCAAGTGAGTAGCCACGCTATATGCTTAGATAAAATACAGTATTCCTGTATTTTCAATTTTGTATTGGAAGATTAATTTGACAGATGTTAGACCAAGAAGCTACAACAAGGCTAGAGCAAAGCGAGTAAGGCAGGCATTAGGTTTCATACCTTTCTAGCCATGACGTTCTCCTTTGCTGTAAGATCCATATTTTCCATTAGGAGTTCTGAAACTGGCGAATTTCTTAGTAGATATAAGGGTGTTTTTGGGGCAATGATTTTCGTCAGCTAAGGGATAATCCTTGGCAATGTCATTTTTAGGGCAATGACATTTTTAGGATTTTTATTGGATCTCCACCTTCGCCTAGAAAAGTCATCAGCAAGTTTCCAAATGGCCTAAACCAAGAACATGGAATGGGGTCCGTGGCTGGCATACACAGAATGTAAACTTCTTGACATTGCAACAACAAAAGTTGTTGTTTCTTCAAGCATTTATGACAATTTTTCTTTCTACTAGAGAAGACGTAAAATAATTGATAAACTTTCATGAGAACAAACTAAGTAGAATGTTGAATTATTCCATAAATGATAACAAGTGGGATGTATAAAACTCATATTTTACTTAGATATAAACGCAAGGTCCTTGGAGTTGAATCGATGTTGGCAAACAACTTCACAGATCTATCGCAACTCTATCAAATTCTCAAATTTTAATTGAAAAAGAAGGTAGACATTGCAAAATATTCGACTTTCTTATTAAACATCCATCAACTTGTTTTTACCTTCTTTGAATTGGCTTGCCACACATCCATTTTGCATTTGTCTAGCATGAATTTGCTTCTATAGTCGCAATCTAGAACACATTCTTCATGCATGGATAGAACTGTTCCTGGGTCAGTAACTTCCAATTTCTTCTCCTTTCAACCAAACTAGACATTTTCCCATATGAAGCATATATATTCAGTCCAACAAGTTCATTCTCGAATGGTGGATCCTATGGAATTCATATTATTTAGTCATATATGGCTAAATACTCAGACATGCATCAATAATGTTAGCCTCCAACTTAAATTTTCTATCATAACAGAAAAATATGTTCACTAAAATGCTTAATTTGTACCATGTCAAAGGCTACTTTTTTCTTGGTTCTGCCTAATTTACATTATTCAAACCATCAAGTATATATCAAGCTCGTTATAATTATGCAAGGTTTCAATATTTCCAATGACACCAATTCGGCAGCTTGCTTAGGAGTATGTTTCATGTTTTGCAAGGATATACAAAAGTCAACAGCCTTATTTCCTTGTTTTTTGAGGACTACAAAGTCAGCAATCTTTTTTTTTTTGGACATATGCGACAACAACATTAATTCTTTTATTTCTTATTTCTTCATAGCCGTCCACAACATTAATTAAACAAGGCTGGTTGTTTTCAGCAACTCTTTTTTGGGACAACATGTGATAGCCTTGATAATTTATTTAGTTTTGGATTTTTGTTATTTATTTTACAAATTTTAGGTTGTTTTTAATTAGATTTACTGTATCTCATTAGTCAGTCAATGTTTATTTTCTTTTGTTAATTATAAATACTTTTTTAAAAAAGAAGAACACGTTATATTATGTTATATTATTTTAGAATAATATTTTATGTAGTGAGGTTGCTCAAACTCTTAGTTTTTATTGAATTTTTCTTAGTCGTATTAAATATCAATTGTAATTATAGGGTTGAGGTATTTTTTATCTAATAATCTCGATGTCTAGATTCAGGTAATTATTGTATCAGATTTTTTATTGTAATCTGATTTTAGCTTTCTTGAGTTATTCTTTCTTGTATATGTATTTATCTAATTTTAGTTTTTTTAGATTGTTTTTTCTTGCATATTGGTTTAAAGTTTCTTTCCCTCCAGTTTTTTTTATCTAATAATCTCTTGCATCAAATGGCCACCTTTTATTATTAAAGATTTAAGGGATTGAGACCTTTAGATTCATGCAGGTGTAGGATTTCATGAGTGATTTGTATGAACATGCAAATCAGCAAAGAAAAAAAATATACATAGGACATAATCTTTCAGGGACAAAGATAAAAGATAGGCAAATTGGGTAGCATGATTACGTCGAAAAATGAATAAAAAGAGGTAGTGTTGGTTCTTTGACAAACCAGAGTAGTTAACTAATTGGAAGCATTGGGTAAAGGAGAGACATGCCAAAACCCAATAAAAGGTTAAAAGATTAAGATGTAAAAACAACTCAAAGCAATGGTTATCAGCAAACTTAGCTGAACTGAATGGCAACTTGAAAAACAAGGGCAAATTAATGTAAATTAGTAGATGATAAAGATAAACAGCAATAATATAATAATGAAAACTTGGCACACAAAAAGATGAAAAAAAGACCTAAATTTGAAAAGACATGATGCATGCTTCAAAAGGAATGTACATAAAGGAAGATAAACCGGATGCTACTAGTTAAGGGGAGGATAAAACAACAATCAAGAAGAGAGCAAGTCAGATTAATGCCAGCTCAAAGAATCAGAGAAGACACCTTCAAAAACTTTGAGGAGCTAACTCACTAGAAAGTAAATGAATTATCTCAAGCGCAACTCTTAGTAGAAGAAACATTAAAAGAAAGTTGCATAGATATCCAAATAATAGTATAACAAGCATAGAATCAATCATTTCCTTAATTAGCTAACCAATCTATAGCTACGTTGGCCTCTCAGTATGCATGTTGGATTTGCATTTCCTAGTCTCTAGTTAATAATCCTCTAGCCATGGCGATGAGTGCATAGTTTGAATCAATTTGCGTTTGAGTCTTTGTGATAAATTCAACAGCTAGAGTAGAATCAAACTCAAGAAGTAATTTACTAATGCCCAGCTCCTAAGCCAATTCAAGGCCACAAACCATTGCCTACAGTTCAGCTTTGACAAATGAACAGATCCCTGTGCTGATAACAAAACCTCCTATCCAGTTACCATTACTGTCCCGAATGAGACCTCTAGCTCCTGCTTGTCCTAAATTACCTTTATTGCATCCAACATATGTTAGAAATGTAAGCGATGGTTTTTTTTACAATTTACTTGATCTATTTGATTTTTATTACTATGGTTAATAATATAAGCAATCGTTTCTTGAAAAATTATTTGATTTATATTGCTATCATAGCATTCTTATGTCCAAAATGTTTCGTTATATTTATAGATTAGTTCAAGGGTCGAGCCAAACATTTCATGATGGATTTTCCATAGGGGTATGTCCTAGTTGCATTCCCTGTTCTTCATGCTTTAAAATTATCTTTTATGATTGGTTTTGTTTTTTTTTTTCTATTTTGTATTTTAATGAAAGTTAATTTGAAGTTTTTGGGTGATCGGACTTTTGATTGAGCATGGGTTTATGATTTTATGGATTGTAAATTTAAAATATTAACCCAACTTTAGAAGATTAGCGTTGATTCATTTTTTTTAAACTCGTGTTTTTTTAATTTCATCATTCAACAATTGATTTAATTGGAGATTGAGCTCAATTATTATTTTTTTATTTTCTTTCTATAGGATTTTTTACTAATTTTAAAAATGATTCAATTATCTCAAGTTTTTTATTTATCATTCTTTGTTAAATTTAGTTTTTTTTTCAAATAAATTTAGTTTTATAATTAGATTAGATTAATTTCTCAAATATAAGCATGGTATGCCCCACTTCATGATATTTTGTTTCTTAAATTAGCACAAAATCAATTTAAAAATGAAAAATCAACTCGAATGAAAAAACACTTTATGATCTTTAAGTCCTAATCTATTTTTTTTCTAACAAGATGAAGGTTAAAAAAACCCTCTAAAAAACTCATCTTATTAAATGAAACCATTTGACACCAAGACCGATATTATATTTCACTGAAATAGGGTTAAATGATAATCTTCTCTTTCCTCTCTCAAGCTCATGGACCAAAAGATGAGCAAAATAAAGTTTCGAATCAAAACAATTGTAAAATCCTTAACCTTTTAATTAAAAAAAAAGAAATTTAAGGACTAAAATAAAAAAGGGAAACAGAGGAAGAACCTGAACTTATTTTCTTGTGAAAGAAAAACTCATAGCCTTCAGAATATTATTTTTTGTTTTTGGATCGTTTTGATGTGCTCATATTAAAAATAATTTTTTAAAAAATTAAAAAATATTTTAATATATTTCCAAGTAAAAAACACTTTAAAAAACAATACTTACCACACTTCCAAACATGCTTAATATACCCGTATTCTTAACGTCCACACTCTTCCAACAAACCATTCCATAAAAAGAAAAAAAAACCCAAGTTGCCGAATGCAGAGTTCATAACTCATCACAGCCCAAAAAGACCTCTTATGCACTCTCAACCACTATAATGGATCCTTTCAAGGATGCTATTATGGAGCTGCCGAGTGTTGTAGTGGGCAAAGGGTTGGAGAATAAAGAGAATTCATGAAGCCCTGCATATAAAATTGACCATACTATTTTATATACTTACAAAAAAGAAGAAAAAAAAGATGAGCTACAATAATTTTATCAACATGCAGACATAAATGATGCCAAATTTCTCACATTTTGCATTTTCAGCAGTTTTTCCTATTGCAACTCTCGAGTTTGGCTCAGGTTCGCTATGCTAAAGTGAATAGACCTTGTGATCTATGAGCCACATAATTCTACAGCCTAGAGTTTATTTGTTGCCAGACAATGCCTACCATTAGATCTACTCTACCAGCCCTAACTAATCATTAGCCAATATCGAATGTCTTAACAAGGATAAAACAATACGTACATTCCTTTTTTGTCTGCACAAAATACAGAAAAAGAATACTGCAAGACATATAAAATGCTCTATGCTCACCAGGGCTAGCTTATATACCCGAGTAGCTTTTGAAGCCCTCGCCCAAGAAATCGGAATTAACTTCCCTTCAAATAGAAATTGGGAAAAGAAATGCAAAACCAGGTCATAAAAGATAATTTTTAAGCATGAAGAACATGGAATACTATGATAGCAACACAAATAAAATAATTTTTCAAGAAACCATTGCTTACATTTTTAACAATAGATCATGTAATTGTCAAAAAAGCCCTCGCTTGCATTGCTAATTACATGTGCTGGATGGCTGTTAAGCAATGGTGGTTGTTGTATCAAGGAGAGATTCTAATGTATGATGGAGCAAGATGGTGTTTCAACAAGACATGGGATTATGTATAATTTTGGGTTTTACAAATCTCAGGATTACTGGAAATTTATATGGTCGTTAACTTCAAAACTCGTAAAATTAGTTGAGGTGCGCGCAAACTAGCAAAGATATTCACGTTAATAAAAAAAACATGGAATTATGTGGGTTGACAATGCCAGGTACAAACATAATCCCAAACCATTAATTCAAATAACAAACTACCTAATATCACAATACCCCATAAAAAATCAATCATAACCCTAAATCAAAACCAAACTTTTAATAAATAAAAAAAATTATATAATTTAACACAACCTAAGAAGAAAATATTAGATACAATAAATAGAAACAAACTATAATTTTAGGCATATATACATACTATTCTTCAATGTATTTCTTTAACCCAAGACCATCCTTCAAAATCCAACAAGTTCTAGCACATTCATCATACCCATATTACTTGAGTTTGATATAATAATTAAATCTAAATATTTTGGATATGATATATTCATTAGATTTATAATTTTTTGGGTTTGTAATTGCTAAATCTAAAGTCTTATATCATTCAATTCATATTAAGATTTACTATATAAATATTAAATAAAATTTTTTTTTAAGATAGTTTTTATTATTTATAACAAAAATATACCAAGAAAAGTGTAAAGGTAAGAGTGAGAGATAGAGTTGTGTGATAGAAACATACTAAAAAAAATGTCGCGGGATAGAGGTGAGCGGGATAGAGGTGAGGGATAAAGCTATGTGATAGAGACATACAAGGAATAATATTTTTTTTTAATCTAATTTTCTTGAAAAAAAATAGAGTAATACTATGAAGTCTTGGCCTTGAAATTATGCTTGACTTAAACTAATCATTAATTCAATTAAATTCATTTTATTTTTTTTATGTTTTTGATTGAAATTTATTTTCTAGATTATAATAAGTTTTTATTAAATAATAATGGTTAAGATAAAAAAAATTTTTTGTTAAAAGAAATGAATATATAAATATAAAAACATATTTTGATCGAAGAAATATTATTTCTCTTTAGTCTAAATGATTAAAATATTTATTTTAATTGCTTTAGTTTTTTTTTAAAACATGCTAATAATAAAAAATATATTTATTAAAAGATACATGAATATAAAAAATAATTTTTTTTAATAAAGTGTTTATTTTAAAAACAGAATTTAAATTATTATCTTTGTTTTTATAAATATCTATTTTAATTTAATTGTGAAAATATATTTGTTTTTTTAAAAAGAGAGGAGACCATACGTTCCTTAGCCGTGAAAGCAAAGTGGGAGAGTAAATGCGCTTTGTTTTTTATTCATCAAAGAAAGTAAGAATCAAATAATAGAAGGTACTGTTACTTGTAACTGAAACCTTCGTTGTTTGACTTTTACTTGTTCTACCAACAAAGAGGATTCAATTCTGCAGAACACAAAAAAAAGATGATGGGCTGGCGAAGAGTATTGAAATCTTTACAGGCACTGGCCGCCCACAGTCTTCTCTTTTCTTTCACTCTCTTCCTCGTCCTCAAGCTTGATCACGTCGCCTCCTACTCCTGGTGGTCAGTTTTTTTTTTTTTTGGATGAATTCACCTATGGATTTTGAATTTTACTGAAATTGGTAGTATTCTAGATTCAAGGAATCTCTCAAATTTGTGGGTTTTTTTTTCCGGGTAATTTTTTGTTTGCGAAACTTGAATTGCATACATGGTAGTTTAGTGGAAAATGATTTTACCCTTTCAAAATCTCAACCTCTCTTCTGGGAAGAAAGTCTTTTTTTTTGTTTTTTTTTTCTTAAAAAAGAAAGAACCTTCAGTTGTATTTTACGATTAGTGTTACAAACCAGGGCAAATTTCTGTTTTTTCAAAGTTTTACTGTCGTTTCGTTGTGTGTTTCAGGGGATAACAGAGAGACAAAGAATGAAAAGTAGAAACTCTATGTTATACCCGACCATGTTATTCCTGATGTCGGTGCTTATTTCTAACTCAGATAGAAATGCTCCAACTGATGAGGCAATGGAATCTTTTTGGGTGTTATTTTAAGTTACAGTCTCGTGTTTATGAATATAGAACGTTCTTGTCTATTTCTTTTGGTAATTGATCAATTCTAATGGAATAGGGATGGTCGTGAAAACTTTAGATTGGGCTTTCAGGCTGTGATCTTAGGTTGGTCCGTGAGCTTTTTTGCAAAATAAGTTCTCTTGTGGGCACAAGAGATACTCTAATGCATAAGTTAGTAAAATATAGGAGAAGTAAACAATGTACTTGAAAATAAGTGAAACTATAGGGAGTGTGTATCTATATGCCGTGTATTTCTGTCTTAAGTTTGTAAAATATAGGGTGGTTGATGGAGGTTCTAGGAATGAAAGGTTGCTTGTTGTTATAGGAGATTGTATGGCCAATCCTTTAATGGTTGTGTTTGGAGTCCAAGACTGACGACTTTTTTTCTATTCTTACCTGTGACTAGGTATTTATACATCTAGTCCTTGAACTTACTTCATGGAGAAGAAAATTATTTTCATGGAAAATTGGGTCATTGTGTGCTTGCCATTGATGGAGATGTTGGTGGCATGTTGTTGGTTGTTGTGCCATACATTATTGGTGGAGATATTGGTGAGGAGTTGTGTCATTGTCGTAGAAGAGTGCCTGCTCTACATAGAAAAATTGTGTATAGAAAAAAATTGTATGCATGGAAAGTTCGTGTGTGCGACTTCTGGGGAACTTGAAAAAATACATAGAGGTATGTGTTGGGACAATATTTGGACAACTCGGGACTTGAAATACCTAGATTCTAGTCGTTCAGGGTCAAACAACTGATGGACTTGAAATACCTACATTCCAGTTGCTTGGGCATTTCAAGTCCTGAACAACTATGATTTCAACATTACAATATGAATAATTTTGTTTTCAGGTTAATATTCTTCCCACTCTGGACATTCCATGGAGTTGTTGCTCGAGGAAGATTTGCATTACCTGCCCCATCAGTTCCACATAATCGTCATGTAATATTTCCTTGTTTTATTTTGGGTTCATGAAATTTTTAAATCTATCATTATTTGTGAATATGAAGTGTTGAGCTTTTGTTTCATGAACAGTGGGCGCCGTGCCATGCGGTTGTGGCAACACCATTGCTTATTGCATTTGAACTGCTTCTTTGTATATATCTCGAAAGCGTTTATGGTATATATACCAAAAGCCCTCTGGTATTTTTATGATGTTGAGAATTGACACGTGATAATAACCTTTTCAAGTCTCTTAGTTTTTCTATTTGTCATTATATAATCATGTATGTCCTTAGGCCTTCAAACTTTCAAACTTTCTTAATGCTTTATCCTCTTTTGCAGTTTATCATATTCCAGCTGTAAACTTGAAGATTGTCTTTATTCCATTGCTGGCATTTGAAATAATTATTTTAATTGACAATTTCAGGTATTTTCTTTGGATTATTAATTCATCTCAGTAATTTAAATTACAAATAAGCAGCTAATATTCTACACTGCTTTTGCATAGTGCAAATTGGCACTGAGAACTTTTTGTAACTGGCCATGCTTTTTCTTTTTTAACAAGTTAGCTCTAAGTCATTTCCAAGCTTAAAAAGTATGCATTACTGTAGTGGTCAAATTTTAACTTTTCCTTCATTTTTGATGGACAAATAGAATGTCAAATTATTGCTACAAGGGCTTAAATTAGCACAATATGCTCTATGCTTGCCTTGATTGTTCTTTTACACTTAAATACTTCTTCCTCCATGGAATTCAACCTTTTCAGACAAAGAAAAGATAATTATACCAATTGTACTAATAAAAGATCATGTCCAGAATTTCCAACTAATTGTAAGTTGTGTTCACAATTATGCTTGTCATCATATTGTCTCTGTTGGTAACTAGTGTAGCATCATCGCCATGTTTGTAGATGTACTGTTTTTCCAGTTTACATTCAACACATCAATTAGCCTCCCTTCCTCCACCCATATCCAAGTCTTCTTTCTAATTGGTAATTACTATTGTGCACCCCATTTCATTTATTGTGTAATACTGTTAATGGAGTTTTATTTCTTCTACAGAATGTGTAAGGCTCTAATGCCAGGGGAAGAAGAAAGCATCAGTGATGAAGCGATATGGGAAACATTGCCTGTAAGTTTGTCATAGTACTAACTTGGAGAGCTGTTCAAAGCATGCCATAGTTTATTATTTTGTCTGTAGCTTGGAACTTATTTAGGAACATTTACTGAATTTATTTATCCCTTTCTTTCCCAAAAACAAACATAATTACTTTCTTGACTGAGAGTAGATATTGGAAATATTAACAAACACATTGATTTGGAACTGTTTAAACTTCAAGGACTCAACTTATTTGTTGAAAGTAAATAAGTTTTTGCTAAGTTATGGTTTTTTGGAAAAAAGAGAGATGTCTTTGTGTTCTGTGGTTTGCATAATTCCAAAATGTTTATCTTACCATAGACACTATTTTCATGCAGAAATGCTGCATGTAATGTTTGCAAGTTTATAGCATTTTTTATATACCTATGATCAGGTGCCACTGTCACAAATTTGACATTTTCATTTTGGTTTGCAACTCCCATGATGGTTTAGGTTGTATATGAATCTGTTCAAGGAATAATGAACTTCCATACTATTTTTGTAGCACTTCTGGGTTGCAATTTCCATGGTTTTCTTTGTGGCTGCTACAGTCTTTACCCTCCTAAAGCTGTGCGGTAATCTTTCTTAACTTTGTATTATTTTTAAATATAATTACATTGGTGCATTCAAATTAGTTAGGGTTGTTGTTTTTCCTATTACCTTGTTTTGATTCCAGAATTGGTACTATAGCATTTATTTCATCTTTTCAGATAGTCATGTTTACCACCCAAATTTCTATTAATTTGATTTTTTTATCTTACATGTATACATAGTAGTTGTCAGCATCATGTTGTTGTTATTATTAGTATCATCATCGTTGTTGTCGTTATTGCTACTATTTTACTTTTGTGGAATGGAAATGGAGTAATTGGACATCAAAAAGCCTCTTTTTGGTTCCACAAGTAATGGTGATTAATTATTTAAAAGCTGTTTCTTGAGAAAACACAATCTAACTTCCTCTGGAATGGGCTAAAGACAACTTCGTGAGTTGGAGTTGGCATATTGGAGCTATGTGTGTCACTAGGGTCATTTCAGGCTTTGTAGAGGAATTGAATGTTTGGCAAGTGCAGGTTTTTGATAAAGAAAAATGGAGCTGTGGAATTGTACTAGCTAAATTTTCAGTTTCTAGAGGTATATTCTTAAAATGCTATTGATAACCACATAAATTATCCATTAGAAAGGATCCTATTTACATGGTCTGAAAGTCATGTGTATCTGCAGTGAAGGTTTTTTTCTCAGCAAATGATCATTTATCTGGTGAAAATGTCATTGGATCATATTTCATGATAAATTAGCATCCCAAATTGAGTGGTGTGACAGGGTTGAAGGTTCTGTTCAATGAAAAACTTCACGGTCCTTGCAGAATGCTGAGTGTATAGTGAAACAGTAGTTCTTTGAAACATATCTTAAAAACCAACATTTTTCACAGTTCATGTAGTTCATGCTTTTACATGTCATTAAAATTGTGTCTGAGTGCACTCCTCGCTTCATTGGATACCAACTCTTCCTCACTGACATTCCTTATTTGGTTCCTATACTTGTTACATTGGGGGATCACTTTCCATATAAATTAGCACCCCATATTAAGTGGCTTGATAGGGTTGAATGTTCATCTCAATGATTTGAATTTTGTGTTTGTAATGCTAAATGTATAGACAAGCTGTTTTTCTTCAAAACATAGCTTAAAAATACAAATTTTGTGCAGCTCATGGGATGCATATTTTTACATGTCATTAACATTTTTGTGCACGCGCTGCTGTGCATAAGATATGGCATTCCTCCCTTCATTGGATGGTAGCTCTTCCTCACTGACATCCCTTAGTTCCTGTTTTTGTTATATTGGAGATCATAATTCAGATATCCTTCCCATCATATGATGGTGGTCAACTGCTTGGCGGCAGAATACATTCATGTACTATATATGAGACTACACTTTAGGGAAAAAATTACTTTATTTTTTCAATTTTCTAATTGATACTTTGAAGGCTATGTAGGTTTAATCTTGGAGTAATGCTGTGATGTCTTTGCTTTGTCTAATATAAATTCACTTTGGGGGCCTGGTTCCTAACCTGAATAGTGGAAATTGATTTATGTACATTCTTTGCCATTGATCACACTGTAACAGCTAAACTTGTCCTTTTCTGTAATGAGGGCAATCCTATCTATACTGAATCCTTGCATGTGATGGTTCCTACCAATATAATGACTGCTTTCTGTTTCTTTCTTAAAACATTTCAGGTGAGGTGGGTGCACTTGGCTGGTGGGACTTGTTCATAAACTTTAGGTTAGGTTGTATTGATCCTTTCTTTCCAATTGCTGTTTCTCTGTACTGCTTCAGAGTTCAGACATAATAAAGCAGGAGACATGCTTTTAGTGCCACAGCAAAGTGATAAATAACAACATTTTTTTCTGCAGCATTGCAGAGTTCTTTGCCTTTCTCGTTTGTACTAAATGGTCTAATCCAGCGATCCACAGAAATTCCCAGACAAGAGAAGTTAGTTCATCTTCAACGACCATTAGATATCTTGATTGGAATGGTGGCTTAATGGTTTCTCCCGAGGAGAATCAACACCAGGACAGAATGTGCGGTCTGCAAGAAATTGGTGGCCATATTATGAAAATTCCTTTAATTGGTTTCCAAGTTCTCCTTTTTATGCATTTAGAGGTACTTGTGTAATGTAATTGACTTGTGATCATGGCTGCTGGATGGGATTCTTTTATTAGCAGATAATGGCTTTTTTTAATTCAGGGAAGACCTGCTGGTGCTAGAAATTTACCTTTTCTGGTTCTTTTCTCTCCACTTTTCCTACTTCAAGGAGCTGGTGTATTGTTTGCTGCTTCTAAGTTGGCAGAAAAGCTTATTCTTTTATTGTGGAGCGAAGCTGGCACAGGAAGATATTTTAGATTTTCCTCAAGAGCTCATGACTGCTTGGGGTTCTTGCATCATGGTTCCAGGTAATCACTACCTTTCCATCAGAAAATTAACCTGTTCAGGCAAGGTTATCACTCCACTGAACCATTGTGAGTATTTGATGTGGTATGGTTACTAACAGAAGAAACTGTTCTGCACATTCCAATTTGTTAATACAGGCTGCTGGGCTGGTGGTCAATTGATGAGGGAAGTCGAGAGGAACAGGCTCGATTGTACCATGGGGGAGATGCTGGGTTAGTATATCATTTTTTTTCCATACATTTAATAATGGCCCATAAATTGCAAAAGTATTTTTTTCTTTTTTGAGCATGTGTCATGTTGGATGACATCCTTTGGTGAGGTCAAGCGAAGAAGGACAAGGACAAGGATATAACAATAGAATTGAGATATTTGAAACTGGATTTTGCACATTTAAACCTAGGAATCTGTAAGCTTAAATTTGAATGGACTGCAATATGAAATTGAGGAGCTGATAGATTATATATATATACACCCTTGGAAGTTGCCAAGTGTGGAAAAGTAGGGATGGGAATTTCATCGGGGGTGTTGTGATTAGTTTATATTATTATGTCAAGGTTAGTTCCCAACCTACACCACAATATGTGTGTGGTATTGTGGAGTAGGTTGGGAACTAACCTAATCTTCAGCCTCTTTTCCTCATTTGCCTCTCCCCTTTGTCACATCTTTCTTCTCCTTCTCATATCTTTTTCTAATTCTTAAATAAATCTTTACAAATCGACATTGTATCAGAGCATAACAGTCTAGATTTAGTGAGTTCAATCTCAAACAGCCTCAACAGTTCCCTCGCTGACTTCAGCTATATCAGCATGACATCATCACACTTCTCAGGTTGTCGCCTTAGAAATGCCTCGGCTTCATGATCAAAAGCTCCAATGTTCAACTGTCAATCATTGTTCCCTTAGCTGCCAGTTTGTCAAGTTAGGTGACAAACTTGGAAAAGTGACGATTCTTGAATCTTGAGAATTATAGGGCTGTTTGTTGTAGTAATTAAGCATGATTGCATGTGATTGAGTTACTAAGGTGCTATGTAGTTATTGGCTGGTTGGGCTCTTGTGGTGTTTAGTTATTTGGGGGTCAAAATGGTTTGGATGCCTCTCGATGGAGGATCTCTTCTCTTTAAATAGTGAAATATCAACATAATTACATTCTACAATCACTCCTGGACCATAATTACAATTGTCTATCAATCAATTTCCCTAAATTAAGTAATTACATATCAATCAATCTCCCTAGATTAAGCTCTCCAAATCAATCAAGATATTATAACTAACATCCACCTCAAATTGATGTTGGTGGATTACGAAGCATCAATTTGTAAATCATGAATTAATGTCAATGACGAGATAGAGCCTTGGTAAATACATTAGTTGTCTGGAACTCAGTGGAAAAATAAAGGAGAGTAATCACATGTCAGTCAAGTGCTTCATGAATAGAATGATAATCTACTTCAATGTGCTTGGTGCGCCTATGAAAGATTGCATTAGCAGCAATTTGAATGGCACTAGTGTTATCAGCATGAAGAGAAGGAGTAAGTTAAAGAATACCTAGTTCACTTAACAGACTCTGAAGCCAAACAATCTCAGAGCATGCAAATGACATAGCATGATATTCAGACTCGATTAAGGATTTAGAAATTCTATGCATAGCTTGTTTCCAACATGTTTAAGTAGAAGTCCAAGAGTAAAACTTAAAGTACAATATTAGTATTAAAAGTATCTTGAAGAGTTGTATGAGAGAACCAATACCTATCTAGAGGATGTGAAATCCGAATGACCGAAGAGGTTTAGTCGAGACAAGATCAAGTGTCGAAGCTAGGTCATGCAATGGAACTGATGGACGACGTCTCTAATACACAATTCTTGACTTAAAACATTCAATATAACTCGACATATCATCAAAATTAGGACGCAAAAATGAAGGGGAATCATGAGAAGTAAAAGACAAAGAAATATTGATTTTCAAAGAAGACCACATTTTGAGAAATACAAAGTTTGTTAGCATCCGAATCATAACACACAAACCCCTTATAGACATTACTATATCCTAGAAAAGCACACTGAACAAATTGAGTAGCAAGCTTGTGTCGTTTAGTTGGTGGCAAGTGAATAAAACAAACGTGACCAAATATATCAAGAGAGTTATACTCTGGAGCAACACCAAATAAACAGGAATTCAAAGAATCAAATTTGAGAACTTGAAAGGGTAGCGATTAATTAAATAAACAATTGTAATGCTTCTACCAAAAATCTAGTTGGTACATCAGACTCAATTAACAAGGTACGAACAACATCTAAAAGGTGACAATTTTTATGCCCTGCAACCTATTCTGTTGAGGAGTATATGGACAAGAATGTTGGGAGAGAATATCTTTCATTTGTAGATAAGATTGAAAGTCATTGGACATATATTTCCTCCAAAATTAGATCTTTAGAGTCTTAATACAAGTAGAAAATTGATTTTTAACAAAGGCAACAAAATTTTGAAAAACTAAAAACACAGTAGCTTTAGAATAGAGAAAAATATAAGAATGGAGGAAATATACCTAAACAAAAAGACTATAATCATCAATAAACATCACAAAATATTTATACCGAGCATTTGAAATAACGAGACTAATGCGTATACATTGGTATGAATGATTGCAAAACTAGTAGAAGCCTTATTGCGATAGAAGCAAATTATCACATTAAAGGGGGTGAAGGCAAAGTGGTGGAGAAAGGGAGATATTAAAGGTTGGTTAGTTGATTGATTTATTGTTCACGCTTGTCCTGATATAGTTTATTTAGTTATTGTAGTTGTCAGTTTGTGCTTGATCCCTATACATCTCACCTAGATGTTGTTTATCACATCTTATGTACCTAAAATCAAGTCCTGGGAATGGATTGTTATTCTCCAGTGATACATTTAAAAGCAGATGCCTTTTTTTATGCTAATTAAGTTGGATTACCAAATGATAGAAGATCTACATCAGGATATTATACTTTCATTTGTGGTAATCTAGTCTCATGAAGTGTGAAATTTTATGGTTTAAAAACCTGATCTATGAGTTGGGAATAACAAATGATGATCTTATATCATTTTGTTCAACATGACCGGATGAAGAACATCGCGATTGATAGGTGCTTTATTAAAGAGAAGTTGAATGATATGACTATTTGTATTCCCTTTGTAATGTCTAAAAATCAATTAGCCAATATGGTTACCAATGGACTTGTTGTTTCACTCTTTTACTTTACTTGGTAGATGGGCATGAAATATAATTATGCTCCACTAAATTGTTATATTATAATGTCAAGGATAGTTATGTAATCTCGTGCTCTTTCTTTTATATATATATATATATTTTTTTTTTTTTGCGGTGTAGGTTGGGCATTAACCTAATTTGCCTCCTTTCCTTTTCATCTCTCATTTCCCTTTCCTTGTTTTGCTTTCTCACATCCTTCTTCTCCTTCTCCTTCTTGTATCTTTCTCTAACTTTTAAACAAATACAAAACAGCAGAGGTACCCAACTTAGTACTTTTATTATATTTTAGATTTTTTGTTCATACATAAATAATTTTTTATTTGTGAATTTGCATTTTGAACTTCCTTTTTTTTCTTAAGGATTTTATCTTATAGTGAAGATTTGTTAATTTTCATGCTTTAAATTTTTAGGATGTGATTTCCAAAATTATTTCTTTTTATTTATTTTCTTAAGAACTTGGGTTGGATCGGATACCCAACAGGTGGACAAAGCTCTCCACCTGACCTAACCTGATCACGTCAAATGTGGAACGGATAATGGTTTTAGGTATTCTGGGTAAGGTTCAGCCCGTGCAGGTACACTAAAAACCCGCTCCGCTCCAATCCAACCCTTCTCTATCTCTTAATAGAAGCAAAGAACTCTGAACATGGATTCAGTAGTATATAAGCAATACAATTTTTCTGGAAGCATTCCTACAATTTCAATTATCCATGTTGACACCAGATATTCGTTAATGTCATTTGATCAAGCATCCTCAATTTTGCATTTTGAGTTTTCTCCATTAAGTGTACAAATTTGTGCTCTTTACTAATATTTGTAAATTTGTTTCATTGATCTGCAGTTATAATACTTTCTGTGGTTATCCTCCTGAGATAGTGAAGAAAATGCCTAAAAAGGATCTCACTGAGGAGGTGATTTAGTTTTCATTTTTGTTTGTTGAATGTTATTTGTTGCAATGGCAAAATTTCACACATACATATAAGCATACTCTCTCTCTCTCTCTAGGCATTTGTTTAATCTTTGATTCAACCATGGATTTTTATTGGCCAATGCAAACATTGATGATGACCCTCTATTGTCCACTTTTGCATTAGTATACGATTCTCTTATATTTCAGGTGTGGAGGCTGCAGGCAGCTCTTGGTGAGCAGACAGAAATCACAAAATACAGCCAGCAGGAGTTTGAAAGACTTACAAATGTAATATTCTCATCTTTTGTTGATGGTCTCATAATCAAGGGACATGGTTTGAATGTGTGAATATTATAATGTCTGTTATTTGGAAACCATCTATTTTTTTTTTAAATAAAGATAGCACCCTTGTTCCATGAATTTGAACATTCTTAGTTGAATTACTCATTTCTGACTTGTGGATAAGTTTGATTCACTTTTTACCCAAGGGTTGAAAATTAAATTTTTTAACTTTTCGTGCCAGTGTTCTAGGTTTATTGATGAAGTAAAATAATTTTCAGAATGGTTAACTTTCAATCTAAAGTAATTCTGAACTTTTCATAATATCCATGTGAAAATCTGTTAGTCCCCAATTGGAAGATGGAAAGGAGCCTGGAAGAAACATTCGGCCGTGTTTACTTGTGGAAAAGTTACTCTAAAAACAGAAAACTAAAGAAAACATGTTTACAAATTGAAAATTAAATGTATTTTTTTCTTGAAATCGTGCATTTTCTATTTTTCTAGTTCTGTGGAAAACTGAAAAACTCAAAAAGGTTGTTTTCCCAATTATTCACTATAAAATTAAGAGCTTCCTTTGGTTTATCTAATTTCTTATGTTCATTTCTTCTATTGTTTTGAATGTAAGCCAAATAATGCTCTTGTTTTCTATTTTAGAAAATTTGTATTTAATAAACATGTTTAACTGAACTTTGATTATCTCAAAGAAAGATATTTTAACCAAGAACCTGAAACTCAGTCTCCAATTTGTCAATTGCAACGTAAAATATGCATGTTGAATTACAATAACTGTAATAATACTGTCACAACATTACACATACTTGAAAAAAGTGCTAAAGGTCCAATTAGTTATTAAACTGAAATACATCATAATGCACTAATATCTTGGAATTTCGATCTACAATGCAATTTTCTTAAGCATAGATTTTCAAAGGAGATCAGTGTATCACAATATCACACTATAATTATTTGAAATAAGTCACAGAAAAGCTTAATGCATAGCAAAAGATCCTGCTGTGTCTGTTCTGTTGTCTATAAATGATGGGAGTTTGCTTGAGATATTCTGTTGCTTGAGTTTGCATTATTCTGTTGTCATCATGAGATATCTAAATACTATTTTGATGTACTGGTCAGGAAAAAGTTTTATGTAGGGTGTGCTTTGAGGGAGAGATCAGTGTGGTTCTGCTCCCCTGTAGACATCGTATCCTTTGCAGGTATGGTCGTAACTTGGTATCTGCTAAAATGTACAGCTCATTGTTCTTGTCCCTTCCCTTCTGGTCATGCTCATTGATTCTTAAATTTATTGCAGCACCTGCTGTGTGAAGTGTGAGAAATGTCCAATTTGTCGTGTCTCTGTCGAGGAGTGCTTATCTGTGTATGACGTTTAGCTTCTAACTCAGCGGTTTTGTAATATGAATGATCAATTCGAGTCTCACAGAAAAGGTATAACAGTTTTAACAGTGAAGTTCTTTTTGCAGCTGATCATAACTTTTACTTCTGCATGCGCTGCTTGTTCAAATTAACATGATCATGCATTAGTGACATACAAGGGACACGGTTGCTTTACCTGTATTTGTACCTTTATTTTTCTTCAAAGAAAACAAATGTAAGTAGTTTTTAGTTTTTTATTGGTAGAAGATGCTGACATGTTTTTTCCATGCCACATATACCCTCTAGACATTTAAGAGCTGTATGTCTGTGTATAGAAGTGAGTGTTGAGTAGGCTGGGACCTATTTTCTCTTGGCATTGGAGGCTTGAAATACACCTTTACGTTCTAATGTAGATACATATACCCTCTCGGGAAACGTTTGTATATTACCTTGCAAGTGATAGTTTGAGGATCCCCATCGTAGTTTCAACATAACTCTCTATAGTGATACTAATTTTGACTTGTGAGATATAAGTTAAAGAACGACTTCAGGGATGTCAGAAAATGAGATCATAACACCTATACGAGTTTATTCTACAAAACAGCCAAAGATGTGCCATCAGGCATTCCTGTAATATCAGAGGTTTAGTCTTTGTTTTACTCTTAACGTAGATTTTGGAAGTTGACTTTGAAGCATTTAGCACCAGTTTATTGTGTTTGATTAATCTGTACTATCAGCTGCTGCTTGGAACCTATACTATTTGCATTTACCAATTTGTTACCCAAGTGCCATTACTATTTAGCAGCAAGTCGAGAGGTTGCCTATCACATTATTTGCAGACGACAGGGACATGTCTTTCTTGGTAAACAATCTGAAGCATGCCAATTTGAAGGATTCACAACTTTTAGAAATCCAGGTAATTCAAGAAATATGCAGTATTATTGCTAATGCGGCATCCTCGTTACGCAATTAAAATTCTGCAATAAGTAGTTATTGTTGCTCGAGTTGACAGCATCTTCCTATCCTAGCAGCTAGGAAGAATTTTCAATAGATTTGCCGTTACAAACATGAAATCACGAGAGCGAATGGAAAATCTTCTCCCATATATCATGCTGTGACAAATAAAGCTTCTGTTTAGGATTTGGCATTATGATGCCATTCTTGGTAGCTGGCTTGTTAACTAGTTTCGGATTGCCCGTTAGCTGAATTGCAAAATCATTGAAGCAGTCATCAACGGTTCAAAATGGTGTCTGGATAGATTATGCACACTTCAACACCGGTTGGCTGATCCATGCCGTAGTTTATTTGGTAGCTCTTTATGAAAATGTCTCGAGTAATTGCAGCAACTATGCTCCGTGGGATCCTCATCTCTGCTTACATGAAAACTTGGTGTAAGAATGCTTGCCCAATATACTTCCTGTGCTTGCTCTAATCAGGGGCAACAAAAATAGATGGACATTTGACTCTGGTTTTACTCTTAAAAAACGAAAGCTCCAAGTTCACTCGCTTTGTTAGTTCAATTCAACACTGATTGGAGAATTATATATATATATATTAAACCAACCTTTGGCAGCAGCAAGTAGATCGTCTTCTGTGATGGTGACTCTAGGAAGCTTGTATCCATGTTTCTCCTCCCATAAGGAGGCAGGTTCATTAATGCTCAGCAGATTGCTCAGAGGGCTTCTTAAATAATCGTGACTTGTTCGGAGTTGTCAATACAAGCCCAAACCATTTTGGCCATGGTAACTTCTGCGCTATGCTTTTAACAGAATACTTCCCCTTGAGAGTTTAGACACTACCTTAACAGTACCAGCTGCCTTCGTAGCATTAACAAGCGTGACTTGTTCTGCTATGCCTTTTACCACCAACAGCTGATATCGCACTCAATCTTGTGTTCTCTAGTCACCTCTCCTGATAGAACCTAAAACTCACAATCAAGAATTATAGAACTCTAGAATTATAAATTCATTGAAAACATTTTTTTGTTGTGAATCTTGAGGGCAAAACCCTAAAATCCATAATCAAGAATTATAATATTTATCTAAAAAAATAAAAACAGATTATAAATACCCGTTGATTACTTAAATCAAGAACAAAAAAATATATAGTTAGAATACCACAAAGATGATCTTCTTGATAAGTTTTGAAAAGTTCAATGAAAAACTAAAAGTAAAATTGCCTATAATTTTTATTTAAAAACTAATTTGTCTTCGCATATTTATATGTTTGACTTGAACACAAGTAAACTATAATTAACTATGAGCTAAAAATTAATCTCAAACAACCAACTAACTTAAAAGTATGAGTAAAACAAAATACAAAGCCTTAAACTTGTATAAATAAAATCCCAACTAGTATTCTAGGCCTTATTAGAAGGTCTTTCCAATGTTTGATTTATATGAAATTATAACTCTATAGGAAACAAAGTTTTTGAAATTTTCTATAAAAATTTAAGCTTGATCCAATGATCAATTTGTAAGTTATGACCATTAACATAAATCTATGTAGCCAAGCTCTAGCACATGTTAAGCAATCTCATCTCTTGCTTGGATCAAATTGATTAATACTTGATCCTTATTTGAACTCATATTCATGCTTTACGCTAATTTAGAATGAATTCCCGAAGCTTACTCAACCTAAATGTCATGAATCAGCCCATTGAATGCCTCTTTGATCCTATTGGTTCCTGCCCTTGTAATTAGTCCAATCAACATATGTAATGGATCTTGTAGTGTTACTTGTTGATTCTCACAATCTTTGATAGTGTCATTGAATTTAGTTTAACGGGTTAACCTTAAAACCTTTTGAACCAACTTCTTTTCTAGCTTAGGCTTCAAATTAAACTATTTGGAGTTGCTTCGACATGACTTAGTTGATTTTATAGGTCCAAAAGCAATACAAACAAACATTAAAAATGTGACTTGGCTTTTAAAAAAAAAATTCCAAGATGACATTTATTTTTAAATATTAAGACAATGACACATCAGATCACTTTTGTTTCGCAGCTTAACCCACTAAACTTGCAACCTAAGTCATGGACTCTATTGATTTTAATAATTTTTTAATTAATTATATGACCACAAAAATATACACTTATAAAATTGAGCTCAAACCAAATATTAAGATATTTATTTGAAACCATTATAGATAGCAAACCAAAATAAATTATGAAGCCCGATTCAACTAAATTGATCCAATCTATTTTTTCAGGCATGTTGAGAGAAAAAACACCATCATTGAAATTCTGTCATCGAATGGAACTCATTGACAACAAAAAATATCATTAACCTTATTAACTAAATTTGCAAAATGACTTTAAGGTATCATTTTTAGTTTTTTTTTTAATTCCAAAATATTGTATGGAAAAATAGAACAATTTAAGAAGGAATTTCTTATTCATTCTCAAACTTTCAAGTGCTAATAACGTTGCAAAATATAAATAAGAAATATAAATAAAAATCACTTAGACACCCTTTTTAGCTTTAGTTACAGAGAATGATAAAAAAATGATGTTGGTGATGATATGTAATGACAGCTCTAACTTTTTAACAAATGTGGCATTCCAAATGAGGTTTAATTATGCCTAACCACTAACTAAATTCATGAATTCATATGTTGTGAGTACAAAGCCTGCTTGAATCTTTATTTTTACAAGTTAACATAACAACACCTACTTGAATGCTAACTTACAAGATAATAGGATAGGTGTATGGTCATTATATAATAATTACATGGTGACTTATAAGATAATTGTGTGGTGGTTCACATTAAAGTAGAAGTTCATAATTATTTCTCCTACAAATTGGTTTACAAACCTACTTTGCATGACAAGTAATCCATTTCAGTTCACCAGTATTATTCCTATAAGTAGGTTTGTAATCCTAACCCCCTAGGTAATGCATGTGAGCTAAAATGTAAAAATTCCAAGGGTTAATAGGTATAAAGACAATTGAAAAACAAAACCATATATAAAAACTACTTGATTATTATTCTCCCACATTTTCATTCATTTCCTCTTTTCTTGTACAATATGTTCTTCTCTTATTTTACTAACTTAAACATCAAAAAGTCTTTAGTTTAATAGAGGGAACTTGATTAACTAGAGAAGTACAAATTACAACTCAAGCTCAAGTAGAAAAAAATAATCAAAACCCACCAAAATAGATGTGGGAAGGCCTGATTCATTTGAGGTTTAGACTTATGACTTTATTAATGGAACCAACTATAAAGGACTAAACAAAAACTAGTTCATTTCTCTTCTTACATATTTTTAAAGTTTTTTCATAACCTAGAAATGCTACGACACGAGAGAGTAATCGATCTCCTTATTATTGGTATATCAACCCCTCAAGACCTTCATTATATGGCACATTAAATGAGAGTACTTTATGAGGTTGTTCTAGCCAATAAAGAACAACTAAGAGCCATTCCTCTTTTATAGTGGATTGTGTAACTAGTAACCCCACAACCTATGCCACTGATTGGATATATACAACTTCAATTTCATGAAGGAACAAGGCAAAACAACTTGTAGAAAAGTAAACAAGAGTATTATTGTACTCCAAACCTATCTAGAAGTTACCATAATTGCCAAGACAAACTTTCTTAAACTAGGTTTTGTAAACATGATCTCTAAAAGTAAAAAAAGTAAAGTATCAAGAAGTCACAACCATAGTAATGGCCATTGCCATCATTCCCTTTCAAAATCCTACTCAAATAGTCTTAAATGGGAAAAAAAACCATAATATGAGGAGATTATGCATACCCTAGAGAATAATATCATCCTTATAAAATAGGAGATTCCCCGTTATGTAATACATGTCTTCTAAAAGAATTTGTCTCAACATAAATAAACCTGGACAATTACGACGAGCTCACAAATATGAGATAAATGTATAAAATGTACAAAACAACCTTGAGCTAGTTATATAGGATAACAATGCCATGTGTAAAATCTTCTCCACCATGTTCTATGAATCTGTACGAGCATAGTTCCATAGTTTAGAGCCTGATCCCATCTTTGACTTCACTGATATGTGTGCCAAGTTTATTGCTCATTTTAATACAAGTATATTAGTTAAAAAAAAGCTCAATTAAGCTCTTTGTCATTATCCAATGGGAAAATAAAAGCATTAGAGCCTATTTGAAAATGTTTAATGATAAAATAATTAAGGTAGAGGGTTTAGTTAAACCCATTACCATATAAGATTTAATTAATAGGGTACATAACTATACCTTATAGGAAAGATTATATTTTCTCCTCAAGGTAAAGTAGGCGATGGAGAACCATATTCATGTGGAGGAGTTGAATGTAGCTAGGCATGAACACCTTTAATCTCATAAACAAAGAGAAAAATCTCCTAAGCACCATCGATTTCCTAGCAGTCTTAAAGATTTAGGAATAACCTAAAAAGGTTAATTACAATAGGCTAGTGACACGACCAAAAGATTGATGTCTTCTCCCAAGTGCAGGAGTGTCGAAGTAATAAATAACCCGGCAAGACCGGGGTCGAACCACAGGAAAGTTAATTGTATAAATTATAAGCAACAATAATACAACAACAATAGTAACAATAATAACAATGACAATAATAATAGTAGTAGTAGTAGTAGTAATAGTAGTAATGATAATAATAATACCAATAATACTATTAATAATGATAACAATAAAGATGAAGAAGAAGAAGAAGTTGATGAGAACTTTGAGATGGAAGATTAACGTAAAGATTAAACAATGATAACAACAAATGTCAAGGATAGATGATCCACTAATGGATTTTCAAACAAGTATAGTATAAACTCTTATTATTCAATTGGAAACCACACACAAGGAGGTTCCAATCAGATTATAAATTGTTAACATGATTACATTAGTTATCTTCTTCGAATAATGCTAATACTTGTAAATGTTGTCAGGCATTCATGATTATAACTTATGTTAACAACAAATCAAGTTCCTTTCATAGCTCAGGTGTCGGTTATACCATACAGTATGGGCTATGAAAGTGCCAAGTATTTGTTGTACCAAGTGTTATACAACATAAATCTAGATTAACCATTTAACAAGCAAAGTATTAAAAGTGAACAAGATAACAAATATAAAGCATGTTAGTATCCAACATTAAGGTCCATGTTAAGTTTATATTATACTTATTCTTACACCATTAGTGTGCCCTTTTTACCTTGACATAATTAACTTAGCTACACATAATGAAAGAAAGAAACATAAATAAACAAGATAAGAACATCAATGAGAAAGAAGTTAACTAAGTAAAGAAAAGGAAATGAAAGGCATAAACTAGATATTAATGAAAGCAAAACTTAAACATTAAAAATACAAAGAGAGAAAGCAAGAGCATGATCTTGATCTCAACACCAAGATGCCTAAATACATGGCAAATGCCTCCTTTTATAGGCCAAAATTCAGAACTATTGATTTGTTGACTAATTGATGAATGGGTGGCCACATCTTGACTTGGTGACAATTCTTATCTTCTTGTATGCCAAAAACATCATTGATAACGTCATAATTTGAACAGACTTCAACATGAAAGTTCTAGGAAATTGTCTCATCTTTCCAGGGTTAAAATTTGAGATCATTTGGACTCCTAGAACTCGAGATATGGGCTGAACACTGAACAGTGTCTGGGCTGCATGACAGATTCGGACTTCTTCGTTGTTGCTACAATTTGGACTTGAAAACGGCCTTGTTAAATCTTGGGCTCCCCCATAAAAGTTGTAGGCCTATGTCTTACCTTTCCATCCATATAAAGTAGACCTAAATCCAAGATCTACAGCTCCAGATATGACCCGATTCCGAACAATGTTCCAGTTTGGACTGCACCAACATCTCTTTTCTAACTTTGGCCATCTCTTTGTCCTTTCAATTTCAATACTTTAACTCATCAATCAATTCTTTCATTTATATGATAGGCCTGAATTTAAGATGGACATTTACCATAAATTAAAGGTATCTTATATTATTAGATATGTTATTATAAAACATGCTTTAGTTAAGGAGTTATTGATACTTCAAGTGCAAAATGATGATATAGATCCTAGATAAAAATGCACTTTTGAGTACTAATCAGCTAGTATACCCTAAACTAATTACCACTCATTTAATACCACCTAAATTGATATGTTTATTGCTATTAAAGGAAGATAATTTGTCAATACTCATCTCTAATAAAGGGAGATGCTAAAACATGCAATCCTAATAAGTTCTACCTTTTTAATAAAGATACGAATCATGAAACTGAAGATTGCTATGCTCTTAAGAAAGAAATAGAAAGGTTAATTGCTAAGGGCTACCTCTGATAGTTTATAAAAAATAAGACAACTTGAATAACAAGGAAAATAGACGTTAGAAACCTTACCTAAAATCAATGAAATGTTAGGCAAAAATTCAATGATTGAAAGCAAGTTTTACTTACCCCACGCCTTTCAAACCTTTGACATAGAGCCTATTGTGTTCACTCTAAAAAAAGATAGAGAAGGGGTGACCTTTCCTCATAAAGATGCATTGGTAATCACCATTGTCCTTTCTAATTATAAGGTGCATAGGGTATTGGTGGATGACAAAATACTATGAATATCCAATGCCAAATAAGATATGGTGTACATAGATATTAAACGCTCTAAATTAAGACTAATGAGGACTCCCTTGATTGAGATTGAGAGCAAGGGTGTACCAGAAAAAGTTGTGCTAAATATATTCATCACCATTGGTACTAATCTAAGATGCCATACTCTCCAACAAATATTTATGGTGATCGTGATGAATTCATCTTATAACACCATACTTAGGAGATCACTCCTTCACGAGACAAACACGATGATTAGTAACACGTATCTAGCTATGAAACTATCCATTAATAGCGTAGCAATAGTGAGGGGGAATTAGATAGTTTCCAAGAAATGCTTCTCTACTTGCCTAAAGAGAAATAATGTTTATTGGAAGATCAATGAGGATCTCTCAATGAAACACCTGAAATACAGAAAAAGGCCATAAATGTTTTAAAAGAAGTTAGTTTCTATCATTAAGAAAACACTGTCACTACAATAATTAGGTCTACTTTGGATCTCTAGCAAGAGAAAGCCTTGATAGAGCTCCTTAATATCCAAAAGAGAATTTTTCCTTCAAGCCTCCATATATACATGACATTATCCAAGACATGGCCTCTTCCCAATTAAATGTTTGTCTTTATTTTCTCATGGTTAGCCTAAAAAAGAGAAATTATAGAGGAGAATGATAAAAGGCCATCTTTGAAGAAATAAACAAGTTATTAAAGGCTAATTCCATTCATGAGGTGATATACTTCGAATGGCTTGTGAATGTGGTCATGGTAAACAATCTCATTAGAAAGTGGCACATATGCTATAAACCCCCACGTAAATGTAAGGATGAAAGTAACAAGACCCTCGTTGAGTAAAGGATTGATGAAGTTGAAAAGAGAATTATGAATTTTAGGTTTAAAATTTGTATTGTCGACAAAACCGCTAACTAGTGTCGATGGATAAAAGAATAAGGATAGTGAGAAAATGATTCCACAAAATTAGTATGGTATGGTGGTACAAAAAAGTGATGATATAAGCACTCGTTATATATATATATTTGGCTTTGAGAATTTAATAGAATAACTAATACAATTCATGCAAGGATTGAACAAGAAAACTTGGATTTTGGTGTAAAATCACCTACTGCCTAGTTTTATGCTATCGCGCATAACTTTTAATTCAGACCGTTGGATTTGGCTGAAAGCTTATGAGGAGTCTCCTAACATACTGTTATATATTAGGTCAAATTTTAAGTCAATCGGAGTTTGGGAAGGCCTTATGATTTAGATCACCATCCTAGTATGTTATATGAAAAATACATGAAAGCATTATGAGGGGTGAAATGGTAAGATAAAAAAAAAATCCTTTTTATAAACAAGTGAAAGTTGGTGTAAAGTTCCAGTAGATAGGGAGAACAAAAAACCCTCTATCTATCATCAAATGTTGAGTGACTTCTTGCTTAATTGAGAGATTTTTATGAGGATTAATCATTCTCTTGAAAAATAAACATAATCTAAGTAAGTTTTGGAGTGACAAATCAAGAAAAGAATATGAATGTGTAGAGAGAGAAAGTGAGAAATCTTGAAGATAAGAAAAAAGAGTTTGGGTTTTCTTGTATCAAACTCTATGGATATAGTGTTTAAAATGGTAAGCAAGCATTCTCCTTCATTTATATGCAATCTTTAATTGGCTTTTAGTTATGGGTATAAAATGGGTATATATTTAAGCTTGAGTTTTGATTGAATGATGAATCATTGTTGTTAAACTTGTGGTAAAATGTGTTCTTAGAAGTATTTTAGGAATGGGTAATGTGAAATTATAGGAAAAGTTAAAGGAAAATCCATGGATTTGTTCTATGGTGGCATTCGGCCAAAAAAAGGTACTTGAAGGGTTTGGGTTTCGTTGATTGATTTGGCATGTTTTAGTTATTTTGGGATGGAATACATGATAAAAGTTGAAGTAACAATCATGGTTATACCATAGAGGATATTCTGCCAAAATAGGAAATGGTGGATGAGGGATTTTAAATGTAAAGTTATGTTGATATATAGTTTAAGCTCAAAATTTCTCCTTGATTTGGTGTGGGTAAGTAATAATAAACATTCTTTTCAAGTTCTATTAAGTTTTTACTGATATCCATGAATTGGTTGGTTATGGGTTTGTGTTAAACCTAGGGTTTGGAAAATAATTGATGTTAATGATGAGTTTAGTGCATGTAAAGTTGTTGTTTTATGTTGGAAACATGCTAAACTAGGTTGGATAGTGTTGGAATTAGAAAAAACAACCTTTGGTTTGTTAAGGGGGAGGTTTAGCCAAGCTAGCAATTGAGGGAGGAAATTGATTTGTATATTAATGTTTACTTGAAAAGGATTATTCATCATATAATTAAAAACATTAGATGAGTTTTGGATAAGGAATTGGGAAAACAAAAAACACTGAATGTTCTTTGGGTGAAGGTTTCAACCATAATACATAGAAAAAGGGTTTAAGATTTTATCAATTGAATATATAAACTTAAAGTGTGTTTTAGATGATTTAATTCAAAAACTTAAAATAATAAACGGAAGAGAAAACTATAGAGCAAATGATTTGAAGGTTTTGGCCATTTTAGGAAAATGGTAGGAAAAAAGGTGTTGGAGTGGATCATTACCTTGGATTATTGTTTAAACTTGGACCTGAACATGTTAAAAATGATTTTAGAATGAAGAAAAGGGAAATCAGTACCTTGAAAATTTAAATGTTAATCTTCAACCAAAAATACATGATAAAAAGAAAAGAAATGATATGAGTCATTGCATTAAATGAAACGGAGCTGAATATCAATTTTATATATTGATATAACATCTATAAAAAAAGGTTATGTCAAATAGGTTAAAATATTATATAAAAAGGATATATTAAGGCGGGGGAATTGGCTAAAATTAGGTATATGAATGTTAATTGATATGTTTAAATACATGGTTGTGCGTTGTTGTGTGAATAAATGAATATTCTTTAAGTAAATGGTACATTTGGGTTTCGATAGATGATAGGAACATTGGAAAGTATGGGCGTGTATTGAATCTTGTGAATTTATCATATTGTTAATTCGTAAACATGTGTTAAATAGAGACCAAGTTAAAGTTCTTAGGTTGATGATATGTTTATAATGGTTTGAAAAACATGTTGGTATAGGGGAGAGAACTAGAGCTGGACAATGAGTTGGAGTAGCAGAACATTTTCATGCTACAAGTAGGTGTTTAATACATAGGCTCTTCAAATCTTTAAATACTACTTGTATAGTTGTTATTTTTTGTGGTATTATCTTTGCATGATAAATTAATCATGTCGTAAAAAACAAGATAATGTATAATGTGATATACAATGGTTGTATTAGATATGATGTGAAACATTGAAATACAATGTTCATGTAGTGTGAAATATAAGAAGCTAGAAAATAAAGTTAACATTGTAATCCCAATGGGATGAATAATAAAGTAAGTAAATGAAAGTGAAAAAAAGTCAATTTTTAAAAATAAAATGACAAAATAAGATGATGAATCCACAAAATAGATATAAGACTTTAAAAGTATTCTATTAGTAGTCGAAATAGGTAATTTAGAACTGAATGTTATATTGGTAACTAAGGTAGGTATCCAAAAGTGAATGATTAAGGCTGGTATTTGAAAAGAATGTTGGATATAAAATGTTGTAATATATGATTTGGATTAAAGATTGAGGAAGTTGTGTAAGTATAAACATAAAAAGGTAATGGATAAAGAATGATGTGATAACAATAGGTTTCAAATTAGGGTAACCAAACGAAAAGTGTAAGACTAGTGGGTAGAAATTTAGTTAAACAGGATGTGGTGATGGATATGTTACAAAAAACATGTGATGAACTTGGTATGGAAGGTCAAAGAAGGAGATTTGACTAGCTATTCTAAGTGGAGTTGGTGGCATAAGTAAAACTAATGGCTAAGGTGTTTAATTGACTAGCTGTCCTAAGTGAAGTTAGTGACATCCGAGTGACTGAATGTCAAGATATGAGATTGACTAGCTATCTTGAGTAGAGTTAATGGTGTTAGTGTGATTGACTATCCAGATACTTAAATTGACTAGTTGTCTTAAGTGAAGCTAGTGGTATTCAGGTCATCGAATACCGGGATATGAGATTGACTAGCTGTCCTAAATGGGGCTAGTGGTGTCATAGTAATTAATTATTGGGATACTTAAATTGACTGGTTGTATTGAGTAAAGCTAGTGGCATTTAGGTGATTGAATGTCAGGATCTGAGATTGACTATTTGTCTTAGGTGAAGTTAGTGACGTCAATATGATTGACTGTTAGGATACTTAAATTAACTAGTTGTTCTAAGTGGAGCTAGTGACATCTAGCTGACTAAATGAAAGGATATGAGATTGACTTGTTATCTTGAGTGGGGCTAATAGTGTCAATGTGATTGACTGTCAGGATACTTAATTTAACTAGTTATTTGGAGTGGAACTAAAGGCGCTGGTGTTATTGCTTACCAGTGTTATTTGACTAGTTCACCACGAGGTAGCGCTAAAGGCGTTAGCGTTTCTAACTTTCTAGTGTTACTTGACTAGTTCACCACGAGGTGGAGACTAGAGGCGTTAGTATTACTAACTTGTCGATGTTATTTGACTAGTTCACCACGAGGTGCAGACTAGAGGCACTAATTTTACTAACTTGCCAAAATTATTTGACTAGTATGCTACGAGGTGGAGGCTGGAGCCATTAATGTTTACTAACTACTGAAATTATAAGGCTGGCCATATGTAAAGATGGTAAATTAAGGAGTACTTATTAAGGAAATATCCATGGTGGGATTTTGAGTATTCCAAGAAAATGATATGCTCTATTCTTAGGAAGGATAAATGAGGGATGTAAAATTATGATGAGAAAGGAAGTCATCTTGATAACACGATAAAAGAATTGAGATTAAGGGTTTTTTGACAACGTAATGTGTCAAGATTAAAGGTTGTTTCAATAGCATATTAAAGTGAGTTTAAGGGCTGTTTTGAATAGTAACTTGAGGGGCTTGGAGGGCTTTTTGACAGTGTATTGAAGTGTGTTTGAGGGTTGTATTGGCAGCAAGTCTGGTGGTTATTGGTGGATGTTTTTTACAATATGTGTATAATGCATTTCAAAGCTATTTTATCCCTTAGTTTTTTTAAGAGTTCATCTATTATTCCGCTTCTTATATAAGAGTGGTAGTTCTTTAAATATTTACCATTGATTGATTGAAAATACAGTTCTCAATCTTGGTTTGTTAAATGATATGCACCTCCTCTTAGGACTTTGAAAATAACATATGGACATTCCTAACTTAGGGACACCAAATTTTGTATCCTCATATCCAATTGATAATATAGCCTTCCACACTACTATAACATCTTCAACTTTTGAATGCAATTTCTACATAATTTCCTTTATAATAATGTTAAAAATGAGGTAATTGTTTTTTATTTGTGACTGTACATTGTCAGTTTATCGGTCAACTAGATTAATGTGATCCAACAATTCGGTCAACCGGTTTCTCCAATAATTCTTAACTTCTCTTACCGGTTGATCAATTGGTCAACCAATTTCATCGATTGATTAAAACAGTAGCAATCTTCATTGTTCATTCCATCAAGTGGTCGACTAGATTAATTGGTAAACTAAGTCAGTCAATCGGTTTAAATAGAATAATACAGTTTTCAATATTTATCCTCTGATGCATCTAAGTAAATCTAGTCTAATAGTTATTATTACTTATTTCCGTGAATTGACAACATTTCTATCGAATCTTTAATAGATTTTCCTTTACTTTTGGATCATACCAATTCATTAATAACTTTTTCATGTTATAATTGACATCACAATTATAGTCCAATCATCCTGGACTTTATCCTTTTATACAACCAAAATCAATTATACATCCTTTTCATTCACATCATTATAATCAAGAATAAAATTTGATGGAAATGAATATTATGAATTATATTAAACTATCATGCATCATCATATAATTAAAAGAAACGTCATAAATAATAGAAATACATTTAATAAATAAAGGCTTACTAATATTCCTAAAACTTCCAACTTAATCAAACAAAGATAAGATTAAACTACATTTTAATAATTTCCATTTATACAAGTATCATCCTAATAAAATCAAATACAACAATAATTTATATCACAAAAAGTTCCCTAAATACATTAACCTTAACTAAACAAAAAGGGTTAGGCATATCTATTGCTTCACTCTAATATGTGAAAGACCTGACAAATTAAATCATTCATTACATTAGAAAATTTAAACAATATTTAGAGCAATATACAAATTCATTATTAACTTCTCACCAAACCAGCTTTGAGAATCTTATAAATCACTTACTTATTCTCAAAAGTGCATGAAGATTCAATAACCCAGTCATCAGGTACTCTGATGCCACTAGCCCTATTTAGTCGGCTAGTCTAAACACCATCTATTTTGTAAAGGTTATGCTTCCATGATGATTTTGTTTTATTTTTATCTACCTTTATACCATGTTGATGCATAAAAAATCCTAAAAAATTCCCTACTTGTTAACCAAAAGCATATTTTAATGGATTCATCTTGAGATTATGTATTATCATGTGTTCAAAGGCAGACATAACTCATCCAAATAATTGACTTTCAATTTTCATTTAGTCATAATATCATTAATATGGATCTTCATATTATGTTTTATCATATCATGAAAGATTAAATTCATGGCTTATTGGTAAGTAGTAGCAAAATTTTTAGGTCAAGTTGCATTACCAACTACTCATACATTCCTAGTGAGCTAGTATATTTAAAATCAATCTTTGATAGATTTTCTTCTACAATAAAAATCTTATTATAATGTAAATGGTCATCTATAAAGTTAAGGATTTCATTGTTAGTTGTTGAATTGATTAAAATATCAACTCTTAGCATTAGACACTCATCTTTAGAAGTTGCAAGATTCATATTTCTAAAATATATGCAATTTCTCAAATTGCCATTCTTTTTTAATACTAGTACAATATTGGATACTCATTCAACATGTGTATTAGTCTTATAATTCCAATTTTTAGAAGTCATTTGATTTCCTTTTTCACTCAAAAAATCATATTTAAAGCTATTATTCTTAGAAGTTGTTGTATGGCTTGGACTATAGCTGAAATAATAAAAATAAAACTTATAAGTTAATTCCCTATGCTGCTGTGAGAAGAAAAGAAGAAGAAGAAGAAGAAACAATACAAGTCTCATATAAGGCTTATTGATAGCCTACAATGTTACCCAATGATCCTAGAAATCAATTTGCCATTAAATATTACAAGCCTTTCTTTCCCTGTGTAGCTATAATGAATAAACAATCCTTGTAAAAAAATGATTTTGAAACATTAATGAATCCTTGTCACACTTGAAATTTATGTTACAGCCTATTAAAGATTCTTGTAGAAATAGAAAATTTCTAAAACAAGCTGCCACATCCTTGTAGGAAAATGATTATTCTTAAATAGGAAATCCACAAGTTAAAATGAAGCAAATAACAAAATTTATACAACTTATTCTGACCTATATTGTAAGGTCTTCTTGAACTGCAATTCATCTGAAATTTTACCCCAACATAGAACAATACCTCTAGAATCTTTCGATAAAGTTTCAGCTCGATTCAATGGTTTGATTTGAAGTTATGCTCAATAGAAAATTTTATATCAAAATCCGAATCTGACCTTGCTTTAAACATATCAAAAACCCATTGAAAAAAAATGTTAACCCGTGTTAGCTTTTCAAACCTGTCACATGAGTCATTAGACCCAAATTACCCTATCTATAAAAACCATGAAACCCAATTCCTAATTAATCAAATATTAAAGGATATAATTGAAAAAAGAATTTCAATGACACAAAAGAATTTTAAAAAATAGAAATTAAAGAATGGGGATCAAAATTGAAATACAAAATAAATTTTATATTTGATTGAAGGATGAAATTGAAAATAAAAATCAATTTAGCAAAAAATAATAATAATAATCAAAATAATAAGGATCAAATTTGACATAAAAATAGATTTTTGATTGAAGGGTGAAATTAAAAAGAAAAATAACTTTAACAAAAGAAAAAAAATTCAAAAGAATGAGGACCAAATTGGTAAAAATAATATACCATAAATTTGGATTAAAGAATAAAATTAAAAAAAAAACTTTCACAAACAGGTTAAAAAAATTAGAAATCAAAAGAATAAGAATCAACTTAAAAAAAATAATATATGACATATTGGCATTGAATGATGAAATTGAGAGCAAATAAGACTTTAACACAAAAGGCTAGGAAGCAAAATTAGAAAAAAAAAAAAAGAATTGAAGTTGAAATACCAATAACAAAAAGAACTAAGGTGTCATTTTCATAGGAGGAGAGAGAAAAGAAAAGAAAAAAACAAAGCCCTACTAGCAACAAACCGCCCAACCACTGCCAACACACACTACCTTAAAAAGAAAAGGACATAACTACACTTCTAATGACATGATGGAAGGGGGATTTTAGCTACCGAGGGGTGCTGTACATGTCATCCAAAGGGTGCAGACACCTCCCACACATTGGCGCGTGCCATGTATATGCCAGTTATTTTTTATTTTTTTCTATATTTATTTAAAGACCAATTTCCCATCAACATTCCTGATAATAATGGAAAAACTATTGTGAAAATACAAAAAAGCCCCCTAAGGCCAATTTTAATTTTTTTGGTTTTTAATGGCATTTTGGTCATTTAACTATGCATTTTGTTTTTTTATATATAATTGCTCCTCAACTGAATTGATAATTATGAAAAATATTTTGAAAATACAAAAAAGCCTATTGAGGTCGGTTTAATTTTTTTTCTTTTAATGACATTTTGGTTGTTTAATTATGCTTTCCACATACGAAAATGACTTATGTTTCCCCAATCAATTTGGTAATGATTAATGGATCTTGTGAAAAAATCTAAATGCCCTTTATAACTAGTTTTAATTTTTTGACAGGATGGATAAAATAGTAAAAATATTATTCTAGTGAACAGTGTTTTCACTTACATGTTATAGTAAGAATCCCTCATGTTTTAGCTTTTGTTAATAATGAACATAAAGTTAAATTTGTAAAATTATTTACATGGGGTTAATGTAGAGATATTACAAATTCAATTCTCAAAGTAGGGTTCTTTCATATGTTATAATTATTGATTTTTGACCCTTTTGTTTTAGATTCAACTAGATAGGTGACTCATGCTACGGTACAGGCCGACCCTGTTTTTTTTACTAGGAAAAAAAAAGATGCTAAAGTGACGCAAATGTTTCTAAAAAAGAAAAAAAAAATTAAGACTTGGGTTATTGATTTAATTGAGTTTAATAAACTCGGCTAATTTAATAACACGAATAAAAAAAATACAATGATAATAAATAAAATGATATGAACCTAGAAGAGCCCTTGAACCCACAAACAAGATAGAAACAACCTAAAAAATATAAAATTAGATTACGGTACAGAACCTAACATAATGATTACTTGAACTAAAGCACTAGAGCTATTAGATGAAAAGGACCCTAGCCCTATGACTATAATGAATCACAAATTGGGAGTATAAAGGAAGAAAGCTACGAAGACAATTGATATTTGATACGTCCAAGAAAAGTTCAATGAATAACCAAAAGAATGAGCAACCCCTCCACACATAAAATATTATTATGAGATAATCCAATCTCTAAAAAAATACAAGCTTAATAATCTTATTCATAATAGGCAAAAAGGTCGTAAACAAGTATGAAAAAAATAATAAAAGAGTAATAATCCAAATAGGAAAAAGAATTTTATACCAACTAGGAAAATAATGTAAATCTCACACAATAGTTTTTAAACTTTATCGTAAAGCCTTTCTAATCTTTGATCACTATGAAATTTTAACCCCATAGAATTAAAAAAAAAAACATTTAGAAACGTTTAGTAAAAGTTTTTACTCGATCCAATGTTAAGATTAAAAGGTAAGCTTATTAGCATAAAACTGTGTATTTGTAAAAATAAGCTCAAAACTAACTTAAACTTGTGAAGGAATCCGCAAATCATGAGGAAACCAAGCCCAAATTGCCTCTCCTTGTCCTTGTCTCTTCCCTAGCTCCTTCTCTTATGTGGATTTATATTAATTAGAGCCTAATCATCCATTGTTGTAGTCTTAGAGCTTAACTTGGTCCAAATATCCTAAATAAACCCATTGAGTGTCTTTTTAATTTTCTTTTTCCTTGACCTTGTAATCGACACCTCTAATTGATCTTTTGATAATGCTTGTTAATTCTCATATTAAAGTGAAAAAAAAAATTAACAATGAAAAAAAATAAAAAAATTAACTTGACCCAAGCTCATCCGAGTTAGCATGTTGAATATGTGACTCAATCATGACATCGAGATACCCTATTGAAAGTATATTGAATAAAATCACGAAGCTCGATTATCGAATAACTCAATATCGAAGGATGAAACTGGAAAAAAAATAAAAAGCAATGAAAAAAACCCAATTCAAACTAGGTTAACCCGCTAACCCTACAATCATGGGCATAAAACTAGAATAACCCCATAAAAAAAAAAGAGAGCATAAATATCAATTCTCAATCAATCAAATGCTGAAGGGCGCGAAGGTCACTCATGTGTAGAAGCATGCAACACATATATCAGCTATATTTTTTTTTTAATAATATTTATATTTTTAAATTATCCAATAGATCCTAAGTGAACTTGATTATATATATATATATATATATATATATATATATATATATATATATATATATATATATATATATATATAATAAAAAAGGCATAAATATCCTTGGATGCCAATTGTTTCTTAAAAAATTATTGTATGGGTAATTACATCATTTCATTGGGTTAAAAAAATAAAAAGACAAAAAAAAACCTCTCAATGCTAATTCAATTATTATTATTTTTATTATTTTTAATGATAATTAAGTTATTTTACTTTGCTAAAAATACAATAAAACTAATTTATTCAAGTATATTTAAAAATAACTAATGACTCACGTTTAAAAAATTATTTTACTTTGATAGCAAGATGGTTGGCTTTTTTCTTAAGACAAAATAATTATTTTATTGTGTAATTAATCGTGTAAGGCTGGTGAATATAGTTTTTGTTTTTTAATTTTAATTGTAATTTATTATGGATGATTTGTAACTACTAGGACGTAAAAAATTATTTTTTTAATTAAAATTTTTTTATTTTGTTTTATTATTTTAATATGTTGATATTAAAAATAATTTTTTAAAAATAAAAAAATATTATTTTGATATATTTTGAAATAAAAAACATTTTAAAAATTAATCGCTATTATTTTCTCAAATACACACTTATAAGTTGAAAAAACAAAGCGTTGATATTATTATTATATAACTTTTTTAAATATATATTTAACCAAACACAAGTGTATATAATAATAATATTAATAATAATAATTAATTTTAAGAGGTGTAGTTGAAGTTTTAGATTTGTTTTTTTTATTGAATTCTCATCAATTTTAAGTTCTTTGAAAATTTATATTATTATTAATTTTAAAATTTATAAAATTAGCTGAACCGTATATTTACGTTAATAAATAATAATAATAATAATAATAATAATCTTGTGACACCTAGACAGAAGGAGGGAATTTAACAGGAGAGGACAAAGGACTCAAAATAATTAATTACCAGATATAGATGATTTCCCAATTCAAGCAAGAACGTACACTACAGGAGGAGCTTGAAATTGAAAGCGGCCTTATTAACAAATAATTTCCTTGCCATATATTTCAGACATTTATTTCTCCGTCAAATCTATAGCCTTACTAACCACGTTAGAATCTTTAGAATTATAGTACTGTAGTTGCTTCCAAAGCTGCATACAAACTCTCTGCTATCCATACAGTTACAGAGGCAACTCCAAGAAGATCTCAACTTTTCTGGTTTCTAAAGAGACCCATTTGTTTTTGGCCAATTGGGTGCTGGTATTTTGGTTTATCTTCTTGCAAGAACTGAATCTGGTTGGGTTTTTCGGTTTAGGTAAGCCAAATGTTTCTTTTTTACCCATTTTCTTGGATCTTCTTTTAAATTCAGATTTGCGAAATTGTATTTTCTTTTTATTGCTTTTTAATGGCCAGTCTTTGGTTTTTTGGATTCAGTTTATTGATTTCTGTTTAATTTTAAAATTTTTCAATTTTAATTACTTATCTTTTAATTGATTCTCCTGGTTGCCAAACAAATTATTGTCGTTGCTCTTAAAAAGTTTGTTTTAAACTGACTTCTTTTGATCTGTTATTCATTGTTTGCTTCTTGGTTTCTTTCGTAGGCTTTGATTTTGTTACCGCAATTGTTTAATAGCCAGAAATCCCAGAAGATTTTGACTGGAATGGTAGCTCAAGTGTGCCTCTTAGATGAGGTGAATTGGCTTTTTTGATGGATGTAAAAGGATGCTGATTATCTCGGAAATGAGTCGATCACCTTCATTTTCTGTTAAACAGGAGCTTAGTTTAAAGACTGATCTGGAATCTCTGCAGCAATGGGCTGTTGCCTTCTGCATCATTAGATTTGATCTTGAACAAGGTCAGCTCATTGAAGAGTGTTATCCACCTGGTTCTCTCTCAAATGAAGAGGAACTTGATGTTGCTTTTAGTTCATTTCCAGATTCTGTTTCCCAGAACCAGAACCGTTCAAGCATTCATGACTGCATATTCTTTTTTCGCATCCAAAGGCGGAAGAACACTGAACAAGGAAATGTGACTTCTTCTGAGGTAGTAGGAATTGATGATGAAGAAGGATCTTCAAAGTCCATGAAAGGGAAGGTGATTAATAGAAGAAAAATTAGAAATGGTACCAAAGGTTTGAAATACTTGTATGGTTTTGTATTTAATAGGCAGCGGCATGATGAGAAGCTAAAGCGAGGTGGAGAACAGAAATCTGTGGTGATATTGTCTCATAATCCTTACTCTAGTGTGTTTAGGCCTTTGTTACAAATTATGGGTCCTTTATATTTTGATATAGGAACGAAAGCTCTTGAGCATATTGCTGCTTATGTTTCAATGTGGCCTACTCCTGTACCCGGTAAACAAATGGAGCTTCATATTGGGAATGCCATGCTTAAAGTTAGCCTGCCACCCGCTCATAGTCTGCCCTTTGAAATTGGGATTTTTGAAGAATCTGCTTCTGCCATGGCACCTTTTCTTCCATCCAATCAGTTAATTCCACAGGGTCTTTTTCATGATTCAGATATTTTTGGTACATTCCGGGGGATCTTATTGCAGCTCTGGTTGTTATGGGAGTTATTGCTTATCGGTGAACCTATTCTTATCATAGGACCTACACCTCCCCAGTGCTGTGAGGCAGTTGCAAGTCTAGTCAGTTTGGTCGCACCACTGCCATGTAGTGTTGATTTTAGGCCATATTTCACCATCCATGACCCTGACTTTAAGCATTTGAATTCACTTAAAGAAGGAGACGCATTCCCTCCAATGGTTTTGGGTGTGACGAATCTATTTTTCCTTAAAGCACTTCGTAATATTCCCCACATTGTTTCAGTTGGCAGCCCTGCTTCTAATTCTAACCGGGTTGCCTTTGCAAGTAGGTCTTCTGCTAGCAGAATTCCTGGAAGACCAGAAGGATTTGGTCTTCAGCAGCTTTCCTTGAAAAAGTTCTCTCCTTCAAGTTTGTTGAGTGCTGTTAAGTTGAGGAGAGATGGTCCGCTGTGCCTCATGACAGAACACAAGGAAGCCGTTTGGAGTACCTATGTAGCTTCAACTAAGCCTGACACTTCTATCTTGAATAGGCTCGTTGATGCTGGGAAGTCACCGAGGGTTGAGGAGTCAATGTCAGTTGTTAACAATGAAATATTGCGCCGTCATTTCTTGGAGCTCACCACAAACTTCTTGGCTCCTTTTGGCCCATACTTTAGGGCGAGCACTCCTTCTGAAGGATCTCTTCCATTCATTGACCCTCCCCCTCTTCCTCCATTCGACGTCGAAGAATTTCTGGCAAACTTATCAGCAAGAGGTGTGGGGAAATTTTTGTCAAAGCGGATGAAATCTAATTGGCTGGATTTATACAAGTAATAATTGTTAAACTGCTATTAATATTGCATATGACTTATTTTTTTCAGTTTGTTTGATTGCTTCTCAGTCCTTCATTCAATTTTGGTCAAGTTCTCAATGCTTGTTGTTAAGATAAGATGGTTTACATGGCTGTTCAGGAGGTTCCTGAAAGGGCCCAACTTCATGCCATGGTTTCAAAGGAGGCGCACTGTTGTTGAACAAGAACAACATAGGCTCTGGAGGCAAGCAAGAATGAAAGCTGACATACAGCTTCTCATGTTAAAAATGTCAGAATTGGAAATTGTTGATTCTTTCAATTCTATTGAAAGACATCTCCATGGAGAAATTCTGGTAAATTGTTCTGTTTCTTCTAAAATCTTTATTTCCAAGGACTGTACTTTGAAAACCAGTATGCCCTTAGCTTTTTTCAATCTGTTGCAATTGTGTAATAATTGCTATGCCTGCAAACAACTAAGTGAAGGAGGTGTTTTTTGGATTTAGGCACAGGACACCTCCCCCTCCCCCCAGTACTTACTATAACTTTCAGGCACATGTTAAGGCAGCAGCGATCTATTTGTACAAGAGGTTAACGAACCGGCTCATGTATTTATTGTTTCTAAGTGAATTGATTTAAGCCTGAAAGTATTTGCAGATCTAAGCATTTTGTAATTCATGGTTTGTGAAAAATTCGTTGTCAAAAAGTGGTCCATGCTAGTTTCTTAAATGTCCAAGTAGAGGTATATTGCAATTTCTTCTAGATGGTTAGTAGACTGTCTTGTTTTGAGCCTCTATGAGATGAAAATACACTTTGCTCTTGAATCTGTCCTGAAGATTATAACATGTAATGTGTTGTGTTGAATAGTGGTCAGATGTGATGTTTTCACATGTGTATGCGTGTATTTTTGGCTGCTTCTTGAACAATAAGTTTCTGCATTTGTGTTCACCGTCATGATATTAGCGTCTGGAAGTAATTATCACTCTGAAAATATTTATAACTTAATGGAGGTTTGAAAACCTAATTTTCATTTTACTGTAGTTAAAATCGAGACTGTGATGCATGCCTAAATAGTGAGAGTTCTAGATTGTCTGAGAAAGAGGAAGTGTGTCATGGTTTGGAGGCTGCAATGCAGTGTAATTAGTGCTGCTGGCATCAGAGGATTGTTTTTCTGGCAAAACTTCTTGCCAGCACATTTTGCACAACTTTGGTTCATTTTGTGCGGGTTCAATAGCTGTGATAACAAGGCTAGAGGAAACAAACAACCAGACAAAGTACATGATGTGCAATGAAGTCAAGATGAATGCTGAGAACCAGCACTAAAAGTAGACCAAATTGCTTATTGTCCTTTAGTGTGGATATGAACTGTGCCACAAGTGTTTGTTACTTATTGAGGGACCCTATTCTTCCACGCAATTCCCTTTTGTTCTTTTGGACCTCTTTGAGCAGGATTATCCCTTGAGTGGAATTCTATTTTTCAGAAGAGCAAATATTTGTTTGCAGTGCTGCTCCTTTATTAAACTCTGGTCACATATTTATTAAGGTTATACACATTCCGATGATTGAATGGCAGATTGCAATATTTTCCATGTTTTTATCAATCAAAATAAAAGAAAAACATTGATCTGTTGAGAAATAATTTGATTTTTCATAATGCATTCAGATGGAGAAGTCAGGAAGGGCTGGTGTAGACTTTGCAGAAACTTGCCAGAAATTGAAGAAAGATCTGCAGGCAGTGTTCGATGTCCTTCCTAAAGACATGCAGCAGCTTTTGCTTATGAACCCTGAAAGAGCAGCTCTTTTACAAGTAAGTTGGGAGCCAACAAAACTTACTGGCCACCCATCCTTACAAATTGGGGCTGTATCTTCCAGATCACCAAGATAAATGCAAACCATGGATTGGAACTTGGTGGCTCCTGTTATATGGAATCTTCTCACACTGCTGAAGGCCAGCATCGCATGTAACTATGTTGTAGTGTCCTTCAGTAACTGGATTGGGGATATTTTCTCCCACTTGGGACGTGCTTCTTCTTCTTGGTGAGATCACTTCATCCTCACTATATTTCTGTCTTATTACAGTCTTCCAATTTGCTTATCATTTCCCTTGTTTTGAATCTTGTTTCAGGTGTGAGAATCAAAGACGGTCTTTCACTCCTCATTTTAGATCACTTCTTCTGCAATCCTACACATTTTATTGCTGTAACTTTTGGGGGAGATTGGTCTTTGAATATCCAAAAAAACGATGAGCATTGATGTTTTTGTTCACCAACAGTCTGTTAGGCATCAGCTATCACCTTGGCCGTTTAACCTAGGCCAGATTACCACTGTAGCTATCATCTTTCAAAAATTTGTCGGTTTTTGTGGCACGGCATTTTTTTTACACATTTTCTAAAATGTGTTAAAGATAACAAAGCCACAAAAACAAAAAGTCTCTAGTTTCGAAAATGAACATTGTGACAGAATTCTTTATCATAAGCAGAAGAGTTAACTACACCCTCTCTCTTCTTTTTCTCCACTAGTTCTTTTCTTACAGTAAAATGTAGCTGCAGGAGGAGGGTTTTCCTGCTTGATGCAAGCTTGTCTAGTGAGCGAAGTCTGTTATCAGACCTTTCTAGATTACTAGAAAATTCAGCTGGACAATAAAATATTTGTGTTGAGCGTAGGTAGTTAAAGAGAGGTACTTTTAATCTTCAAAGTAATGCAGTAGTGCTATAAATTTTGATCTAAGTTGTGTTCTAAAGTTAATATGGCAACTTAGCAAGGATGTGACGGAAATACGAGCCCTTTCCTTTCTTTTTTTTTTTTTTTTTCTGGTACAATCTTGGAATCTCGCATGCTGATCCCCCCATCTCTAAAAGCTCTCCTATGAGATTACACCTCTTTTCATAAGATTAGAGATGACAAATTGCCAAAACTGGTCCCAAGCTTCCTTGACGCATGGTTTAGCTCTTGCTGGAAGTTCTTCGGTTCTAGTTGCGGAAACCACGAGTTGATGAAAGGGTGTTAGATACAATTAGAGAAAAATATGTTAACAACTATAATATCAATTAAATATCACAGTTTAAAATTATAATATTCAAAACTACATTATCACATTAATTTTTTTTTTGTGTTAATTAACTATTTTTTTATTTTATATGCTAATTGCTAAATTTATCTCTAAATAAAAAAGAATAAAGAATCTTAAATCAACTAGTACTCTAACACAATTCTCAAATAGTAGCTTCTGGATTTTATTACAAGACCTTCTTGATATTCAATTAACTTGAAATTTTAACCTAATATAAAACAAGATCTCTAGAATTTTCTAGTAAAATTTCAGTCCGATCCAACAGTCGGATAAAAAATTATATTTATTAGAGTGAATTTTTGTATTAAAAAAAATAAATATTTAACTGTCAAAATTAATTGCCACATTAAATAGATGGATCACACCCTTTTATATTAAAGATGTAGCCTTCTTGAAATTTATATTGACCCAAATATTCTAAATAAGTCAATTGAATGTATCTTTGAAATTTTTTGCCCTTGATCTTGTAATTGGCTCATCTAGAATTTTTAATGAATTCTTTAGTGTAATTTGAATCACATCATATTTGCTAATACAACTCCAGATTTTGTTGCTAAAATAATTATAGGTCTTGTTTTACCTCAAGATTGCAATGTAAACCTTCTACTAGTTGGTTATGGATCAAGTTCGAGTCAAATTTTGCTTCATCTATTTGCAACTTAGAATATCTCAATCTTTCACTTGTCTTCTCCTCCATTATAGTTGGATTAGGAGGAGGAGTAAGAGTCTCTCCATCTAGTTGGTATTTATTATGCACTTGACCCGACTAAATTTTATTATTTTTTTTTAATGATTCATGGATATTGATATAATTTATTTTTAAAATTAAAATTTTATGTTTTAAAAATGTATTCATCAAGTACTCAACTATGATTTATTGATGTAAATGTAGTTTGTTTTTAAGTTGAAATTTTAATTTTTCAAAATGAATTTAAAGAAAGTAAAATTGAACAAATTATATCTATATTCATAAATCATAAAACTATAAAATAAAGTCTAAACATTAAATCCATGTATAAAACAACAAGAATCCTCAATGAACTAAGATAAAAATCTATGTACTATATTGAAAAATAAAATTATAAGTTCACAAAGTAAAAATAGAAAAAGTTAAAAACCAGGAAAAGATCGAGTTGGCTGAACTATTTACTCACTTTAACATTTAAACTTGGTTAAATAAGATCAAATTTTACATGTTTATGGTTTGAGAGATAAAAAGTTGGTTTAATATTTTTATAAGCTTTAACCTTTGTTTTTTATATATATATATTGACAAATCACATGGAGCAATAACTTGTTTATTTAGACATATTTTGTAGGGAGGTAATCGCCTAGTTTATTCAATCATTTTTATGCCACCTCATCATCACTTGGAGTGATCATAGAGATTTAGAAAGTAAAACAAAAACTTAATCTTCTAATTAAAAATCAAATTTGTTTAATTGAAAAACGCATATTTTATATTTCTAAAAAAACCCATAAAAAAACATTGTTTCTTAAATTTTATATTATAAAATAAGTCCGGTTCATCTAATATTTTTTTTGTCCATTTATTCTATTATGTTAAATGGAAGCCAAACAAATCATTTTTTTTATTTAAAAAAAAACTTTTATTTAATAACAAATAGATAAAACTTGTATTTAAGAAAATAGAAAATCAGAGAAAGCAAATGATCCGTTGATTTCTTTTTCATTTCTTCAGAAGAGAGAAAGAGAGTCTCGAGTGGTCAGGGAGGAAGAGAATGAGTGTGTGAGGTGATTAAGTTTTCTTGCATTATATTATATATGAGGTCATTTTAGTTATTTTATTCTTTTTTAAAAAAATTTAACCCAAGATAAAAAATTAGAAATATATTTGATTAAAAACAAATTTTAACTTAAATATTTAAATGTTTGTCATCAAATTAAGTAAAATCTTGATATGGTAAAAAATTAAAATTTTTATCTTTGAACTTACATTTATACTACATCTCTTCTTAAAAAAAATAAATTTTGATTTGAATCATTTTTACCATATATGTTTAATAACGTTAAATAATTTGAATTTGTTTTTTTTTATAAATTTTTTTATGAGAAATAACTTTTAAATTATGACATAGAATTAAAAGTTACTTGTCGTGAATTATCAACTTTTTTTAAATTATGATTTAAAGTTAAAAATCATTTGTCATAAATTATCACTTTCACCTGAAAAGGGGAAGAAAACTCAATTATGATCTTTTTGCCGCTCCCGTGTAATAAAAGATGGAGGAGAATATTCGAGGGGAATAAAATGCAGTGGGATGTTGATGTACTCGATAAGATAAGTATCATTCATCAATGGTCTCGCTTAGTTATGGGAAAAAAAAAAAGTCCAAGCTTTGGAAACAATGATATTATATCTGGTTTTGAACATTTAGGTAATGATTTGATATTACTAGATTGGAATTATTCCACATAGACTAAGTGAATATTTTAGTATATGTTTTTATGAACAAGTGGGATAGATTTTTGTTCAAGAAAAAGTTTATAACAGCCAAGACTAGTTAGCTTCTTAAAACTAACAATAACAAGAGATTCAACTATTGGATTGGACTCAAATTTTTATAAGTGATTCTACGAGTAATTTTTCCTAGAGCAGCCACTATTTTGCTAAACGAATCATTGGACCTTTCTTTAATCGTGTTTTGAGCATCGATGCTCCTGATATAACAGTTTTTATTATTTGTTTTATGTTTTTTCAGGCTCTATGTTTTGATTCAAATTTTTTGTTTATTTCCTTTATGTTTTCGGATTCCTAGTTGTTTTCTAATAAAGATAGGTCTTTCCGACCTATTTTAAGGTCTTATAAACCTCTTAAGAAGGCACCCACCATATGCTTTTTTTTTTCAAAAAATAAAATCATAAATTCAAGGTTTACATTTGCATTCCTCTTCACTCATTAATCCTTTTGTGTCCTTTTCTTGTGATTTTTATGTTGTCGTTGTCCTATGTATTTTCCACTTGCATTAGTTGGTATTAGAGCCTAACGATCCCAGGTTTTATATTGCTTGTTATGCGCTGCAATTGCATGGATAATTATTTGCGTGTTGTGTGTCATTAAACAACCATGGTAGAAAAAGGTTGTGGAGCAAGACGTGTCCAATGGGAGGATGAGGAGCATCCGTTTCGGGAGCTCATCATGGAGGACATTCAGATACAGATCTCATAGTTGACTCATAGGCTATAAGAGAAAGGGCAATGGAAATAGAACTAGGAGAGCGACCATGGGTCCTTGGCTAGTATTGAAACCAAAGGTGCAATCAGAGAAGACAACCTCATGAAAAGGAAGGGGTCAGATCTGGGGATTTTAGCTTTCACTTTAAAATCCCTGAGTTTACTGGAACTTTACAAGCAAACGAGTTCATAGACTAATTGAATAAAGTCGAGAGGATTTTTTTTTAGTATAAAAAGGTTCTTAAGTTGAAATAAGTTAAATTAATCATATCAGATTGAAAGGTCGGGCATCTACCTAGTGGGAACAATTAAAGAAGACGTAGAAGAAACAAAGAAAATTAAAAATCAATAACTGGGATAAGATGAAGAAAAAGATAAGGGAACACTTCCTTCATTTTGACTATTCCCAAACATTATACTAGAGGCTTCTACTAAGTGTTTCCAAGCATATCAAAATAATAGAAGAGGTGGGCATAGCAATAATTAAAGGGCTACTGTCATACAACCTTGGCCAGCTTAGTAGAATCAATAAACACTTTGGAAACACTTTGATGATAGAGAAGCTTATGGATATGATTGATCTTAAGTATGATGATGATTCAGAAAATGATGGAGAGATTTTGCATGAAGATGGTGGTACTATCCTTGTTAAAGATTGGCGGCGTACTAGTTTCTTATATTCTATATGCATTTTTAAAAGTAAGGTATATATTTTAATCATAGATAATGGTAGCTACAAGAATGTGGTTTTGGAAAAGGTAGTAAAAAAGCTTCAATTAACAATTGAAAATCATTCTAAGCCCTATAAGTTGACATGGATAAACAAAGATAATGAGTTAATTATTGATAAATTTTGTTTTGTGTCCTATTTCATGGGATAAAGATAATTTGATAGTGTTTGGTGTGATGTGATGTTTATGGATGTGTGCTATGTTCTGTTAGGGAGGACATGGTAGTTTGATAAAAAAGTAATGCATGATGATAGAAAAAATGCGTACTCTCAAAACCTAAAGGGGAAACATATAATGTTGGCACCAATGAAAGAAAAGGTAGAAACAAGAACTGAAAAAAGAAAAGAGCTTGTTGTTTTTATCATAGTTTATGGAAGAGATACAGGGTGAATGAGTAGTGTATGCCCTAGTTCCTAGTAGTGGAACAGTTAATGGGGATGATGATGTTGATGACAACCTCAGTAAGGTAAAAGTTGTGCTAATAAAACTTTTAGATTTAATGTCAAATGAATTACCCTAGGGATTGCCTCTTATACGAGACATTCAATGCTAGATTGAATTAATTTCAAGTTCTAGTATCCCAAACAAACCAGCTTATAGACTTAACCTCAAGAAAACCAAAAACTTATAAATATAGGTTGTGGAGTTGTTAGATAAGGGTTACATTCAGCAAAGCATGAGTCAATGTGCAGTCCCAACTCTTCTAGTCCTAAACAAAGTAGTTCATAGCATATGTGTATAGATAGTCGAGCCATCAACCGGATTACAGTGAAGTACAGGTTTCCAATACAATGACTAGATGACATGTTAGATTAGTTGGCAGGTTTCATGTTGTTTTCAAAGATTGATCTCAAGAATTGTTACCATCATATAAAAATCAAGTTAGGAGTAAGTGGAAGACAACCTTCAAAAATCAACAAGGGTTATACGAATGGATGGTTATGATATTTGGTTTGTCCAATGCTTCCAGCACTTTTATGAGGTTCATGCATTAGGTATTGAGGCCATTCGCGGGCAAATTTTTTTTCATTTATTTTGATGATATTATAATTTACAACCCTACTTTGAATTCTTACTTAGAGTATTTACATGTTGCTTGTGAAACCTTAAAGAAGGAGCATTTATATATGAATCGCAAGAAATGTAAGTTCTTCACTGATACTGATACTTCTCTAGGCTTTATTATGTTTGTTAATCGGGTTTGGGCTGATATATCTAAAATTTCTAACATTGTGAAGTGGACGACTCCAAAAGGTGTTCAAGATATTAAGAGCTTTCACAGATTTCCATCTTTCTATAGAAAGTTCATTCGAAGCTTCAGTTCTCTTATTACGCCTATTATGGAGTGTCTGGATGGGCATGCTTTTAGGTAGATAGATAAAGCTAAATCTAGTTTTCAGCTTGTTAAACAGAAAATGATCGAAGCTCATCTACTATCACTTCTAGACTTTGAAAAGTTGTATGAGGTAAATTATGATGTATTTAGGATAGGCATTGAGGGAGTTCTTAGCCAAGATGGGAGGCTTATTACCTATTTCAGTGATAATCTATCTATTTCAAATTACTCCACATATGATTTGGAATTTTATGTTATTTTTTAGAGTCTCAAATATTGATGACATTACTTATTGTAAAAGGAGTTTATTCTCATTATAAATCATGAGGCACTAAAAAATATAAATGGACAACATAAGTTAAGTTAAGTCATCACGCAAAACGGGTTTTGTTTTTGCAAAAGTTTACCTTTTCATTAAGGCATTAGTCAAGCAGCTTAAATAAGGTGGCTAATGCTCTTAATAAATGGGTTGCTCTACTCAATATTATGTGTGCTCAAGTGATAGGGTTTAATGCTTTCAAGGAGCTCTATTTGAGAGATTTATCTTTCAGACATTTATATTGAGTTAATGGATGGAGGCAAACGAGATCACTTTGTATTTATGAATGATTATTTATTTCATAGCTTGCAATTATGTATTCCAGATTGCTCCTTATGAGAGCATATTATTTGTGAGAAGCATTGTAAGGGACACTTTAGGAGAGACAAGACATTGGCCCTAATGTCTGTTGATTATTATTGGCCTAAGCTTTCAGAACATGTATCTAGTTTTGTGAGGAGATATGCTATCTGTCAGAGGTCTAAATGAGCCTTATCAAATGTGATATCTAGTTTTATTATTGTGGACATGTCCTCGAAGATAAAAAAAAATTTAATAGTCCATCAAAAACTATGGATGCATCATGGATATCCCACATTTACTTTAACGAGGTGGTTCATTTACATGGTATTTCTAGATCCATGATTTTGGATAGAGATGTGAAGTTCATGAGTAACTTCTGAAAGATTTTATAGGGTAAGAAGAGGACTCGACTGAAATTTAATAATGCATATCATCCTCAGGCAGATAGGTAGATAAAAGTGAGGAACCGAAGCCTTGGCAACTTGTTGTGGAGTCTAGTGGGAGATATACCAAAATAATAGGATATGACTTTGCCATAGACAAAGTCTTTTAATAACAAATCTCAAAATCAAGTTACCTAATTGAGTTCATTTAATAGGTGCTAAAGTCGATGCATGTTCCTCGTATCAGATGATTAAGCGTTCAAGTTGACAATATGACAGATTATTTACATAATATTTATGAGTAGGACAAGAAGATAATCACTTACGACAATGCTCAATATAAGGCCTTGGGTGATACTCATTGTAAGAGAGTGGTGTTTAATGTTAGTGATCTAGTATGGGCAATCCTTACTCGTGATAAGTTTCTAGTGGGGTGTATAACAAGCTTAAAAAGAGAAAAATTAGCCCTTTATGAGGTGTTGTAGAAAATAAGTGACAATGCTTAAAGATTTCTAATGTCTTTAATGTTAAGCACTTGACACTCTATCTAGAGAAAGAATAGAACTCGAGGATGAGTTCTCTCTAACCTAGGGAGAATGATGTAGCTAATGATCTGACATTACTAGAAAGGGATGTAGCCCAAACAGACTATGTAGATGGCCTGCCATATGCTTTTATGGATAATTGGGACAGGTCTAGGTTTAAGAAAAGATCTAAAATGACTAGGATTGATTAGCTCCTTAAAAGTTACGATAATAGAAGATCCGACCGTTGAATCGGACAAAAAATTTTATAGGTGATTCTGCAGATAATTATTCATATGGTAGCCACTACAATTTTGAATGAGTTATCAGATCTTTCAGAATCATGTTTTGAGTATTGATGCTCTTGATATGCCAATTTTTATTATTTTCCTATGTTTTTTCGGACTCCATGTTTTAATTTGATTTTTTTGTTTATTTACTTAATGTGGATTCATAGTTGTTTCCTAGTGGAGGTAGGATTTTCTAGCCTATTTAAAGGTCTTGTAAATCTATTAAGGAGATAACCACTATATGTTTTATTTTTCAGATAATAAAATTGTGAATTTAGGGTTCACATCTGCAGTTCTTTTTACTCGTTAAACTTTGTGTTTTTTTCCTGTGATTTTTGTATTGTCACTATCCTACATAGTTTTCTTTTGCATCAATTTTTTTTAGTTTCAGAAGGTCTAAAAATAGAAGTCTTCAAATATCCAAACAAACAACTATATATAACCACATAGTTAAAGAGTGTTGTGGTAGTAGAAAGCATTTTCATGAACCTCAGCGAAATAGCATAATAATAATAATAATAATTGCTTGAGTTGGAGTTGATTTTGATTAGTAATTCAATTAATTTAACCAAAGCTTATGTGTCACTTGGATAATTTGGCTTCACCTTTTTTTAAAAAAAAAAAACATGTTACCATCTATTCTTTGCAAACCAAAAAGTTTAGAAACACACGACATATAAAAAACAACTAGTAGATCTTGTGGATGATCAACCACAACAATGTTTTAGAGAAGTACATGTGCTTAACTCATTAAAGTCGACTTTCGTCTCCCTCTTAATGTAAAGTTTATCGAATTTTTTATGTACCAACAAATTAATTTAATATGATTGAAATTATTATATCTAAAATTATTTATATTTATATTGTTTATGTAATATTATTAAGCTAATTGAAAATATTATCAAACTACATTCACAAATCATGAACATTTCAAATATAAAAACATTATATATATATATATATATATATATATATATATATATATATATATATATATAATCTCAACATAAAAAGCATTCCCCTTGCAAATTATATTAAAAACCAATGTTTTTTTCATTGCACTTACAAATTTCAAGTATTCTAACAATTAGAGCATCTCTAACGGGACAGTAGATGCTATCTTGAAAAGTCAAATTAATAAAATGATATTTTAAATAGAATAAATATAGTTTTGTTTTTGTATATGTGCACTTTAATGGTAAAAGTCATTAAAAAAAAGCCATTGTATTTTAATATATTTTATATTAAACTAATTTTCATATAATTATATAACTGATTTAATTAATTTTTATATAATATAATAATGTTATTAATTATGCAATTAATATGAGTAATTTGTACAATTAAATATAAAATTAATGAAGTAATATGAAAGTTAAAAGATATAATTGTAATTTCAAATTTTAAACTTTTAAAATCAAATTTTATTTATATGAATATTTTCAAATTTCAGTTTTATATGATACTGCCAATTTTTTTGTTTTTGAAAACTAAATTCAAAATTGAAACTTTTAATAAAAACCGCAAACATTTCAAATTTTAAAATTTCAAAATTTGGAAAAAACAAATCATCTATAATATGCTCATATTTGAACATTTTTCGTCATCCTTTTCTTCTCTCCAATCTTCATTTTATTTCCTTAAAGTTCATCATGAATCATTCTAATCTTAATTTTTATGATGCTTTTGATTTTAATGATGAACTCCCATGTTCACCTTCCAAGTTTCTGTTGTAGTGGTTGTTAAAGAGTAATCAAATCATCGAGGGTAGAGAATAGAGTCTCTTGGCTCTGTTGTTGGTCACAATATCGTCAATTATAATAGAAAGGAAGGTGAACTGAGGCTATATAATGATTATTTTGCTAAAAATCCTAAATTTAGTGAAAGTTAATCTCGAAGGAGATTTAGGATGAGTCTTTTTCTTCGGATCCACATGTAATGAAAGCTCACAATCCACACTTCAAACAAAGGATATATGACTCTTATTGTTCTTGGATTATCTTGCCTTCAAAGAGTAACTGCAACTCACAGGATACTTGCATATGGTATTCCTGCATATCTTACTAATGATATTGATCAAAATATTTTAAGCCAGTTGCATGAACAAGGGATATTGATTTAAAAAGTATTAAGACGGTCACATGAGCAGGATGGGGACTATGTTAAAAAATCAATGAATTTAACATGTTGTACATGAATATGATTTCAATATGAAGTACAAGATATATAATTGTTATGCCTACAATGCATGATATATGTGCCTATGGGGCATGATATAGAATTGTTATGCTTTCGGGGTGGAATTAAAATGTGGAATTTCAACTGACCGCAATGACGGGACCATCATGTGAAATTGATCACAATGGAAAAAATAAAATATGGAACTTGAATTGTTAGTAATGACAAGACCATTGTGTGAAATTCAATCAACCACAACAACATAATTAAAATGTGGAATTTGAATTGACCAAAACGATAGGACTATTATGTGAAATTAAATTGATCACAATGAAAGAGTTAAAATGTGGGATATGAATTGACTGTAACGACAAGACCGTTATGTGAAATTAAATGGACCAGAACAACAAAATTAAAATGTGGAATTTGAATTGATTACAACTATCAGATCATTGTGTGAAATTGAAATCGATTGCATCAACGGGACAAATATGTGGAATTTAATTCAACCATAATTGCAGGACTAATTTGTAGAATCTAGGCTAACCACAACAACGGGCATATTATGTAAGTGTTAAGTTGGCCTTAACGGAAAGAGTTATTATAAACATGAGTCAGAAGTATTTTAAATTAATAAGAAATTTCGAGTTAGCATATGCTGCGAGTATCAAAATAAATTGATGAATACAAATGATGTAAATTATGATTTATGAATACTAAATGAATCAAATATTCTAGGTGATTAAAGATGGGCTAGATGATTAATGAAATAGAGTAATAAATCTGGACCCCATAAAATATGACAAAAGGCATAACTTGTGAATCCAAATGAATAATTGATAGAGATTGGAATAAAGGTTGGGTTTGGATTGTCAAAAGAAATCAAGGAGTATATAGCTAATATTTGATCACCAACTATGATTATTGAGATGAAACAATGAACTTAAAGATGATGTAGAGTATGATATGTAAATTGATGAGTTATAATGATGTGCTTTGTATGAACTATATATGATGATAGAATTGGAAGGGGTTAATTATAGATATGCAACCGAAATAATATGCAAATTATGAATATTGAAATGGAATAGTGAATACTTGGTCAATGTGCAGTACGAGTTGAGGATATTAAAGTGAGTAATTGGAAATGGTTATTCTCAAGGGAAAAGACATGATTGGAAAATTAAGTTCATGAATTGGATAAATAAATATGATTATTTTTAAGCATAAGCCATCTATAAGGAAATTGTGAATTTAATGAATCCAATAGTTGAATTCAAGCATGAATTAAAGGTATTGAATGGAATAATAAATTAAAAATTTAATTAAAGTATGAATTTGAGGTATGGTATGAGATTAACTAAACACTAAACAAAATTCAAATATGATATAGGAATATTATAATGTATTAATGGATAAGTTTGATATAAAGCATGAGTAATGATCATTGGAATATATATCAATGAATGCATATATGATGTAAATTTCAAGTTAGGAGTATTGAAATAAATCGAGAAATATAATTAACTCAAAGCTCGAGGTTTGTTGTTGTTTGTTATTGTAGGTAAATTAAAGCATAATAAAATTATGGGTAGAGTTCTAGTATAAAGAAAACTCTATTGAAACTTCATTAAAATTAAATAATATAATCTTTCGCTTAAATGAAAAATAAAAGAAATATAAATCTCTCACAAGAAGAACATTTATGCAATGAAAAATGAAAATGATTGAGTATAGGGAAGTTCTTTATAAAAAAAAAAATTCTTTATTTTATACATTTATGATTATTGAAAAAAGTGAAAATTGCATTAAAAAGTTTAAGGTGTTATAATAAATCCATGCAAAAACACAACCAAAACAGCCCGCAGTTCCAGCAAGAAATTAACCTAACGTTCCAAGCAAAATTAACCCAAAAAACAAAACTTTTCCTCTCCAAAAATTAGCAGAAAGTATGCCTCCCGATCCAGCATAAATCATAGCTCATTTTGGCTCAGTTCTGCCTCTAGTTTTAATAGTTCAATTCTGCACGTGACCATCCATACCGCCACTGCACATGCGCCATTCTAGCACCATGTCGCTGCCACGTTCTGCTCCAATGCTTTTGCTAATTCTAGCTGCTTCAGAAGGTCAAGTTCAAATCTCATGTGTTGGTTCATTCTTGTTATTAAATTACAATAGGTGTTTGAATTCATGTTGATTAATTTGCGATATATGATTGATTTTTTCTTCTTTTTTCTTGCGACATGTGTATGATTGCTCTTATGTTAGGTCATATTTGTTTGTGTTAATTTTATTGAGTTGAATGATTTGTAATGTACAGCCCATCTTTCCAAATGTAAGGATATATGAGTCTTACGTTTTAATCGTGTATCATATAGGTTTCTTTGTATAATGTCAATTGATCATTGTTGTTTGGGAATGTTATAATCCTTAAAAAGATTCTGTATTTAAGAAGTTGAGTTTTTTTTATATAAAAAATTAATTATAATAAATATAACCTTGTCTTCTTAAAAAATATGTAAATAAAAAAAATTTCATTTTATTTTAATAAAAAAATCAACTCGTAAGTGATATAATCCTTAAAAATATTATATTCTAGAGAAGTTGAAACCATGTGATGTTTAAAAGAAAATATAAAGTTTTTTTATTGAAGAATTGACTCAAGTATATTAAAATCTCATGAATTTGAAACTTTATTTTTTAAAAATAAAAAATACAAATTGTGTAATCAAAAGAAATAGGACAGAACCCAATCTGTCATTTATCATTCTTCTAGATCTCGCGTTCATATTCTAAAAATAAGGATTAGACCCTATTACTAGACGTGGATCCTAAATCAATATCTTATGTCTTAGAAACTTTTTACTTCCAACAATAAACACAAGCATCTAATTTAGATAAATTCTTAGCATGTAAGGACAATAGGTATATTTTTATTAATAAAAACAAACAAGTAGCTTACCTCAATAGGATGTTTTAGAGTGATTTTAATTTTCCCTTTAATATAATCAAGCCCTTACCTAAAGCCTATAAAAGACTAGTTTAGGTTCCTAATTATCAAAAAAAATGGTGGCAACTCCTTTTCTCATTTTACCTCCTTTTATTAATTAGTTCATCGAGATATCCCCTACGACAATAATCGTTAAAGTAGTGTCAAAGCATTGTGTATGGAGACGTGGCATGGAGATGTGAAGATTTTATTGAAGATATAAATATATACATATTTCATTATGGATATGGAGAATTTCTTTGGGAAACAACACTGTTTTAACTAAAAAGCTCAAAAGATTTTATCATGCAAGTAAAGATACAATTTTTAAAAATCATTTAATCTCAAGTAATGCATCGTAGGGATATTTTCTTATTTGTTTAGGTTGTATTTCCTTACTTATAAATTGTTGGAGGTGATCTATAGCGATCAATAATTTTATCTTTTTTTCAAAACATGACATTCCTAGTACTATGACCATTATCATGGTGGAAGAAACAAAATTTATTAAGGTTCTTTATATTCATGCCACTCTTCATAGGAGATGAGTATCGCATAAATTATTCTTTCTTAATAGAAAATGATACCTAAACCCTTATGTTGATAAAAAAAAAAATGGTTATAAAATCAGGGAACATCTTCATCACAAATGGATCTATGGATCTATCAGGGAACATCTTCATCACAAATGGATCTATTGTGTTCCTTTTAAATGCTTTAGGGCTCCTAGGAAATCAATGGTGGTTAGGAGATTCTTCTCTTTATGGATGGAAACATGGGTGTTCTTGTTTGGTTATGTTTGTTTTTTCTACTCAAATATGGTTTTCAATCACCTATTTCATATTAAAGAAAGCTCAATCAAGGAGATTATATAATTATTCTCAGAAAAAGTAGTTATAGACCTCACTAATCAAGGCTTCAATATTAATGAATTTGAGTAAACTTCTCACGTTGAGCATTCTTTCTTAATACCTTTAGAGATATACTTTAATACTCTAATATTTTCATTGTGTGATAATGAAGAGCTTAATGATACTTTTTTTAGCTGGTATAATTTTACTGAAATGAGAGATGAGTTTGGCGCTAAGATTATGAAAGTTAAGGATGAAGCCAGACTCTAATCTATGGTACCAAGTCCAAATAAATCCATGAAATATTGTCATAAAGACTTTGCACGCAATGTTATTGTCTTATGTTATAAACTCTATAATGCTTCACACTTTTTATATGCACTCTCTTAAGCTTGTAAGACTATGGTTTTTGTCTAAGTTAGCTTTTACGAAGATTTAATCTTTGGAGAGATGAGTATATAGCATTTAATGACAAAGTAGAGAATCTCTTACATGGTGAAAACAATGTTCATTCTTAGAAGCTCATGCAATTATTAATCTTGTCTCCTATCTAGGTGTTTTTCTATGAGGAGCATGCAAATGAAATTCATAGGGAAATTGATAGCAATAGCCACCTCTATGGCTAGGACTTATTAAGGAGTGCTCTTCATAGCAGGAGAAACTTCTTCAAAGAATTAGCATACAAGTGTTATTGTACCTACTTGTTTCCACGTTGTTCTTCTCTATCCCTTCAAGAAACTAGAGTCATCTTTCCAAATCTATTGTTGTATAGCTAAAACAATACTAATGAGCACTTTCACTTCATGAGAGAGCCGGTGAAGATCTAGAGTACTTGTGGTGGGGAGGTTAATTTATCTTTCATGTCTTAGATTTTCTAAGTCGTCGGCCATGAAAATAACTTTTTGGTGATAGGTGTGAACGAAAATGAACTAACTTTTGTTCAAGTTCTCACAAACAGCCCCACGGATGAAGTTGTGAAGACTTCAAACTAGATTGGACTTTTCATGGTTACATCTTGGGCTTATAAAGTGGTTGGGATTGACATGGTTGACAAGCTGATGTGATGATGGACTTGTCCACTACTTAGAGTGACTAGACTTGACCACTGGTTTAGTGGGTTGACAGGGTGACTTCCTCACTCACCTACAAAAACATGTTCTCTATTAGAATAGGAGGGCTATTTGATCCTTAAACTAGTAAATGTAGGAGAAGAGAAGTATGTTGAGCATGAAAATAATAGAGAAGATTAGTAGTGTAATAAGTGAGCAAGATGATCTATTTTATGTGCGGAGTCTTGTTGTGTTGACTTATTTTTGAGTTGTGTCGTTGCTTATGTTAACTTACCCATTGACCCGAGGTATTTATATACTCTAGTCACATGAGTTTACCTTGAAGATAGTGAAGAAATGATAGAGAGTTACCTCGTGATAAGTAGAGAAAAATAAGTTAATGGTTACTATATCATTAATGGAGAGATTAGTGCTATTCATTGGTTATAATGCCTTGTTGTGCCATTGATGGAGAGATTGATGATTGGCAGATACCCTTTGAGATAACATATTGGAAGAAAACATTGAAAGAAATATTTCTATAAAAGCATAAGGTTAGCTTGTCCCAAACTTACATTGACATAATTTACAAGAAAAAAAAACACATGGCAAAAAAAAAAAGGATCTTGTAGTTGAACAACACCAAGATGTATTGATTCCCAAGTTAATACTTAGATAGATGATTGATTGAGTAATAACAAGTGGGCATTTAAAAAGATAATCGGGTGGCCTGTGCTTTTCCTCTTTTCTTTCCTTGAATATTTTCGTGCTTATTGTTTAAAAAACAAAACATAATAATAATAAAAAAAAAAATTGTGTAATAATTTTTCCATCTCTTGAAAGTTTTTCTCATCTCAGCAAATCTACCTTAAAATTAAAATGCAAGAACTAGACTTTACTTTTATTTGACAAATCAATTGGTACCCTAAAACCAGCTCAAGTGAAAAGATTCATAAGAAATTACATTTTCAAAAATCGGTCACTATTCACTTGACAAAAAGATCAACTCTTAAGAGCTAGCAAGTCCATGGACTCAATGGCAAATCATAATGGAGCGAGGGTCGGAATCATAGTTTTAAGAGTGTGGCTAAAATTACATGCAATTGGAGATTTGGAATCTCTTAGGGACCTCTTCCTCTCAATTTGAACTCTTCCATGATTGAGAATGCGGCACCTTGCAAGGAAAAAAGTGAAGCGTGATGACCCAAGGGAGAGATTTTTCTATATACTTCTCCAAGTATGATATAAATATGACAAACTTGCCCTTACAATGTATACAAAGGAGTCCTCATCAAATTGATAGTTGGACACCCCACCAATTGTCCTACACACCAATGTTTCTCCTCCTTATCCCACGCACCCTTTCTTTTCCCAGCAGAACCCCATAACTAGAGGGGGGATGGATCATAATGCATCCATTGGCATGCTTTTTATCACCATATCATACCATATATTGACCTAAAAGAATTGTGGAGCAAACACACTATGGCAAGCGTAGGTACTTGGACGAGAGATGAAGAGAAAACTTTTGAGAATGCAATAGCGATGCATTGGATTGATGAGGATTCAAATGAGCAATGGGAAAAGATTGCTTCAATGGTGCCTAGCAAAAGTCTTGAAGAGTTGAAACGACACTACAAAATACTAGTAGAAGATGTTTGTGCTATAGAGGCAGGAAACGTACCAATACCAAATTATGAAGGAGAGGAAGCCGCATCTTCAACTAAGGATCTTCATGGACTTTCTGGGACGATGACTACCGTTAAGGAATTGAATTGTGCTTATGGAAGTGGGTTTGTGGGGTTAGGTCATGAGTCATCCGGACATGGAGGCAAAGGAGCATCAAGATCAGAACAAGAAAGAAAGAAAGGTATTCCATGGACAGAAGAAGAGCATAGGTACTTCTATCTACTTTCCCTTCGGATTATATTTAAACTCTCCTTCATGTTATGGTAATTACCAATATAAACGAACAAAGTTGATTAGTTTAATGTAGCAGACAGTGACTGCTTTTGTTGTAGCAGTTCATTGGTTGGTTGCAAACTTTAAGTGGAACTAGAATCTTGTGTTTCTTCGCAAACCACAAGTTAATTTTGTACAAGGTTTTTTTTTTTTTTTTTTGAATAATTAGTTCGGCACTGGCCTAATCTCCCTCTCTCATTTCTTTTCCCTGCAGGTTATTTCTACTTGGTCTTGACAAGTTCGGCAAAGGAGATTGGAGAAGCATATCAAGAAACTTTGTCATATCAAGAACACCAACGCAAGTGGCAAGCCATGCTCAAAAATACTTCATCCGATTGAACTCAATGAATAGAGATAGGAGGAGGTCTAGCATCCATGATATTACAAGTTTGAACAACGGAGATGTGTCTTCTCATCAAGCACCAATTACTGGTCAACAAGTGAACACAAGCCCTGCTGGTCCCGCTCCTGCTATGGGACCGCCAGTGAAGCATAGGACACAAGCCCATATGCCTGGTTTAGCCATGTATGGCCCGCCGCTTGGACACCCAGGTGCCCCTCCTCCAGGTCACATGGCATCGGCTGTTGGAACTCCGGTCATGCTTCCCCCACCTGGACACCATCCCCACCCTCCCTACGTGGTTCCTGTTGCTTACCCAACGGCACCACCAAAAACAATGCATCAATAAGGATCTCACTTCCCCCAAATTTCACCAGAAGACTGAAGGATTTTGAACGAAGGAGGGGTGTTGCTAAGAGGACTTTTCTTTTCCTGGCTGGGTACTGAAAATGAAGATTCATTCATCAAGAACATGATCAACAAGATGTAAGGTACCTGATATTAGATGTAAGGTATCAGGGACTCAGCATTTTTTATCATTGAAATTTTGTATTCTATGCTAATCATAACTGCTTAATTTATCAAACATTTCAACAAGAACAGTGATGACTGCTCTGATACTCGGTATTTCTTCTGTCAAATTATCTCCCTGCTGCCTCTAGAAAAATTACAAAATAATGAGAAATCCATCTGAAAAACCGAGATGGATTTTGAAGCACAATTGATTGGTTGTCCAACTTCAACATGAGAAAAACAAGGCATTTTTAAAGTACTTTCCAAGGATCTCCGTTTAACAGATTATTTTGTACTTAAATTAGCGGGCCACTAAACCCTATAATACGTTAATTAGTTGTATTGTTTTATATTTTTTCAATTAGTTTTCATTTTCATACCCACCGGATTTTGAAAATAGCTACGCTACTTCGTATTTAATGAAATTGCTATTTCATGACCCAATTTTTTTTATTTTTTTTTTAAAGAGCTTCATATAAAAACTGGGGGCTTCAGCACATTTTGATCATTTATCAACAAAAAGAGAAACAAATGAAGGGACAGCAATTTGTTTAAAAAACAGAAGGGGGCCAGAAGGGGCGGAAACGAAACTCACTTTTCAGAGGCTTTAGAGCAACGCAGCAAGCACAAATACTACCACTAAGGTGTAGCAGTCATACAGAACTAGAAGTTACTGATATACAAAATTTCAGACTACCACTACGATGAATGAAGAGAAGGTTTCCCCTTTGATTTTACATGAAGACGCCTAACAAGGATATGATACAACAGCCTCTTTCTTCCCCACTTCCACCATATGGGTGGTTCTGTCCTCTGCCGCTTTTTTATTTGTTTTCCTGCAGGTATTGAGAGTAGTGAAAACACAAACGGAAAATCTCTAAACATCTTTCCGAGTTAAAATTTGACTACAAAGTAGAGAGAAGGGCATTGTAGATCTGAACCATCAAAAATTGAATAAACTGAAAGACAGCAAGCAGGAATTTCTCACTTGTATTGCAGTATGCTCCCCATTGGGATTGCAATTTTGCATAGCTAGATCCAAGGGATGGCCAGAAGTTCATTTGAATCTTCATGACTTCCAGAACAGTTTGAAGACCAGCTCTGGAAGGTGCAATGTTTCCCAATTCATATCCAGGACCTTCACCCAGCAATACCTTTTCAACAAATGCCCAGTCAGTGAAGTAATTAGATTTTACACAACAAAGGTCAGTTTGAAGACCCTAGAGTCTGATCATTTTAGGAGGTTAGCAGGTACGACTTGGACTTGGCTGCCATGGTATCGCCACCCCTATATCTTTTTTTAACAATTTCAATCATGTAACTTCTTCATGGTACATGCAGAGTTATGGAAAGTAAATTTCGATTCATATATAGGTCTACCATCCAAATTTAAATGTTTTTATCTATGACGAGTTTATGTGATTTCAGGTACTTGAATATTCACCTTGATCACTGAGGTGGCAGAAGATGATATTGAGCGTAGATTGTATCTGCAACAGATGAAATTATTTTCATGTGAACTCAGTTGACATGAGATAATTATAATAAAGTTAAAGAGTCAACTAGTAGACAAACCCGCCCTCTAGAATAACAAGCAACTTTCCACCAGTAAGAGTATACAACATATCTGTCATTCGTGAATAGCCAGCAGGAGTTACCTACAAAAATATCATTGCTGTGTCAATGTGACGAACTATCAAGAATAAAAGAAGCATAGAAGTAGATATGGTATTCATGGAACATCAAAAGAAAAAATGGCAAGAAAGTCGATAATTTTGGATGGATAGAGCTCCTTCAGTTCTTTGCAAGCAATTAATCCATCAATAGACTATTTTACAACACGATGAAAATTACCAAATAGCTCAGTAGAAATAGTATATATTGTGAAATGAGAAGACAAGAAACAATTGCAAACAGTTCAGTCAAAAAGCAAAATCCTTACATCACAGCATCCTAGAGGATCCCCCCTTGCAGCATCAAATCCAGCTGATATGATGGTGAAATCTGGAGCAAACTCAGTGGCTGCAATCATGTTGTTCAAGCATCATTGAATGTTTTAGGCATGAAAGACAAGCACTTGTTATGAGAAACAAATCGACTGCAAACCATACAAAACACTGGAACAAAGACAAGATGGTAAACATTCCATGGAAAGATATAACAAAGCTTCATTCACAAACGCATAACAAATACTTAACTGTAGTTTCCTACACAGGTAACAAGAAATATTAGTAAGCATTAAAAAATCACCTCAGCAAAGAGCATCCTGCACCTAAGCATGCCTATGGCAAACCAACACGACACTTGAAATTAATACACAAACAGCACAATAGCACACGGTTTTAGAAGAAACATTTACAACCTCAAGTTTTCCTTACCAATCTAGCTACTTTATGCCAGATCAGCAGTCCATACTATATCTTCATCACTCAAGGGCTAAATTACATAATAGAGTACTGATTATAGCCAGACAATTGATGCACTCTCTTTTAAATATTTTTAAAATAAAAAAGAGCACAAGCAAAAGAACCCACTTCCACATAGAAGCAGATTTCAATATTTAGCATGCAAAATCCATTAATATTTTACAAAACAAGCAGTCTTTCCCAAACCTGGTTCCTCCAAGGAAAAACTAGAACTATATACACAATTGCCAAAGTTCAGACTGCAGACAATCCCTTGCTAAATTTAATTCACATTTATGAAATAACAAAGAGATCAACCTATAGGTAGCACAAGGTTTTGAAAAGCAAAAATATAATCATTATCACCAACTCCACCACGACTCCAGGGAATATTTACACAGGATCCTTCTGCACCATTTCTACCAACCTGCAAAAACATCCATGAACATTTACCACACTCGAAGTAAGATGCTAAAAATTAATAGAGCATATATATGAAGATATATAGGTCAATGATAATTACACAGCATGTAAAACCAAATTAACCAGAAGAGAAAAATACTAGTAGGATAAAATGTATCATCCTAAAAGTGTCCCAATTTTAGATGCAGCTTTGCAGATACACCGAGCTTGCACATTAGGATGTAATAATATTACTTTGCATAAATTTTTTCCCTTCTCTTTTCATTACATTTTTTTTCAGTCAATCTTAGCCATTTCCTTTTCATTTTTTTTAACAAATGTTTATATATATATATATATATATAAAGAGAGAGAGAGAGAGAGAGATGAAAGGGTAATGAAGACAATGTACTAGGCCTCATGGGAGCTCCACGTCTTGCAGCTCTCCTTGAGGCCTGTGTAGCCTCATTTAGAGCCTCATGTAAAAGGTGACCTTGGTAAGGAGATGGCAAAGCACCATTGATGGTAATGTCACTAACTGGCAGGAAACTAGTCATTTTTCTCCACTTCATGTCCAAAGCTAAAAAAAAAAAAGATGCACACAGGCACACTGCGACAAATTATATAATTTAACACAATAAAATCCTCGACACTGAATACCGGAGAAATCACAATTAACCTGCTCTATTACTAACACAACCAAGATTTGCTGTGTATTAACCCAAACCAAAATTTTGAATGTTAGTGCCAACCTTCCTGTCCCATGAAATATTCTGAGACTATGATGGGAACAAAATGAACAGAGGTACAGGCCTGTTCTCTAATTTCCTGAGTTTCAAATGCTAACAGCGATCCTTTTACATACCCATATTCTTTCAGCTCCAAAGTAGTTTAAGCTTTGGCTTCAGAAATATCTAACATAACAATATCTGGTGAAAAGATCAATTTAAAAACCTCTTCTAATGAAACTCAGTGAATTTTCTTCTACACTTGACCACCTGTACTGTTCAGACCTGTTACTTCCTATAAACTAGACAATATGCATCATCTTTAAATAATTTCCTCAAGCAGTAGCATATCATTCAGAGCTCAAAAATAATAATTCACCTCAAGGAAAAAGAGCAAAAACATGTGCATTACTTTTACAAAGAGTAACATAAATTGTATCTAACTGCACAAATCAAACACACTATATCTTCCCTCTCTATCTTAATGCTAAACATCCTCAGTGTGAATTATAACACATCATTGACAGAGCTATCATTTTAGGAAATGGATTATTGAACTCTCAACTAAGGATAGGTCCGACTACAATAAGAACAACCATTCTCAAAAACAGAAACAAAAACAAAGACAAACAAAAAAAGAAGAAACCAAATCACAGTGATAATAAAAGCAATAGTACTAATAAAATAACAACTGAATAACAATATCCAGTAGCAGGGGATAATCTTTAATTCATTGGAGATGACATATGAAATATTTCAATAAATGCACGTCTCCATTATCAGTTCATGAAAACTTTTCATTGAAAAGCTCGATAAACAAAGTTGTATTTCCCTACACATTCAATCAGTTAATATGTCCAGCTCAATGAATTCAGTTTCTTGGATCATAGAGTCATTCCCTTCAAATGAACTCGTAGTAGGGTACAGCAGGGAAAAAGACAGGCAAATTTCAATTCTTGGATATACAGAGGTAGTAAGAGAATGGTTTATGTGTCCCACTATAGATTCCTTTTAGTTAAATTAGGAGCCTTCATCCTCCTTTTAAGAAGTAAAGCAAATGGTGTGATGAGTCAAATACCTCATTAGCAGAGCCAGTGCCAGGATAGAACTTTCCCCCCTCATGTCTATGCAAAGATATGTATAAAACCTATAGATATATGCAAGTCAATCAACAAAAGCACTTAACACAAAAACAAAAGGAATAAAAAAAACCATTAAATGCAGAAAAGGAGAGAAGATATCCAGAGCATGCTTAGAATGCTTAAATTGTGCCTTATAACAGACTGCTCTGCATTACTGAAGGAAATCTCTTTAATACTTCAAAATTCTCTATACTAGGTGTTTCCATTGCCTAATTCTAAAACATTGCCAAAAGTATAGGCACTAGAATTACCTCATTTTACTCCATTTCAAAAACAAATTGATGGGGTTGATAAAAAGACAACAGGAAAACGAATTGCAAATCAGCTTCTAACACTATAAAGTGCGTAGCTCATTCATTAGGATAGGTATGGAAATTTTTACTTTCAGTTTTGAGAAAAGGAACATATTTGATCTCCTTTAGTATTATTTGGATAACAAAACATATTGTACAGCTCACCGATTTGTTCTGATCAAATATTTCTTGTGTGCCATTTCCATGATGGACATCCTGCAAGAATCATTGTAGAAGTATAAAAAAAGAAGAAAAAATTCAGCTTACTGGTCAAAAGCAAAGAACAAAGACTGGCAACAAAAAGCATCAAAAGCTGTCAGCAAATTAAAAAAAAAAGTATCAAGTGCAGTCAACAAGGACATTACCCAATCAACTATAAGCACCTTCTTGGCACCAGCAGCCTGAGCAGCTAACGCAGCAACTGCAGCATTATTATGAAGACAGAATCCCATTGCCTCTCTTACACCAGCATGATGGCCAGGAGGCCGAACCTAATTGATATTAAATATCATTAAGAACATAATATAGACAGTTCCTCCACCCCTTGACAATACCAACAAAATTACATAACATGCAATCAGACATACCATAGCAAAACCATTTTTCACCCGTCCTGAGAAAATTGTTGAAGCAAGATCAGCACACAATCCTGCCGCAAGCCTAGCAGCACATGCTGAATGCTCATTAGCATATGTGTCAGGAGTGAAATAACTGCCAACAAACCAACCAATTAATACCAACAAGTTCAATGAAAATGGTGCCTTTAACAACATACCAATCAAGGAATGTGAAAGTGTGACCCAAGAGGGTAAATTATTAAACAAAAACACCTTTCTGATGACATTTAGACAGAAAACTTAAGCAAGAGAGGGGAAGCAGAAAAAGAAAAGGAAGAAGGAAAGAAAGGGAAATGAAAACAAAATATCCTAAAAGCTCAAACCTTTTAAGGGTAAAATCAGAAATAATCCATAAACCAAAGAGCAAACAAGCCTGAACAAAAATATAGGCCTAGGACAGGTATGAAATCTTCAAAAGCTAAATTTATACAATTGATTGAGACATCTCAACTCCTTAAAGATCAAATTACCCTCCAAATAAACCATGTAAAAGGCCATTTAAACCCCCATCAAAAAACCAAAATTTGACACCCCCCTAGCTTACAATTCCTTGCACACATCCAATCAGCGATGTCTTTACAGCATTACAGTAGACCCCAATAGTGAGAAATTAGGACAGCATTGCAAGGGCACACAAGAGTGCAGAAACACATGCACCTGTACAGCATAGACATACCTGGAGAAAATATGGCTTGTGAGTTCTACATCTTGAATGTGTTCCAACGAATGCACCTAGAATATCAAATGACCTCATCAAAGACATTATCATTGCTTTCATGATTACCCAACACATCTCAGACAATAAACCTATTAGACAAACACATGGATATCATTAGCACTCGATAATGCTTATCACTCACCATTTGAAGTTCTTCTCGGGTAATCTCTCTTGCAGAAATTGGGTAGCATCTTCCAGGAAATAACCCTGCATACATTAGTGATTGTTGTCAAGTTGCTGATAGATAATAAAGGGAATGCCAAAACTATTAGACAATCCGTTGATTATCCAATAAAAGTTCAGTGATTATATGGAACAAAGGAAGACAAACAGGAACTAATATTTCATTACTTAAGACTTTTATTGTGTATGATTATTTAGAATTATTTAGGAATACTAGTACTCATTATCTAGCAGTTAAAATAGGAATTTAGCTATTTTAGTTTTATTATCAAGACTATTTATAAGAGGGAAAAACGTATGTACCAGCAGTTGCAAGGCTAGCAGCAATAGCTCGAAGGCGATCAGATCGTTCTGGGTGGGGATGTGACTTCATTTGGACCTGCTTTGGACATAGCGATCACCAAGAATAATTAACTAAATTAAGTGATCAGGAAGAAAAGAAATTCCCATCAACTTCCCTTACAATATCACAGACAGGTAAATGACACATGACCATCCATGAAAAATTACAATGCATCAAAGTCAAATTCAAAATCTATGTTTTAAACTGTGAAATTAGATACTATTGCCACTACATAAATTATTTTTGATGTTATATGGCTGGTTCACAATGTCACAACCTTTGGCAAGGGCAGCAATCCAACCAGAAATCACTAGATTTCCATCACTCCCTCAGCGAGAAACAATTTCCATGTCTCTACCATTTACATCTTGCTGAATTGTCCTATTAGCCAATATATGTTTGAAAGTAATCCACAAATCCATGCCTTAAATTACACCTAAATGGTTGCAATTGCAGACAAGGATGGCAATTCTTTTTCCTAAGTTTACTCTTGCCAATGGAATCAAATTGAAAATGCAATTTTAATCATCACCAGTAATAAGAGCATTGAGGTCAAGCATTGAGTATTGGTGGAAAGGAGCAGAAGCAAGTATATATGGTATTTCATCCCAAAAACTGTGTATGCATATAATTTTGTGTTCGCATAGGTTTAAATGCATACAAACTCCTTTACTTTACGATGCCATCAATGAGAGAATTTTAAAGATCTAGTTATCGAACTGTTTTTGAATATTTTGATATTTTCTGTAAAACTAGTCTATTTAAGAATTTGTCTTATTTAGAAATCTAAGCTTATTTAGGAGCTCTATTATTAAGCTTATTTAGGAACTAAAAATTATTAATCAGGTGCTTTCTATTAGCTTTGGTTTCCTTTCCTTATTTGCTTTTATATTTCCTTCTTAGTTTAGGACTATTAGTGATGTTGGTGCCTATAAAAGGAGCACCTTATTCTATGTAACCATAGGACTTCAAATGATGGAGCTATGAGCGCTTTTGTTTAGTTTACAGCTGCAGCCTTGTGTCCGATTTTCCCCTCCTCTTTCCTAAAAGCACTCTTTTCTTCTTCCTTTCTTCCATTTCTTTCTTCCTACAATAGGGTTACTATTCAAAGGAATAGTAACCATAACAAATCCTCCTAAAAATACACATCCTTAACCAATCCCAATTCCACATGCAAAAACCCCTAACCCTAATTCCCACCTAAAATCCCTAATTCTCCAAACCTAGCTCACCACAAACTGTTTGTGAGGAATTAATCCAAAGTTTTCTTACATCACTTCGGAAAAGCATGCCTTTGCTCCAGTCCTTTCAACTACTCAAATGGCACCATTTTTTAAAGTTCCCATGTAATTATACCTTCGAGAGCCAGAACAAACAAACCATTTTGGGACGCACTATAATCAAGAGAGGGAAAAACATGGAGTGGAATAACTAAATCAATTACAGAAGTGATAATATGGCAAACACAATGGAGTTGACAATAAAAAATATTGGCAAGGGTATCACTTGGAAACTACCCCCTAACAACCCCCTTTTCCCATACAACTAGGAAGTGAAGAGGGAAAGAATAAAGGCACCATACCTCTGAGTGTAGCAACATCCTCTCATCAAAACCAATTGCTGTCAAACTGTTGGAGGCTGAAAGTTGTGAGTGCATCTCTGCATTGATAAGGGTAAACATTATGGTAGTAGTCACAGATTAACACCAGACAATAAACCCCTCACATAAAAGTTGATATATTAGGCTATTAAATGGAGAACCTTTAAAGGTGAGGATGAAGTCACCAAATTGAAACTTAATGAACCACTTGATGTTTTCATCATTAAGGACATCATTCAAAAGTTAACAGATATTTTATGTTCCTTTAGATCCCCTGAAACTATAGAGGAGTCTGTCCAATATGTATAGTTAATTAGCTGCTACACATTAGGAGATGTGGACCAATCTGTGCAGTTAATAAGCATAAATACTAACAAGGACCACTAACCAGGAAAATAAATAAGAATTATGATAAATCAAATGCATAAATGATTAAAAAAACAAAACAAAGGAACAGCAGACAACAACTTGTCGATTATGACCAACAGTTTACTCCAAGCCTTAACAGATGTTCAGAATCATTCATTAATTCATACTCCAGAAACTAGAGAGAAGTCTATCGAACATTTATAGTTACCTAATAATATAATACCTGTTTGGAGACCTGGACCAGCTTATAGAATTCCTAATCCTATTCCCATATACTAACAAGTTCCACTAACAGGTAGTATATATATATATATATAGCAAGTATGATCAATCGAATGCACACAAAACTGGAGGAACAATACAATATGATCAATTATTGAAACATGTATCAACAGGCTTAATGGTTCATGGAACTGAATTTGGAGGGGAAAAAAATTCCAGTTTTTAAAGACAACTGTAAGATAGAATTTCCAACTCTGCACCCAAGCTATTCAAGTTTCATGTTATGACCACTTCTATACAAATGAACGAGTAGTATGCATGGTTTTGCATATTGAATAAAGCCCTCCATCAAATTATGATTACAAGTACTTTGATCTACAGGCTGAAAATTCAAACACGTTATACCCATGTGGTAACTTTAGTTATCTACCAAGAAAATAGTTTGATAACAGAAGGCAATGAGGTCAATGCTTTACGATCAGTGTTGGTTCAGGTGAACATACTAATTAATAACTACCAGGTGCTGGCTTGCAGTGTACACATGATCAAGTTATATGACAACATTTTGAGGAGTAAGTGCCATAATCTCACACAAATTGGTTTATATGGAATATTATAACACATATAACTTCAACAAATTATCTTCTTCCTAAAAACTTTAATCATTTGTCAAGTTTCTACTACTTACCACTATATTCAGTGTTGGTTACCAAATGAAATTTAATCATCGTTCATGATTGAAAGAAGAAAATGATGGGGAGAAGAGAAGAGGGGGCGATAAGAAAATATTGGTAGTAGTAGCTGTTAGCTATGAAAAACAGATACATGTAATCACCTTTGTTTTTTCCTTTCATTTCTGACTCAACCTCACTGCAACCTGCGTCTTGTGATGAAGGAGATGCAAAGCACCCCAGCCTCAAAATACCAGAATCTTTATGTTCACCACATAACTGCATAGAATTGATTGTGCAAGTCATCCACACACATACCATATCACATAAATATGTTGATGCGGATATTGATTCTAGTGTCAGCAATGCATAATGCACCACCAAAAGATGACATGAAACATACATCACAGATGACACCATCGCCAAGATTAACCATGGTGCAGTTGACGCAAAACCACTTTATAAGCTCTACATGCTTTTGCACGGGCTCCCAGTCACTGTCGTCTTCATCGTCTTCATCAAAGAAACCTCTGTTGTCATGAATGTCCTGAAATGTCAAGTCTCCCTGTCTAGCCTTTTTCTTCAAAAGAAAAAACAAATCACATTACTACTTTTCAAGTTGACATGTTATTAAAGCTAAAATAACCATCTCATGCACTAATAAATCCCCAATATGTTAAGTCATTAATGGGTTCAGCTTACACATACAAAAACAGGTTCTATGTCACCGTCTAAGTTGCCATCTACATCTCCCGTATTCATCATTAAATCATAATCTTCACCACTTGAACTAGTTCCAGCTCGATTAGAACCCATGTTTTCATGTTTGCCATTCATACCATTACTGGAAAGACCACGCCTTTCTTTGTGAACACTCTTCTGAGCCTCCCCATTTGCTAAACGACCTGTTTTAATTGTTTCAGAACCCATATTGCCTCCAAGATTCGAATAAATATTTTCTGCATTTTCATCAAAATCAAATTCACAAAGCTAATAGCAAAAACACGACGACTAAGCATCAAAATGTAAAGTGATAAACTGCAACATGAAAAGGCAACAAGGATTAATTTATATAAATATTTCAGCAACATTACGAAATAAAATAACAATAACTGGTCTTATTTCTTTCCAAATAATTCTAAAATTAAAGAGTAAGATAACCACACACACAAAAAAAATCACCATCATCATCATCTTCAAACTATAAAAGGCCACCATTCCAACTATAATATGATATGGTTACAGAGGAATGGAAAAAGAAAATTCAAAAACTAAACTTCTATTTATTACTGGGTGTACAAGCTCTAAAATCACGAAAAATACAAATCTAAACTTCGAACCCTAGAATCTCACAGTGGCTGCTTGTCAGATTCTCACCGGTAAAGAATGCGAAAATCGAGAGAGAGAGAGAGAGAGTTAAATCAATAATGGAGGGGAAAGAAAACCCTAAAAGAATGCAATACTTCTTTAGGGCTAACAATTTAAAGTAGTAGTAGTAGTAGAAGAAGAAGAAGAAGAAGAAGAAGGTATTGATTTAATTAGTCGATTTACCTGAAACTGCAAAAACAACAAAATGAAGAAAGCGAAATCGATTTTGACTTTCACTATTATCTTACTAGTGCTGTTGTTTTTGCTTTGGGAATCACGATCTATTCTTTTTCGTTTCAATTTCAAGTTTCATCTTTGCAAGCGGGTCACCCCATTCGGGTCGGGTCAACTCAATTCGGGCTTTTACTTAATTTTTCTCGTGGCCCATTAGGCTTGATAATATTTTAATTTGACTGTAATTAATCCTTTAATTTATCACCACAGATTAATTAATCCTTAAAATCAATTAATTTTTTAACTAGCATTGACAATCCTTTTTTTAATTATATTTCATTCCAAACAATGCTTTCTTTTGTCTTCAATCTTTTCTATTAACAAAAAGTAAGCATTTTGTTTTTGTTATGGAAATGATAAATTGTAGTTTTGGAATATTTCATCATTTATGTTCTGAGATTTATAATGTGCATGTATAATTGTAAAGATAAATTAATTTAAAATTATAGATTACAAATATAATATTAAACATCTAAATATAATTTCAAAATTTAATATATGTATTTTACTCCATTTTTAATTAAAAGATCAAGGTTGTTAGAAAAGAAAAAAGAACCCCTCGCACTTGATGTGACTTGATAATTGTGCTTGCTTATAGTCATTTGGATAAATGGTTAATTATGAATTTAATTGAAGTGTTTGTTCCTTTAGATTTGGTTGTTTATCTTTAATTTTTTTTTTCAATTTGATCCTTAAAGGTTATGATGTTTTTATCATACAATTTCTATTATTATTTTCTTCGGATTGCATGCTATCACACATCAACAGTATTGTTTGAGGTTAAATAACAGGTAAATTTTACATTATATAATTTTTAATTTTGTTAATAAAATTAAAAGAATAGAGACCAAGACTAAAATTGACAAAATTAACACCTTTTTCCCATGTATGTTATTCAAGAGACGAGCAAATTTATACTTTAATTCTTTAATTAAAATTTTTTTACATTTTTTTCCTTCTATATTTATATTTTTTTGTTTATGTACTAAACTTTATTTTTTATGTTTCAAACCATGAATCTTAAAAGAGAAAGTGCTAGATTTATTTCATTCTATAACCACATATAAACCGACCATTTAATTTCATATAAATTGTTTTGCATTGGTTTTTTCATTGTTGGCTATTTTTGAAGTTGTTTTGGAGGTTTTAAGATCTTTTAGTTCAAAATATCAGACGATATGCATTGAATAAGCTTAGATGTATGTTAGTATACATCAATATTGTCCTAAAATGTTTCTTGATAATATGAAATGTGATGTATAGTGTTTATTTGTTGCATGCAATGCTTAGAATCAATAGACTTCACTTAAAAATACAAAAAACAAAAAGGGAATTAAAATGAAATACAAAAGAATAAGGGGAAAGAATTTCATATTCAAAGATTTATATCAATACAATTGAAAGCATAGTGTGGTTCTAATTAAATATCTAGTTTTAATAAATTTAGTTAAAATTTTTCTCATAAACATTGAACTCATATTAAAATTTAACAATTGAATGATAAAATTAAGTGTAAAATGAATATGATAGCTAATTTCATCAACTTGCATATATTATGATTGAAGAGTATTTTCTTTATCATACTTTTACTAAAAATATCTATTTTAAAATGGAAACAAACACTACATTATTTTTATCTATAATTATGTATAGATATCACGCAAACACATCCACTCATGTTATATGTTAAAAAAACAACTATTGCTATGTTTGTCTTTAATTTTTTTTTATATATATAAACAATTACTTTTTATAATAGAGTTTTATTTCAGCATTAAAAAAAAAGTTCAATAAATACATGTATGAAACAATAAGTTTTAAAAAAGTGAATGCTTACAAAGTTATATATATATATATATGGTTAATGCCTTTTAAAGTTATTCATATAAAAGGTAATTTAAGTGTTTGTAAGATTATATGTTTATTAATTTGAATTGGATTGTTTAAATGTAAATTTTATACTTAATCTTTTCCTAAACATATCTAAACGATAAAATATACTGCTCTTAACCTTAAGTTTTTTTTTTGAATTGTTGAACTTTTAATTGAAAATATTCATATATCTAAAATACAATAAAAAAAGAATTTGAATATTAAGAGGTTTAAGCATCCAATCTAGTGCTAACACCATGATAATGCTTTTATATACTTCATATTGAGTAGTCGATAGAAAAAAAATTCAAAGATAGAGTTTTTTTTTAATCATGAACATAAAATATATAGCCTCAATCACATCAAGTTACTTATAAGTTGTAGTTAAAACTCAATATTCAAAATCATTACAAGACTTTATCTTCATCAATTAAGTACACATGAATGCTTTCTAATATGAGATTGGATAAAGCTTTTTCAAAGTATTCTAATATAATTTATCTATTAGCTACTAGGTAGCATGAGTTGTCCATGCAAGTATCATAAGGCATGCACATACACCTCTCATCAAATAATTATTTCTAGTTATATGACAACAATTAAATATTTTAAATTAGTTCCAACTATCATAAGATTAATTTCTTTAGTTTTGGTGTGAATATTTTATGCAAGTACTTATGACTATGTACACTAAATCGCTAAAAGACTCTAGTTAGTACTCGATAATCAAATCACTATATCATTAATTAATTTAGTATGGAATATCCTAATATAAGATTAGATGAAGATTGTTTAAACTACTATGATTTAATTTTTCTATTAAGTGTTATATGCATGAATTCTCATGCTTTTATTCAAACCTATAGGCATACATGTACATTTTTTTAGCAAGTATTGTGAACCTATTACTATTTTTATGCAGACATTTTTGTATACATTTTCATTTTAATGTATGGATAGTGAATGTATTTTTTGCAGGCATTTTTGTAGAAGTGACTTTACTATATAATCATTTTATCAACAATTAAGATCACTTAATGACAAGTCCATGGTTTAATGTCTTATATTTATTTCAAACCTCTACGTGTGTGTATTATACATCATTTGACTAGCCCATGAATAATTTGTTGGAAGAGAAAACACATAAGAAGTAAAAAAATAATGAACCTCTAATGACTTTAAAAATCTAAATTTTCTTTGTTATTAGCTCACACACACATACATTAATCAAACACTTACTTTTATATAAAGTTTATGTAAGACATTTAGTATTGTCTATTACTAATCTCCAAAAATATAAAGGTTATTCTTGACTAAGTTATTATGGTTAACTCTTCACTAACATCATGATACTTGATTTTTTATAAAAACAAGTTTAATATTTAATATTCTCCTCACTTAAACTCTTTTGTTGAACATCATAACTTTAAGCTTCTTCTACAAGTAACAAAAGACCTTTATTTTTAATGGACCAGCTCTACTTATATTTCTTTCACATGATCTCTTATGAAATGGAAACAAGTATCAATTTGCTTTGAATGTTCATGATGAACTAGATTTTTAACTAATGCAATCACTAACTTGTTATCAACATAAATTTTTGTTGCTTCCTTCTGCTCTTGTTGTAATTCTTAGTTACTTCTTTTTGCTTTTGTTGTCATTCTTTTAGTAATTTCCTTAACCATATTGTATGACATACATAAGATGCAACATCAATATATTATACTTCACAAGTTGATAATGCAATAATAGATTGTTTCTTGGAAGAACAAGTAAAAATAAATTCTCTCAAATAAAGCACAAAACCAATAGTGCTCTTCTTGTCTTACAGTTAAGTCATTGTCACAATAACCAGTAAACTTGAAGTTTTGTGAGGATGAATAGAATAAACCATAACTTGAAGATCTTTTGACAAAATACATAATCTTTTTTGTTGCCTTCAAATGTAAATTCCTTATATGTTCCATTTACCTACTGACAAAACCAAATCCAAACAAAACATCAGGTCTAATACATGTTAAACATCATAAACACCCTATGATGCTCTTATAACAAGTTGGACTCATCAGTGCTCCATCTCCTTCTTTTGTTAGCTTGATTACACACTCAACTATTGTATTTACATGCTAACATTTTTCTATATCAAATTTCTTTAAGATCTATATAGCACACTTAGCTTGTGAAATAAAAATTCCATTGCTATATTATTTCACTTTAATTCTTAAGAAAAAGGTCATAAGACCTAAGTCTGTCATTTCAAATTTCTTCACCATCGACTACTTGAATGATTTTTTTTTTATGATGGAACCTCATTTGTAAAAATTAAGTCATCCATATATAAACAAATAAAAATAACATTGTTTTGAGAATTTCTCTTCACATACAGAGTATGCTCATAAGGGCGTATGACAAATTTTGTGTCAAATAATCATCAATTTTGGAATTACATGCTCTTGGTGCTTGTTTAAGCCCATAAAGAGCTCCTTTTTTTTTTTTTATAACCTGCACACCTTTTTCTTTTCTTCTCATTTACTAACAAGTATAGAACTTCATTTTCAAGATTTCATTGAGAAAGGCAAACTTTACATTCATCTAGTACAATCTTTGTTTTTTCTCTGCTACCAAAGATGTCAACAATCTCATGATTTCCATTCTTGAAACTGGAGAAACACATCTTTATAATCAACTTCATACGATTGCCTTTTACAACCAATTTGGCTTTGTACTTCTCAATTTCTCCGTTTTCATTTCTTTTGATTTTGAAAATCCATTTGACTTTTATTGCCTTGTGTCCTTCAGGAAATTATGTTAACTGATCATCAATTGTAAACAAACAAAACATGTTAGCATTATCAAGGTTAATTCTTTTGTGTGGCATCATATATCTCTTGTATGTTTTTTGTCTTTCTTGGAGCTGAGCTTAAGGATCCAACTGGACAATCAACCTAAGAAGGTGAAGATGGTGCAACCTGGAATTCTTATTCATTCTTTTTTTCTTAGTTTTCTTTCGAAGTCAATTGTTATGGTTGATTTTTAATATTCCAGTCTTATACTTGTTCTTCATTAAACTACATTAAACTACACATTTCTTGACATTACCACCTTCTTAGTGATTCAATTATATAGTTTATAGCCATATGAATTATCATCATACCCTAACAGAAAGCACTTCTGACTTTGGCATTCCAGTAACCATTTTGTTCTTCTCTGGCAGCATTAAAGCTACATGATTTAAGTGCCTATATTGAAGATTCCAAAGAGTTGAAACATTGTTGGCTTTTGCCTTAAACGCTTTGATTGATAAATGTTCAAATTTAGTGGGAAGATTCTATATTTTGATATTTTCACATAAGCAATCATCATTCTTGATTCATCAAATATGCTGAGAATTTTGTTCTTCATTTGTACTGAAAATCCCTTCTCAAAAAATTATCGTAAATTCAAAAGATTATTGTTTATATATGGTATATAATAGACTTCTGAAATAAACTTTTGCTCACTATTTTTTAGTTCAATAAAAACTTTGCCTCTACCGTTAACAAGTCTCTAAGAGAGATAATCAAAAGTGATGTTGCTAGTGTGTTCTTTATCAAGTTTAAAGAACACATTTTTCATTCCACACATGTGATTAGATGCTCCTGTGTCAAGATATCAAGTGTTGGGATTGTTGGAATCAAGTTTTTAGAAGAACAACAATAAGGTTGGTTCTTTAGAATCAGGATAGTTTTTAGAAAAATTAACTCTTTTGTCTTCAGACTTGTTTTAAGAGTAGTCTGTATAGTGACCATACTCCTTACATTTTTAGCTTGGAATGTCTATAGTATTAATCCTCTAGTTTGAATGTCCACTATAATTTCTCCCTCTGCTTCTGCTTGAAAGATTTTGATTCCTTGATTGATAAATTTCATGACTCCTAAATGATCTTCCTTCCCATCCTATTCTATAGAAAGAAATGCCTCTTTGGAATGATCCCCTGCAAGATTCAGCATTGTTTCTCATATTCAACTTTGATTGTAAAACTTGTTCTAGTGAGTGATATCTCTTCTACTTCTTTTTTTTCTTTAATGTTTTGTTCATAGACTTGAAGAGATCTAATAAGTTCTTCTACTGTCAGTACCTCTGGTTCTTTTGATTCTTCAATTGCTATCATAACATGATTAAATTTTGAATCCAAAAACCTCAAAATATTCTCCATTACTCGAACATCATCGATGCTTTCTCCATTTATTCTCTTCTGATATACTAAAGAAATTACCCTTGTAAACTAATTTGAAATTGTCTCATTGTTTTGTTTTTCAAAAAATCATCTCTTAGGGCTTGTTTTCATACCTTTTATGATCTCTCAACACCACTATATATCTTATTCAAAATTACCTATGCCTCATTTCAAGTTTTTGCTGGAGCTATTATTTCAAGTGCTGTTTCATCAAAAACAGAGAAGCTGAAAAACAACGAACCTCTTGCACATACACCTCTTGCGCGCGCGCGCAGTAGAGAGACTTTCAAAATCTAAATTTTCTTCGTTATTAGCTCTCACACACATACATTAACCAAACACTTACTTTTACATAGAATTTATGTGAAACTTTTAGTATTGTCTCTTAGTAATCTCGACAAAACATAAATGTTATTCATGACTACATTATTATGGTTCAATCTTCCCTAATTAACTTCATGATACTTGGTTTTCCACAAAATTAAACAAGTTTAATATTCAACACAATTTATATTTCCTTGTGGAATTTACATTTTTTTTAAGATGATTTTATAAGTACTGCCAATTTCTATTCTCATTTCCAAGTTTACACAAGACTTAGATGCCATGCAGCATCAACATACTACGTATTTTGTTTTCTTTTGTTTCATTAATTATTTTCCTATAGGATGCATCTGGCACTGTAGTTGAGCTTGCTTACAATATCAGCTTCATGGACTAAATAACGAAGGTATGCATTCAAGATAGCAATTTAACATATGAACTGCTTTCTCTTTGTTTATTTTAAGAAATCTTATTTTGTGGACATCACTTCGTTGAAAAAAAGAAAGAAAGTAAAAAGAAATTGAATTGTTGCTAAAAATTATATTTCGTTCAAACATTTAGATGAAATTCGATCTAAGAAGATTTTTATGTTAATTCACTAATAAGCATGTGCAATTATGTTATGAAGGACTAGCTTGTCTTGAAATATTGTTCAATACAACCCCGGATTATTATTATTTTTTATTTTTTATAGATTGAGTAAAACATTAGGCATTATCTTTACATAGAACTCTCAACACAACCCGCAAGTTCGACAAGGGATATAGCTACTTTTCTTCAATGGCTGTCGGATCTTAAATTTGATGACAGTTATCCTGATACCTCTGGCATTTCAAAAGGCCTCGCTTATGCATTGATGGTACGTATGTCCCTTATTTGCCATAGCAATGCTTTAATAGAAGGCAAGTACTGTAACAATCAGCTATCCATTCTATTCGTTATCAGATGTTCCAAACGCATCCCAGTGAAGTCCAAGAGCAAAGGCATTGCATTCTTGTGGCTAGCAGTAATTCGTTTAATTTGTGGATATGCCGTTAACTGGAAATCCAAGACTTGAGATTTCAGTTTTAGGAACAAGAGCAAAGACAACAGATGTTGTGTCATTGCTAAGTTATATATCCAGGTAGTGATAATTAAAAGAGTTGTTTGTTCAATACTAGTGTTGATAGGCCTTCAAATAGTCTCTCTGTCGCTGACATTTTTTTTTCATGTAGTTAATGGTATCTTTATCAGTAATTTCTCCAAGGCAGCTTCCAATACTTAGAAGGATATACAGTGCGGTAAAACTGATAATTTTCATTTCTCTGAGATAACTTGGTTTTTTCTTTTCCTAACCAGAACATAAAATCTTCTTGTTTCGACACTTTTTGGAAATCGAACTTGTATATTTCATTTGAACTGTATAGAAATGGTTTTTTAAATGTTTCATTTTTCATATTTAACTTTGAAAGAGTTCGCTAATAATCTGACATATCAGTGATACTTCTCTCTAGGTATCACTACTGATAATGCAAAACCAAGCAAGCTGCTCTTATTGGATCTTATTAAAACAGATGCTTCTATTCATGGTGCTGACGGTGTACAATATGACTAATAAACTTGCAAATAGATATCAATCTGATTGTCTACTTCGATATAAATTTGTTTCTCACAGCTAAATGTGGTTGTCTATTGACTTCATTAATTTCTTCTCTTTTTTGTCGTGTGAAGGCAAATCTCAATTCCAATGCTATGGATCCTTTCTTCAATAACGTCAAGAATTCAGATTTTCTTGTGCTATTATCAGACAAGTTTTTTCAAACCCATGTTGCTCTTTGTGGGAATGAAACAACAGATCAAGGCCTCGATCTTTCAGGTTTATTTCACATTATATTTAATTTCATATGTTTCGCCCTTCTCTTCTTCTTTTTTTATGTAAGGTTCCCAGCATGTTTAAAGCCAATTTTATCTTTGATTTTTATTTAGCAGATATCTTAAAGTTTAGTTTGTGTAATAAAACTTGTTATCAATGCTAATACTTTCCTTTGACGAATCAACATTTCCATTTTTAGTTGGCCATGCGCAGATTCTCCTCCTAATTGCATGTCAATTTCTTACTTCATACTATTGATTATCAAGCAACCGTTTCTTCTATTTTAGAAGAAGATATTCTGCTGCTTGAACATGTGCTATATCGAACTTCGACAAACCAGATTGGTATTGCTGAATTAGAAAGTATCTCTAACGAGGTGATACAAGGGATAATACTCAACGAACTAGGTATAATTTTCTCAAGAAATGATATTTAGAAACACTAATGCACCAAGGGTTGTTGTTTTGTCATAAGAAGCACGTCCTTTGATTCCTACGATGGTAAATCCAAGCATCATTGTTAGCCATGAACCTCAAACATTCAATGAAGCGACTTCTGTGGTCAATACTGGAGAGATTTTGCGAGAGGATCCGACAATATTTAGCAAGTATCAAAGAAATCATGAGGCAACTCGACTACCTCTAGTTGATTTAGAACCAAACATGGGAACCCCAACTTATAATTTTCAAGATCAAATCAGTGACTTGTTGGTTTTCACTATAAATCCAAATATTGCTAGAACCTTGATGGGTATGGAACCTATTGGAGTTCATACGGCAGGTAAAAGAAATCAGGGTGCTCTTCAGTGCTTGGTGCCACCAATAGTTTCATTTAACGCCTTTATAGTCCCTTCAATGAGGGTGAAAAACATGTTTGAGAATTCAATTACTTCTACAGCATACAACCCAAATGGGAGCCTTAAGATTCCAATCAGAGTTGATTTCCAAACAATGCATACTGTGAAACAAAGCCCTCGAGGTATTATGTCATTGGCAAGAGATAAACTAAAGGCATTCCAAGGGTCTCTACACCTTGCAAAAAACATAAATACTGGTTTGAGAGCTACAGGATGCAGTGTGTCTGGAAACTTAAATGGAAAGCAGGACTATTCAACATTTCAAAGTCCAACAGGCCTTGATTATCTACTACCTCAAGGGGGGCAAAGATATCTTCCATGCACGAGCACATATGCAACAAGAAGGGGACAAATATAAATGGGATACAAGGAGTAGGTGTGCTCAATCAAGTTTGTCATCTTTAGCTGAAATGCATCCACAGGAAGATGAGGAAATGGAGTCTACCATAAGTGTTGATGCACTGGATAACAATTTGCATGGACATGACAAATATGTTAAAGCTTGGGAGGTTCGTGTAAATGTTTTAGATGTCACGACTTCCATCATCTTCAATATTCACACACCATAGTATAGGCAATTTTCAGCTAGTTTCCTCTCCCATATTAGGCTATTTTAACTTGAGGGTTTGACTATGCAAGGGAATGGAAGCTTTTATATGTTTTTTTGGAGTTATCATTCATCATATTATTTACTCATGTCTTAATCAGATTTGTCATGTGTTCAGGAGCCTATATCTGCATTGATGGGTGGCCACCTCATGACCATCACGAGAGCAATGGTGTGCTTAATTTCTTGTCCAATGATGGCATTCAACCTTTTCTTTTGCAGGACGATTATATTGTTTGTTATATATAATTAACTCAAAATAAGAAGAATATCTATCATCACATAACAAGTTTTTTATTATTTATGTGGTTAGAGCATAAAATTATTTGGGCTGATTAATTATTGCTTTTACATGAACTTTTATACCTTGTAACAGGCCTATAGATCAACATCAACATCATATCACTAAGTCTATCAAATATTTATTCTGAATTACCTTATTCTATCTTGCAATTTCCAGGTATTGACCACTTTTTTTCACTTTCTCTTCGATTTATGCTAGACATTTACTGAACGTATAGTGTAATGAGAAACTTCCAGAGAATCAATGGGAAACATCAAAGAATTTAGGGAAATTACTAACAACATAAAATGTTAGAACAAGAATCTTCTCTTTTTCTTCCTCCTCTCTATGCTCCAAAAACTTTTGGCATTTTAGAATATATCTTCTTATATCGATGCATTGCTCGTAATTGTAAGGATGCCAACCTGAATTGTCAATTTCCATTCATTCTTCATGTATAAGTAACTTTTGGTATCCCCTTTCTTATTTCATCAGTCCAAAGCTAGATCCAAAGTACTACCTGATATTCGAAGCTGTTAATAATCACTTAATTCTTGAACATTTAATGAGAACAAGAAAGCTTGTAAGTAGTTGAACATATTTGTTTTTTGTTGTCTTCTATCCACAATCCCAAAGCATTAATATCTGCGTTCCTGTGCTCGTGAATTTACCACTAGCTCTCTTCGATGATGCCCCTGTTGATCAGTACATTAACAATATGAGGGTGTCATAAATTCTGTAGTAACATTCAATGATAAAATGGTTTTATCCTCGTTTGGAAAGCTCATATATAGTTTTGATAGTTTAGTTAGCTCCCACTTCATCTCTATGCCATTACTTCATGCTTATCGAATTCGTTGTTGATATGAAACTTGGAAATCTCAGTGCTCCAATGTCAAGCTGCATGCCTTCTCAAACAATGATTTTTGCTCCTACTAAAAAGGAGTGCTATTTCATTGCTACAGTTTTCCCTGGAGTAAGACTTTTATGTTACATTATATTGTAGTGTTGCATGCATAAATATGTGTTTTAGCTTATACTAATGATGTTTGGCTGTGGTGCCAGGATCATCCCATCTACAGGTCCAAAGTACCTAATCTACCGCAGGGTCACCTACCAATAAAAAAAAAAAGGCAACAAGGTGGGTGTGTGTGTGTGTGTGGGGGGGGGGGGGGGTGGGGAATGGATACCTTATAATTAAGCAATGAAACTCAGGTGGAAATACTTGAATCACATCATTAGGTCCTAGAAATTAATTTCAAGAATAACTTCCACATGAGTGTGTGTTCCCGTTTATTTTTCGTTTAATTCTAAAACAAGTGTTTTATGGAGACATCATGTGTCTTTTTTTACTGAGTTATGTGCACGTCCCATGTCTACTTATGGAGTTACTTTGTTAAAACAAAACTTCTTTTTTTTTTTGTTTTTTTGTTATTGACGCTGGCTCAGTTATCCTCTCCCTTTCTTTCTCAAAGTTGTTGTTGTCAATGTAAAATTCACAATCTTCCAAGAACCTAATTTTCTAATGTTCACTCTTTGTATCAAGATTGATTCAAACGTTTTATTAAAAGCATCAAGTTTGGGACTTTCAAGACTATATGACTTCAAATATTCTTCTTTATATTTCTGGTATCATTACGATTAATTACTATTCTGTAAAATGTATGTAACCTATTATAAAAACTATGTGTTTTCTCTTAATAATCTATTGATATCATGAAATTAAATTATTCACGTGGTCTCATATTTATGATGGATTTCTCCCTCGACAAGAAATGGCACATTTGAATTTTTTTTTTTTAAAAAAAAGAGAGACAGAGTTGCTATCTAGTTTTTTAAGAATGTTAAAAATTTTAAAATATACATTGGTTTCAAATATTTGAATAAAAGAGTTAATTATATTAAAGAAAAGATAAAAATCATCCTTACCGTATTCTTTCCAATAAAATATTACATTTGCTATGTATTTTTTTCTAAATTTATTTTAAACTTGTCATTACTATCCAAATTATTTTTTGAGCTTATACGTTAGTTATTTATCATTAGTGGATGTTTCTCGAATTAGCATCGGATCTTGAATTAGAAGTCTCGCAACTCGATGATTTTTTTAGTTATTTGTTTATTTATAAATATTTCTTAATCTTTTATGATGATAATGATGAGTTGAAAAGAATATTATACTCATCAAATATTGATCCCTACTAAGAGAACACTCATGGACTTGTTATTAATCTTTTTTTATTTTAAAACATCACGCAAGATCTACGCTGGTCCCTCAAATTAGGAGATACTTCAACCTAATCGATAAAATCCAAATTAAAACATGATGCTAACTTGACAAAAATGTATTACTCATTATTGAACATGTTTTAAGATTAAAAATATCTTTCTTGACCTACTTTGGTGCTTAAAAACTAGGAAACACTTTAACCTAGCTGTTAAAACCTAAGCTTAAACAAAACATGATAATAACTTTGTGAAAACATGTCGATGTTATTTTTTGTTCTTCTTTTTTTATTTAAAATAAATATTTATACACACATGCATATCTGTAAAGAAAAATACAGTTTTACGGAATAAGAATAATATTAATATAAGCAAATAAAAATAAAATAAAAATACAAGAATGAATAATGATCATGCATGAATAGCAACATGTTCATTATTTATATTTTTGAATATAAACCATGCAAAAACCTATTGTAAAAAGAAGAAAAAAGAAGGAAGGACCTTGCTTACCTTGGGGCTGGTTCTAGATTATGAAGGAGCTATTATGGTGGTAAAGATGGTGGTGCATTGGTGATGGTATGGTTTTCATGTGGTTTTTTCTCTCTACTTCGAGTTTCTTTTTCTCTTTGGATTTTTATCTTTTTTCTCTTTTAGTTCTTTTTTTTTCCTTTCTCTCTTCTTCTTCTTCTTTCCCTGATGTTACTTTCTAGCTCAGAACACTTCCACTTTCAACCAAAAACCTTATTTTCTTTTTTCTTTTTTGGTTTTTGGATTTTTTTCTCTTTATTTCTCTCCTTTTATTTCCCCTCCTTCTTCCTTTTATTTCCTCTCATATTTCTTGTGCCTCCTCACTTTTTCCAGATCAAACTCTCTCTCTCTCTCTCTCTCTCTCTCTCTCTATATATATATATATATATATATATATATATATATATATATATATATATATATATTCTCTTTCTAAATTGACTCCTTTTGTTTCTTGCTTTAACCCTCAATTTATAGGTAAAGATGACGCTCCTAAAACTTTTCTTAGTGGATTGATCTTGGCCATCGGTTCCATTAGGCAATTCTCAACCATTTATCATGGTTGTACACTTTAGTCAATGTTTGTGTTGATCTTTTTGTATTATTTTTGCAATGACGTTAATGGAGTCGCAATTCAATTTTATTACATGATGAAAACTAAAAAAATATTATATTAGTTCGAAGAGATTGACTAAATCAACAACTTGCATTAAAGAAAAGATCTAAATCATCTTAAAATTACTGGATTAATTTTTATTAAATTCATTTAGTCTATCTTGGCCCAATCCTATATATGGATTGAATGTGTTTAAGATAAGCCTAACCACCTAAGACACGTGGATTTTGAATTGAGTGATAACATTTTTTTTCTAACATTGATTAGGATAATTTGGGTGGTATTCAATTTAGGCTTTCGACTTTTTTTATTTATTTTGACAGAATCAACATTTTTTTTAGCCTTATTAGGTCATCAAAAGAACCCAAACCTAAAAAAATGATTTAACCCTTATACATTTATGCTATGCATATGGATCTTTAACCCAATGATAAATGATTTCCACTAACCTACAAAACAAGGTTAGAAATAGTTAGGTTCAATCTCTAAAAAGATTTACATGACCTTCTATCCAAGGATAATCATCTAGTTCCTCAATTTAATAAAAAATAATGATACAACCATATTACAAAATAATAAACCTATCAATCCATTAGAACCTAGAAGTTCAAATAAAAGACCATGACACCTCTAAACATAACTCCCACCTAAAGGACTAGCCTCCTTATCCTAAAAGAATATATATACTAATATATTAATAAATTCAATTTTGTTTTCATGAAATGCAATATTTATACTTAATTTCTTTAACCAATAACCATAACATGATTTAACTTTGAAGGACTTAATGGAGAAATGTGGAAAGATTTGATTTTTAAGGGAATCACATTAATATGAAGATTGTTAAACATATGACATGAATTTAACAAATCTTAATTGTATAAGGGCTTTATATTGAATCAAAGAATCCTTTAGAGTTTATGATTGGTTTTTTTCTTGCAAAAAAAAACTTGTGAGTTCATATGCTAATCTACTATTCATTATGATTATGACATATTTTCCATAAATTAGTGCCTTCTTCTTCTTTTGTCAAAAGAATAATTTATTATACATTGTGATTATTAAATGTACTTAATATTTGGGTTTAGAGTTCTCTACACTTGTTTTGTTCTTATTATTATTTTTTTATTTGCTTGTTATTATAGATATAGTCGAATTATATAAAGATTTTATGTTGTGAAATTGTTTCTTTTTTTATTTAGGTTATATATATATATATATAATCGACTTTGCCTGGGTATAACTACATTATTCAACCTAGTATAAGACACAAATTTTTTTCATGTACAAAAGACATCCTCCATCCAAGTACAAGACAAAACTTTGCTCATGTACAAAGATATTATTCACCCAAGATACAAGGTATAACTTTATAGGGGTATAAAAACATTCTCCAATCCAATTACAAGAAACAACTTTGTTTAAGTATAAATACATTCTCTAAATGACAAGACTCCAAGCAACCAAACAAAAAAATACAAGAGCAAGCATGAGCCCAGCTATAGAAAAGCATGGTTATAAATAGTGGTTGATCAAGTCTTTTCATTGTTTTATCATAATGGATCTAGGATTTATACCCACAACCTAGGTCTAAAAGCATAAGATATGAGACCATGCTCAAAGACATATTACATGAGGTATAACTTGAGCTTAAAATTTGATGGGCTAGAATGCATATTTAGGATCCTAAACCTAGATATAATGCATCTCTTAGTTCTCTCTTGTCACGTTATATAGCTCAATAGAACATTATACCTAGGAAGGATGACATGACTTCCTATAAATCCCTATATTGGGCTTAGGGTTTTGTTTTAGCATATAAGGCCATAGACCTGGGCATATATACCTCAATTTCAAATGCTTCCATTTACTTTTTGTGCACCTACATGATTATATCATAACTAGGCTCATTTAAGCAACATTAAACTCATTTTAAACTTAAGTACGTAACAAGATCTTTTCTTCTTGAACAAGACACCACCACTTAGAGCGTGTTTGACATTATGATAATAATTGCTTTTCATAGTGATTTTATTCAGAAATGCATCAAAATAATATTTTTTTTTAATTCATTTCTAACATTAGCACATCAAAACGATTCACAAACATCAAAAAATTTAAAAAAAAATTTAAATTTTTTTTTAGCAAACGGCGTTTTGGTCACAATGCCAAACACGCTCTTATTAGAAGTTATAAATCTAAATAATTGTTATATGCCTATATGTTATTATCCTTTTTCTATTTTTCCCTTATCACCATGAAAATTGATGTGGTTCATGAATATACATATGAAGGAATGGATAATAAGGTAGGTGTGAACATTACCACAAGACATCTTTGTATACACATCTTCATTTTCATTATAAACTTTTAATGTAAAATACATCTCTAAAGATGATATCTTTTTATATCTCAATTTATTGATTTAAACATTGAAAAGTTTTCTAAACAACTCAAGAGACTTGTTTCACATGTATTCGTGAGCTTTTAATCTTATCCTTCTTCTTCAACCATATAGCCTAATTATTTGTCATTGAAAAGTGTGAATCTAGTTTTCAATGATTTTTTTGAATCCAACTATCCAATAACAAGATACAATTTTGTCTTTATTGTGTCTAGTCCTTAGTTTTTTAATAGTTTTAATTTGGTACCCCAACTTTCAATTAACAGATTTTTTTAGGGGCTAAATCATTTTAATTGAGTTTTTGAAGTCATCTTCTCTTAGTTTGAACGTGGTTTCTCCATATACAAGTGTGCTTTTAACATACACATTGTTTTTTATTTGACCCATGATGTAAAATGTAATTTCTTAAAGTAGAATGACAAAGTAAATACACTATCAAACTATATGAGTTTTTTTTTTTGTAATTATTCCAAATAAATAAAAGCATAAATTCTCTTATCTCATTGGAAGGATATCATTATATAATTATTTATGACTGTTCATATCTCTAGCAAGTCCACTAAATTAAATATAAAGGGAAGTGAGATAAATAACCAATACTACTAGAAGAATTCTTCTTTGGATAATAATTATTGCAACAGGTATTCCTATAATTGGTCTACTAGGAATTTTTTAGTAGCTCTTATTTTGAATTGGATTTATCCATGTAGCAATAAAATGAATCGAGTTATAGACATGAAAGTGTAAGAACTTAACTTCATTTTCTTTAAATCAGATTTAAAAAAAAAAAGTATGTTGTTGAGTTCTTAATAATAATAATAATAATACTTTATTCATATAAATAACTTATTTGCTGCAAAAGAATGTTTTTTAGTGAACATGTAAGTTAATTTCTTCTTTTTTCTTTTTAAAAAAAGAAAAAAGTTTTATTTTCTCTCATATTTATAATAACAATGAACAATCAAATTATAACTATATTTATTTATTTAATCTACTTCTTCCAAGTGCAAAGGGAGGATAACTCCAAAGGGTTGCGGATTGTATCATGTTCATAATATAAGCACAACAATTTTTAATCAAAACAAATGAAAAATTTAAATCACAATATGTACACAAGTATGAAAATTTTTTAGGAAGTGTTGGCATATAATATTCATAATATAAAAGATGTGAGTTGAATTTTATAGTATCTTTAAATTGATGCAATTTTTCAAGATCAAGATAATGTCAGTTTTTTTTTTAATCGGAATAATTGTACCAGGTAAATTAATTGACCTACTAAAAATCCTATAATAAGTATACTGTCAGTATCTTTTTTTTATCAATTTAACTAAAAATCTTGCAATAAATTTATGTGCACTAGAGAAACTTTAATTCAAATAACATAAGAATAAAAATTAACACACTATCATAATTTATTATCAGACAGATTAAAACATGGTTTTTCGCCAACATAAAACAACGCAGCTGTCCACTGCATGGATCGGATCATCCAATGATGGAACATAAGAAGAAAAAAATCTTCAAAACCTATATTATGGAGTTTAAGGTTACAAACAACATCACTAAAGCATCTGTAAAGCAGCACCACGCTTCTCCTCCGACAAAACTAGCTGGGAAAATGGTGGACGCATTTATATATATATATATACTGCAGCTCTACCACTAATTACATTGAATTGAAGGATGTCTATTCAAGTAAATCATGTACAACAACAACCTGCTTCTTTAGATACGCACCTCGTGCTGCGAAAAAAGGCAGGCAAAGCGCAATATTCACTGTCTATTAAAATTTTGTTTGTCCTTTTCTCTTCAACCGTAAAGATTTCTCATTTCGTAGCTGCTTCTGAGCTGGTTCAACAAGCAGCAAACGTGACATCACATAGGCTAACAGCTCTTCATGGTGGGAGAAGGTGAAATCCAAGTGGGCATATTCAAATTCAGTATATGATACTTCCACACCGGCTTCCTTCATCAACTTGTAATGCTTTCTTACCATTGAAGGCCGAATCACGTTGTCCTTTTTTCCAGCAACCAAATCAACTGGAATATCAATGAACCCATAATTTTCACCCAAGTCCAATGGTTCTGGAAATCCATACGCATCCATGTTGGCAGATGCACTTCCATAATCATACATTCTAAATCTCCTTGCACGTTTCATTTGTGCAAGGTGGTGAGCCACATAAAAGGAAACACCTGGCATGTCATTCATGTTATAGTGTGGTAACCCTATTACGCCCACCCAATTTGAGCTGTCTCCGCCAACAACATAACTCATAAGGGTTTGAACCAGCCCTCCAACTGCTGGGTAGTTATGGAAGTCCCGAGCCAATTTGTTTAGCAACATGCGGAAGAATCTTGTTGGTATGTAAAAGGCAGGAACAAAACATGCCAGAATAGGAGCCAAAGGAAGGAACATATACTCAAAAGCTGTAAAGACTAAGGAGGAATCATGATGGAAGCCAGCAGGTGACATCAAAATCAATCGAGATAGTCTATGGGACTTCTCTTCAATCCGGCTTGTTATAACATACATCAACATGGCAGCTCCTCCCAAGCTATGGGAGATTGCACAAAGTTTATAATGTTGATCATCATTTGTTTCTTCCTCAAGATCAGGCTGGCTAATTTTCAATTCAGCACTTTTAACCTGGTGAATCTTCTCAATCATTGCTGGAATGTCCTCTGTCCCATGCTCATTGATGGAATACCGCCAATACCTGCTTCAAGTTTTTCTATTTTCATCACTACACAGTATAAGCAGGAAAGTGGGAATTGTTGCCTACCTTTTCTTTTAATTTTCATTGACACAGTTTTCTAAATCTTGCAGATTTATTTATCCAAATTAGAAATGAAAAGAAGACATTATTTTGTGATGAAAGTAATAAATGATCAAGTCAACATACTTCTGTGAGGAAATTTCCTTTTCAATATGCTCTCTAGAAACCAAACCACGTAAGTTCCCAAGGAAAACATCATATCCTGTAAAATAAAAAATAACCACTTCTTCAATCATAATGTATCACTGCGACTTCAGACAGTTTCAGGTCAAAAGTTACAACATACATACCTTGATCATATGCTGCAAAAGCTGGACTTCCAACAACCCCATTGGACACCCAACTGCACAACAAAATAAGAAAGTGAACGGAAAAAAAAAATCCAGGGATAATAAAGATGGGAGAGAGAGGGAGAGGGAGAGGGATAGTTCAACCAAGAAAAAATCAGCAATTTGATTAAATGAACGAAGTTCACAAGTTTCGTATACAAGGAAGGTGAAGATAAGTAAAGCATCCACCAATGTATTAGCAAAAGTTGTATATATGAATGACTACCAACTCTCTTCATCTGATTAACCAACTTTGTTAAGCATGTAGCAAAATGTCTCTACTATGCATACTAAGCAGAATATCAAATTGGACAGACAAAAAGAAAATAATCAATTCCTATTTGGACATCCCTGCTGAGACAAAAAGATTTAAATTTGAAGTGGAACATAACACATGCTTGCACCATGCCATACACATCAGGACATCAGAATGGAAATGAATTACAATATGACAATTGCTAGGTGCTAGCTAATTTTTGGGTTCCAGAAGGATGGAACAGGAGAGTATTTAAGGAAAAGAATCTTCCTTCACGTGTTTGAAGTATGTTATGGCTCAGGGGGCAGATTATTGGCACAAGGAAATTTACACTAGATTTGTTAAGCTAATTTATTGTTTTGTTATACAATTTTACATGCAGTTGACTGTAGAAAATTATACTTTTTGTTGAAAGCATCAGAGGATATGTTACTGGTACAAGAGGGAGTCTATTACTAAACAAATGGATTTCTTAAGCTTTGGTTATTTGTTTTACATGTAGCTTGGATATGGGGTACTTGTTTGTGTTGAGACCGTCTTCATTCTGTAAATGCATGGTACTCATTTGGAGCCTACACACAGAATTATCTCAATTTATATGTCAAATAAACGTCCAGTGGTATACTAAACCAGAAGAGGCAAGCTGGCAGTCAATTTATATGGCATGCGAATCTTAAGGTGATACAACCTGTACAAAGAAGAATAATGGCAGAACAGCAACATGTACTCAAAATCATAAATGAACCATAAGATCTCTATTTCTTTAGATGCTCAACACATATTTTATCCAGTTCAAGCATAAGTTACACAAAGCAATGAAATATGAACAAAATCAAGGGTAAAAATTCTTTCATGATTATTAATCATAGCAACTTGTAAATAGTGTTCTGAAATATTTTTTAAAGAAGCAATTTGGTCTTTTTTTTACTAATAGTTTCTACTTCCACTTCCACCATGGTATGTATTATTAGTAAACTAATCAAGATGGTGATTTAGGTATGACCTCCAATTTTTCCAAGCAAATATAGAATAGAAAAGTAATTTGACAACACCCCTCCAAAAAAAAATTCTACAAACCAGACCACTCTTTCCTTGTGTGAATTAAGATTGAATAACTCACCCCATAGATGAATCCAATATCCCATGTTGGAGGTAAACAGCTTTCCGAGAATCACGTCTGCAATGTAAAACTGTAGATCAGGCAGCACGCATTTAAAATACAAAGTAACAGAACAATGTGGAAAAGAAATAACCATACCTAGGAATTCTTTCCAGAAGTAGAACATATCCATCTGAAGTGATCACATGAATAGCTTCATAAGGGTATCTATTAACAGAAAGAAGATAATAAATTTGAAGAAGATGAAAAGCATAGCAATAGGAACACAAGCAACTAAAGTATTGCAAAACACTGCAATACCCAAGCTCAGTTATAACATCCTGGCAGGTTCGAGCATCTGTATTCAAAGAGTTGTGCAAAGTAGTTTTCGTCTCTGTAGGAGCTGGATCATCCTCTCCAAGTGTAGCAGCAGGTATAGATGCATCTGAAACACCACCATGGATATCTTCGTTGCCACTTGTCCAAGACAGAAACCATCTACAGATTGCTTTAAGAACTTCTGATGGCGAAAGAAGAAAATGTGCTGCTTTATGAAAAAAATCAAATATAACTTCTATGAAAACCTCGATTGCAAGATGAAGGTCCTGTTAACACATCACAGGGAAAAATGAAGATCATGCACGTTAATGGATACAAAAGGCAGAGAAAACGAAAGAATAAAGGTTAACTGACATGTTAAGTCCACGCAAATACCTCAATGACTCCCCGTCGCCTGTCAGTGGTGCGGTGAATGACATGGTCCCTTAACGAATGAATTTTCTTAACAGTGTGTAATGGTGAATTCTGGTGGCTTCCTCTAGGAGAGGCTGCTGACCTTCTAATGTAAAATAAACGACAGAAACGGATAGGAATTCCCAGCAGAAACCTTAAGGGAAACAGAATCCATGAAAATAAGAAGACGGCCCACCCGGTAGAATGCCCACGATTCCTGCTGAAAGTACTTGCACGCGACATGCGTGAGCATTGAGATGATGGCGTTGGAGGATACATTCCATCACCATCTTCCTCTGTTGATGAATAATCCATGCTTGAAGTATCAGAATCCATGGGTAGCTCATGAATGAATTTGTTGAAAGAGGACACGCCACTACCGTCATCAGAAAGGGGGGAAAAGAAAAGAAAAACAGGGTAAGAGGAAGAGGAAGAGATCAACTAAGAATGCACATGGATATAATTAACGGTGGAGGAGTTGGTTTTATTAAAAGCACGGACTAACTAGGAGGGTCAGCTAAGTAGGTAAAAAGGGAACTCCCTCAATCAGTAAACATCAAAGCTAGGACGGGCCTCAAATAAAAGAGGTTATCAGTGTGGATTAACAAGACAGACAGAGTATTGACACTCGAGACATCTGGGTTGGACAACAGGTTTTATGCACATATGATGTTTAAAAACAACAACAACAACAAGTCATTCACTCAAATGATCAAGAAATATGATAATTAATTCTGCAGAAACAGAGTGAATGCTTACTTCTCCATCCAGCGGGGTAATCGAGGCCCACGAAAAGTAGGCCTGAGCTCCCATCCTTGAAGACCTTCAAGAACATTAGCCTTTGCAGGCAAAATAGTCAACAAAATCGCAGACACTCCATTTATCAACCTCGCAATATTGTTCAACGACTCATACGTCACCGTCTTCACCGACCTGCTCTAAACACCAAATAACTCATCAAAACATAATTAAATTGCAAGCCCGCTCGCTCACTCACCCACCCAAATTAAAATTGATCGCAGCTGCTTCAATCACAATATGATCAAAACCCACAGAGCTTTCATCTTTCTTCTTAAAAGAAATATATTTTGAGAAATGAAGAAGATTTGAGAGAGAGAGAGGACTCACTCTTTGGTAACAGCTAGGACGGCGTCAACAAATCTCTGAATCATAACTGCGAAGATTTTGGGAATTTAAATTTTTATTACTGTATTTGATAGGAATCCAAATCCACCGCGGAAATAACTGCGAATTTGCAATATCTATAGCAAAAGCTGCTTTTGTTGGGAACCAATTCTCTCTCTATCTATCGCCTCGCCGATTTATGAGGAAACCCAAACAAAGGAACAACGGCGGTTCTTGCCGTCCTGGGGAAGTTTTTTTATTGGTTAAAAATCAAGGAAAATAAATAGTTTAGATTCTCTTTTTGATTTTTAATGTGTACACGTGGGGAGATGTGAGTGGACAGTCATTTTAGTTGTCGCTTTCCTATGGGACACTTGTGTATATTTTGCTACACGTAAGGGTGAGTCATGACGCTTGGAGTCTTAAACGTGGATATAATTAGGTGCACGTGGTTTGTGGATTAGAATTTATGTGGATCGTTGATGGCAGGTCATGTGGGGTTGTATTACAGATGGCCGGCTGCTGATGGAGTTGGGTCAGGGAGCGGTTAGGTATTTAGAAAATCTGAAACATATTTATTGCGTGTAATTCAGGGCACTCAGAAGTTTGTGTTCCCAAATTCATTGTCACGACATGGTATACGTATGTGGTAATACAATAAACTAGTATTTTGAAACCCAATCTGTGTAGTGGATGGTTTGACTCATGTTACTTGAATTTAGATAATTAGTAAATATATTTTTAGATTTGATAATTATGTCGCATCTAAGTTATTTAGGTCCGATAAACATGTTATACCCACATAAGAACATATAAATTTAGCGATAATGTTAGACCTATGTGCCCCACCTGGCAACCAAGTCAGACCTAAGACAACTGGGTCTGACGACTATACTAGATCCTGTGTTTGGATCTAACAAACATATCAAATCTAGACATCCTAGGTCTGGCAAGGCAATAAAAAATTTCAAATGCACATTTAAAGTTTGCTCATCGTGGTCAATAAAACTAATTGAATATTACATGTATTAATAAATAAATAATGAGTTATTAATAATAAATAAAGACAAAAAAACTTACAGATAATGTTATTTAGCATATTTATTTAATCACGTGCCAATATTATTTTTGAAAAAAAAAGAAAGTACAATTTGAAGCAAAAAAACTAACTTATTAACATAGTTCATGTGCTTTTTATTTATCTAGCTTTGCATCATATTGTAGTCTCTTGCATGGTCTAGGTTTTAACTCCAATTGTGTTGGAGTTGGCTCAGCGTGGCTCATTTTACCAAGTTAATCCACATACGACTTAGTCATCTTGTTAAAAACTCAATCAGGCTCTAAAATTTTTTTAAGTTTGCCATTGTTCTAACATTTGCCTAACTTAATCAAGTGAAATTGTAAAATAGTTAATCGCCCAAGGATAAAATAAAACAAAAACATAGGAATTGAAACAAAAAGATAACGTCATATTGGATCGATCCTGGTCAACCTGAATTAACCTATTAAATTCACAACTCGGGTCATGACATGAGCACAATAAGCTAACCTGGTATGGTAATTTGTCCCATTCATTTCTCTTCCCATCTTTTCTCCCTGGTTGGGTCTCAATTAGGCTCGAGTTATATGAAATTTGGGACTAAATTGAAGAATCATCCAAGAATTAGGGATGATAATTAAGAAATTAAGAGTTGTCAAAGAATTAGGCTCCAAATAAAATTTTTTTGCAACTATATTGATAGTTTTAATGTTACAACTATAATTTGTAGCGTAGCTCAATGATAAGATTGATATAAAAATAATTTGGATATAAAATTATTAGTGGTATATATAATATTTATCCTAAAAAAACCCAATATCTATATTGTGGAGTAAGAATAAGGGAAAAAAACATGTCCCGAAACTTCCTTCACTCCATTCTTTGCCTGGGCAAGAAATTTACCCTTTTTTAGTTCAAAAGTACAAGAAGAAAAGGCAAGGGGTTTACTTAGAATCGTTTGGGCGGGGTTGCGAGATGAATAGGTTGCCTAAGATAAACCTCAAAGAATGGGGTTGGCAAGCATGTCAGGCCTAAGCGATATGGGCCTGGCAACAATGTAGACCCAAGGCGTTTGGGTCTATCAATCACGCCTGACTCAGGCGCCTGGGTCTGGCAACCATGGCAAACCCATGCGTTGGGCCTGGCAACTAAGTCAGGCCCATGCGCCTGGGCAAGTGCCTGTGCCTAACAATCATGCTAGACCCAGGTGCCTGAGTTTGGTCAGACCTGCACACCTGGGTCTAGCAACCATATGAAAACGACAAAAACACCTTTACATACAGCCTTGTTTTTGTTGAAACCCAAAGGTAAACAGTCATGTCAGACCCAGGCGCTTGGGTCTGGCAACCATATGGAAACGACAAAAACACCCCTACATGCAACTTTGTTTTTGTTAAAACCCAAGGGTAATTTTGTATTTGAACTGTTTTAATAAAAGAAAAGGACAGTGATGCCCTTTAGAAAAAAGCAATAAAGGATGAAAAGTGGAGAATTACTATAGATGAGAAGATTGCATCAATTGAGAAGAATGACGCATGGAAATTAGTTCTTAAACCAAAAGGAAAAAAGTCAATAGGTGTCAAATGAATCTACAAAGAAAAGAAGAATTCTAAAGGAGAAGTTGAGAGGTACAAGGTAAGATTAGCGGCACAAGGTTATAGTCAAAAGCAAAGGATTGGATATGATGAAGTTTTTGCTCCAGTTGCTAGATTGGAACCATTCGATTGATAATTGCAACAGCTGCCCAACATAAATGGAAAATCTTCCAAATAGATGTCAAGTTAGCCTTTTTAAATGGCTTTCTTGAAGGAGAGGTATACATTGAACAACTTATGGGTTATGAAAAGAATGGACATAAAGATAAGGTATTAAAGTTGAACAAAGCCTTGTATGAATTGAAGCAAGCCTCAAGAACTTGGTATAGTCGTATTAATAGTTATTTCTTGAATAAAGGATTTGTAAAATGCCCCCATGAATATGATATCTATGTAAATATTATAGAGAGTGGTGATATTTTTATTGTATACTTGTATGTGGATGACTTGATTTTTATAGGCAATAACCCAAAAATGTTTGATACTTCAAGTAAGCAATGATCAAGGAGTTTGAGATGATTGATATTAGTCTTATATCCTCCTACCAAGGGATTGATATCAAACAAGGAGAAGATAGAATCTTTGTGAGCCAAGAGAAATTCGTAAAAGAGATTCTCAAGAAGTTCAAGGTGGAGCATTATGTAAAAGTAAATACTTTAGGTGAGTGTAAAATGAAGTCGTCAAATAACGATGAATGAGAGAAGATAAACTATACAACATTCAAGAGTCTAATTGGGGGTTTGAGATATTTGACTTGCACTCATCCAAATATTCTTTTTGGAGTACGACTTGTGAGTAAGTTCATGAAGACATCAACTATGACACATTTCAAAGCTTTGAAAGTGAATTCTTTGATATATCAAAAGTACAATAGATTTTGGCTTATTCTATAGTTACTCTAACAACTTTGATCTTGTGGGTTATAGTGATAGTGATCGGGCTAAAGATATGGATTATAGAAATAGCACTATAGATCTTGTCTTCTACGTAGAAGACACAACATTCACACGAAGTTCGAAGAAGCAATCTATAATCACATTATCAACTTATAAAGTTGAATATGTAGCTGCTACAACATATGTTTGTCATTCTATATGGCTAAGAAGATTATTGAAAGAGTTACAAATGTCACATGAGAAGCCTGTAGAAATTTATGTGGATAACTCATCAGCCATTGCATTAGCAAAGAATCCAGTATTTCATGAAAAAAATAAGCACATTGATACAAGATTCTATTACCTACGAGATTACATTAAAAACAAGGAAGTTTAAGTCAAGTATGTGAGACTCAAGACCAAGTCATATACATTTTCACAAAGCCGCTCAAACATGATGTTTTTGTCAAGATGAGAGATATGCTGGAAGTTATACGAAATCAAGTTTAAGGGGGGATGTTGAAAAAACTAAATTTCTGGTTTTTCTGAAAAACAGAGGAACGGGTCTACTGGTTGAGAACCAGTCGACCTGTTGAATTAAAGGAAATGATCTACTGGTTAAGTCAACAGAATTACTTTTCCTGTTCAGAATAGGTTTTTTTATATAGTTTAATTCATTATTTGTTTAAGATTTTAGACCTATAAATAGACTTATATTCAAAAGCATAAATATAAATGTAGAAGAGAGAAGATAAGTATATATATATAAAATACTTAATAAAAGATATATTTCTCTCAAATTTCTTTTTGTTTTCTAGCTTTGCAATTTAATATTGTTATCCATATTAAACTGCTGCACTAATTTTCTTCCAACAAAGTCATCAGCTATCAACTTGCAGTGTAGGACTCCAGCACATACATGAATGATGTGAATTTGACCATTCTATGAAATTAGGTATCCATATAAAAAAACAGTGCTGATGCGCAGATCAATAGAATACTGCAGATATCAGCAGGTGTCAGCGGTGGCAAAAACCTCGGACAATATCAAATCAAGAATTAGATTTTTGCCATCACGAGTTCGAACAGCTTCAAGAAGATCAAAAACACCTTCAGTAGCACTCTAAATGCTAAAAATTTTCAGGCGAAGTAAGATGAGAAAATAAGTGCTCCATTTCTTGAAGCAACCAAAGCTTTAAATGCAAGTGGCATAAAGAAAACCAGCATATCTTATGCTGAGATAAAAAGGTGCCAAAGCAGTAAACAAGACGTATTCAGCTCATATCCTCTTCAAATGATAGATATTAGCGTGTTCAAAACCTTAGAGTTCTTTACATGATCACTTAAAGTTTTCACTAAATTCAATGAGATGTTGATTAGCTTGATTATAAATTACATTTAGCTGTTTATCTATTATCGATAATGTTAAAGAGTTGATGTATGAAATGGAGATATAAGAGATAAAATTTATGACTCCATCGAACAGAATGCTTCCACATCAAATAAAGCACCTTTACTTTAGTTTAGTTGGTAGGTATAAACTGGATAGATGTCAATGACATTCCAAAAATTTTACAAGATGTTCTTTAAAGTGAGATATGATGATGTTGCAGAAAACTTGTTCGAAATTTCTGTAGGGTGAAATAAATCCCAGAACAAGTTAAGAGTTCTAAAAGAACATGGAGTTTCGTTAGGAACGCATTGGCCATGCTCATTTACTTTACAGCAGCCGTTGAGTTCAAAACTAAAACCTGAAACTCGTGAATAGAAATAGGTATGTTATTACTAACAGAACAGAATGAAAAATTTGACAATAAAATGGATATGAAGAGTCGAAGAATGTTGAGTAGTAAGCATTACCTGGAGATGCAGTATATTCTGACCCAAATCCAATTGCATTAAGGTAGATAAATCTTGCATCGGCCAAATCATTGTTCAATTGATTTACAAGTGATATGAGTCGGCTGTTAAAGTAATTTACTGCATCATTCATGTAGTCAACGCATAATGAGCCTTTTGTGTCATAGTTAGCAGTAGAATGTGGTGCGCAGCCGATAGGTCCGATTCCATTCAGCGCCACTTTCCTTGCTCCAGAATTGTATAATGTCTGTGAAAACGGAAATAATAATAATAATAATAATAATAATAATAATAATAATAATAATAATAATAGATGTTCCATTTAGCAAAATATATACACTTCAAATTCAGAGAACAAATACATGTATACTTATTGCTATACTGACCATAATTTGTTGAGAATATTGTTTAATAAGTGCTTCTGCATATTTGTCTGGAGTGTGTTGACTGCTTGTATTGTAGTATTGTGGCATGAAAAAGTTGTTTAGATAATCGTTACTGCCGATTACGGACCAATAAAAGCACTTCTTTAGGTGGTTGGCTGCGGACTTGTTCCCTAACATATCAACTATGCGTGAGACAATAGTCTGATGATTTTCCAGCTGTTTGCTTAATTCAAGGTTAACACCCTGCAAACATAAATTTTCATGTTTAGATTTAGGACAGACACGTAAAATATAAAAAAAAAGTATAACTAATTTACCAATTGCTTCCCGGTTTCTTGTCTGATTCCTGCTGAACCAGATGCATAATTTACACCTTTGAGAATTTCAGAGCTATTGACAGTCAGAAAGGATGGAATGAAATCGTCAAAGCCAAGAAGTTCACCTGTAAGGAGAAACTGTGCGCTTAGCTTGAATCCTAACTATAACATCCATAAATAGATAAATCCATAGTAGGAATTAGCTTCCTAGCTAGGTCCTAGCAGAAGGACCCGGCCATCACCAGATTTTTGAAAACTTTTAGTCACAAGATTGTATTTGAGACACAACATGTATGATTTCTAAACCTCTTCTTCTAGGAAACTATATATCAAGAGATGGAGAAGAAGGCCGAACCCATTATATCAGCTATAGTTCGACCATTGGTAAACCTTCCTGTTGGACCACCAGGGAAGTCAATCCCATATGGAGGATAATTGACTTTAGCTATAGTTTCAAGGTTGTTATTATTGCCACTATCCACTAGTGAATCTCCAAAGATGAAATAACAAGGCACTTTTGGTTCTCCATGGACATGATCTTGCTCACAAAATGTAACGATTAACAAAAGAAATATAGACAAATGCAATTTTGTCTTGTGCGCCATGATCAACAAACAATTTTTGACAGATAATGGAGAATGGTAAAAGGAAACATAACGCAGGGTTATGCAGATAATCAAGGTAAGCAAATGAAGGCTGAAATCAGAATATAAGCTAACATATGAAGAAGTTGATAAGATAGTAAAGCCAAGGAAAAACTATTAACAGGGTGCTAAGGAAGATAAAAATAGAACAATCCCAATGGAATAGGGACATATATATAGTAGTCAAACATCTAAACTTCGTAAGCCAACGAAGATTTTCTGTTCTTTTCCTATTTTATAGCTTTCAACATACGATTAAACACTCATTTCCTTTTGATTTGAATTAACGATGATAAAAATAGAAAAATTCCCACTAGAATTGGGATAGGGTGAATCCCTGTACCAAGAACTCAAGAGGGAGGGGGGGCATTTGAACTTAGTAAGGCAATGAAGAAAACGAAAAGTAGCCTTGAAAATGTACTTTTCTTGTATTTTTTTCCTATTTCATATGGTTATTAATCTTTTTTTCAACATATGATTAAACATTCTTTTCCTTTTGATTTGATCCATCCTTACTATATCCTACACAGATACCAGTGAATAATTAAGTAACTTCCAGCAGTAATTAACTGCAAAATAAGTCCAAGAAGCCAAGTGAAACCATTTTCATTTAGACTAATAGGAAGTAATTGTATGACAAAAATGAGTTTGAAGACTGAATTGAAACGAGTAGAGAGAAAGAAGAAGTTAGCAACTGGAATAATATTAAATTTAAAGGATGACCGAGTGCATTTAACCTCTATAAAACATATCATGAGGTGTTCTAGTTATAAAAATTCTCACTCAAACCAACAAAAAAAATATATAATGAGAAATGTAGTGAATGAAAACGGATATAATCTTAAATGGAGGAAAACTTAAATTTAAAGCAAGCAAGTATACAAAGATCAATGATTCAAGGTAACTTTCTCTACATTGTTTTTTTACATCCTAATTCTTGTGATAGAATGAACATAGGTGCAATCTGAATTACATGAGAATATCAAAAATATAGTATATTTTTCTGTAATATATAGTTTTGTATTGATAAGTATAACTTTCAATCAAACCATTAAACCAATCTAAAATATTATCAGGAAGTTCTAAAAGCCTTTTGTCCTTTAAAGTGAAAATTTTATAGCCATATAAGGTGAGGAAAGCTTTCAAATAAAACCAAAAAGTTACTATTCTAAATTCATTATATTTTTTTTAGGTGATTTAGAATTCTTTTTACTATTTAATTTAGAATTCTTTCATTATTTTGTTCAAGTTTGTTTAGTAAGTTTTTCCTAGTATATAATCAACTTGAAAGAGCTATAATATTAAGTTTTGAATAGAAAAAATATTGAGTAATAAATTTTAGAATTAGGGTTTTTTTTTGTGTGATAACCCTATTTATTAGAATTTTGTGTTGGTTTTTGCCTCTTGTTTTTCTTATTATTATTTATTTTTTTGCAAGAGGTGGTTGCAGAGATGTGCTCAAATATAAGGGATAATGAGGTTCTTTCTCGGGAAGAGACATTTAGGAACTAGTGATAAAAGGCATGTAAAGACAAATTACAAAATTTACATGTTAATTGAAATTAATAAACATGCAAAGGTAAGTTGAAGAATAATCTCGTCGATTAGCAGAGATGAAGAAGAGAAATTAGAAGATCATGAGAAGAATGATCACTTGTGAGAAGAGTGATCATAAATACATGGCTAGTTTGAGAATACCTTTTCAGAAGCATAATCAAAGGAGATAACTTCTTGATCGGGATAAATATGGTGTTAAAACTAAAAAAAAAATATGATTCTAGTTTCTTTATGTATCGGAATCAACCATCAAAATTTAATGAGAATGAGGAAGATGATGTTGAAGGAAAAGATTTTGATGCAGAAATCTTGGTATTTGATGACACTAAGTATGCAAAAGATGTCATGTTATGTTAGTTGAGATGAACTCTAATCTTAATAGAAAAACCATCCATAAGAAAGGAACCAAATTAGATATGGCTCTAAAGGTAGTTTTTTATGAAGTATATTGCGGAGGATGCATATCACATATGCTTAAGGAAAACTCTAGAATTGAAAGAGTCAAAGTTGATGTTCTTGGACTTCATATAAAAGTTATGAAACAAATATCTAAAATTTCACCTAGTTGAGAAATTAAGATGCATTTTGTTAGTGATGATATAAAGATACAGGAGAGAGATTGTTTAGTCCTTATAATGTTAAGTTGTTAGTTGAGTTAAAGTTTGACTGTTGCAAGAGTTGTTACATATAGTCTTCAAATTAACCATAAGATTGGTCTCATTGCTTTGAAGGATAAACATGTTAATGACAGGTATAATATTTATAATGAAAGAAGCTGAGGGAATTTTGATTAGACACGAGATAAGGATATGAACAATTTAAACTTGAGGACAAGTTCTCTCTAACCCAACAAGACTGATATGGAAGATTTTTTCCTAATGCAGATCCTTATAATAATAGGTGTCGCACTCGATATCGCGGTTACCTTTAAAAATTTCTCTTAGAAAAAGAAGAATAAATATTTAGCATCTTGTTCTTAGAGAGGAAAATGTCTAATTTAAAGAGTCGCCACCTAGTATTATGGTCATTAAGAACCCTAACTAGTCAATAGAAATTCTATGATACGAGACTTATTACGCGAAAGAAAAGATACTATCACCTCTTATGCGTTCTACTTAAGGTAGGCTGCATTGCTGGTTTTTATCTTAAATTGCTAAGAGTTTGTTTTATTCTATTTTTTTTTATGGTCTGCTTATAATATTCTTAACTCTAGTGTTAATGAATATTCGATTATCAATATCTTCAACTCTGGTGTGTTTGTAAATATTATGTAACCCAAAACATATGGTATTCCTGACCCTAGCATTAGTAAATAAATCAGTAAAATTTAGATTGAAAAAAATAGTTTTTATTTATTATTTTTAGAAAAAAAAAGACAAACATATTTTGCATATCAGATTCGCATTTCACAGTAAAAGTCTACGAACAAATATATAGTAACGTCAACAAAAATAGTGTGAAGGATCCACAAATAAATCCAAAAAGGTCACCGAATGTTTTCGGAATTTTCTGATATCTAAAAATGCTTGTTTTGCTAGTTTCAAAATAAAAAGAAGTGAAATAAAAGGAAAATGGCATAAGAGTGTGTTTTGCCAAACACACCTTTAGCCCAAAGGAAATTGGGTCGGCTGGGCCTGAGACCTAGACCTAGCCCGATCTCAATTGTTAGGGCTGGGCTGGGCTGGATCCAGCTGGCCCGACCACTATTGTAAGTATCCGTGAATAATTCATGCATACATGCAACAATAACAGGGTAATTAATTTAGCAAACGAGGAATGAAGAACTTGTTTGGCACGGCTGTTTGCTGAAGGCAAAGCTGAGGGAGACGGTCGAGCGCTGCTCACAGTTGAAAATCCAACTTGATATTCACATTGGAGACAGGTTACTGGTGGAAAGGAGAGCTTTTAAATGGGAAACAAAATCTCAAACAAACTTATTCTCTCTTTTTTTTTTAATTTAAATTTGATTAAAAATCAAATTTGAAAATGGATAATTATCATTATCTTGATGATCTTTTTAAACTAAAGATTAGGAGAGAACGGCAAAAATACATTATTGTCCCTAGTTTTCTTATAAGTTGACAAATCACACCTTTAACCGAAATCAATCCCTAATCTTTTAATTTCAAATTTTAAATCCCTTTAAAATTAAATTAAAAGCAAATAGGTCAAAATTGGGTTATAACAATTACTCCCTCTTTACAATACTTATGGTACAAAGGTAATGGAAAATTTATTTTCTTTTGGCTTTGTATAGTAAGTTTTGTAAAGAAAAATATGCATGAAACCCTTCCCCCCCCCCCCCCCCCTTTTTTTGCAAAACTTCAAAAGTGATCTAATTGTTTCAAGCAACCTGCCTGTTGGTGAAAAATGAGAAGATTTTTTTTCGAAAGTGGTCTAATTGTTCTAGGCGACCTGCCCGTTGGTGAAAAAATATGAAGATTTTTTTAAAATGGTCTAACTGTTCCAGGTGACCTAATTGTGGGTGAAAAATACAAAGATTTTTCAGAAGTGGTAAAATTGTTCTAGACGACCTGCCCGTTGGTGAAAAAAACATGAAGGTTTTTCAACATTGGTCTCATTGTAATGAATGACTTACCCATTGATAAAAGATATGAAGATTTTTTTACAAGTTGGTTTAATTCTCATGGATGACCTGCCTAAGTAAAAAATTCGAAGGGTCTTGTTGTGATGGGTGACCTTTCCAATTAAAAATTACAAAGATTTTTTGGGTGGTCTAATTCTTATGGGCGGCCCGCCCTGATAAAAAATTTCTCAAAAGTAAAAAAATTTCAAGAGTATTTTTTTATTTTTTGGCCATTTTAAGGGCGGCCTTCCTTATGATGGATCCCGTCAGGGATTTCTCTTATAAACTTTTGCAAAACACATTGTTCAATGTTTTAAAGTTAGATGATATGAATGTATCTTTACCTAATTCCAAATATAGACCATCATTTCTTCTCAATCTTCTTTGTTGCTTGATTGGTAAGGTTTGTTATTTCTGATCTCTTGGCTTCTAGCCCACTCGAGTTGGCCTATGTAGTTCTTTTTCCAGAATGTTTGTAATTTTACCCAGCTCGGCTTTTATGGTACCGTCCTAACGTCAACAAAAGAACTACATTTTTTAATATTGGGAATACGTTTTACGTATAAATTCGTAATCCCTGATACTAAAACAAAACAAAATATTTTTTTTATTTTTTTGAAATATTGACCAAATTCTTGTGACTTTAATAAACAGGTTATTAAAGCCAAAATGCATGCTATGTGTTCATTCAACAAAAATAAATGTGTTGTTGATTTAGAATTTATGTGGTTTGTGTTTTGGATATTAACTTAAATTTATGTTGTTGGTTTATAATTTAAATATGATTTATGTAAGTGTTGCATTGTAACTAGTTATGTGTTTTTTTTTATAGGTATTTTTTTTTGTTGACCCGGGTCAACCCGGGTCAACTCATCTGACCCGTGACCTGATCACTTAAACGGGTCGATGACCGGGTTAGATTTCAAAACTATGCCTCCAAATAACTTTCTATAGTCAAAATAGCTTCTACAATCTTGCCAAATTCTTTTATTTTTCTTGGTTCTGGAAACAAGAGCCTCGAAAGCTAAACAGAAACAAACAAACAAAAGCTCAAAGTTACTAAATGAACTTTAAGTCAATTTCTTCAATTTGATCGATAAATTAACAAACTATTCATACTAAGATTATATTAAGGAACCTATTTTCATAACCACGCCTTGAAATTAATTATAGTACTTAATGAATGAGGAATATATTTGCTTGTTAACAAGATCAACCTCTGGACGTATGGATGCCTACAAATGCATTGATGGGAATACATTTAGGGAAATTAAATTGAGACCCATTATAGCACTGCAAACTATTAATTGCTACATTGAAAAAATATAAAACATTGAATTTAAATTAAAAAGTCAAAGTTACATGAAAATTTTGCACTCGTGTAGCTCTCTTTATGAATTTTTTTTCAAAGCCCAAGCTAAAATGATATGTTATTGAAAAAAAAAAGCTAAAATCCTAAGCTACCTTGAATCTGATTGTCTCACGATGAATTAATTATTTGTGTTTAGGTTTTTTCGTGGTTTTCAGTAAAGAATGAAGAGAGTTTTTTATTGGGTTTTGGATTATTAAAAAGTTTATGTAAAAACTGTAATTATCTCATGTAATTATATCAGGACCAATTACTAAAAGTCAAGGTGACTTACTGGGTTTTTTATAATTTATTTTTTTGACCTGGGCTGTAGCCCATCTCACCTCCTCAACCCCTCTGCTTTTGCTTGTGAACTTGAAGGATGTAGATTCCACAAAAGCTTGGAACCTATGAAGTAATAGACAAAGATGTTACATCGATCGAAAACTGTAAGGTCAATTTTAGCATTAAGCTTAAGTGTGTTTGGAAGAGAAATTGGTTTTATAAAATCATGGTTTGTTGCAATAAAATAAAATACTTGGTTAGTTAAAACTGTAATTAGAATTATATTTGATTAAAAAAAATAGTTTATATGTATTTGGTTAACTAGTTTTTGTAAGTGTTTGTGGTAATAAGATTACCAAGAACTAGTTTTGAAACCCGGACCGGCCTGGCGGGTCGACTCAGGACCCGGCTGACCCAGTCCTGGGATCGGTACGGGTCTAAGTAAAAACCCGCCTGGGAGTTGGCCCGGCGAAACCCAGTCGACCCGGCGGGTTGACCCGGGCAAACCCAGCTGAGACCCGGTCTCCTGTTTTATATATATACATAGCTGTGAACACTGCATAATTGCAAACAGAGAGAACCTAATTAAAGAAAAGCAATTTCAATCCATAGCTCCTGTACCCGTAATACGTCTCCACCTCAAACACGACGTCCCCTCTGTCAATGGGCTCTACCTTTATCGGCAGCCTCTCGTAGTGATCCCTACTTGTTCCCTCCAATTCATTGAGCCTAGAAAACCCCTACCTCGACACGGCATATCAGAGATTATTTGATTGAGGAAAGGTTAAATGAATCAACTAAGTTTTATAGTTCGATGAGAAAAGAAAGTGTTGTGCTTGTTTCTTTCACATTTACTACTCTTTTTAAGGCTTGTGGTGCTAAAATAGATGTGGGTTTGGGGCGGCAAATTCATGGGCAAACGATTTTGGTTGGGGGTTTGGTGAGGATTTGCATGTTGGGAATTCTATGATTGATATGTATATAAAATGTGGGTTTTTGAAGTGTGGGCGAAAAGTGTTTAATGAAATGCCTAATAGGGATGTGATTTCTTGGACGGAGTTAATTTCTGCTTATGCAAAGAGTGGGAACATGGAGAGTGCAGAAGAGTTGTTTGATGGGTTATTTGATTTTTAATTTTTTTTGGGTTGACTCGAGTCAACCCATCTGACCCGTGACCTGATCATTAAACTGGATCGATCACCAGGTCGGATTTCAAAACTATGACCACGAAGGATCTAAGTCTCTAATTATATATATATATATATATATATATATATATATATATATATATATATATATATATATGTATATATATATATATTCTCAATTTAATACTAAAACAAAAGATTATATCAAGTGGGTCCAAAACGTTTGAGATAGTTTGCAGTTAAGTGCCTTGGTCAATATTTGTTAGCGTCTTACGTCTGATGTGAATGTTTTATGAGATATATTGGAAAATGATTGGCCAAAAAGGCGTTAAATACTGATAAAAGGATTAAATTGAGAGTTTTATGAAACATTTAGAGCCTATTTGATGGATATTTATATGAATGCTAAAATAAAATGCAAAAACAAAGATTTTCTTACCAAGTTTTGCAGCTTTGAGTATGAACGACGGCAAGAAAATGGCAGCATCTGTTGCCCAATGCCTAATTCATCTAGCAACAGATCAGATAAACACAAGGCAAAACCATATGCTATTGCTCATGAATTATGAAAGATATTTGATGATTAGTAGATTTCTGGCTGGTTTATATCGCAAGTTGAAAGAACATGACAAGTTGCTCACACATGCAAGTGAAGTTCTAGTGAATCGAAGAAATAAGAAGAAAACAGATCTGCAGGGTGGGTCTGGAACGGTGATTGCTCAACCAGATTCTCCAACCTTTTGCTACCCAAAATTGATGGGTTTGTAGATCTGCTTGGAGAGTGGCGGCTTATGCAAGATTGGAGGAGACAATGCAATAAAAAAAATATATCTGTAGAGATGGATTGCGGTGTTTACATGCTCTCTGGGGAGGCTAGTTTGTCCACCATTTTCAACGATGATAAGCAACCATGTTTTTACTGCTCTTCTTCCTAGCTTTTTCATATGAAAAGCAAGAAAAAGATGCCTCTCATTATCTGCAGCCAAATGTTCACGAGAAACCACAAAATCACCGCTCTTCCATGTACCATCTTTCAAACACCCTTTAAATCGAGAAATAAACAATGTGGTTTATATTAAATAATAAATTATAAACTTCAAATTCAACAATAAAACATAAATATTTATATTGAATAATAAACTATTAAGTTCAATTAGAGTTAAGCATAATAAGGTTTACATTGAGCAATAAATTGTGAAGTTTATATAACGTAAAGATGTAATATTAAATTGTACGCAATAAATTAATAAAATAATTGATTGTAAATAAAACATATAAATAAGTAAGTAGATAAAGTTGTAAGAAAAGCGATTAATAAAACTTATAAATAAGAATAAATTATAAAGATGAAAATATTATACATATGAAAAGTAAATTACAAAGAATTAGAAGATAGACTAGTCATTTAATCCACCTTCGCTGCTGGTCATAATATTAAAAAAAAAAACAATACTAAATTGCTTGAATGTATTTTTGAAAAAAATCGTTAACAATAACTAAAAGAAAAATTGATAAAATTAAGAAATAAATGTAAATTAATATATTCAACTACACAATGAGACATTCACCTGATTGTATATACCGAACTTGTTTATTAAAATCAATAAAAGATAATTTCACAATCTTAAAAAACTCATGAAACCCAATTCCAAATAAATCAAACACCGAAAGATGTAATCGGGAAAAAAATCAACCACATACAAAATTTAATTAAAAAATAAGGGTGGAAACCAAAATAAAAAATAAATTTGAGGGCATTTAAAAATTAAATTACAGGGTTAAATAAAAAAAACAACAATTAACAAAAGGAAAAGGAGAATTCAAAAGAATGAAGGCTAAATTGTAAAAAAAAAAAGCATAAACTTTGATTGAAGAAAGAAATTGAATACGATAAAACTTTAACAAAAGATCCAAATGTAAAAATAACAAATCAAAAGAATAAAAAACTTTTCTAAAAAAGTCAAGGACAAAAATAAGCAATAAAAAATATAGGGATTGAAATTGGAAAAAAAAAAGGACAAACATGTACTTTACCTGGAAAAGAGAGAAATGTAGGAAGAAGAAAGGACCACCAGTCCACCATTGACACACTCTACACTAGGAGGAAGAGCATGTGGTGGCGCTTCCAATGACATGATGAAAGGCTATTTTCAGACAAACATCATCAAAAGAGCACGAACGTCACCACCACAGTAGCTTATAAAAAACACATGCCAACAACTTTTCCAAATTTAATGTTAAAAATAAATATTGATTAGTAAAAAGCCCCCAAAACCCTTGAAATAACAAATAAACCAATATGAAAGTATCAAAATATTACTGAATGTATATAAGCTATTTTATGTTATCTAAAGGCAAAGAAGCATTTTATTTATTTTAAAGTTTATGCAAAGTAAAAAAAAAAAATCTATGATCAGTAGGTTGAAATTTTGTTGACCTTGAGGGTAGAATGATATTTTTACTATATAAAATAATCTAAAAAGACAATAATATTCATGCTTAATCTTTTAATGACCAATAAGTCAGCATACGTATCTCAAATTTCCAACCTTTCTATCAAGAGGTGCAAAGATTAATTTGCTGTAGTAATTCACGATAAACTATATTTATTTTTCTAGTAAATTCATCAAGCATTTTAGAGTTTTGTTAAATTACAAAACATAAAGCTTGGGAGAGAAGAAAACTTGTTGATGGGAAACTAGTCAAAGAATGAATAACAATGTGCAAGACTCTCTTGGATACTTGCTATAAGGCATATAACAACTTATTTTACAAGAATGGAATTAAAATTGTCCTAGAAATAAGTTTCTAACTAGGAAGTTCTCAATTTGGACACTTTAATTAGGCAATTAAGATATTTAATCTTTTATAAAGGCTAAATAAAAAATAAATCTGATGACTTTTATATCTTTAGATAAAGAGGTAGAGAAATAATAATTGTTATATTTATAATTATGGTAATAATTATTTTTTATTAATTATTTTTTAATATGGCATATTAAAATAATTTAAAAATATTAAAAAAAATATAAAAGTCTTTAAGAATATTTTTTCACCGACATGTGTTTTTAAAATGACGGTGAAGAAACTAAATTACAAGATTTCAAAACACAAAGAGGTAAAGCTAAAATTCAAATCGAGGGACTAATTTCTCTCCAAAGAAACAAAAAATGTCAATAGTTTTGTTTTCTTGATATAATGAAATAATCAGAAGCCAAGCGAAAATTGTGTTGAAGAAAGATGGGAAGGCTGTTCGAGTATTTCGTAGTGTGTGGGTTGGGTCCGGAGATGAGAACAGTGGATAGAAACAAAGGATATCATGGAATGCGAGTGTTTTATCAATCTTCTTTACTCGATCAATATCCTCCTGATAATCACTCTCTTTATCCTCCGCCTCCTCCTCAGCTCCCAATTGTATAATACGTCTTTCCTTTTCTTTTTTTTGTGTTTGTGTGTGTGGGTGTGTGTGGGTCTGATAATTCTATCTTTAATTTCTGGTGATCGGCAGTGTGTCCTTCCTGCTGGTGTGGAGTTTTACCCCTCGGGATTCGATGCTGATGATTCCTCCACATTTCCAAGAAGTTACCCCATTGTTTTGACCGGTACTTTTTTTTTTTTTAAAAATTACTGCAATTAGATTTTATTTCATTTTTTGGGTAGAGATTTATTGTACCTTGTTATGGAAAATGAAAAGAATGATCTTTTGAAGAAGGGCTGAAGACGGCATGAAACTTTTGAAGCTAAGTAATATATACATGGTGAAAATATGTTTTCTGACAAAGAGCACTGGATATATAGTCTTTTTTTTTTTAATTTAGAAAAGTTTAGCGGAGGGTGATGGATACTTTTTTTTTTTAGGATATATAGTCCTTTTAAATGTAATTTTTTTTTTGGCAGAGGGTGATGGATCAAAAATTTATGTTAGTTGCATTGCCTTCCGGGATCCAGTTAGCGAGGATATTGCTGAAGCTTACCGCATTCCTGCAAACTCATTTGCTGACAAATGCATCTGCCTTGTTTCCCGATCCCCTAGTTTTGGTATTCTTAGAAATGCACTGGAAGAGTTATTTGCACTTTGCTTTTCCCCTGCTGGAAGTAGGTAAGGTATCTTTTAGTTATGGAAGGTTCTCTGTTATGTGGATAGAAAAGGGTGGAAATTGGGATGCGGTTACCAATTTTTTTTGGTAGACATGCGCACATGACCTCCTTTATATTCTCATAATATGCATAATAGTTATAAGATTTTAGGATTTTATGTTGTGGTTTTGACTGAGTTTATCAGTTCATTTAAAAATGGAATTCTATGGTATCGTTTTCATTGCATTTAACGTTCTCAGCTCTATAAAAATTTCAGCAAGCCATTATGGGAAGTTATATCTCACATGATCTCGAATGTCCCTTTGCCTACTCCTGGAAAGGATCGGGTCTTGTTTGCCATTGAGAACTGCCTGCTTTCATTGGAAGCTCCACCAAAAGATGGACTCCCCCATGTTGATGTGTGATTTCCTATCCCTTTTGTTTTGTTGGCTTGATTCTGCCTTTGCTGATTGTATCATGCAGATTAGGGTTTACAAAAACTCACTTTACTACACAGTAAATGACTCTTATTTTTGCTGAATGCAGATATCATTTCAGCCATTGGTACAGTGTTTGGATGTGGACAACTTACTCAAACTTTTTACTGCCGTGTTACTTGAAAGGAGGATTTTACTTCGTTCCAACAAGTATTTCTCTGAACCTTTGACAGCAAATAATTGTTTAAGAGAAGTAAAGAAATATAATTACCATTGATTTGATTCTCTTTACTACTCTCACTATGTTGAAAGTTTTCAGAAGTTGTATAGGATATGTTTGCATGCTTATTGAAACTTGTGCATTGGGTTTATTGGCCTGTTTCGGCATCATCATTTGTTCAACTTTAGTTTTTCCTGATTATGTTTTGATAACCGGTGAATTTGTTTCAACTTTGGCATGCTACGTGTACAAGAATGATGTAGTGCTCTCTCTCTGGAAAAAATGGAGTCAATTTAGGCTATTTTGATAGGTGCTTAATATCTGTTTAATCCACACTAAATGGCAGAGATGCTATGGGTTTGTGAAATGACCAACAAGCCTCCATGGGTTTGTATTATATTAGAGGTGAGCTATATGGTTGGTTTGATTATTATTTCAATTTAACTTGTCTTGTATACAATGGTTTACCAGTATGAGGTGATGGCTTGAAAGAGAATTGTTGGGAATGTAAGAGTAGTCTACATGGGTCCACATATCTTATGGATAATTGGTGTGGTTTCCATTTAGATGTATTTATGCATTCCTTCAGTCAGTAGCTCCTGTTATTTGATAGCCCTTCTTTTCCCTTTTTTTTAATCCCTGTATTTGTATACATCAAAGAAAAAGTACACCAGCAATTTAGTAGATCCACTTTTGTAGTTTGTAAGTGGATTGCAATCATCATGATCTGAACTTTCAAGTCAGCCGTCTTTCTGAAGATGTAAATCCTTTTCATACTTACCATGCTCTTTACAGGCACTACTAAAATGTTGTCTGCAACCTTACCTAAGCAGCTGATTGTTATGTAATACTTACCTAGAAATCCTTGATTTGTATACCATCCAGCATTATTTCAAATAATGATTGCTATATCATTTGTGTTTTTAATTGTACTCTAATTTTCTGAGGCAGGTATTCACTTTTAACCATAGCATCAGAGGCCATATGTCATTTGATTTATCCCTTTAGGTGGCAGGTGAGTTTTGAATGAATTGGAAGTTCATTGTTCTTTTATCAGACTAGAATAACACATTTAGATTTGCCTTCTTTTGCTGGCAACAGTTTTTATCTTTGTAGTTGAAAATTGCAGTTAAAATGTTTTTTATTCACTGGATAAGCTGATGGTATAGTCATGCCTTCAATGATTCTCTTATGGGCTCACTTCTAATTATTTCATGTTTGTTGTGCTGAAGCATGTCTACATTCCATTGCTATTTTTCAGTGGAGTAGACTATATTGATGCGCCAACACCATATATGATGGGTCTTCATTCATCTGTTGATACGTCTGACCTTGCAATGGATGGTGTAAGTTTTTTTTTTTCCTTAAACTTATTGTGGAGCTCACTTGTTTGCTTTTATAATTATGTTTCTTGCTTAGTATTATTTATCATGCCTTGTTGTTGTTGTTGTTCGTTTATTTTATTTTTCTTTAGCATGGAATTTGGCAGCTTTTTTTCTGCCAGCTCTTTTGGGTCAGGGACAGCTCAACTGAGTAGAATGCTCTGAAAATGCTATGGTGTGGTTTTTGGTTTTGCTTTCTAGAACGCATAGCATTAACTGGTCCAATTTTTTAATATTCTAGGAAATAGCTATAATATGCCCATTTCAATCAATAGAAATTCATGAGTTTTATTTTGCCATGATACTCCGGTGGCAGATTAAATGGTATTTGTGGCCTTGTTATGCTTGTTTAGCCTCTATCCCATGCCTTTCCTTATCTATTTCGAAGGAAATAATATCCATGTTAATTTAGCACGGCAAGCCTTGATTTTTCTACGTGGAAGGATTGATATTTCTGTTGGCTGCTAGTTAGTAGCTAGGAAAGAAGAGTGAGTGTGCTGTGAAGGAGCAAGGTGCACACAATACAAAACAATACTAGATCCATTCATCATATGATGTGAATTGAAACTGACTCCTGACATGAATAGAACTATGATTGCCATAGAGTGCAAACTGTGGATGGATTCTCCTGGTATGCAGTGCAAACAGTGTATGGTTAGCATACGCTGCATAGATAGAAGCTCAATAGCAGACTATTGGTAGGATCAAATCTGCTGAAAAACATGATGAGTGAGTTTCATAGTACTGAAATATTTGTTGTTGTTGACCAAAGATGTATAATGACATGTCTGATAGGGGTCACTTTTACAGTCTAAGATTAAAGTATATAACTTTTTTCGATTGGTAATGTAATAGTGGCGATTCTGTTATGTAATCTTATCTGATTCACATGTATGCTGGGAACTTACACTTCATGAGCTGTTAACTTAAACGACTATAGGAACATCTAAAGCTCATTCTTAGGAAACCGTTTCCCTTGCATGTTCATCTTGGGGTATCTGGTACTTCGGCTCTGTGCTCCTTGATCTCTTATTTTTCCTTTTGATTGGTGTGCATTTTCTCTCTTCTATTAAGGTTTTGTGCAAATTTTGTCAAGTATAGCCATCATTTACATGTGTGGTACTGGGAAAAATTTATATATATTAAGATATTTCTCATCACTATTACATGGTAGCGGTTGCTGCTTGGTCTTTTAGCCCATGACATAACTGAATGGAGGAAGTAGAACTCTGTTGTCAATCCTAACTGGTAGTGGATTGAGGTTTAGTTTAGCTTTGAGTATTAATGAGTAATCTTTCATTGCTTATATAGACTGGTATTCAATCAACACTCATCTTCTTCCCTTTTTATGTTTTATGTGAGAATTTTATATTTAAGACTGAAATACTTTCAGCTTTATCACTAGATTAATCATTTGCGGCCACATGTATACTGTGCATGTATTTATGTAGTCCATGTCACTTTCTTGAGATTTGGTTTATGATATTCTGTCCCTTTTCTATTGTGTTGCAGGTAGTCGTTGTGGACCTTGAGTATAACCGAATTAGCACCTCAGAGGAAATACCCCCTATTCCAGAGCCAGAATTAAGTTCTTTGCGGGGTGAGATACTGAAGCTATTGTACCCTAATGTCATGGGAATTGATCAGATGAAAGCTGGTTTGGTTAACTCATCTGAGCAATATTTAAAGGGCTGCAACAAGCCTTGGGGAGAAGATCATGACATCGAACTTAGGTGATACTTGGATGCACCGTGAAATCTTTGAAGTACTCATTGATTTCCTTGTTTAAATTAATTTCTTTCACATAAATATTTCCTCAAAGATTCTTCTCACAATATTCTTCATGGAGATGCTGATAGGTTTTGTATTGCGTCTTCATAAAGACCTCTGCATTTCTGTTAGATTTCTATAGTATTTATTATATATTATAGGAGATGGATGTTATGTGAATTGCTTAACTGAAAATTGAAGAAGCATAAAGACGTGCAATTATTTTGGATATGCCAATCAAATGATGGTTATGCTTGTAGCCAGCAATTAAGTTCTTAGCTCGAATACTTGTTGGTTGTTATTGCACTGCTAAGCATGTGATTATAGATAATGTACAGCCTCCAGCTGTCTCCTCTTTTTTTATCATTTCCCCTTCTTGGTGGTAAAAGAGAAAATTCTACACTTTTCTGGTTATCCCATGAATTCTGGAACTTTTGAATTTCCGGAGATGTATGTTAATGAGAAAGACCTTCCAAATGATGCTCTATCCTTACTTGTAGTTATATATTTATCCCATAAAATGTTCCCATCTGATTATTATCTTATCAGATAGAATGTGTTACCTAGTTATTTCTATCTGATTATGATCTTATCAGATAAATGCTGTCCTTGTTATATGTTTTCTGTAACAATGCAGTATAACTTTGTATTTGTCCTGCTATTTCTGATGGTTAATCAGGTGATTGCTGTTTGCTCCTTATACGAACCTGAATTAAATGCTTATGTTGTATTGCATTGGTGCTAAGTTTTCCATTATACAAAAAATGCAGGATCAATAAAGTCTTACTTGGTCTAAATTATTTTTAGTTATTTTCATTGTAATACTTAGATTTGTGCGTTCTATGCAGGTTAATATTCCTAAAGTTCTTTGCATCCATTTTAGGTGGATACCGGAATTTCCTTGTATGGCGCTCTTTTCTTTTTTCTCATTGCATTTAATTAATTTGAAACTTCCTATAGTGATCTCCTTCAAATTAATTTTATGAAGTTCATTTTTTCCAGGAAAACACTGTGACTCATGCCTTCAACGCCCAAGCATTTTTGAAGAAACGCTCTAGGTCAACCAACCAACCACCGGATCCCATGGTGATGTTATTTTCCACGATCCTTTACCAACTTGATATTTTGGGTGTTAGAAATCCGTTTTTAATTTCTGTACCCGTTTTTTCTATTGGTTGATTTGGTTCTCCTTGTACTAATTAGTTTTTTGTTGTTTGTAGATAACACAGTTCTTAGATTCCCATGGTTTCTTGGATTATCTGGAGAGAGGTATTGATTCTGATGGAAACAATAATAATCTTCTTGAGAAGTTACAAGACACAATTGGAAGGGGTCAGAATCCTATTTCAATTCTTTCCACTTTGGTGGTAGAACCTGAGATTATAACCATATCAGATCCAGATGTCGGAATATTGGGTAAATTTGAGGTCTCAATTTCGCTGATTATGTATATTAATCTGTAAAACTGATACAAACATGTCTCAAATGATTTTCTAATGTTATGAACACCAATGCCCTTGTTTTTTTCAGGATCAGGTGCTAAATATACTTATGACAGGTTTCCTTCAAACATCAGGTCAGAAGAACAAGAGGAGAAGAGGAAACAAATTCTTGCAGCAGCAAGTGGAGCTTTTGAATACATTAAGCATGCTCCTAGGTATCTTTGTGTTTTGCGTCCATGGGTTTCTACATGGCTTTATTCTAATTTTCGTTGTCTTAGCTTGATTCCTAATTGCTCAATTCCTAATTTCTCTTATATCCTTACCAGTTCGCCATCTGTGCAAGTGGGCAAGGACTCTCTTAGTCCCATGGAAAGGGCTGTAAGTTCTTTATTCCATGATTGGTGCAACAGTGGTTCTGTCTTAGAAATTGGAAACTATCTGAATGATGAACATATATGTTTCGCAGGCAGAAAGGGAGCTTATGGTTTTGGACATTAAAGTTAAGCTGCAGGTAAAACTTCTTTTCCTTTTAGAATGCTAATGAGTTATCTGGGTATTTCTAGTATTTTACACATTTAGTAGTGCCTGTTATTACGTTGCTGGATTTGATGTAAATGCTGATTTTTTAGAGACTTGTTCTTTCTTGGAGATTCTTATATTTCAAACCATGTATCATGTTATAATCTTAAAATGTAATAACCTTTATTAAAATAGATTTAACCTTTAAGCATTCCATTCTTAGATTCAGGGAGAAGGTTTTGTTCCTAACTAGAGTTTCCCTTCTCATTCTTGGTTGGACAAATATAATCAAACAGAATACCAAGCATAGCTCTAGGTGGCATTCTATCATATCAACCTCTTGAATGCTTGTTTATAATGGTGACAAACTTCACCTGCAAAAATTTCTTTTTCATGGTCTTTATTTTGCTCCTGTATTCATGGGTTTGGGATGGGTGTTGTTACTGTTGTATTCTCTGGATGGAAGACAAAGGTCTTACATGTAATTCATCGTGTTATGCAATTGATTAAGTTCATAGAGGCTAGGAAGTATTATTTAACTTTTCAAAGATGCAACTTTCATTTGTGCAATATTAATATTACCTTCAGAACATGCAACGAAAGGTAATATTTAGGTGTGAATCTTTTTCTATTTCTGTGCTTCTGTGATGTAGGAAACAGAATGAAATTTTTTCTTTTTAAGAATTTCAAGTTGATTAAAATTGCTCATATTGCTATGGTCTTCTTTCCATAATTACATATTGTTTGAAGTATTATTTTTACTTCTATGCAGGGATTGTGGCTTCGTCTTCTTAAATTGGGAGCTACTGACGACCCACTTTCATCATTTGAATATGGCACTATCCTTGGTATGATTCTACAAGAAGATAAGCCTCTCACTGACACTTTTAGACGGCTATTTTGTGCCTTTCAATTCTCAATTTCATTTGCTTTATAGTTTTGAAGAATACTGCTAACCAATAGGCATTTTGTTTACTGGCTTTGCAGCATTGATTGAGTCTGACGCGGAGGGGATTGGTGGTAGTGGGTTTGTTGAATGTATAAGGGAGCATATACACTCAGTACGTAGGAGGGCATAAACTGATTGAATGTTTTCTGTGTTCACGATTAAGCTAACTTTTGGCTCCATACATTATTGCAGGGATGGCATTGTCAATTGACCGATGAACAGTTTATTGCAGTGAAAGAACTGGTATGTAGAAGCTACAACAAGGCTTTCTTTTGCATGAAATAATTCCTATTTGTTGAAATGCTTAGTATATACCTCTGGATTACATTGCAAAATTTTCATTGAATCTGAATTTGACTATGATTTTTGTAATGGATTTGATGATTTAGCTTTTCTTTGTTGGATACCACTTACAACTAAATTGTTGCCTCAGAATCTTAGTTTTTTCTATCCACCCTGGTGGCACCTTTTACTGCGCGACCTTATGTGTTGAGTTATCTAATTCCCCTAAATTTTATTTGTGTAAATTCAGCTTAAAACAGCAATTAGTCGTGCAACATCCCGGAATGATGTGTCAACCATTAGAGACGCCCTTGAAGTATCTGCTGAGATGTATAAAAAAGATTCTAATAATGTTTCTGACTATGTCCAGCGTCATCTTATTTCTCTGTCTATATGGGAGGAGCTACGGTATGCATATAGTAATTTTCTACTGAATTTCATTTATTTCTCATTAACTTTAATTTTTCAGTCTCTCGTACTGGCATAAGCATTGCTTTAAACAAGGATTTGTTTTCATTTATCTTTCCCAGAGTCTATTTTGATCGTATCATAACTTCCTACTTTAGTTATTTTGCCTTTAGAGCTTCTTGTGTAATCCTTTTGTGGCATTTCTGTATTGAATTATTAATCTTTGCGAAGAAAAAAAAATGGAAATTTTAGATGGTCTGTTTAATTATCTTGCAGGTTCTGGGAGGTGTTCTTTGAGTATCTAATGGAGCATTCTTCAAGCAAGTAAGGCTGCAATTCTGAACTATCTGTAATGCTTAAATCTTAATAGATTCTCATTATTTAACTATTTCCTGCCAAGTTTTTGTTGGTATTATAATAAAAACAACTGACTGCTTGTCAATCCTTCAAATTTGGTTTTTGTCAATAATGCAGCTTCTGCCAGTGGTAAAGTTAATGTTCTGTCTTTTGAGTAATTGATAACAATAACATGCAGAAGTTAACAAGCATAATCCCTTGAGTTATCTGGTAGTTTTGTGAAAAAGCCATGTTAAATTTCAAAGAGCATTTATAGATAAAACCATTTTGCATGTTTACATCTGCCATCTTCTCCATCTGCACTCATATAAAGAGAAAAATGGGAATGCAAAACATACAGCTGCTGAGTGCTAGGAGATAGGATGCATGAAATTTAACCTTCTTTCTGTTCTTTCCCTTCTTTCCTTGACGAAGCATTCTAACCAATTTCATCTTTTAGATATGGCCATAACAAGCTTCTCAGGTGTTATGCTCTTTTAATTTTACTGCAGGTCAGCCAATTATGCAGCTTTAGTGACAACACAGTTAATTCTGGTGGCTTTACACATGGTGGTCTTCTTTGTCTTTACTTTTTTACTGTCACATCTTTTTCCCTCTTGCACCTGTTTCTGATCATGTTTCATGTCATTGTGAAGGCTGGATTGGGACTTCCTGATACTGATGCTTGGCACATGATTGAAACAATAGCAGAGAAGAACAATATTCGATACAAACAGTTTGTAAGTTAACTCCTGTTTATATACTGCTTGACTAAGGTTTAATTAAGATCCATGGTATTTGCGTTGGAACGTCTATTGTGACTGGACCTTTACATGTTCAAGCACAATATACTATTTGATTCAATAATGCCTTTTGGTTCTGATTTACTTAAATGTTCTTGCAATTGAACAACAAATGAATGCGTGATGTGCCATATCCTAAAGAAAAAATAGAACAGTTTCCAGAAAGGAGTGGGTGTTAAATAAACTATTTGAAACATAAGGATTCTGGAATAAAATGAATTTAGGTTTACTTGAAAGAAAAAAATATGAATCAAGTATGTTCCATCCTAATAATTCTACCTGTAGTTCTTCTAGAGAGAGAGAGAGAGAGAGAGGTCACATTAACCATGGTGTCCAAAGTAAACGGAAAGAATTGTCAATGCTTCCCAACTCTTAATATAGGATTTGATAGCCAAGTAAGGCTGGTAGGGTTTCTCATTTTTCTCTGTTTTCCTAGTTGTATTTAGTAGAGTCAGATATCTAGAAAATATGAACAGAGATAACCACTATTTTAGTAGCTGTCTTTTTCAAAACCTCAATTTGAGTTATCTTACATCATTTTTTTTTTCATTTGAGCTGTACATTGAAAAAAAATAAAATCAATTCACAAATACCCATGTATTTAAACTATTTCAACACCAGTTATCAGAAGGGTATTTCTGGAAGTCAAATACTTCTTAGCAGGCCTTATGTTGGTTTCCTTGTAAGTGGAATGGTTCTTTGCATTCCAAATGGGAAAAAAAAAGTGTTATCTTTGTTCATTGCTTTAGTGCATTCATTAAACAATGTGAAGTTAGGAATCTGTAAAAGCATGTCACTAGATTTGGAGGACACTTCAATCATGATTGTTTGGTATGTTCAACTTTTATGGGCATGATGATCCTGTGCACCTATGCTCTATACTTGTGTGGAAAGTGATACCAGAACTCGATCATTTAAGTTAGAAATGAAAGTTGAGCATTTCATGCATTTTGTGATAGAACTTGTACATAATTACTATTTCATGATTGCTTAACCTTTTTGGACTATTTTGAATGCTCATAGTCAAGTTTAATATTCTTGACATCATAAATTCATATATTTGCACAAAGACTTGTGTCTTTATATCTAGATCTTTGGGGATCGTTATCTGAAACTCTGTACCATGCCAAATGATAATTCTTATGTTCAATTGCCCATCTTCCATAATTACTATCCATTTTGGAGTTGCTCAATCCTTGGAGTCTCGCACTAAATGAGATAATTAAGTATATCTGCATTAAAGAAATCTTTTCTTTTCTTGTCTCTTTCCATTTCAAAATTCTGACTAGTCAACATTTTTCTCATGAAATACAGTGATTTGGGGATGATTTAAATTTGCCTGATTCTTAGTTATGTTGTTGATATCTCATTCCACCTTTCGGTTTTGACTATTTTCTTGCATCTTTTATGGTTTCATGCTACTTAAATTTACTTTGTTTTTTGGTTCAGATAAAACTGAGAGGATTCTTGTCACATATCCAGCAAATTCATATCAGTTACTGGGGAATATCTTCTTTAAAGGCCCAATCAATGTTGTGTCATGGATTGTCATCTCCACACCCAAAAGATTCTATGGATGAGAATCAGCAACCTGCAGAAGCTTCTGTTATTGGCAGGAGCTGGGTCCAAAGCATGTTTAGCAGAGATTCATCCAGAGCAAACTCTTTTGGTCAAGTTCGTAAAGGGTCTTCCAATGGCACTTCAGGTTTGTCTTTTCATAGCAATGGTCACTTGTACTACCATAATTAGTCTACCATTTATTTATTTTCTTCTGTGATTACAACACTTCTCTTTAAAATTTTTATTTGAGCAGTAAATGAAAATGGAACCCCAAGAAAACAAGATTCGTCTGCTGATGGGCAGAAGAAACTTCAAACCAATGTTCGCATACTTAGAGGCCATAGTGGTGCTGTTACTGCTGTACATTGTGTAACCAGAAGAGAGGTGTGGGATCTGGTTGGTGACCGTGAAGATGCTGGTTTCTTTATCAGTGGAAGCACAGACTGCATGGTAATTTAGCATAACAGATTAATCTCATTTGATGTATAATTATTTTTACACAAGTCATGCCTGGAAGTTAACCACAGAGCCATGTTTTCTGATGCACTCTTCACTTTATGGCTTCAAGCTTCTCTTTCTTTGCTCTAAATAGACAGAATCAAGGCAGGACCTTTCAAACTTCTATGCCACCTTGATTCTGAGACAATCATGCCTTCTATTTGATTTGTTAAATTGTCAATCCTGTAATCCAGCATGCGTATTTTCCCTGTTGACCATAGTCTTTGTGTGGGTTAATTGATGGATGCAACTATGTAACTTTAACAACACTTGTATCATTTGACATTTATTTCGTGTGAATGATCATGCAGGTTAAAATCTGGGATCCTAGCATTCGTGGTTCTGAACTCCGTGCAACTTTGAAAGGGCATACCAGGTGTCTTTACATGTTTTTATGTACTCGTGATGATTTATGTGAGTCAATATGTGCTGATGACCATGCTTCTATAGTGGTTGTTGACCTTAAAATTTATGAACTGCAGAACTGTTCGTGCTATAAGTTCTGATCGAGGAAAAGTGGTGTCAGGATCTGATGATCAGTCTGTTATTGTATGGGATAAGCAAACATCGCAGCTTCTTGAAGAGCTGAAGGGTCATGATGCCCAGGTTTGCCTTTGCAGGGCATCTATGCTAGGTTATTTAGATTGGGAATAGAACTAGAAAGGTTTAGCAGAGTTTCATGCATTGTTAATCTAATATTTTGATGTGAGAAATTGGCCTCGGTCTAGCACTCCCCGCCCCACGAAAGGTTCTTGCAGTTGTGTGCATCATGCTTGGATTAAGATATCAGTATTGAAAAAATGTCGTGGTGTATAGCATAGATAGAAGCTAGGGTTCTCAAGCCCTAAGGTTAAAGACCCTAGCTGTAGAGAAATTTAGAGAAAACTCTTTAGTATTTTATTAAAAGCCTGAATAATCTGAATCTGAATCTCAAAATAAGCTAGAAATCTTTAATTCATATTAGTTCTAGATCTAAAATCCTTATAGGAAAGGATTTCTAAGTAAAACTAAAATCTTTATAGGAAATGATTCCTAGTTAAGACTTACCTAACAAATAGATCCATCTATAGTAAAATACTAATTAATTTAATTTTTTTAAGTTAAATAGTAAAAAGAATTCATATACAACAAGGTAAATAAAGACAGTCTCGCACAATTACTTCCCGACCTGATTTGAAGGTGTTCCCGATCTTTGATCATTATGATACTTTTACCCAATAGAAAATATGGAGCTCTATTCAACGGCCGGATTAAAATTTATGTTTAATTTACCAAACCATGTCTTTGATTCTTTTTAAACTTCTCAAAACCTAAAAACCTTAATTATTAATGAATTAATGCAATAGACATCATTAGGCCAAAATTATTAAGAAAGTCCCCACAACCCCTTTACTTTTGAAAGACTAGCCTTCAAATTAACTTTCAGAAATTTACTTTTGAAAGACTAGCCTTCAAATTAACTTTCAGAAATTGAATTCGACCTTTCCACATGAACAAATAGTTTGAATATAGCATTGTAGATGAAATAGTATGCTTTTGACATGTGAACTTCAAAATATAATTTATGAGGTGTGCATGCTAAAGAAAAATCCATATTTAATCTTATGCTTTTTGTTCCTATGAAATCCACTTGTAATTCTTTCACACATTCTTTTACTTCAAACTTAACCTCATCATCATTTATGACTTCTAATACTTCAATCTTCGAATGTAAAAAAACTTCCAGATAGTCTTTCATTTTATCTTTAGGAGAATTGTAAAAAATTACCATGTCCTCCATATCCTTGTTTGTAAGATCTTCATTCATGATTGAAAGATCATCATTTGCCACCATTTTCTCCACCTTAAGGTCAAAAGACTTAAATTGTTTGTTAGCACCCTCTTTGGTCAAGTTATCTTCAACATGATTAGATAACTTTGAAATTGCTTGTCACCCATTAGCCGAGTTAGACCTGCTATGACTTGCTCCAAACGATCCATTCTCTGTTCTTAAGCTAGCGCCAAACAATTTAATTTCTACTCCTGAGCCCGTACAGTGCCCCAAAGAGCCTCCACTCCTACATCACGGACTATCTCCGTCTATCAAAGAGGTCAACCTGCTCTGACACCAATTGACATGGTGTATAACATGGATAGAAGCTAGGGTTCTCAAGGGCTAAGGTTACAACCTAAGCTGTAGAAAAATTTATAAAAAACTCTAATATTTTATTGAAAGTCAGAATAATTTGAAAATGAATCTTTAAATAAACTAGATATCCTTATTTATACTAGTTCTAGGCCTAAAATCCTTATACAAAAGAATTCCTAATTAAAATAAACTAATAGAATCCATCTAACGTTAGGATTCCTAACTAGTAAAATATTAATTAAATTAAAAGTCCTAGGCTAAATTGAAAAAAGAACCCCAAATACAATAAGGTAAATAAAGACAATCTTGCACAGTAACTTCCAAGTTTTATTTGAAGTTTTTCCCAATATCCAATCATGATGACACTTTAATTCAATAGGAAATAGGGCGTTTAGAATCTTTTATCAACTCAATCCAATGGTTAGATTAAAAGTTATGACTGATTTATCAAACTGCATCTTGGACTCTTCTTAAACTTCTCAAAATCTAAAAACCTTAACCATTAATGAAATAATGCAATAAACATTATTAGACAAAAAATATTAAAGAAAGTTCCCCACATCAAAAAATTTGTGTTTCGTTTCATTTGTACTTTTTATGCTGCTTTCTTTACTTAATTAAACAATGTTTTTCTTATTATTGCTTTTTTAGAGAACAAAACCATTACCATTAATGAAATAATGCAATAAACATCATTAGGCCAAAAATATTAAAGAAAGTTCCCCACATCAAAAAATTTGTGTTTCGTTTCTTTTTTACTTGTTATGCTACTTTCTTTACTTAATTAAACAATGATTTTCTTATTATTGCTTTTCTGGAGAACATGTATAACACTTATGCTTTCTCTTGCATACTGCAAGTTTGCAACACGAACAAAAGTTCTTGTTTAAGCAACTTTTCTTTGCTAGTTACGTAAGTAATTAACACATCACTGAGGTGGCGAATGAAAACATATGGAAAAGAAATTTGAATTCGAAAATAATCCTTCTATTTATTATTGTAGGTTAGCTCTGTCCGTATGCTGTCCGGTGAACGTGTCCTTACTGCTGCACATGATGGAACTGTTAAGATGTGGGATGTTCGAACTGATACTTGTGTGGCAACAGTTGGCCGTTGCTCTAGTGCAGTCCTATGCATGGAGTATGATGATTCCACTGGAATTCTTGCTGCTGCTGGTAGAGATGCGTATGTACTTTGAACTTACAAATGCTACAGCATTTTTTTTGAATCTTTATTCTGTTACTGACTACTGAAGATCAACCTGCTTAACACTTGCATTACTAGGGTTGCAAACATATGGGATATCCGTGCTGGTAGGCAGATGCACAAGCTTTTAGGGCACACAAAATGGATTCGGTGAGCTGAGCAGAGTATTTTTCTTCTGTTTATGATAACTGTTAATTACAGTTGTGAAGGAGCTATTTGTCTGTCCATCATGTAGGTCAATTAGAATGGTCGGAGACACACTGATTACTGGCAGTGATGATTGGACTGCAAGAGTGTGGTCTGTTTCACGAGGAACATGCGATGCTGTTCTAGCCTGCCATGCTGGTCCAATATTATGCGTTGAATATTCCATGTCAGACAGAGGAATAATAACAGGTAAATAATATCTTTTACTTTTTTTTTTGTTCAGATTCAATTGCATTTACCTTGTGCTCCTATGGTACTTTATCATTTATTTGAAGGGCTACGTGATATCTTAATCGAATGAATGTTAAAGATTCATACTGAAATATGTTTCAAGTGCCAACATGAACTGCTAAAGATATGTACTGACTTGAGATATCCTTTTCAGGTTCAACTGATGGACTTCTCCGGTTTTGGGAAAATGAGGAGGGTAAGAGCAGTAATATTTTCTTGCCAAGTTGAACTTCCTATCCTTTTATTTTTGTTTTTTGAGCTGTTCTATGTTTGGCCCTGTTAAGATGTAATTTTTCCAACTTGAGAGTCTCATCTGACTTGCATCAGAAGATATTATATCATGGAGTTGTCAATACATGGGCCAATAACATCTCTCTGTTTCATTTAATTTAGGAAGTAATTCAGTGTTTGTCCACAAAATACCAGTATCGTGTCTCAGAATTTTTAAGGAACACATTTATTTTAATGGATGTAATTGTGGTTATACTATACTTACCAAGCTCTACCAGCTAATAAGCACTTAATGTTTCATTCATGTTTATTGTTGCATATTGCAAACGATACCATTTTGACTTTCTCTTGTTCTAATTTTCTCTTTTTATTTTTCTATCTCCTTCAATTTGGCATTGACATGTTGTAACTGCAAGGATGGCATTTACTTAATCCTTAATCTAAGAGGATTTTTCTCCATTTCTATTTGTTTTATTTTTTTACATATACTATGTATGTGAATGTCTTTTATGTACTTATATTGAGAGGTCAATTAAAATAATTTGATACCAGTGCAGTCCATATCAATGGTAAAAACATAATGCCTACCCACGTTTGGTTTGTGAATTTTTTTTATGGAATTGCAACATATCTTGCCTGTAGTCTTACCTTGGTAATGGTTGAAAGCCAAGCAACAAAAAAAGCCTTTTGACCATTCTTCCTTTAAAATTTAACAGTTTCTATACTTTGTACAAGGGTATCATTTCTGCATGGCGTGCTTTCATTGTCTTGCATGATATGTCATATGGCACAAGAAAAAAGTTCGTATTTTCATTTATGCAATTAAATTTCTCATGTCCCTCCTCTCCATTTACAAATCATTTTTCTGATTAAAATTTTCTTGTCCGTCCTTTCCTTTGAGCACTACTGATATCATTTTTAACATAATGTGTCCAGGAGGCATAAGATGCGTGAAGAATGTTACCATTCATTCAGCTCCTATATTATCCATCAATGCTGGGGAACACTGGTTGGGAATTGGCGCAGCTGACAATTCTATGTCTCTCTTTCACCGGCCTCAAGATAGACTTGGCGGCTTCTCTAGCACAGGATCAAAAATGGCTGGGTGGCATCTTTACAGAACACCGCAAAGGACAGTTGCTATGGTATGAATTTTGGTGGTTTTATATAACTGTTCTATGTTCCTAGTTACTACTGCTATTTCTGCTACTCGTGTGTGTCTGTTCACTGGGTACTTTGGACCTTGTGTAATACAGTAAGAATTTCCCTCTCTCATCCCATAAACCCTCTCAACCCCATTCAAATCTAATATGTCCTCTGGGGTGCCTCCCCACTCTCTCTTTTAACCTTACAAACTCATCCAGTGCCACTCAAAAGTTGCTTAGATATGTTGAGAATGTTTAAACAATCTCTTCCGCTGTTTGGTTTGCATCTTCATTCTAGTTTTAAGGAAAATGTCAAATAAGTAAATGTTAAGTGTGGAGTGTTAAATGTTGAGTTCAAGGTGATTTAGTGCATTGAATACATTTTGACTCCAAACTCGCTATAATATGGGATTGAGTATTAGGTTGTTCTGGCACGGTGTTGAAAGTTGGAGATTAAGTGTTAAGGATGAGTGGTGTAAAAAAGTGGTTGAAGGGTTGAGTGTAAAGGATGTTGTGGTAGGGGTGTAAAAATTGTGTAATGGTAGGGCCTAACAATTTTTTAAATTTAAATTGAAACCATATATAATTTAAAAATAAAAACTAATGTACTATTGTGGGACCCAGGAAAATAGAAGGAAAGTAAAAGATGGATTTGAGAAATAAAACAGCATTGCACAAACTCCACAATCACACGCCACACAACCCACCATCATTTCCTTCCCCACCCCCGCTAGGTAAACACCCAAACCCTTTTTTTTAGATCCCTTTTTGGTAGTGTGATGAGATGTGGTTGAAATTGTGCTTTGCCCTAACCATAGTTTTGAAAGTGTTTAGTTAATCTACACACCACAATTTTGCATTGGTCCCAAAACTCTTTCTTTAAATCTCAGTTATGAAAAAGCTATAATTTGTAGCTTTTTTTAAATCTACATTTTCAAAGTGTAACTGCAAAAGCTACCACAATCTCAAACACACTAAGGTCAGGCCCCATAACTTTTACCTTCATCTTAAAAAATGCTCCAAACAAGGATAAAGGGATTAAATGTTAGCCCCGCAACACTTAACCCTCCTTAGCCTCAATCCATAGGTAACTTCAGAGATTAGTTTTTATCCTCCGAAGGTTGAAAATGGGAGGGCAGTGTTGGTAAATTTATCTCAGGGTCAATGATTAATTCAGCTATTAAAGTTCTCCATGTCTCAACTGACATGTTAACATTTGCTCACCCATTCCTTTTTTTTTGGTAGATCCCATTTTATCTGACCAATTGTTTAGGTGATCTTGTTTTTAATGCTCAGGTGGAATTGAATCCTCGACAATGTAGAGCCTACTTCCTACTCAGCTGTTGTCTGTTTTCATCTAACATTCCTAGATAATGATCTTGCAAGGGAATTGAATGTTCTATTCCATCTATAAATCTTTCTTCATTCAGCTTTCTCTTGGTGTCGAAGTTTCTATCTCCTGATCAGCCATTAGAAGATATTGTGGTTACTTGATAGTTGATACCTCCAAGGTTTTTTTTTACCTGCTTTTTAAGGCAGCAAGTCCTTTGCCTGGTAGGTGTAATCTAGCAATCATTTGCCTTCCCATTTTATCTCATTTGGTCTTGTCTGATGTCACCAGCCCCTATTGATAAATGATCTGTCACAACTGCAGAAAGCAGATGTGCTGTTCTGGTTGTTTGTTCTGGCATCCTATGTGTTTAATTTCTCTCCAGAACTGACTACTCAACCAGAAACACTGGCAGTTGATTATTTTGCTTATTAGTCAATAGGTATGTAACTAATACTATTAGTTGACTAGTTTGATTCTTAAATAGGACCATTTGATGTAAGCTCAAGTCCAGTTAAAGTGCTCTGTCAGTGTCTTACTGCCAGTCGAACCTTTAACTAAATAAGCAAATGGCAGCCTTCCATTCAGTGGAATCACATAGGCAATAACAATTGGTTGCAGCCTGCAGTTTGAGGGCATTTTAAGGCTGCAGTTCACATGGTTACTCTACATGTTTTGATATTTGCTTCATATGCAACCTTGTCTCTCCTTAGATGCATATTTCTCAAATATTGATCAATGTCGAACCTGAATATTTGTTCTGCTATATTCGTAGGCATTTGTTTCTGCTGTCCCTTGGAAACAATAATATTGTAGAGGAAAACACGGATCATCGTTTTACGTGTTTCACCTCTTTTCTGTTTGTGGCATTCAGGTTAGATGTGTGGCTTCTGATCTCGAAAGGAAAAGGATATGCAGTGGTGGTCGTAATGGAGTTCTTAGGTTATGGGAGGCGACCATCAATATTTAATTTGTATCACATCTTTCATCAGAGTTTTAATTGTCAAAGGTTGCGGTGAGAAGTGCTTGCATGTTGATGGCGGCGCTATCCAAATCTGATATCAACCTCGGAGCGTGTAAATTGTCTAAAGCGTTGGAGATGAACCCCCAAATTTTGCATGGGGGCTAATTTTTGCTGTCTTTATTGTATCTTAATAAACAGTCACATATCTCGGTTTTCTTTCTACGTATATCAGCTTTGTACAAAATATGAATCGGGCATGTAGAGCTATTTGCCGATGATCAAAACACGATGAAGTTTGCTAGGCTAGACCTCAACGACTTGTATTGGACGATTGGTTTAATATTATGTTTTCAATGTATTTGTTTTCTTGTTGACGTGATCCTTGTGCTTTCCTTTGCCTAATCCCTCTCCGCCACTTCGCTACCGTTGTAAGGTAAAATGGTTTCATTTTCCTTTATTCCGGTGAAGGATATTATGGTTGCCTATTCGTTTATCATTCTTCTGAGTGATGAAGGAAACAGAAGTGATCATATTTATTCATTAATTCAACCCCACTAAAATGCCCATCTTAGTTTGCCATTCAAGTGCCCCATCGTTCCTTCAAAATCTTTGGTTCATTGTCATAATTAGATTTGGGGTGATAATGGGTTTTCTTCTCACGGCTTCATCCGAGATATTAATAGTATTGATTGAATTGCATATTTGAGCCGAGATTCTCGGCTTAAATGCTTAAATTAGGGATGACAATTAGTATTACTGATTGATTTTCTTTATATTTATATTTTATCTATTATTTTTTGATAAAAAAATTTAGATATTTATACTCAAAAGATATTGAAAATATAGATATTCATCATCTAACTTATTTATTATTTAACATAAAATAATATATATTGGGTTAATTATAGATTAAGTTTCAGATCGGGTTTTATAATATTCATAGATTATATATTACTTATTAGATAAAGTGACTATTAAAAAAAATATACATGCATTCAAGCAGGTTGGGTTGGCATCTATCTATTTGAATTAAGTTATCATTCCTATCTAAGATTCTGCCGATATTATTGATTACGTATTTAAGTTGTTCATTATGAGGGGATACTAATAGCATACCCTGAGCATATAAAAATGCTATTACATTACAACCCAAAACAAATCTCATCATATCGCACGATGATAAAATATGTTATTATCAATTGCGTTAATACTTAAGCTTATATATTAGTAGCTAGTAGCTAATCGGTTCAATAGTTAAGCTGGCTCATGGCAAGTTGGTATGTATAGGTTAGAATCATGTCATGACCAGGGATCAGATTCAAACCCTGATATTCATAGAGGTATTAACGCAAACCCTAAAGGAATTTTAATTGATTTCGCGAACCCAAGATTTACCTAATTCAGGCTTGAAATTGATAATTGAACGTGAAATAATAGATGATCTGCCCTAAGACACTAAGACTATGATAACCACCCTCACACAATGTCCAAACCTAGAGACGAGCACAAGAAGAGTTTTAAAGTGAGAAAGTACAGTATATCAATACCAAAACACAAAAAAAGAAGAAGCTAGAACTCTAAGGTATAATAATCCATCTCTAACCTAGCTGGCTTCTGCTTGGTCTTAGGATGCAGTGCTGAATCTGTGTTTTTTATTTTTGTTGGCGGGTGGGTTTGGAATGGCCTAGCCTCTCTTTTCTTCTTGATATGCTGTTGTGGCTGGATTTTTTGGCACTGCATGGCTCTTTTGTTGGTTAATTTCTGTACCTGTTCTACTTATAGGTTTCTTAGTTAACCAATTTTGTTTATATTTTTATGTTAAGGGATTTTGTTTCTCTCTCCAGCTTTGCATTGTAATCTGTATATGTTAACTTAATTTGCTTTTCTTGGGAAGATGTTCCCTTAGGTTTTACATATTTGTATATGTGACTTGCTAGCTTCTCGACTCTATTTCTTTTTTTATCTTTATATATACTTACATTTGATCAAAAAAATAAAAAATAATTCATCTCTCCTAAAAAGGTTTAGAAGATTTCTCATTAGTGGTTCATATGGATTACTATTAGAGGTAGGATAATTGTACAACTTGTGGTTTGCAACAACCCAACATTAAAGTATATATTCAAAGCTGAAAAGAAGTTCAGATCTTCAGGTAATTTTGCATAAACCCTAAATAACCCTAGATCTGTCTAACATGATCCTTAGAACTCCCGGAAAAAAAATTTGAATTTATTGTTTCCATTGCGTGTGTGTTTCGGGAAACCCAATAATTTTATCTTATGACTAGGCATCAAATTCTAAATAGACATGTTTATAAGTGTCAATGTTTAACCCTAAAGGCCAAGTCCAAAGATAGTCAATCAAATTCATATTCATATTCAATCTATGAATGAGTTCACAAAAACAAAACATATTCAAAATCATATTTAAAACACTTTTACAATCATACACATAATCTCAAAAATCATTTAACACTATTTACAAACCATTTATCATACCTGATCCACCTAGTTTATGAAATAATAAATATTTTAATAAAAAAAAACTTATTTAGTGCATAGATATATATTCTTTAATTCAAAATAACTAACCAGAGAGATGAACAATTACTTACCTAATATGCAAATCTAAGATTATCCTTAGAGACAATCAAGCACTCCTAACAACCTAACAACAAGAATCACCATAAATTATATGCTCACTAATATCCAATGCAATACATAAGTTTGTTTCTAATTCCTAATTTAATCAAAATATAAATATATCACTAGCTTAAATAACCCTAAAATTCCCTCCAAGAATCACCCAACACTAGAACCATGTTATTACAACTCCTTGTTTTACTTATAAAATATCTATTTTTAATAATTAAATACCAAAATAATTATGTAAAATATATGCAAGTAATGGTAAAAAAAATAATAACATTATAAAATCTGATAAGAAAAGGTCAAGAAACATTTTTATTTAAAGTAAAGCAGTATTCTAAGAATAATTAAAATGAAGGTGTCAAAAACTATTCACTATGACTATTTTAGAAAATCATTTATCAAGTAAATAGATTAATTTGTATAAAAACCAAGTTCTTTATGAAACACCTTACACATATTCAAATTCTACATAAAATCAATTATTTAGTGTATCAAGATGTTTCAAATTGAACTATAAAAGTTGTTCACTCTCCAAAATAAATTTCAGTTATTAACAACTAAATTTCAATAATTAGAAATATTTTTTCATAAATTCATAAAAAATCTTAAAGAAAATTAAAAACACACTAAAACTATTTGGTAACATATTAAACAGAAACAACAAATATTTGAGGCCATGAAACATTCGGGGAAAATTATATTCTCTAATTAATCGAGAGTGAGCTTTAAAAAATTTATATTCTTATAACTCAAAAATTATATAGTGAAGTGACATGTTTTCAATGATCATAATTCTTAATCTACAACTCCAATTTAGACAAATGACCAATTAAATCAAAGAACTCATGACATACTATAACTAGGTACTAAATTTCAATTATAGCCAGATGCTGGTGGCCTAAATTTACTAACTTATTATCTTTCTTTTTTTTAATTTTTTAATTTCACTTTTACTTCAAATTAATATATCAAAAACATATAAAATCATTTTAAATGACTTTCTATCAATCTAAGACTCCATTAGTATAACATAAACTCCTTAAAAGTGATTAAAAATCAAATATTATAAAAACCTTAATTCTTAAACCTTTCTCAATAATCCTAATATGCATGTAAAATCTCAATTAACAGATAAGGATAGAGAACACACTCCATAAAATGATAAAAGAAAATAAAGATTTTGGCCTTAGATCAAATTTCATCCTTGATCTTCCTTTCCTTTTCTATGTTGATATAGGTTTTGATTGTTTGATAATGTAAACCCCTGGATAAAATCTATGAAATTAATAAGAAAGCTATTATGTTAAATGAGAACATCAAGTATTGGAGTTAAAAAGATGACTTTGGATTTTGAGAATTTGAAATAAAATATTCATGTGTTAGTTTAGAAAATAAAAGTATGAAAATAATGGAAAAATAAAAAATAAAGAAAAGCATATAAAAACCAAATGGAAGAGATAAAAGAGAAAATGAATGTTCTAGTATAAGGTTTAATGAAATTCTATGTCGTCAACTTTAACTCGGTATTAAAAATGCGTCTGAATTTGAAAAATATGACTCAGCAAACATAAAAGGTATGGAATGTTGTAAAATTGATTATGGTTGAGTGTTAATGAGGTAATCGTGTGGTTGTCATGAAGCCATGTTGGAATAAGATCCATAATGATTGAATCAGATATACATCTTTGTGTGTGTGTGTGTAACATCCCCCATTCCTGGATAAAACGACAATCTCATACCAATCAAAAAACAAAGTAATTAATTTTTTTTTTTGTATATATATACATTCATGGTCTTCGTATTAAAATCTACCAAAATTTCGACGGAGTCCCCCGTATATCGGAAGGTCCCAAGTTATTGACATGGAATCTGTTTACACTTCAATAGCTCGCATCTCATAACTTAATTCCTGACCCAATCATCCTGGGTTTCAATTCCACACTTATACTCACACCTATCAACCACAATATTTATGATATGCATTATATAACAAATATCATTATGGATGGATAAAAAATAAATAAATATAAATACATAGACATGAAATATGGTGATATGAACTATAGGGTTAAATTCATTCAATCAAGTTTAAACATTAATTATATAAATTAAGTTATACAAATATTTTTATGTTTACAAAATACAAGGGTATACTCCCTATAACCTAGATTACGAGAAGGGAACATAAGCTAGGGTCTACTTCTGTCGTGCATGCGATGATCCTGAAACAAAATACATATTATTGAAAGGTGAATATTACAATAAATATAACAACACGAATATCTAACAATTTCAACAGGGTAAAATGCGTTCATAGTTCATTCGGTTCTCCCTTCTCGTTTTTATTAGAATCTCTTCCTTATTCAACTATTAATAATTGTTCCCTTTGCCACTTTCAACCTTCATTCCATACTTTATGAGATCAACCATGATTATTCTTGCTTATCACATTACCAATACCAATTTCACTGGTATCATCATCATCACCCCATAGGAGTCGATGCAAGGTGATCCCCTTACCCGGGAACTTAACATACACTAAATGTATGCTAGCCAATACATGGTGATCCCCTTACCCGGGATCCTAACATACATTAAATGTATGCTAGTCCAATCGTGGCGATCCCCTTACTCGGGATCCTAACATACACTAAATGTATGCTAGTCCATACATGGTGATGCCCTTACTTGGAATCCAATCGTGGCGATCCCTTTACTTGGGATCCTAACATACACTAAATGTATGCTAGTTTATGCCTCAAATCGCACATCTCATATTTCTTTTGTCAGTGATAATTTCATCATTTGGCAATTCACACAACAAGTTTTCACCTTGAATACACATACATTCAGTAATTCACATCTCACATTGGTAATATAAATAAATCATGGAATTAACTAGGAAGTATAAGTGCGATTCACCTACCTGCAATAGAAGCTTTACTCGTGCTCCCCTGCTGCTGCTGCACCACTGTAACACCCCCTACTTGGAGATAAAAAGACAACACTCTTATGTCAACCGAAAATAGAGAATTTATATATATATATATATATATATATATATATATATATATATATATATATATATATATATATATATATATATGTTCATGGTTTTCATATTAAAATTTACCAAAATTTCGACGGAGTCCCCCCTATACCGGGAGGTCCCAAGTTATTGATATGCAGTCTGTTTACATTTCTAATAACTTGCATTTCATAACTTAATCCCGACCCAATCGTCTTGGGTTTCAATTTCCACAATATTCTCACACCTATTACCCATGATATTCATGATATGCATTATATAACACAATATCATTATGGATGAAAATAAAAGTAAATACTTAGACATGAAAGATGGTTACATGAACTACAAATATTAAGTTCATTCAATCAAGTTTAAACATTAATTATACAAATTAAGTTATACAAACATTTTCATGTTTACAAAATATAAGGGTATACCCCCTATAACCTAAATTACAAGAAGGGAAACATAAGCTAGGATCTACTCTTGTTGTGCATGTGATGTTCCTGAAACAAAATACATATTATTGAAAGGTGACTATCACATAAAAAGAAATAACAATATGAAATCAAACAATTTTAAAAGGGTAACATGCATTCATATTTTGTTCCCTTCTCCTTTCTGATTTTCATTAGAATCTCTTCCTTATTCAAACTATTAATAATTGTTCCCTCTTTCACTATTAACCTCCATTCCAGACTTTATAAGATCAAACATGTTTATCTTCGATTAACCCATTTCCGATACCCCTTTCACTGGTATCATCATCATCATCCCATAGGAGTCGATGTAAGGCGATCCCCTTACCCGGGATCCTAACATACACTGAATGTATGCTAGCCCAAAACATGGCGATCCCCTTACCCGGGATCCTAACCGAGATCCTAACATACACTAAATGTATGCTAGTCCAACCATGGCGATTCCCTTACCCGTTATCCTAACATACACTGAATGTATGCTAGCCCAAAACATGGCGATCCCCTTACCCGGGATCCTAACATACACTAAATGTATGCTAGTCCAACCATGGCGATCCCCTTACCCGGTATCCTAACATACACTGAATGTATGCTAGCCCAAAACATGACGATCCCCTTACCCGGGATCCTAACATACACTAAATGTATGCTGTCCAAACATGACGATCCCCTTATCCGGGATCCTAACATACACTAAATGATGCTAGTTTACTCCTCAATTCACACTTCTCATATTTCATTTGTCAGTGATAATTTCATCACTTAGCAATTCACACAACAACCTTTCCCCTTGAGTACACATACATTCGGTAATTCACATTTCACATCAGTAATATATATTCAAACATGGAATTTACATAGAAGGTAAATGTGTGATTCACCTACTTGTAATAGAAGCTCTACTTGTGCCCCCCTGCTGCTGCTGGTGCTGGTGCACCACGCCTGTGGTCCCTCCTGCAAATCACAGGTTTATCTCTTAAATTTTCCTCACTCAAGGATATGTTTTATAATAACCGTATCAACAACCAATAAGTCTTTCTTTCAATCATTTCTTAGTACTTTATGTTTTTCTCATTTCACTTATTATTATTGTTGTTCTTTGTCCAATCCTAGTTATCATTCCTTTCTTTACATTTGGATTGTCACTGTCCAACTGTTACTGCCTCATTTTTGAATTGTTACTGTTTGACCTCTCCTTAGATTTTTAACTATATCTGGAGTTATAGAACTCCGATTCAAGTGAAATTTATGTCGTTGGAAAGGTAAGACATGAGGCTACAAGTTCTATGTTTTGAGGAGAACCCAGTTCTGCCTCTAAAATAGTCAAAATCGCTCATCAACAAAAACTTGGACTGTTACTGTCCAACTGTTACTGTCCGTTTTTGAACTGTTACTGTCTGACCTCTCCTCAGATTTTTAACTATATCTGGAGTTATAAAACTCCGATTCAAGCGAAATTTATGTCATTAGAAAGGTAAGACATAAGGCTACAAGTTCTATGTTTTAAGGAGAACCCAGTTCTGCCTTTAAGATAGTCAAAATCGCTCATAAACAAACACTTGGACTGTTACTGTCCAACTGTTACTGTCCGTTTTTGAACTGTTACTGTCTGACCTCTCCTCATATTTTTAACTATATCTGGAGTTATAGGACTCCTATTCAAGCTGAATTTGTGTCTTTGGAAAGGTAAGACATGAGGCTACAAGTTCTATGTTTTGAGGAGAACCTAGTTCTGCCTCTAAGATAGTCAAAATCACTCATCAACAAACACTTGGACTGTTACTGTCCAACTGTTACTGTCCGTTTTTGAACTGTTACTGTCTGACCTCTCCTCAGATTTTTAACTATATCTGGAGTTATAGAACTTAAATCTATAATTTAACATCTAGGCATCAATTCTTAATCAACTTTAAAACAACTTATAAGACCATGTTCAGAATATCTTACCCGATACGAATCAAGGTCTCGATCCCTCCTTTTCTTTCTAATGACAGCCGACCCTCCCCTCTTCTCTTCTTGTTCAATTTTTTTCTTGTTAATCCCTTGCCTACCAGTGTTTATTTTTTTTTACCTATAACCCTAAATCTTGGATGAGTTCTTGAAATTTAGTGTTTCTCTCTTGATCTGTAAAAATAGATACCAAAACTCCCTCTCTTCTTTGTTTACGATAGTTACAGATCTATTTATGGTAAGAAGAGTAGTATTTATGCTCTATAATTATTCTTATTTGCATTTAGACCCTATTTTCTTTAAATGTATTCGTTTTGCCCCCACTTCTTTTTAATTTAGTTTATTTTCTTTAATTTAATCCAGCCTTGATTATCTCGGGATTTACAACCACGCCTGTGGTCCCTCCTGCAATTCACAGGTTTATCTCATAAATTTTCCTCACCCCAAGGATATGTTTTATTATGACCATATCAACAACCAATAAGTTTTTCTTTCAGCCATTTCTTAATATTTTATGTTTTTTTCATTTCACCCATTAATATTGTCATTCTTCCATAGTTATCATTCCTTATAAATATATATTAACCGTTTCTGTTTAAATCCCGAACTGTCACTGTCTAGACATTGAACTGTTAATGTCTCATTTTTGAACTGTTACTGTCTCATTTTTTGAACTATTACTGTCTTGCTTTTGAACTGTTACTGTCTAGATATTGAACTGTTACTGTCTCGTTTTTTTTAACTATTTTTTTTTAAACTGTTACTGTCTCATTTTTGAACTGTTACTCTCCAACCTCTCCTCAGATTTTTAACTATATCTAGAGTTATAGAACTCTGATTCAAGCGAGTTTAGTCTTGTTGGAAAGCTAAGACATGAGGCTACAAGTTCTCTGAGGAAGGAGAACCCAGTTCTACCTCTAAGACAGTCAAAATTTCTCATCAACGAACCAGACCTACTACCCTATAGGGTCTGTCATGACCTAGTCTCGATTAGTGACCCATAGCTGGAGTTCTATAACTCCAAATTGAGCAAGACCAATTTCATTAGTTAGCCAACATCCAAACCTATAATTTCTATGAGGAACCTGATCCTAATTCCTTCATCTTCCTACCCGAAATCTCTCTGAAAGTCAAGAGACTGGAATTCCAAGGGCCTTCTTCAGCTATCTACATAACTTTTTTGTCTATCTTGGGCTTCCTTCATCCTCTTTTTGATCACCATCACCTTGTCAGTTGTCAGTTGCACCATTTCAGGTCCCAAAAGCTTCCTTTCTCCTACTTCCTCCTAACAAATTGGGGTACGACATTTCCTCCCATACAATGCTTCATAAGGAGCCATACCAATAGTAGTTTGATGGCTATTATTATAAGTAAACTCCACCAATGGCAGGAGATCCTCCCAATTCCCTCCAAACTCCAACACACAGGACCTCAGGAGATCCTCAAGAGACTTCATTTACATACAATTTTGCCAGTTTATCCACTGAATCAGTCATCTTCATAGGAAAAAACAAAGCAGATTTTGTTAGTCAATCCACGACCACCCATATGGCATCATTCCCCTTCTTTCCCCTAGGTAGTCCCGTCACAAAATCCATAGAAATATCCTCCCATTTCCATTCCGGAATTGATAATGACTGTAATTCCCCTGCAAGTTTCTGGTGCTTTATCTTTACTTATTGACAGATCCCGCAGTTCGACACAAATTCTGCTATTTCCCTCTTCATATTTGGCCACCAGTAGTATTCCTTTAAATCTCTATACATCTTTGTACTCCCAGGATGAGTAGCAAATTGAGATTCATGAGCTTCTCTTAATATTTCATCTTTCAAAATCTTATCCTCAGGCAAATAAATTCGTCTACCCATAGCTATTAGCCCATCGGATAACATTTGAAATGATGTCTCTATACCCTTGTTTAACCTCTCCTTGATCTCTCTTACTTTCCCATCTGCCTGTTAAGCCACCAAGACCTTGTCTCGAAGCACAGATCAGATCTTTAATTGAGCTAATAGTGATCCCTCGGGCCTTACACTTAGCCGCAAGCCTATTTTCCTTAACTTCACTATACTTTCCTGTTCCTTATGCTATTCATCATTGTTTTTCCTATTTAAGGCATCGACTATTACATTAGCCTTACCAGGATGGTAGTCAATAACACAATCATAATCTTTTATTAACTCTACCCATCTTCTCTGCCGCATGTTCAACTCCTTCTGTGACATCAAATACTTCAAACTTTTATGGTCTGTAAAGATTTAAACTTGTGTCCCATACAAATAATGTCTCCATACTCTTAAGGCAAACACCACCGCTGCAAGTTTTAGGTCATGAACCGGGTAACTCACCTTATGCGACTTTAACTGTCTTGATGCATAAGCAATCACACGCCCGTGTTGCATCAATACACATCCCAGACCCCTTTTTGAGGCATCACTATATACCACAAACCCTTCTGTCCCCGATGGAAGGGCCAGCACAGGAGCAGAAGTGAGCCTCTCCTTCAGTTCTCAAAAGCTCGCTTCACATTCTTCCGACCAAACAAACCTGACTTCCTTGCGGGTCAGCTTAGTTAAAGGTGATGCTATGGTGAAGAACCCTTCAATAAACCTCTGGTAATATCCAGCAAGACCCAAGAAACTCCGTATTTCTGTCACATTGGTAGGCCTTTCCCATTTTAACACGGCCTCAACCTTTCTTGGATCCATAATTATTCCTTCTGCGGATATTACATGGCCTAAAAATACTACTTCCTTGAGTTAGAACTCACACTTATCCAGCTTTGGATATAATTGATTCTCCTTTAAAGTCTGTAGCACAACCCTTAGATGTTGTTCATGCTCCAAGTGAGAGTTTGAATAGACCAAAATATCATCAATAAATATAACCACATATTGGTCCAGGTAAGGCCGAAACACCCGATTCATCAAGTCTATAAACATGGTCGGAGCATTGGTTAACCCGAAAGGCATTAATGAAAACTCGTAATGCCCATAACGGGTTTGGAAAGCAGTCTTTTGTATGTCTTGTTCCTTGATTCTCAACTGGTGGTATCCAGATCTCAGATCTATCTTAGAGAACACTCTAGCACCCTTCAACTGATCAAACAAGTCATCTATTCGTGGGAGTGGGTATCTGTTCTTCACCGTCACTTTATTCAATTGACGATAATCAATGCATAAACGAAGGGTGCCATCCTTTTTTTTTACAAACAATACCGGAGCTCTCCAGGGTGAGTTACTAGGCCTGATGAAACCTTTATTTAACAATTCCTAAAGTTGAACTTTCAGTTCCACCAATTCCATAGGTGCCATCCTATAAGAAGACTGGGCTATAGAAGAAACTCCTGGAATAGTTTCTATGGAAACTTCAATTTCTCTAACTGGAGGTAATCCAGGCAACTCTTCTAGGAATACATCTCAAAACTCCCTCACAATAGGAATACCAGCCAAATCTATGCTACCCTTCTCCAGCTCTCTTATATGGGCTAACCAAGCAAAACAACCTTTCCTCAGTAATTTTCTAGCCACCAAGACTAGGATTACACAACTTGGAATTACTTTTCTTTCCCCTTTAAACACTACTCTTTTATCACCTATTCCTTGGATTGTCACCGTTTTGGTGAAACAATCCACTTGTGTCTTATGTTTACTTAGCTAATCCATGCCCAGAATCACATTAAAATCATATAACTCTAATGGCATAAGATCTACCCTAAACTCTAATCCTCCAATATATAGTTTTACCCCTCTATAAATATCATCAATATGTATATTCTCTCCCAGAGGTGTACTAACCGTCACCCCTACACCCAAGTTATTAGATAACACATGCAAATTATTCATAATTCTATAAGATATAAAGGAATGACTAGCCCCAGGATCAATTAAAGCATAAATTAGCATTGTATCTAACTATAAAGTACCTCCCACCACATCAGGTACAGCTCCCACATCCTCGTAAGTCATGTGATATACCCGACCCTAAGTCCTCCCCTCCTGATTTCTAGGCCTCCCACGAGTAGCACTTGTCCCTGACTGGGTAGGCCTGATAGGACGATCAACTGTCACTGATTGCTATTGGCTATGAACCTCAATCCTCTAATCATGGACTCCCTCGGTGGTTCTACAAGGACAATCCTTCTTCCTGTGACTCATGTCCCCACAATAGTAACAACCTCTGCCTACATGCGGGCACTTTCTCCATCGATGCCCCTCACCTCTACAAATAAAACATCTCCCCAACATCACAGAGCAATCTCCAGGGTGTCGCTGCTCACACCTTTGATAAAATGGATATCCTGTTCCCTTTTGCTTTGTAGACCCTCCAGCAGTTTTGACTCCCTGTCTAGAGTTTCCTCCCCAAGCCCCTCTTCCACTGACCTGTCTAGATCCTCCTAAGCTCCCTCTTGGGGTGAAACTCTCACCTCTTCTCTAGAATTGTCCTGATGATTGCCCGTTCTTCCCCTTCTTTGGGAGAGGAGGTCTCTCAATCAAAAACTCAAAATCTCTCCTTTTAGCTCCCATTGCCTGACTCTACTCGACCACTGGCTTCGGGGTATCCTTTATTACCCTCTCCATACCCTGAGCAGCCCGTACCAATTCCTACACAGACTGAAACTGCATGGCTATCAATATCATCCTCAATTCTCGCCTCAGTCCATCACGGAACCTCTCCACCCTATGGCGCTCTGTGGGAAGGTAAGTGGAGGCAAAAGCTGCTAAATCCTGAAATCTCCTCTCATACTCTAGAACTGTCAAATCTCCCTGCCTCAAATTCAAAAACTCATGTTCTTTCTCCTTCATATGCTCCCAATAATAGTACCTCTCCTCAAACTCTTCATGAAAATCCCTCCATCTCAATACCTCCCCTGATCTCCTCTCTCTAATGGTCTCCCACCAAGAGTGGGCACTTTCAACCAATGAGTCACACAATCCACCCGTAGCTCCTCTGGCAACTGCATTTGATTTATAACTCTTTCCACTTTCCTTAGCCAATGCCCAGCAACCTCAGCATCCTCTTCGTCATGATAAGTCATACAACCTATCTCTCTCATACCTTTCACCCATTGTACTATGGTGACTACTCCCCCTGCTCTAGGAGTTGTATTGGAGGCTCTCGATATACGTTCCATAAAAGTAGGATCTGAAAATGGGTTTGATCCAGCTACCGGTGCCACTAGTGGGGGTATATTATCTCCCCCCGGTCTGTTTGATACCTCGGGCATAGATACATCTGCCTGACGGAACAATGAATCATTTCGAAGTCTCACTGACTCACCCCCTTCTGAGTATATTGATGTTGCAGGTATATGAGAGGAGGTGTTTGCCAAGGGATCCCAGTCTGGATCACTTTCATTACGAAAACTCTGGTCACTTCCCCGAACTAGGGATGGATCAGTCTTGGCTCATTGCCTTGTTCTCACCATCCTGAAACACATTTCAAAATCATCTAATTATTCCTGTCCCCAGAATAGCAACCTGGGCTCTGATACCAAAACGGTAACATCCCCCATTCCGAGATAAACGACAATCTCATGCCAATCAAAAAATAGAGTAATATATATATTCATGGTCTTCGTATTAAAATCTACCGAAATTTTAACGGAGTCCCCCTATACCGGAAGGTCCCAAGTTATTGACATGGAATCTGTTTACACTTCAATAGCTCGCATCTCATAACTTAATTCCCAACCCAATCATCCTGGATTTCAATTCCACACTTATACTCACACCTATCAACCACAATATTTATGATATGCATTATATAACAAATATCATTATGGATGGATAAAAAATAAATAAATATAAATACATAGACATGAAATATGGTGATATGAACTATAGGGTTAAATTCATTCAATCAAGGTTAAACATTAATTATACAAATTAAGTTATGCAAACATTTTTATGTTTACAAAATACAAGGGTATACTCCCTAGAACCTAGATTACAAGAAGGGAACATAAGCTAAGGTCTACTCCTGTCGTGCATGCGATGATCCTGAAACAAAATATATATTATTGAAAGGTGAATATTATAATAAATATAACAACACAAATATCTAATAATTTCAATAGGGTAAAATGCATTCATAGTTCATTCGGTTCTCCCTTCTCGTTTTTATTAGAATCTCTTCCTTATTCAACTATTAATAATTGTTCCCTCTGCCACTTTCAACCTTCATTCCAGACTTTATAAGATCAACCATGATTGTTCTTGCTTATCACATTACCAATACCAATTTCACTGGTATTATCATCATCACCCCATAGGAGTCGATGCAAGGTGATCCCCTTACCCGGGATCCTAACATACACTAAATGTATGCTAGTCCAATCGTGACGATCCCCTTACCCAGGATCCTAACATACACTAAATGTATGCTAGTCCATACATGGTGATCCCCTTAGATTTTTAACTGTTACTGTCTCGCTTTTGAACTGTTACTGTCTCATTTTTGAACTGTTACTCCCCGACCTCTCCTCAGATTTTTAACTATATCTAGAGTTAGAACTCCGATTCAAGCGAGTTTAGTCTTGTTGGAAAGCTAAGACATGAGGCTACAAGTTCTCTGAGGAAGGAGAACCCAATTCTACCTCTAAGACAGTCAAAATTTCTCATCAACGAACCAGACCTACTACCCTATAGGGTCTGTCATGACCCAGTCTAGATTAGTAACCCATAGCTGGAGTTCTACAACTCTAAATTGAGCAAGACCAATTTCATTAGTTAGCCAACATCCAAACCTACAATTTCTATGAGGAACATGATCCTAATTCCTTCATCCTCCTACCCGAAATCTCTCTGAAAGTCAAGAGACGAAACTATCCAGATTCGTCAATCTTTCTATTTACATACAGCACATAAAGTTCTTTAATTTAGCAACTCATACTTTTTCCTCAATTCAAGTCTAAGAACTCAAATCTATAAATTAACATCCAGGCATCAATTCATAATCGACTTGAAATGACTCATAAGAGCAGGTTTAAAATACCTTACCCGGTACGAATCAAGGTTTCAATCCCTCCTTTTCTTTTTAATGACAGCCGGCCCTCCCCTCTTCTCTTCTTGTTCAATTTCTCTTGTTAATCCCTTTCCCACCAGTGTTTATTCTACCTATAACCTTTAATCTTGGATGGGTTTTTGAAATTTTGGTGTTTCTCTCTTGATTTATAAAAATGAATATAAAAACTCCCTCTTTTCTTTCTTTACGTTATATGCAGATCTGTTTTTGGTGAGAAGAGGAGTACTTATGCTCTATAATTATTCTTATTTGCATTTAGGCCCCATTTTCTTTAAGTGTATTCGTTTTGCCCCTACTTCCTTTTAGTTTATTTTATTTTCTTTAATTTAATCCAGCCTTTTTATATTTTTTTTCTTGGGATTTATAGTGTGTGTGTGTGTGTGTTGAGTTGTCTGTGTGATTTATAGGTTGAGAAAATTTAGAAATGATCCATTTAAGGAAAAACCCTGCTGAAATTTTGGTAAAGATACTGATAATCTTAAAAGATTATAAATATATCCCTAAATGTTGAAATTGAGTTAAGATGTTTTTAAAAGAATGAACATGATTATTGAAGTTAACAAATTATTCATGAATGTTGAGAGAATTAAATAGATTGAAGAATCCATAATTAGATCAAAGTATGATCTATGAGTATTATTGGATCATTACATCCATAGTTAAGTCCACGACTCTAGGTGAGTATAAAATGAATTTCAAAATATTAGATATCAAAGATATTAAGCCATTGATATTAAGTGTGAATCAAGGGTTGATATAGAACTACAAATGCATCTCCAACTGTCAAGTTAGAAAAATATAAATTGATTATTTAGAACGTGAATATGGTTATTGGATAATGAAATTGTGATAATTCCTTGGAATTAATTTAATTTTTAAGGATTTCAAAATAAGAAAATTATTGATATGTTCGATTACTAATGAATTTCTTGTTAGAATTAAATAGTCATTCATTAGTATAATAAAACAAACTATAAAGCCCATAATTAAAGGAATTTGAATTAAAAATGAAAAGGATTGTGATAGTATTTTATGGGGGTGAAGGAAGAAAAACATAACATTTTAAATAACTATTAAAAGAAATTATGAAGTTGTATGTAAAAAATGTATTTGAGAAATGGTCACAAGGGAGTGATTATTTCTATAGTTGATTTAAGTTTTCGGGCAATGGATATGCATGTGTATAATTTGATTTGTTGTGTTTAAGTTAATAAAGGTTCTGGTGGTGAATTTACAGATACTGTTATGTGTTACATGTATTTTTCCTTGAAGATCTTAAATTCTTTTAAAGTGACATCGAGCTAACTAGATTTCCATGTTGAAGGAATTCTTGTATTTTCAAATGATTATCTTAAGAACAATTTATATATATGTAATTTAGTAAGTGTTGTAATTAGAAACGTGTGAAAATGAATTTTTTTTTTTTTATCATTGTAGTAAATGATGAAATTGTTAGATTATGAGTTTAGATTACCTTTTTTATTATTATTGTTGTTGTTGTTGTTGTTAAAAATAAATTATCCTTTTTTATTATTATATAACGCACACAATCAATGAACTTAAGTAAAATGGATGAGAAAGTACGGGGTTTTATTTTCTTTTTATTCTTCGAATTATTATGTACTTACTAATATACTCACTAGTACTTATAATACCCTTAATTAATAAAAATGGCATAATAGGAAACCTAATTAATTATATTATTTTATTTATTAATACTATTTTTTTCCGTGTGTGTGTGTATATATATTAGATTATGTGAAATATCTTAATTGCCCCTCAATCATTGTCATCTATAATTTCTCATTAAAATATAATATTGTCATTTCCTATCCAATTTTTTAGAGTATTACATTCTCTCAACTTTTTAAAATGTTTTGTCCTCAGAACTTAACATAACCCAAATAATTCAATACCAAAAATTACTATTGCAATAAAAAAAATCACTATAATCTCAAAAATTCACTTCTTTAATCATCATAGATCACTAATTAAATCCTACTTTGAAAATCACAAAATAACATCATGCTTCCATTGCACACTCTAATACATCAAATAAAAAAGACTTACAAACATAACTTATCTCGATTCATATCTTCTTATATATAAAACTATATCTCCTAAAGTTTTCTTGGATCAACTAGGTTCTGATACTATTAAATTGTCTCTGAACCTAAAAATCATGAAAAATACTTCTTTAGTATGGCAACGCTGCATGTTTTAAGGGCATGCAAGACATCTTAACTCTAATTAAAAAAAATTATTCTCAAAAGAATACTCCATTAAAAAAATATACCTTGAATCATAAATTAACTAAACTCAATATAAATCATCTCACATAAAATAACCTAACTTCAAAGTCAAACAAAATCATATATTAATCTAATTATTGAAATGTTAAAGTCCAGAAATCAATTATAAACTTTTGAAGCAACCACTTGACATTCTAAACCTCCTCCAAATCATTTGGGAAATAAATAAATAAATAGGGGGTAAGTGTCACACACTCAGTAAGTAACAATTCATCTCTTTAGCTGGACCAAACATGTTAAGACTTGCTAATACATATAACTTAAAATTAGTTAATTCATTATACCAAAATATTAGTACTTTCAAAAATTCAAAAGTTCAAAAGCACACTTATAAATCATTTATAAATTTAAATAATTTAAACCAATCATTTTGAACACAAACATGGATTATACACTCATATTCAAAGTCAAATTCAAAATTAAAAGACTACAATTAATCTAACCACGATAACAGTGGATCATATTTTATCATATGACTAGGGATCAAATTCTAAATAGACATGTCTATAAGTGTCAATATTTAACCCCCAAATATCAGGTCCAAAATATAATCAATCAAATTCATATTTATATTCAATCAACAAATGAGTTCATAAAAACAAAACATATTCAAAATCATATTCAAAACACTTTTGCAATCGTAAACATACTCTTACAGAACACTTACCATTAGTTATAAATCATTTAACATGCCTGATCCACCTAGTTTACGAAACAATAAATATTTTAATTATAAAAAAACTCATTTAATGCATAAATATATATTTTCTAACTCAAAATAACTAACCAAAGAGATGATCAATTACTTACCTGATACGCAAGTACAAGATTAGCCTTAGAGACAATCAAGCACTCCTAACAACCTAACAATAACAATCACCATAAATTATATGCATACTAATATCTAATGTAATACATGAGCTTGTTTCTAATTTTTAATATAATCAAAACTTAAATATATCACTAGCTTAAATAACTCTAAAATTCCTTTCAAGAATCACCTAACACTATAACTATGTTATTACAACTCCTTGTTTTACTTATAAAATATCTATTTTTAATAATTAAGTACCAAAATTAATTGTGTAAAACACATGCAAGTTATGGTAAAAAAAACTAATAACATTACAAAATCTTATCAGAAAAGGCTAAGAAATTTTTTTATTTCAACTAAATTAGTATTCTAAGAATAATTAAAATGGAGGTGTTAAAAACTATTACCCGTGACTGTTTTTAGAAAATAATTTATAAAGTAAATAGATTAATTTGTATAAAAATCAAGCTCTTTATTAAACATCTTCCAAGTATTCAAGTTCTAAAAGAAAAATTCAATTTATGTTAGTATATTGAAATGTTTCAAATCGAATTATAAGAATTGTTCACTTTTCAAATTTTAGTTATTAACTACTAAATTTCAATAATTAGAAAATTTTTTTCATAAATTTATAAAAATTGTTAAATAATATTAAAAATACATTAAAACTTTTTAGTAACATATTAACCCAAAAATCACAGATTCAAGTAACATATTCTAATGATGCACAACTTTAATTTAGAAAAATTACCTATTAAATAGAAAAGCCCATGACATATTATAACTAGGCACTAATTTCAACCATAATGCTTATCAGAAAACTACATTTTGGTGGCCTAGAGTTAGCAACTTATTATTATTTTTTTCAATTTCTTAATTTCACTTAACCAAAAATATATATAATCACTTCCAAGATTCTTATCAATCTAAGACTTTATTACTTTTTAAAAATGATTAAAAACCGAATATCATAAAAACCTTAAGTCCTAAGCATTTCTCAATAACCATGCTGCAAAAACTTAATTAAAAAGTAAGGATAGAGAACAAGCAACTTAAATTGATAAAAGAAAACAAATATTTTGTTCCTAGATCAAGATCAAATCTCCTCTTTGATGTTCCTCTTCATCTATGTCAAATCGCCTTTAATTACTCATCAAATGATAATGTTGTCATTTTCTATTCAGTTTTTTAGGGTATTACAAGTATACCACGCACAAAGTTGTAGTATAGTATAGTCTAGTTGAGTTTATGTTTAAAATACAAGGTGCATTCTTCTTTCATCATCGTGAAGAATAAATGTGTGCTATATAAATAAATAAATGTAAGTCAACTCATATTACTTTCTCATATCTTTTGAAACTTCTCTTCCATGATAATAAAATTATCCTGGCCATCCTGACGTGCAGACATTTTATAAAAGCATTATTTAAAATTGAAGGAAGAATCCTCGCATATACCACATAAGATTGTTGAAATGGTCTAGAAAAAGCAGAACATGAACAAGTTTGTGAGTCAAGTTCACCTAAAATGCATATGATCTATGCCAATAAATAGAGGCTTTTGATCTATCATCTCCATGAATATACAATCCACTAAACATACACAAGTTTTGGGTTGTTTACTTCCCTTTGAGCTTGTTTTAGAGTGTGATTGCGGTTGTTTTTCAAAATGTTTTTTATGCTGAAATACATCAAAATAATATTTTTTTTATTTTTCAAAAATTATTTCTGAAATCAGCGTATCAAAACGATCCAAAACATAAAAAAATATATATTATTTTTAATAAAAAAAATTAAATATTTTAAAACACGAGTTATCCACATTTCCAAAAGTTCTATTTTCTAGAAAAGTTTTCTAATTAGATTTCACAATTTGGGGACCTTTTTCGGTGTCTCCAACCCATGATAATTATCGATCCTGGACCATTCAAACAAGATCCTGGTGATAACAAGCCTCATACTCCATTATAGTAGTTATACTTGAAGAAGAAGATTGAGAATAAAGTAGGAAACGAAATCCATTGATTCTATAAACAATAACCCACGAAAATCAATTCCAGATTTTTTTAGGAGAGAAATCAAGTTTGAAGAAAGAAAAATCAGGTCGGAAGAGAGATTTATGATGTTTGTGTTAAATTATATGTAAGGTTAAATTTGTTTTTTCATCAATAATTAAAAATTATTTTGATTAATGATGTAAACTGTAATTTTTTTATAAAAATAAAATAAAATACAATGTAACTAGAAGAGTTTTTCCTGATACTAATAATAATAATAAAAAAAAAAAACATAGGTTATTGTTGCCTAATTCTCCCATTGCAATTTTTCTTTGTTATCTAATACGCCTTTGTATAAAGTCTTATCAGTGTTCTATAATTTTCTTTAAACTTGTTATCATCATCTTCATTCATCGTATTCTTCCCATCAATTGTTTTTTAATTGGGGTCAACAATGCCTATTTCTTTCTCATGACATTGCCAAGATATTACTACCATCATTTATTTTTGTGTGTTTATTAATCTCATTCTCATGGCAGTGAGGATTTCCAAGAGACTTAATAATATTGTGTTATTTAATGTGGGATTCTAACATCCCTCACGTGAAGCGTGAATTTATGATTAAGAGAAAGCAAACCTAACTTAGAGAATCACACACACACACACACACACACACAAAAGAAAGAGAAAGCAACCTAACTTGGAGAGCTCAAATGAGCCTCAGAGGAAACATATAGACTTAGTCTAGAGAAAGGTTGAAGGGCCAACCCAATTTAAAGAAAAAGATTTTTAAAATTTTAAAATAAAAAGGATTGAAGCATGCAAGACCACGTAGCAGTATTAACTATAACTAAAAGGAATCAGTGTTTTACTGTAGCGGGAATTATTATAGACTATGAGTGCTTTCACTGTGAATTGCACTGTGAGTTGGGAAGGCGTAATGGCAGGGTTACCCTTGCCACAGAGAGTTGCAAATACTGCAGGGGGTTAGGTTGTCTTTTTGGTTGGGGAGAAAATGGTTGGTTCAGATTTTGTTGGGGTTGCATGACCTAGGCTGCGAACACCTGGCGCTCCGCTTCAAGCCAGGATGCTAGGGCCAGACCCACGCGCCTGACAGCAGCCCAGGAAAAACATGGATTGCACTGTTTCGAATCACTATAAACTGTGAGTACTTTCATTGTGAATTGTACTGTTTGGGTTTATCCTCTATTGAGTTCTTTCAAAACGCGTGGGAGTGGACACAAACACAATGCTCTTGGGTCCATCGTCAGGACTTAAGGCTAATAGATCCTGGGTCGGGACCCAATTCTCTTTGGTCCGGCATCAGAACCCGGGCTAATGGCTCTTTCTAAATATAATTATTTATATTATAAATATTATTATTTTTATTATAATTAAAAGTTTAATATTAAAAATAGTATTATTTGTGTTATAAATATTATTATTTTTATTATAATTAATATTATTAATAAAATAATTAATAAATTTGAAAAAAATTATTATCAATATTGGAAAACAACCATAGATTTGATTTGAAGTGTAAAATTAAAAATTATTATTATTATTAAATTTTAAAAAACTATTATTACTATTGAAGAAAAATCATAATTGTTTTTTGAAAGATTAAAAAACATAAATTTTGATAGATAAATTAAATATTATGATTAATATTATAAATATTATTTTTGGGTTTGACGTTGTAGTTAGACTCAACGTTTTTTGTCTGACATTCCATTCAGACTCAATATTTTTAAATTTTAAATTTTTATAATATTTTTTATTAAAATAAAAGGTGGAACCGCGCGCTAGCCACCTAATTACCGTATTACTGCCCTGCGTCAAGTACTATTAAAGGAAGAGATGGTAAAATAATTGAGTGAGAGTAGGCAAAAGTGACCGAAAGAAGCATTAGATTTTCCATTGTTAAAAGCATGAGAACTAGATAGAAAAATATGTATAATTTTTAAAATTAATAATATCCACTTCCCATAAGAAAAAAAAAAACAAAATAATAAAATGAAAGCTCATATACATGTTTGGTCATTGTCAAGAATTTCTGCGATTTCCACCAAATTTCTTCTTCTTTGTTTTTCCTTAGTAGTACATAATAACAGTAAAGAAAACTATAAGAGAAGAACTAAGAGTCCGTCTGTTCGCTTGGTTGTTTCTGCGTTTGAAGCAACCACAGCAAACATGATGTTTGTTACATCAAAAATGCAATTTAATTTTGGTGAGCCCATGCAAGTTCACGTTTTGCACGCAAATTTGACGAAGCAACTCTTGACTGCTTTTTGAAATTCTGTGTTTACGTGCACAGTGCAATTCACTTGCACTGTGCACGCGAACAGTGCAAGTGAATTGCACTGTTCACGCGAACAGTGCAATTCACTTGCACTGTTCGAGTGAACTTTTTTTTTTCTTCAGTGTGTTTAGTTTTTGTATATATTTTTTTAAAAAAACTAGTTTTGCATTGTCATGTAAACAATATTTTTTTCTCGAAAAACTAGTGTAGAGCGAATTAAATTCACTCGCACTGTAATATCAAATTAATTTTATTCCTGATAATATTTTATCTAATTTTATTGCATGCTCAAAAAATTATAGAAACTATAGTTCTTGTTGAATGAATTTTGTACGTAATGGAATTATAGATGGTTTAATGGCATAATAAAAAATATTTTATATAAAGTATTATTTATTTCATGAAGTAATAGCAATAGTTAAATCTACAACATTTAAATTAAAAAACATCAATTTTAATATATATATTTTAAAATTATTTTATAACTTTAATTTCAAAAGCATTTTTAACCAAACACATTAAACTAATTTTTATTCAATCTCAATTTCAACCACAGTTTTAACCAAACACCTATTTTTTCAAATCAACCTCAATTAAAAGTACTTTTTATAAAACAATTTTTTTCAAACTACAACCACAACAGTTACTGCAATACCAAACACACTTTAAAGCAGATATTATCAGGGTAGTTGAGGTTTCCAGGAGTAAAAGAGATTCTTAACGTGTTACAGTTTGTTGGAACCTCCATGAAGTCAAATATCCCAGAGCTCCAAGCCCCATGTTGTTAGTTAATTACTTGAATTGGAATTCCATTAACATGACTTCTTGGACGGAAGTGCACTGAATGAGGAGCTTGGTAAGCATCTTGAAAGGCTTGTGGTGGGGTTTTAGGATGAAAATCCTGTGGGATTTGTCGAGGGATTTGTGGTGGGTAGTGGTGATCAATTTGGTTGAATCCGGTTTTTATTTATAAAAATAATTAAATTAAAATTTTATAAAATATAAAAAAACTCAAAACCGGTTCCAATCAACCGATTTTAGTTCGGTTCGGTTCAATTATTTTATATAAAAATTCAAAACCCAACCAACCGGTTTTGGTTTGGTTCGGTTTGATTTTGGTTCGGTTCGGTTATTGTATATTAAAAACCAAAAAGCATATTGTTTTTTGGGCTTTTTTAGACTTTTTGATGGATTTTGGTTTTGGTTTGGTTCGGTTTATTTTTAACTAAACCGGTTTGGTTTAGTTGAGGTTTTCCAGTTTCAAGCTTATGAAACCGAACCAAACCAAATATTTTTTTAAAATATTCTAATCGGTTTATCAGTTTTTTTATTTCATGATTCAATTTTGTTAGTTATTTTTTTTATTTTTTTATTTAATTAATTTATTGATTTTTTTATTAATCTCTAGCTATGGATGGAAATAGTGCAAACAGATTAGAGCTTTGAGGTGGAAACTCAACGGGCCGAGTTTGATTTGTATATTGGCCTTGTAGAGGTAACTGTGAGGGATGGTTGGTTGGTTTCAACATTCCTCGTTAGCTTGTGGCGATGTTGGGTGTTGCAAAGATGTCGCTGGTTGTTGTGGTCGTTGTTACTTATACTCGTGTTGTTGTTCTTCTCTGTGTGGTTGTTACTATATTATTTGCTCATGTTATTCTATTGGTTGGATTAAATTTTTTTGAACATAAGAAACTATTTAGACATTCCTAACATGTTTTATAGTACAAAACAATTAATTATGTGGGGTTAATTTATTTAACTTGACGAGTTCAAAAATAACCCGAATAACTGGTAAAAATAAATTTAACTTAAAAAAGATTTCAAGATAATATTTTTTAAGATTGAGACGATAACATATTGGATTGACCCGGATCAATCCAGGATAACCTGCCAAATCCATCATCTGAGTCACGAGACCTTGATAACCTCATAGAAAACAAATCGAAATAAATTATGAAGAGTAATTTCTAATCATTCCAATGTTGAAGGATGAAATTAAAAGAAAAAATAATTAAAAAAATTATCAAAGTTAACATGGATTAACACGCTTAACATGTGACCTAGGTCATGAGATTAAAATAAACTTATCGAAAGCAAATAAAAAAGACAATGTTGAAGGATGAACTCAATATTAAAGAATAAAATTAAAAAAAATATATAAACAAAACAATTAAATTAACCCATCAAACACCTAACCAGGTCATAAAAAAAAATTACATTAAAAAAAAAAAGGATTACAACAAGCATAGTACACCTCTCAAATTAAATTTTCAACATTACATAGAAAACGTGGTTGAGATTAAAAAAAAAAAAGAAGATGGAAAATATAAGAATTGGCAAACGTAAATTACATCCGTGTCCCTTGTGATGAACATTAGCGCATCAAGGCATCATTCTTTGGTTCATTGGAGGCACCATACCAACTTGAGCCTGCATCATATTCTGCCTCGCTAAATTTCCCTGCCATCCTACAGCAACAGTAACAAATCAAAGGTTAATTCTTTTTCATTCAAGATCCTGTTGATTGGAGGAGTGGTTCATAATATGATGGGAAAGAAAACGACTTCAAGGAAATCTAGAATTAATGCGAAGATGTAAGATTTGAGGACTAAGATCCATAAGAATCATATACAAGGAAAAACATATGAAAGGAAAAGAATAAAAAGCAATACCAATGGAAGGATCCAGGCCTCTGTTATTAAGCTCTCTATATTCTTGACAAAGAGCACACCATTCAAAAAGGCAGTGAGTGAGCCAGTCCGGTGCTGGGTCCTCGATGAGTCCGTACTTGGCTCTAAGCTTGGAGCGGTAACCGCAAGATACTATGCACGGCATGGCAATGCAGAAGGCCACCATACCATAGATCATTCCATTTGTCCCGCATGCTACAAAATATTAACATTATTAATTTTTATAATCAGTTGGATTCATATATATGTAAAAAGGGTTAAGGTTTCTTTTCTTACTCGTCTGGCCATTGTCAACAATTTCTGCGACCTGACCAAATGTCACGCATGGAAACAAAGCTGTTATGAGAGCTGAAAGGTAGCAGCAAACACATCAGTTCCTTCTATTGCTCGATTACAAGAGATAGGTGTGGGAAAAAAGGGTGTTGGATCAACCACACTTTACTCCTAACAAAGAAACAAAACAAGAGAAGAGAGCAAAAGAAAAGGTGCTGAGGAACGGAGGTGTTAAGGGTTTTTATGTGTTACCATTTGTTGGATCATCCATGCAGTCAAATATCCCAGTTGTCCATCCCTGCTGTTGTTGATTCATGACCTGCATTGGAATTCCAGGTGCCGGACTTTTTGGAGGGAATTGAGCTAACTGAGGCTGAGGGGCTTGGTAAGCATTTTGAAAGGCCTGTGGTGGAAATGCCTGGGGCATTTCTTGAGGGCCTTGGTTTGGGAATTGAGGGTTAGTTTGTGGGCTTTGCGGTGGGAACTGAGCAGGCTGATTTGGAAATGTTTGTGGGCTTTGCGGTGGGAACTGAGCAGGCTGATTTGGAAATGTTTGTGGGCCTTGCGGTGGGTATGCTGCAGGCTTCATTGGGTTCTGAGGTGGGTATGGTGCGGGCTGAGTTTGAAACGTTTGTTGGCCCTGAGGTGGGTATGGTGCGGGCTGAGTTGGATTTGTTTGTGGTCCTTGTGGTGGATATGGTGCAGGCCGAGTGGGACCATTTGAGTACATCGGATTGGTTTGTTGGCCTTGGGGCGCGAACTGTGAGGGCTGGGCTGGTTGGCCCCCATATCCCTGATTAGCTTGTGGCGGGTTGTACTGCTGCTGCTGCTGAGGAGGTGGTGGTGGTGGTTGTTGATCCTGGGGGTTATTTGCGGGTGTGTCCGCATACTGGGATCCGTAATGATCTTGTTGGCTTGAATCATTATAGTTAGTTGCATATGCATGCGAAGAGAAATCATCTTGAGTTTGTGTAGCTTCTGATGTCTGCTCGTAATGGTGTTCCTGTGGCTGATCAGTTTCATACGAAGAAGAATCTGCTTCAGGACGTCCCATTTGCTCTGCTCTCTTTACTTGCTAAAAAGAAAGGGAGAGGCAGGCAGGAAGGGGGTTATGTTGATAATAGCAAGATGGTTAGCAATTAAGGAGAGAGCTTTATAAAGGCTACGTACGTGTCCAAGTCTTCGCATACAATTAGAGGGCAACTTGGAAAAAAAGAAAGCTTAAGAGTGTAGAAGCAAGCAGGAGCATTTTCGAAAACGACTCATAATAATGAGAGAGTGGCGGAGAGGTGCAAAGCACCAGTTGACTTGCGGAGAGTCTGACATTTTGTGGGTGGCAACGACGACTAATAATGCGAGTGCAAAAGGAAGACTTCGAGTGCAGTGACAGAAAACAAATTATTAACAAGTTGTGGAATTTTTGAGAGGGTTTACTTTGACCAGGACAAACTTATAAGGGTGTTGATTCATGGAAACGCGGCTGCCACCACCGAAACCATGTGCGCGTTACGTGTCTGCTGTGCTGGATGGAAATACCTGGCCAAGACACTATTTAATTAGCACTGTGCTAGCTAATCAATCATTCCCATTCCACGGGGTGTGCAGTCTTTTTATATTCTGCTAATATTTTATTATTTTTTACTTAAAAATATATTATAGTAATTTTTTTATTATTTAAAAATTATTTTTGATATTAATATATTAAAATAATTTAAAAATACAAAAAAATATTAATTTAAAATAAAAAATAAATAAATAAAATATTAATTTTTTTCAAAAATACTTTTAAAATTAAAAAAAAAACAGATTAATATTACTTTTACATTTAGTGTTTTTATTTCTTGAAACTGTCTTTTAGTCTCTAAGAATAGAGGTAGCATTTTCCAGATTTGTCTTACAGGTTGCAGCAGCATTCGAATGAACTCTCGACCATAACTACTGCATTTTATAAATAGTCGATTAAAATTCAACTCAATCATAGCCATGACATGCACCGCATAAAAATTAATATATACACACACACACTCAAACTTCGTAACACAAAGAATAAAAAGGTATAATCATGCACTAATCATTTGTAACATAGTAAAGAGAATTAATATGATATTTAAAGGTACATATTTAAGTCAAGTCGCATTTAAAATAATGTAATTTTGAGAACAATTAGTATTTAAATATAGAACCCTTCACAATACAAATGAACATTTAATACAAGTTCTCAAATAAAATTATCAAAAATTGTCTTTTATATATATATATATATATATATATATATATATATATCATTCTAATCTTTTTTGTGAGGTAAGTGTAATTAATTTATAAATATCTATTAATTGTATAATATGCAAATTATTTAAGCAAATAGAAAAAAAATATAATATTGCATTTATATTACATCTCACTATTGTTAATTATTGATCAATAATTTATCAACGTGATCCATTTATTAATCTGCATTGTTCTTTCACTACATCGAGATTTTTTATTTATCAATAGCTTAATAAATCATGTAATTCCTTTCTTCGCCTTTATCTAGATGTTATTCCCATTTTTAAGAATCTAAACTTTTTCCCCATTACCGGGTATTATTTCTATTTTTGAGAATCTAGTTTCATTGTTTAGTACCAGATGTTAGTCTCAATACAGGGAAAATTTAATTCCTTTATGTCCATTACCGACATTAGTCTCATCATCAGGAAGCTAATTCCTTCGCCCCTTACCGAGCATTAGTTTCTATAATCGGAAAGCTAATTTCTTCACCCCTTACCGGGCATTAGTTTCCATCACTGAGAAGCTAATTCATTTGCTATAAACCACAAATTTATGTACAATATAAAAGAATATTTCCAACATATTTCTATAATAAGCTAAGGAAGATAATGACAAGGTGTATGACATCTACCTGTTATTATAGCTCGAGTGATTCCTCCTTACTGCAACGCAGCTCCCATAGCCTCTCCTATATCAATAGGTTTACTCATTGCATGCTCATTCCACAAATACACACACACACTCAGATTTCTTCTTATATTCATTATTTGAATAAGTTCCACAACAAAATAACTTTCTTTATGAAAATAGAACTAACCAAATCCAGTCAATTTAGGTTATTTGGTCAAGGAAGTCATCGCTCATTTATTTCACAATTATAATTACTAAAATATAGTTTCATTCGTAACTTATCTACTCTGACAATCATACTACATTTAAACCAAAGGAATGGATATTTTATTCAACCTTAACGTACCTAAATTTACTCAATATCGTTACCAAGCGAAACTGTCCAGCACGGATTTCAATTCATTAATTCTCAGATTTTTGCCTATATCTAGAGATTTATAACTCCAAATTATGCACAATTAGTTTTGTTATAAAGTTAACAACCTTATCTATAACTTCTATGTAGAAACTAATTTCAAATTCCATTGTTTTCATACCCTAAACTCCAGAAAATGAGTGATAAAGTTATCTAATTTTTTTTGTCTATAAATTACAAAACCATCAAAATATTCCATTCATTTTCACATTGCATGTACATATATTTTACAATATCCTAAATTTCAACCTTTTAAGGTTGACCAATAATCTTCAAAACCATGTCATGGAAAAACATATGCATTAACATAATATACAACTATACTACGCTTCATATACCGCAAATCATTATTTTCATTCGAATATTTCTTTTTTGGTCAGCACTATCACTTAATTTCTTATCATAATTTATTCATAATTTTTTTAATCAACTATCCCTTAAATGAGAAGTCAACGCCACACAATGATCTTTCATCTCTAGTGGCATCAATTTTTCTCAATTCTAAATTTCTCACCATTATAGCATTTTAAGCACACTTTGTAATATAACTTAGTTCTTTTAAGAATCATTTCCCTCACCCAATGACACACTAATTTATCATAATGTTTCTTAATTAAACACAATTTTATTTCATGCAATTGATCCTTCATTGATCGGCCATTGAGTCTTAAGAGCCACAAGATTTTCATCATTATTTCTTCTTAATTTAACACCCAATACAATATAATCTAACCTAATTTGATCAATTTATCGTCAATTTACATTTTCCTAAAATTCTACCATAAACCCTAATACAAAATTCATGATTCCTATCTCAAATTGTTATTTGTTTCGAATGAAATTGCTAGATTAAGTTTACAACTTCTTACCGAACATTAATCTAGTCTTTTAAACCTAACCAGTTGAAATTTTTTGGAACTTCTCCTTAAATACCCTTGCTGTCGTGACAGGGGTCTTTAATTCCCCTTGAATTCCATCACTTTTCTCTCTTGTTTGTGTGTTTAAGGTGTGATGGTGGGTAATTTTCTCAATTTCTTCTTAATTCCTTAATTTTTCTAGTTTTTTTCTTTAAGGATTTTTTAAGAATTTTTTTTTTCATCTCCTTCTTTTTGTTCCAACTATGCCGGTTAAAGAGAGAGAGAGAGAGAGAGATTTTTATATGGCTTGTATTTACACTTTAACCCCTCATTTATATAAAATCTTAATTTTCCCCAAAAATTTCTAATTAATTTTTAATTTAACCCATTTTATTTCTAAATTAAAAATTTAATATTTCGAGAAACAGTTAGCGAGGAGTTTACATGGTGTATCATTCTTGGACTATGAGGGCATGAACTTTCTTAGCAATTCATTAGTGGCTTCATTGACCATAGTAAAGTTAATGACATCATTTTATCTTTCTATTTCTATTTTGTAATGGATTGTGCCCTTTTATATTTTTCTTTAGATTTTACCCTTAAAACCCATCCATGTCAAGGTTTATACTCTTTCGTTCATTTTTATTATTTATTTTGCGGTTAAGAGGTAATAAGCTAATTGAACCAAAGTTATTAGAAGTGTCAATTGGATCAATTATGAGCTCAAAGATTAAGAAGCTTAATAAGATATTTAATGAGCTTATTCTGGATACTTGGAGCAAGTCAAGCTTTTAGAATTCAACAAGAAACGATAAGGCTTTAATTAATGTGGTCCATGTAAGAATTGGACAAGTTTAAGTCGGTTTTGAGCTTTATTTTTTCTAATGCACAGTTTCACACTAATAAGCATAATCTTTAGTCCGACCATTAGATTAAGCTGAAATATTACCAGAATATTCTAAAGGCCTTGTTTTATACAAGGTTAAAATTTCATAGTGATCAAACATAAAAAATACTACAAGAGATTTATATTATTTTCCTAGTTGGTTTATATTTCTTTTTTCTATTTGGAATAGTACTCTTTTATTGTTTTTCTAGCCTAGTTTAAGGCCTTTTTACCTAGTATAAAAAGGGGTATTTAGCTTATATTTAAGTTTGTTTCATGCTAGATTTATTTTAAAATAATATTGTGTGTACGCAAGGTTGCTCATATTTTAGGTTCTTCATTGAACTTTTCTTGAATTTATTAAAGATAAATTGTGTTTATGGTGTTCTTCTTGTATTTCTAGTTCCTGATTCCTTATAACCATAAGGTTGGGGGGTTTTTTACCCAATAACTTTGGTGTCTTGGCTCAGGTAATTGTTGTGTCAGGTTATTTATTGTAATTTAATTTTAGCTTTCTTGAGTTGTTTCTTTCTTGCGTGTGAGTTCAAGGGCTCTTATCCTCTAGGTTCGCATCATCATATATCAATCATCAATGTATCTAATCAATAAAAAATAAGTTAATACTTAATAACATGTTCATACATTAATTCAACCTTTCTAAACTTAGCTTTTTTCTACATTGCATTTTTCATGCCATTCACTTTAAGTCTTATATTTATCACAAAGGGAACATGCTACCTTATAGAGTAATTACACTATCTACTCTAGAGTAGATGTGAGGATCCTAACTTTTAAATCGGTTCTTAACCATAACATCCCTCAAAGATTAAAATATGAATCCAAAGAAGTTTTTTATTTTAAAAAAAAAAAAACCTTTATCAAAATTCTCGGTAGAGTTTTCCCTAAAGCTGTACTATACCAAGTTTTCAACAATGACAAGTCACATTATAATCAACATATCATATATGGTCCAACCATATTGGACCTTACTAGACTTAACCCCAATCCAATTCGAGATTAGACATTCTTTATTTTTCCAACTAGTCATTCATCATCCATCATCATACACAATTACATCAATCTCTAATTTACAATTGCATACCATAATTGTCATAACCCATATTTTGACCTATTTTTTTAATTTAATTTTTAAATATTAAAAGATCAGAGATTGATTTTGGTTAAAGGTATGATATGTCAACTTATGGGAAAACTAGAGACTATAATATGTTTTTGTCCTTCTCTCTTAATCTTCAATTTAAAAAGATCTTCAAGATAATGATGGTTATTCATTTTCAAATTTGATTTTAAATTCTAATCAAATTTAAATTTCAAAAGAAGAATGAGTTTTTTTGGGACTTTATTTCCCATATACGCTGCCACACAAAAAAAGGGTAGACTAGCATTCATCATCTCCTCCTACCAAAACAAATCCAGAAACAACCCTCAACATTCACCCCTACCAGCAACCTTCACCGTGTTCGTTTTCCAGGGCCAACGTCCATCATCTTCTCAGTCGTGGGTAGTAGTGGTTGCATTCCTTAGTCACTCCAACCATAGGTAGCTTCAACACAGAGAAGAACTTTCCTCAGAACTCAGCTCTAACAACAACTTCTTATCTTCGGTCGAGCACTTAGAGCAACACCAACATCACAAAGCAACAACAGTAGTAGAAGATCATCCCTTAGTAGCGGCTTTGCACCAGCATTGTGGATGAGAGCTACATCAGCAAAGTCTTCAGCAGGCTTATCGTGATCTCTTGTTTCATCCATAAATGATAGCGACAACACTGTGAGCAGTAATAGCAACATCAACATGACAATCGTACACTCTCTCAGCCTCCATTGAAGCAACATTTAAAAGCTCTCCTTCGCACCACCAACCCTGTCTCCACCATGAACACTAAGTTAGATTTTCAACTATGAGCAGCACCCCTTGTAAACTCAAGTCATCGGTAAGAGTTCTTCTTCTCAACCGAACACAAACCTCGAACCGACAGCAACAACAGCCCTATAAACTTTAGCCAGCAGCGAAAGCTCTTCTCCTAAGTCGAACATCAGCCTCTAACTGACAATAGCAGCACCCTATAAACTCCAGCAAGAGTTCTTCTCCTCAGCCAAACACCAGCCTCTAATGCCCCCAGTAGAGACACCCTTACACTAGGTAAGTTCTTCTTCCCCCCATTGCATTTTAATTCACCTATTATTGTGCAAGCATGCATGAATTATAATTCACGCATGATTGCTTGTTAATGTACCCAGCCTAGTCTTTGGGTTGTACCATTGACCAGGGCAGGCAAGTTGGATGAAGTGCAACCTATACGACTAGGCTAGATCTAGCCCATTAAAAAAATGAAAACTATTAAGACCGTGTTGGGCAGCCAAACCAATTTCCTTTAGGTTAAGGGTGTGTTTGGCAAAACACACCTTTATGCCTTTTCCCTTTAATTTCTCTCTTTTTTATTTTGATATCTAGCCAAACAGGCCCTTTTTTTCTCTAAAAAAAACCAATAAAAAGATATGTTTTCTTTTCTTTTCAATTTTTTTTGATTTATTCACTAGCATCAGAGACAAGAATACCATATATTTTTTGGTTACTTAATATTTATCAATGCCAAAGTTGGAAGTATTCGTAGTTGAATATTTACTGGCACCAGAGTCAGGAATATTATAAGCAGACCATTAACAATAGAATAAAACAAATCCTTAGCAATTGAATACAAAACCAACAATACAGTCTACCTCAGGTAGGATGCTTAAGGAATGATATTATCTTTTATTTTGCATAACTAGACTCGTATCATAGAACCTTTGTTGACCAGTAAGGGTTCCTCGATGTCTAGTGCGATAGAATGACGACTTTATTGGGGACTTTTGACTAAGCTTTGCCTTTTGTCTTATTTGTTGTGCCTGTTTGTTTATTTTCTTGTCTTTACTACTTTAGCACGTATCTCAATTGTCATGTATCACTTTAAAAGCACATATCTTAAAATTTAAGATAAATGGGGAAGTAATGGTACCCTAATGGCTTTAGCCTGGATAAGATTCTTGAAACCATACAACTTTCGCTTATTGTTTACTTGAAAGTGGTTGGTATGTCGATCTAATATTATTTAGGGCCTCTATTTTCACACTCTTTGTAAGTCTTATATCGATCTTCAAGGACGATCACTAAGCATGCGAGAAACCCTTTGAGACTATATGGTAACCTACCCTTTAATGCACTTAACAACTAAAACCTACCTACTAGGTTTTTAAAATCCATGAGTAACGATCGTTTTCGCCCCATGAAGAGAGAGTCCACATTGAATATGCATTTTTATTGTTGATAACATCATCTTTTTTGCATAATTGCATGATTTTCATTTAGAAAGTTGAAGTATAGGTTCCCTTATTAAGCCACAATTATAACATTCATTTGAGAAGAAGAAAAATGAAAAATGAAAATGAAGAGAGAGCCCAATTGGAAGCCCAACACCAAAAAGAGTTGGAAAGTCTTAAAAAAGAAGTCGCAAGGCTTACTAGTTTACTTAAATAGGCCTTGGGATCTAAATCTGGAGAAGCAATATTTATAGCTCAACCTCCATAGATGCCTACAGCTCTCTTCAATCCATAAAATCTAGGAGCAAATGAGGTGTCATCTAAATCTCAACAAGCATATCCCATAAGAATGTCGTCTATCATAGACTTTACAATGAAGGAATCTCAAAAGGACAAAATGGTAAAAGAAGATGATCTGGAAAAATTGTTTGTCCTAAATGAAAAGATAAGGGCAATTAAGAGAACTAACCTGTATAATCCTATAAAGGCTGTTGAGACGTGTTTAGTGCCCAACATAGTTATTCCTAAGAAGTTTAGAGTGCTAGAATTTATTAAACATACTGGAACTTAATGCCCTATAACTAATCTCAAAGCATACTGCAACAAAATGACTAAAGTGGTTTATGATGAGAAACTGTTAATTCATTTCTTTCAAGACAGCTTGAGGGATGCTGCCCTCACTACCTATATGTGGTTGGACAATACCAAGGTAAAAGGTTAAAGGATTTAGCTAATGCCTTTATTATGCAATGTAAGTTCAATTTGGACGTGGGTTTTGATAAGTCAAACTTGCAAGCTATAAGAAAGGACAACAAGGAGTCCGTAAGGGAATACGCCTAGAGGTGGCGTAAGGCAGCCACACATGTTAATCCTTATTTGTTGATAAAGAAAGATGATTAGTTTATTTTCCAACACCTTTAAGGCCTCGTACTTTGAATATTTGGTTAGAAGCTCTACGCAACATTTCATTAATCTGATTGTTATAATTGAAAGGATTGAACAAGCCATTTGGTTAGGAAAGATTGCTGACTAGACTGAGGAGAAAGGTTGCACTGAAAAAAAAAAAAGAAGAAGAAATTGAGGTTCACAATATTGAAGGTGGTTATAAAGGTAAAAGAACAAAAACATCTACTCCACCTATAGCTAACTTCTTCACGCCAGTTCCTAGAAATCAACTATCTTCAAGATAAAGCTACAGTGTTATTATGTCAAGAATAATCTACATATGACCCCAAATAACTATTGGAAAGAGGCCTCTATTGAGGAGTTCATAGGAGAGGAACAATTGGAAGATTCTAGGAAATTTAAATCAATAGTTGCTAAGTGTTTAGCCCTTTTATGTATTATCTTGCTAGCAATCATATTGGTATAAGGTCTTTTTTGTTGAGCTTCTTTTCTGAAGTTTCAATGAAATAATAAGTTTGTCCTTCAATTATGTCTCTCCCTTTGATTTATTTTCATAAATCCTAAAAGAGGTTCCCTATTAGAATTCACAAATACACCTTTTCAGTCTTGCATGATTTCATAGACTCAATTTATTTCTTTTACCAAAATCTTTTAAAAACATTGAACTTGCTTTTTTATATATTTATTTTAGTAATGATTTAATGTTTATTTAAAATAACATTTTGACATTTTATTTGTATAAATGACAAATGAATCAAACAACTATTTTATTGAGCTGGCCAAATTCTAGACAAAGTATATGAATAGAAAAATAAACAGTCACCCTCACGTCATGACTCTTGAGCTAGGTGTTTTAAATGTATGCATAATGGTATGTAGTGGATTTGTTGTTCATGAACTCGTGAAATGCATCTCTTTGCAAAGTCTAAACCATCAAATTGGATGTGATCAAAGTTTATTGATCTTAAATGCTTGCGCTTGAAATGAGGAAACACCTTCTTTGTTATCCCTTTCACATTCTAAAATGAATATATCCCTTGTGTTCCCTTCATGGGCCTGAATAAGTTTTCTTTCATTAAAAATCCTAACTAAAACACCCCCCACACAAGGGGCAAGTGAAATTTCAATGATCAATAATGATGAAAAAATCGTGAGAAAGCCAAAAGGCAAAAAAGCCTAAGAAACTCAAATGTTAAAGGGTATGCCCAAATCAAAAGCAAAAATGACAATCGAGACAAAATAAGGATGCTCGGCCAAAATAATGAAAAAAAAAGCAAATCAAAGAAAAATGGTAAAAGAAAAGGATTCAAAGACATAAAGAGTCAAGTTGATGATAGTGATCCTAAGTCTTTGAAATCTTAAAATACTTTTTAAGCTTTATGAATCCCTTTTTTCATAGCCAAGAATCACAGCCTATGTTACGTGCCTTTAAAAGTCCTTTCTAATCAAGCAACTTGAAACGATAAACGACATTCTCAAAATGCAAAAATATGTTTTCATAATAATCATGACATCAGGAATAACCTACTCATTATTATTCATACTGAGAAAATAAGTATTCAAAAAGAGACAAATTTTTCTCAAACAAAACCTCAAGCTTTTACTCGAGCCTCTTGCTTTGAAACCTATAAAAGCAGAAGGTCACCTCATCATATACCTTCATGAATTATAATCTCGCAGACACAAGAAAAAATCATCCCTTTTCCAAGAAAACAATTACAAGAGAGTTGCAAGATTTCAAAAATAAATTGTTTTAAACTCACATTGAAACAATTTTTGTTTTCAAAATATAAGATCAAGATTTTAACATTCATTCTAGACAAAGATTTCTTCATTAAAACCAAAAAAGGAGAAGAATGAGAGAAGGGTTACTCAAAACCATTATTTATCTGAGTCACTTACAAGGCACACTTAGAGGTAATGGTTAGTACAAAAAGGTGATATTATACTTAGAAGGTGATTTTATCCCTTCAAGGTAATAATAAAAACAAAATACTTCTGGCATTGAGACAAGGGGGCAATATTATGCTTAGAATGAGATTTGATCTCTTTGAGGTAACAATAAAAAAAAGAGGAACATTTCCTACAACAAGACAAGGGGACATTTTTGTTTATAAAAGGCAATTTGAATCTGTCAGGATAACAAATGACACTAAATGTTTTTAGTAGTGAGACAAGAAAGTAATTAATGATCTTCTCAAATTAATTAACAAGACAGAGAATTTTCAACGAGTAAATGGATCACGATGGGCACTATAAAAGCTGAGTTGTATAAAATTAATAAATTTCTGGAAAAAGACATATATGACCACTTTTGAAAAATCTTTGATTTTTTCAAACAACGAGCAAGTTGCCTGAAAGAATTGGACAACTTTCAAAGTTTTTCAAGAGTTGAAAAAAAGGGGCTTTCATGTTTGGTTTTTTCTTAACAAACTTACTACACAAAGCCAAATGAAAATAAATTTTCTAATTTCTTTGCACCGTAAGTATTATAAAGAGGGGGTAATTATCATAGCTAAAATTTTGACCTATTTTCTTTTAATCTAATTTTTATAGGAGTTAAAAAAATAGATATTAAAAGATCAGGGATTGATTTCAGTTAAAGGTGTGATTTGTCAACTTGCGGGAAAACTAGAGACTATAATGTGTTTTTGTCCTTCTCTCATAATCTTCAGTTTAAAAAGATCATCAAGATAATAATAGTTATCCATTTTCAAATTTATTTTTAAATTCTAATCAAATTTAAATTTCAAAAGGAGAATGAGTTTGTTTAGGACTTTGTTTCTCATATGTCATGGGACTCCTATATTATAAATACATATCCAAATGCATACAACCGTGGAGGGGAGACAAAAATAATAACAAAAAAAATCCTAGCAGCCCCTTTCCATACTACAGATGCTCATAAAAAAAGGGTAGACTAGCATTCATCATCTCCTCCCACCGAAACAACCCTAAACATTCACCCCTGCCAGCAAGATTCGCCGTGTTTGTTTTCCAGGGCTAGCGTCCATCATCTTCTCAGTCATGGGTAGTTGTGGTTGCATTCCTTAGTCGCTCAAACCGTAGGCAGCTTCAGCATAGAGGACTTTACTCAGAACTCAGCTCCAGCAACAACTTCTTATCTTTGGTCCAGTACTTAGAGCAACATCACAAAGCAATAACAGTAGTAGAAGATCATCCTTCAGTTGTGGCTCTACACCAACATCGTGAATGAGAGCTTCATCAGCAAAGTCTTCAGCAGACCCATCGTGATCTCCTATTTCAGCCATGAATGGCAACAACAACACTGTGAGCAACAGTAGCACGACAGTCATACACTCTCTCAGCCTCACTTGAAGCAACATTTAGAAGCTCTCCTTCGCATTAGCAACCTTGTCTCCATCGTGAACATCAAGTTGGATTTTTAACTATGAGTAACACCCCTTGTAAACTCTAGTCATCGGCAATAATTCTTCTCCTTAGTTGAATGCCAACCTTCAACTGACGACAACAATAGCCCCATAAACTCTAGCCAGCAGCAAAAGCTCTTCTCCTTAGTCAAACTCCAGCCTCTAACCAACAATAGCAGCACCTCATAAACTCCAACAAGAGTTCTTCTCCTCAGTAGAACACTAACCTCTAGTGCCCCCAGCAGAGACACCCTTACACTAGGTAAGTTCCCCCCCCCCCCCCCGGTTGCATTTTAATTCACCTATTACTGTGCAAGCATGTGTGAATTATATTTCACGCATGCTTGCTTGTTATTGTACCCAGTCTTGCCTGTTATTTTACCTAGCCTGTTATTTTACCTAGCCTGGTCACTAGGCTAGACAAGTAACCAGGGCGGGCTGGCTGGATCAAGCCTAGCCCGGATGACTGAACTAGATCTAGCCCATAAAAAAATAAAAACTATTAAGATCGAGTTGGGTTTGGGCCTCGGGCCTGACTGGTCTAATTTTCTTTGGGCTAAGGGCGTGTTTGGTAAAACACACACTTATGCTCTTTCCCTTTAATTTCACTCTTTTTTTTAATTTTGATATCTAGCCAAACAAACAAGCCTTTTTAGATATCAGAAAATCCTAGAAAAAATCTGGGGATCCTTTTTTATTTATTTATGGGTCTCTCGCACTTTTTTTATTTACTTTCCTATGTATTTATATTGTAGACTTTTACTATGAAATGTGAATCTAGTATGCAATACATACCTGTCTTTTTTCTTTTTTCTCTCTCTAAAAAAATAACAAAAAGATATGTTTTGCTTTCAATCCAAATTTTACTGATTTATTCACTAGTGTCAGAGTCAGGAATACCATATTTTTTTAATATTTACCAAAGTTGGAGTTGGAAGTATTCGTAATCAAATATTCACATGCACCAAAGTTAGGAATATTATAAGCAAACCATCAAAAAAAGAATAAAACAAACCCTTGACAATTTAAGAAAAAACCAACAATGAAACTTATCTCAGGTTGGACGCTTAAGGGGTGATAATATCTTTCCTTTTGCATAACCAGTCCCGTACTATAGAATCCTTATTGACTAGTAAGGGTTTCTAGTGACCATAATACTAGGTGACGACTTTTTAAACTAGATTTTTTTTCTTTTTAAGAACAAGATATCAGATATTTATTCTTTTTCCTAAACAATTTTAAAGGTCATCGTGATATCGGGTGTAACAATAATAATAACACTGTTGAATAACATGCAAACTTGACTTAAATCTATTTCCATCTAATTCAAACTCCAATTAAGCCTTAGTACAATTCCTCAAATTGTTTTACATGTGTATAAAACATTCATTATGTTTGCAACAATATGCGTTATAACACAAATTCAATTTCAAAATAAATTTAATAGCCATTATTATACCCCCTAACTACTACGGTCAACTACTGTTGCCTTGCACATGCCTGAATTGAACATTAAATCAAATATTATACATTACAAGATTATCATCTAACAATTTAATCAACAAAACTTCTACACACACATATAAGTTATATCATTAAATCTTTTAACATTTTCAACACAAGTCAATACACCTTCCATCATATAAGAACATTTTTATTAATTTTATAGTCAACCTTCAATGTTCATTCCTTTTAGATGTTTAATCGTCTAATAAAATTGTTCTCTTAATCATTATTTAAAAACTATATTGGGTAAAGTGTAAACCACATTAATTTTAAAGTCACCGAGTCCATTTTATTAATGCCTTTATATCTAATCAAGTGACCAACCATTATTTTACATATATATATATATTTGTGTGTGTGGCCATACTAAACACATAGGTTAATATAATTTTAGTTATTTAATTATTTGTATATTATCAATTATTTAGCAATTTAACTATATTATCATAAAAATATTTTTGTATTATCATAGTTGTTATAATTATATGTATCTAAGCACAAATATTAACAAATCTCACACCCATAAAAATATTTAATCTAATTGTTTTATAACTTTTAATATCATTTAGTATCAATTTTCATTTTTTTTTATTGATTGAAACTGAATTTAGAAAATTATTATCCTGATTTTTTTAAAAATACTATATAATATATATCATTTTCTTGATACATGTCAAATTTAAATTTTTAGTTATCCTTGATTTTTTTAAGAAATATTATTATATCATTTGTTTTCATAATTTTACCAAGAAAATATTTTGATTAAAAATAATGAGTCGAAGAATACACAAGCGAAGTATTATGTTGTCATAAACTTTAAAAAAACATAAAGAACCTCGATATACATTCATCTAGTATAAAAAAATAAGTTTCTTAAAAAAATTTCTTTTATATCTTACTGGACACTATTCAATATGCATGTTGCTGCCCAATTTTTGACCCATGTTTTAATAATTTTTCAAAAATAAAATAATAAAATAAAATAATAATAATAATAATAAGGGTTTACATGTGGCAATAACATAAAGCATCAAGGCTAATATCAAGGAAGCAATATGTCAAGGAGATAATTACTGAATCATATATAATTACTGCAATATAAAATACCATATATATATGATTTGATTTGTGCTGGTTATGGAAAATAATCATTGCAATATAAGATACTATATATATAGGATTTGTTGGTGCTGGTTATAGAAGACAATCTCTGCAATAATTACTGCAATATTTCCTTAAATAACACGTGTAGAGATTTTCTATATAAGTGAACCTTCAGTCATATGCACAGAGGAGAAAAATTTAGAGAGGACAAATTTTTTAAAGAGAGAAATTTAGGGCAAACACAAAAACCCCTAAATCTAATTTTTTCTCCTGGCCTAAACCAAGTCGTCGCCCCCATCTTTCTAATTTTTTTTTCCTCTCTAAGCCAGTCACCAGCGAGAGCCCATTTTTTTCTCCATCTCAGCCACTGCACCCCCACAAAGACCCGACCACAGCACCAACAGTCCCTTCTCCCCGAGTCCAGCCTTTTCCCTTCGTTTTCTTCTTCCCCTTAGTCGACCAAAGAACACACCAGCCCCTCTACCTTTCCATCTCTTTTTCATCCTTTCATCTTCAAGTCTAAGCCACCTACCAGCGGCTTCCCTGGTTTTGGAGTTTTCGGTCACAGAACCCCCAAGCCTCCAACAGCCTTTCCCTCTCATCAACAGCCCACCATTTTCCCCCACGCCACCACCCTCCTTCCTCAGCTCATCATCTTTCTCCCACACGCCGCGCCACCATTGAGGGAAACCGTTGTACATTGAGGAGGGCGAACAGCTGACAGAAGGAAACACCCGCGATCAAGAGAAGAAGAACCAAACAGAAGCAAAGGAGGAAGGAAAACAGAGGCGGGTGCATCTACATAAAGGAGAAGAAATACTGTAGAAAAGCAGTTGCTGACATTGAGCTTCTCAGCCACTGCCACCGTCAGAACCACCGGGAGACCTCATCGGCTGCCTCTCCACCGCCACTAGCATCACAGGGAGTGTTCGCCATCGTCTTCAACATCGCTTCTGCCACCAGGTTTGTTTCTCCTTCTCGTTACTGTGCATGCACCATTTCCTTGCATTTCACTGCTCGTGAAATATAATTCACTAGTTATTGTGCATATGCATAGTAACCCGGTTGCTGTGCTGGTGCACAGTAACCAGTCCATGCTTGTTTTGGGCTGGAACTCCAGCCCAGCCCATGCTGCTGGGCTGAGTCCAGCCCTGTAGAAAGTAAGCCCATGTTGTTGGGCTGATTTCGGCCCATTTTCCTTTTGGGCCGGGTCTGGCCCATTCAAAAAGTTTTCTTCAAAGATGTATTTAAAAAATCTGTGATTTTCTGCAAGTTTGTATTTTTGTACTATAAAGATACAAATCCGGTATGAAAATACCGGTTTTCGTCAAGACATCAGAAAAAATATAAAAAAATAAAAAATGTTTTGTTTTCATGCATACGGCCAATACCCTAACATTGTTTTTTTTTACGTTTTTTTTTATCTAAAAAAACAAATATTTGAAGTTTCAAAAATGTGTTTTCGCATGGATTTCTTAAACACAACAAAAATCATTTTGTTTTGCATTTCTGGATTTTACAACATGTTTGTAAAACTCCAAAGGGTATTGGCCAATATTCCAAAAAAATATAAAAATCTTATTTTGGGGGGAATTCATCTATTATTCACCACTAATGTTTGGATAAAGAAATCCTTAAAGGACGAATATCCAAAATATTATTGGGAGTAATTTGTTATTATTCACTGTTAATATTTGGATAAAGAAACTCGGAGTGGTAAATATCCAAAATAATTTTCTAGGAATAATAAATCCGCACACATCCTTGAAAGAAGCCTTGATTATAATCGAGGACATTTCAATTTTTTTACTCCATGGTTTACCAGCTGTGAAAGTATAAAATGCTAAGACAAAAAAAATAGGTTTTAAAGCACCCTAGATTTCGTTCATCAGAGCAGACTTATCCTAGGAAACTGATTGGATTAGAGAACATCAACACCATAATATTTATAAGGCAAATTAAACACCAAGCAGCTTACCTTAGGTAGGGCGTACTAGGGGTGCTAATACCTTCCCTTTGCGCAACCAGTCCCTTGCTTAGAATCTCTGGAAGACCAGTTAGGTTTCCTAGTGACCATAATACTAGGTGGCGACTCCTTTACAATCAAAACAAAGACCCCGAAACCAATCGAGGATCCCGCGGTCCGCCGTAAGGGTGCGACAATGCATATTAAATTAAAGTATATTATATGAGCTTTCTATTCATTTTAAAAAAGAATTTATAATATGCATATGTAAAGAAATTGTGATTTAAAGTATATAGTTAAAAAAAATTGTTATATTTTTCTTTTGTCAACTTTGTATTAATATTTTGATTTTTTTTATTTGCACACGTGGAAAGTTGAACCTGGTATATAAGTTAATTGCTTTTTAGTATATGTAAAAATTTATCGGTTAAAACTTATATATTAACATATAAGCAATTCACATGTTAAAATCATAGCACCATTTGAAATGCATCCATTTTAAGAATTTTATATGGAGTAAATGAGAATAAAAAATTAAACATTTGACCAAAAAACAATGAAAGAGATGTTCATTTTCAGTAGAATGCTATAGTTTATTATTTAAAAAGATTGATATATATTTGATAGAAAGTTAGAGAAATTTTTTATCAAACAAAATCCAGTAAAGAAAGATCGTCATCTAATATATATGCTCATACAACCACAAATCTGATTTAGATACTAGTCATGAACATGCATAATAACATCCAAAAAATACACAGCCATTACAATCATCATTTGACTTAAGACCATGTATATACACAACATGGTCTCATTGTAAAAGCACTCTTGTCTTCCCAAATTTACTTCTTCTAGCAAAAAAGGCAAAATGATTCTGACCAATACAATCATCACCTAATTAAAATTACGGACCATGCACCTCGCCTAAAACTCTAGCCATTAATACTAGCAAATAGCCCATGACCTCGCTTGAAACTCTAGCCAATAATAGTAGCAAATAGCCCAAAACCTTGCTTGAAACTCTAGCCTAACAACCACAACTAACCACATGCACCTCTCTCTCTTCTCTCATTATATATATATGCGCACATGTATGTGTACGCACGTGCGCGAAACCAAAGCACACCGTCCAAACCCTCTGTCTCTCCACCATCAAAGCTGAAAGGCCTAGCTATAACCACCACCAAACTCACGAACCACCACCATCTTGATCTAATCCAACATTAAACTTTCATTATAGTTGTTAGTGTACATGTCTTGTAGCCAATCGATTGGTTATCCATAAAACTGACATTATGTTTAATTTTCCAAAACTCTTAGATGTAGTGGAAAATGTAATTTAAATTTTTTTTAGACTCCTAAGGATCCTATTAGACAATCTATGATCATTTAGGGTTTGAACAAAGATCATTTGAAAATTAAATCTTCTTTTCGAGGTTTTATCGACTTCTTCAAGGTCGGGTTGTCAAAAACCATAAGTCGTTCAAGTATTCAACCTCTAACAATAATCCACATAAACCTCCAATAAAAAAATCTCCTAAACCTTTTTTGAAAAGAGGGATCGTTATGCCTTTGGTGATAGATTTTTCTTTTCTCCACTCTACCTATTATGATACGATCAAGACTACACCAAAAGATCCATTACAAGTTCCAATTAGACCAATTACAAGATCGAAAGTAAAGAAGCTCAAAAATACATTCAATGAGCTTATTTAGAAAATTTAGGCTAGGGTGGATTTCAATGAGACAACATCAACAAGTAAATATCAGTGTTTAGTTAACTTAATTTATGCAAGAGAGGGGGGTTTGATCCATCTACTTCATGGGATAATTAATTTCAACATGTAGAGGTTTATTTTTCTTAATGTATAATTTTATCAGCCCAGTTGGCACCAAAACCTCAAATGACCTGAAACTAAAAAACTCAGTCTTCAAACCTTATCAAATTACACAAACAAGCCAAATACAAATCCAAGAAAACCAAACAGATTTTCTCAGAGCCATCAAAACACACTTACAACACATTGACAGTTCATCCTTAACTATCCTAAATACACCACAAACAACCAACCCATCTACATCCACAAACCAAGTCAATACCTTACAAAATAGTCTTGACCAATCTTCTGATGAAGATGCCTTTCCAAACCAACCTCTTGAACTAAACAGACTTACCTGGACAACTCTTAAAACAACTATTGCCCCGGATATTTCCATCCCTTCTGAACCAACTATTCTTAACCAACACAAATTCAATGTCTCCTCTTTCTATGAGTGGAACATAGACGGAATATATGAATACAACATCTTAAACAACCTTCAACAAATGACAATGGCAACCAATGCCTACAAAACCCAAACAGGAACCCCGGACAAAGCCATTGCTGAACTCCTTATTGCTAGTTTTTCTGGCTAGTTGAAAGGATGGTGGGATTATCATCTCACTGAAACAGATCACTTACATATCTTAAACTCCTTCCAAACATATAAAGACCAAACATCTATCCTTGACTCATCTGGAAACACTATCCAAGATGTTGTATCAACCCCTATTCTTACCATTTCCTTACATTTTGTCGGAGATCCTTCCCATTTGAAAGATAAGAATGTTGAACTCCTTTCCAACCTTAGATATAAGAAGCTCAGCGACTTTCAATAGTATAAAAATACCTTCCTTACCCGTGTAATGCTTAAGGAAGATTCAAACCAGCCTTTTTGGAAAGAAAAAATTCCTTGCAGGCTTGCTTATTCTCGTAGGAGAAAAGGTCAGAAACAAAATCAAAGATATCTTCACAACTAAAACCATACCTTATGACCAGCTTACATACGGTGAACTTGTGAGCTTCACCCAAAAAGAAGGTCTTAAGATCTGCTAGGATCTTAAACTCCAAAAACACCTAAAGTGGGAAATGAAACGCACCAGACAAGAACTTGGTAGTTTCTGTCACCAGTTTGACATTTCCACCAAAAAACCCTCCTGCAGTGGAAACTGCTCAAAACTCAAAACCTATTTAAGCCAAAAACCTCCTTACAAACGACAAACCCATAGATACCGAAAACAGTTTCACTCCAAACCAGAACAGACCTATTACAAAAAACCCTACAAGAAATTTACTAAAAGCCATAAGCCTTTCTAGTCAAAACCCAAACCAAAATTTGACCTTAAAAATATTACCTATTACAAATGCAACCAGAAAGGACATACATCTCGTTTGTGCAAAATCAACACCAAACTCCATGAGCTTCAAATAGATGAAGAAACCATCAACCAAATACAAAACCTATACATTGAAGCCACAGATACAGACCCCTCTCTTTCAGACAATTCTGAAGAGGAATTTCAAATTGATGAAATAGTAACTTCCAGTGCTACTTCAAGTACCTCTACAGACTCCAAACAAGTCAATGTCCTAACCCAAGACCAAGAATTTATCCTTGACTCCATCAAAAGACTTGATGATTCTCAGCTCCAAAAAACCTATTTAGATAAGCTGTTGAAAGATTTTAGCAAACCAGAGCGTCTTCCTTCTAACCCTCCAAACCGCTCTGTATTACCCTCAACCAGTACCAATACCTATGACCTTACAAAGATCCTTAACAAAAGGAAATCCAAAACCACAGTCACGGTCCCAGAATTACATTCTGAGATCAAAACCCTCAAATCCGAGTTACAATCCCTGAAACAAGCCCAACAGAAAGACTCTGCCATATTACAACATCTTCTTTCCAAAATCGAGAGTCAGTCTGACACTGAATTTGAACCAGATGACCAAACCATTGAGCCTCATACATTACCTCATGCACTTACAAACATTGAACATATTCTTGATGATTTCTTAAATGTGTTAACCCAAATATCTTCCAAAAAATACTTGATTAAAATTTCTTTACGTTTTTTCGGATGATTTCAAATTAGACACTATTGCCCTATTTGACACAGGTGCAGATTTAAACTGTATTAAAGAAGGTGTAGTTCCAAAATAATTTTTACAAAATACCTCTGAAAAACTCTCTGCTTCTAACAATTCAAAATTGCATATAGCAGGCAAAACCCAAGCCTCTATTTTCAACAAAGGCATTTCTTTTAAAACATTCTTTGTTGTCACGAAAGATATTAATCATACCATTATTCTTGGAACTCCATTTATTGATATGATTACTCCATACAAAGCACATCATGACTGCATTACCTCCAAAATCAATAGCATCAAACTTGTTTTTCCATTTCTAGAAAAATCTAAGACTAGGAATTTAAATTTGATCAAAGTGTGCTCTATCCATACATATCATATAAACACATTAATTCATGGTAAACAATTCCAATTGCATGATTTACAAAACCACGTTTCCTTTTGTCGCATTGAGAAACAATTACAAAATTCTTTTGTAAAAATAAAAATCACTGATTTACAAAATAAGATTGAACAACAAATTTGTTTCGACCCAATGCTTTCTGAAAAAGAAAACAACACACTGTTCATCTTCCTTCTGAAGATACTTTTTTAGAAAAACATATACCTACAAAAGCAAGACCTATACAAATGAATGCTGATTTAGAACAGCATTGTAGACTTGAAATCCAGGATCTCGAGTGTAAAGGTCTTATCTAAAAGTCCCGATCTCCCTAATCGTGTGCGGCCTTTTATGTAAATAAAAACTCTGAGATTAAAAGAGGCACACCAAGACTTGTGATCAATTACAAACCTTTAAATTCTGCTTTGAAATATATCAGGTATCCAATTCCAAACAAAAAAGATTTACTGCAAAAATTACATTCTGCATTTATCTTTTCCAAATTTGATATGAAATCTGGCTTCTGGCAAATCCAAATTGATCCCAAGGATCGATACAAGACTGCATTCACTGTTCCTTTTAGCAATACGAATGGAATGTCATGCCCTTTGGCTTGAAAAATGCACAATCTGAATTCCCACGCATCATGAATGACATTTTCAAAGCACATTCAAAATTCTGTATTGTTTACATTGATGATGTTCTTATATTTTCTCATTCCATAGAACAACATTTCAAACATCTACATACATTTTTTCATACTGCAAAACAAAATGGTTTAGTTGTCTCTAAATCAAAAATTTCTTTATTTCAAACCTATGTTCGTTTCTTAGGACACTATATCTGCCAAGGAACTGTAACACCCATAGAGAGATCTTTATCTTTTACAAATAAATTTCCTGATAAAATTACTGATAAAACCCAGTTGCAAAGGTTTTTAGGGAGTCTTAATTATGTTTTAGACTATTATCCAAACATTAGTCGTTTAGCCAAACCTTTACATGACAGCTTAAAAACCAACCCAGTTCCTTGGTCAAACCTCCATACCAACCTCGTCAAACAGATCAAGAAACAAGTCCAAACTATTCCTCTGCTCCATTTAGATAACCCATTAGCTCCTAAGATTGTCAAGACCGATGCCTCAGACCTAGGATATGGTGGGATCCTTAAACAAGTCCAAGATAACAAAGAACAAATCCTCCAGTATACATCAATCCATTGGAATGATTGCTAGAAAAACTACTCCACTATAAAAAAGGAGATACTTTCAATTGTTCTTTGTATTACAAAATTTCAAAGTGATTTATTAAATCAAAAATTTCTTTTTACATGTTGATTGTAAATCTGCAAAAGAAGTTTTACAAAAAGATGTCTAAAATCTTGCTTCAAAACAGATTTTTGCCCGATGGCAAGCTATTTTAAGCATTTTTTATTTCGACATTGTATATATTAAAGGAGATTCCAATTCCATCCTTGATTTCCTAACCCGTGAATTCCTTCAAAACAGGTCCTGATGCCTCCTAAGGCAAAATCCAAAGACAAGGGGAAAGCTCCCTAAACCCAGCCTACAAAACCAGAAAGCCTAAATCCTTCTGCAAAACTCATGTCTTCAGCCATCCTAGCTGCCAAACCTATCAAATCTTGGTATGAGGCAGTTGTTGAAGAAGAAGAAACTACCATAAAATCACAAGTACAAACAGACTTAGTTCAACATTGGGTTGATACTCTCTCCAACTCACCAGAATTACTTCTGGCTTTACAAAAAATCTCCCAACAGTCCTCCAGTGACAATGAGTCACCAACAGGTAGTATTTCTAAACCCCTTTCAAAACCACAAGCAGATTTTCCTTCTCAAAAACCCCTGCTTGCTTTACAAACTCCGCAACAAAGCTTTTCCAAATCTAAGTCACAATACATTTTCAAAACTAAATTCCAAAATATTTTAACTATGGAAGAAGGCTTTTATCATGAAAACCCTTCCATTGCAGCTTCAAAACTATTCCCTCCACATTGGCATTACAAACCCTGGGATTTAACAAAATCTCAATCCTACTATGTCGCCATCCTTGAAATCACAAACTTTGTCAAATTCAAACATTTCAAAATTCATTCAACCCACTCTGAACCAGCATATTCGACATGCATTATCAACAAAATAATCCACCCTTCAGATTGGGGCGAACCCTTACATAAACCCATCTCCTTCCCATCACATCTCCGCCAAAATAACCAGAATTATGGTACATATACTTACTGGGATTACCAACAAGCCTGGTTCAATGCATTCTTCCTCTAAAACACAAATCACAGCCACTCCTGGCTTTTTACTTCCATAATACCATGACCACTACAAACCTCCCCCTCTGGTTCCTCCAATGGTGGGACTATTTTGGCTGTCATGTAGACTATCTCAAAGACCATCCTCTGGTTGAAAATGGTTTCCTCCATTTCAAAAATAATTTTCAACCAATTCCTTCTGAACGGAAGTTTTCCTTCCTCATTTTCTATACAAAGTTTTTTGTTCCCTAGGTATGTTCATAGTTCTATGATTATAATCTTCAAAACGGACATCCAGTTCTTGTTCGTAAATTCAAAATCAAATGGTGGGATTCCTTTGCAGCTGAATCCAAAAGTTCCAAATTAGCTATTACGGAATGGTTACAAAAGAATCAAACAGCTCCCATCATTGATCATCATCCTCAATCCAAATTTCTAGCCCGAAAAGCTCAAACGACAGCTCTCCTTGCCTCCACTAGAACTGAGAAAGAATACCTCCAAATCGTGCAAAACATTATACAAAGCCAGGACCCTAAAACAGTCTTGTCTCAATCCAGCTCATCTGACTCGACATCTCCTGCCATTTCCCTTGGAGACGATAACGAAGATAACTGTTTTGGCATTCTACCACCTTCAAAATACAAAATACTATGTCGGCAGAAACTTACAAAATACTTTCGGCTCAGAAATCATCCACTTACAAAAGGTGTCTCCCACTACTGCAAAAAGACGTCATCCACTTACAAAAGGTGTCTCTCACTACCGCAAAAGGCATCGCCCACTTCCAAAAGATGTTTCCCACTACTACAAAAGCAAGGAATCCTCTCTTCTATAAAAGGGGGCTTCTTTCCATTCCAAGGGTAGAGCAGAATACAACCATTTATCTAGCTTCTCTACAAACGAATCATTTTCTTCTGTAATTTAACAACGCCATGTACTGTTTTCTTTTGGCCAACAGTATCTTATATATATATATATATATATATATATATATATATATATATATATATATATAGAGAGAGAGAGAGAGAGAGAGAGAGAGAGTTTGAGCTAAAGAGAAAAAAGTAAGGAGGTGAAAGAGAAGGGAAATAAAAAAAGTTTTGCATAAGTTATTATTCATAATGCAAAATAACCAAATCTCCTATCATTCTATTATTTTTTGTAACAACCTGATTATCAGGACAACACACCAATCATAATATAGAAAAAACATGGTAATTTTTTTTAAAAAAAACTAAATTTATGCAAAAGTTCACCAATATTTCTACTGAAATTTCGGCACAGTCTCCCTTATACCGAGAAGTCTCAAGTTATCGACAAACAACCTGTTACACTTCTATTAACTATTATCCAATCATGACCTAATCATCCTGGGTCTCAATTCCAACAACCCACATCAATGCAATCACAATCTCTCAAACATTAATATAATAGAAATGAAGTATTAAATTACACTAAATAAGTAAACAAATATACATTTAAAATATAAATACATGAAAATATAATTTAAGTTCATACATTTAATTTAAAAGATATTATTATAATTCAAGTCATGACAGCTTTTTAAGATACAAAATTATATTGTCATGAGTGTGACAGACTTAAAACAAATATAACATTGGATAATAAAAATCATGGAAAAAAATATTAACATTAATAATTAAGCAATTTATTCAAGACTAACGTACATTTATATGTTCTTTACAATTCCTCACTTGATCCTTTTAGGATTTCTTTCTCATTAATTCACTAACATTTTTTCATTCCACTCTCAATTTCCAACCAATATTATATATTAATACCGAATGACAATTCTTTCAAGAAAGTGTCGATACCAATTTATTAGTATCATTAATTATTTTTCAGTAGATAGCTAATCAAATCTTTTTCTTCCTGAAAACTTTAGGATGATAATGTCGATACTAATGAATCTCATTAGTATCATTAGTCTCCCTTATCGGGATCGACTAATCAAGTTTGTCATGAATGTCGATATCAATACAACCCATTGATATTATTAATTATTCCAAACCTGAAATAGTTAATTAAGTCCCAACAGTACTTTGAAATAACCTCGGAAATGCTGATGTCAATAATCCTTGACATCATTAGCCTACATACCAAGAATAGCTAATCAAGTTACATGAAAATACCGATATTGATGCACCCATCAATATCATTAACTATTCCTAACCCGAATAGTTAATCAAGTTCAATATCTCTCATGTTCTAGGGTGATCATGTCGATGTTAACAAACTGACATGATCAAAGAGTTGATGTCTTATCCCAAGTGCAGGAGTGTCAAAGTAATAAATAACCCGGCAAGACTGGGGTCGAACCACAGGGAGGTGAACTATAATAATAATAATAATAAGAATAAGAATAAGAATAAGAACCAACAACAACAACAATGATGGTGATGGTGATGGTAATGGTAATGGTGATGGTGATGATGAGTTAAAGAGGACTTTGAGATATAAGATAAATGTGAAGATTCGGACAAGGGGAATCCGACTGTTTAATTAAAACAAAGCATTGCGATGGTCCTTGCAGATGCTCACGCAATGTGATTTCTGCCCAGTGCTCTAAATGTCAAAGTGAAGAAATTCAACCAAGCGCGGGTAAACGGCGGGAGTAACTATGACTCTTTTAAGGTAGTCAAATGCCTCGTCATCTAATTAGTGACGCACATGAATGGATTAACGAGATTCCCACTGTCCCTGTCTACTATAAACAATGATAAAAACAAATGTCAAGGTTAATAGTATTATAGATAAGTAAAGTATAAACTCTTTATAAATTATCAACATGATCATATTAATCATCTTATTTACGTAACAACATACTTATAAATTTTATCATGTATTCATGATGCTAACTTATATTGACAACAAATCAAATTCTTTTCATAATAACGATGTCGGCCGAAGACTATGAAGGATCAAGTATTTGATGTACCAAGTGTTATACAACACAAATTTGGATTAACCATTTAACAAGTAAGGTATTAAGAATTAATAAGATAAAAATGATAAGACATGTTAATAGCAAACTTTCTTGGATATAAACATTAAAGTCCATGTTGAGTTTATATTATACTTATCCTAACACCATTAGTGAAACCTTTTCACCTTGATATAATTAACTTAGCTAGACAATATGAAGAAAAAAAACATACATAAACAATATAAGAACATAAACATGATATAAGTTAACTAAGTATAGTAAAGGAAATGAAAAGCATGAACAAGAGATTAATGAAAGCAAAACTTAAGCATTACAAAAATATAAAGAGAGAGAGCAAGAACATGATCTTGATTTGAAAACCAAGATTCATAAATGAATGGCAAATGCCTCCTTTTATAGGCTAAAATTCGAAACTATTCATTTGGTAATTGATTATTGATGTAGTGGCCAACTATTGATTTAGTGGACTTGGTGGACAACAGCACTCAAACATTTTGGCTGGATGAAATGACATTAATGCAATCAGAATTTGGCAAAGTGTTCTTCATGACAGTTGTTGGCAATCATCTTATCTTTCCACCCATAACATTTCAGAGCATTTGGATCACTAGAGCTTGAGATATGGCTAAAATACTGAGTAGTGTTGCTGGTGGACATGGTGGATAGCCCTCAAGCTCTTATCTGGATGAAATGTCATTGTTACCATCAGAATTTGAGAAGGTCTTCTCATGAACGTTGTTGGAAATTGTATTTTCCTTCTACCCACCAAATTTCACGTCATTTTGCCTTCTAAAACTCTAGATATGGGTAAACTTTTGGGTAGTGTTTGGGCTGGATTGCAGGACAGATTCTGACTTCTCTTTTATGGCCAAACTTTGGATTTGAAAATGGTAGATTTGGGTCTTCCATTATTCATGAACATTGTAGGCCTATTTCTTAGCTTTTTATCCATATAAATCAAACTGAAATCCAAGTTCTACAGCTTCAGATATGACCCAATAACTGAACAGTGTTCCAATTTGAATTGAATCGGCATCTTCGTTCTAAGCTTAGCCTTTTCTTTGTCCTTTCACTTTCAATAGTTAATCACATCAATCAATCCTTTAAATTGTGAGATATGCCTGCATTTAAAATGAGCATTTACCATAAATTAAAGCTATATTATATTATCAGACTTGTTATTATAAAACATGCTCTAGTTAAGGAGTTATTGATACTTCAAGTGCAAAATGATGATATAAAACCTTGATAAAAATACACTTTTAAGTACTAATCACAAACCTTACTAACATAATAACAATAATAACAACAAATGTTGACTTCCCTTCAACAATTCTTCCTTTACATTTGTGTTTCCTATTACATCCTTTAATATTATTGTTTTTAATTTAATCATAACTAATATTATAAATTTCAGTTTCGTACATGGCTTATTTCCTTTGAACGCTAAGACACAACACTACACATTTTCTGAAGAGAAAGAAAACAAATTCTTCCCCTAATGCGTCTAAATTTCCCATTTTAGCAACTTGTCAAAACTATCAGCATGGGTTACTGGAGTTCTAGACTCCAAATTAAGTGAGGTTAATCTCGTTGGAAAGCTAACACCATTGGCTATAACTTCTATGAATAAACCTTTCCTAAATTCTATAATTTTTAGGCTCGAATCCCTTCTGGAATTTAGAGATGAATATATCCAGTTTCATCAATGGTTTAAATGAACCTTCAAACATCCTCATTTTCCACTCTCCCTCCAAAACAACCATTTCTACATTATATTTATTGTAACCTTAATAAATATGACCTCCTAAGAATCGCTTAACCTAACTTGCCCTTTTTGTGTAAAATGGTCAAAACCATTTCAAGAAAATATTCACATTATCGGATTCCATATTTACTCTACATTTCACAACTCTTCCTAAGTCAAGCCATATGATATACATTATAGCCAATAGATTCATTTCCACTTTACATAACACATGCGTTTGATTTAGTTTTATAAATGACTTTCGTTAAATTCCATGGTTTCTCATTTAAAATCATTTTTTGTATCCTTGACCCTCACATTAACATTTTATTTATCCACACAATTCATACCATTCATCTTTTCTTCTTCCATTGTCATTTTAGGCCGAGAATCCCTAAGAAAAACCATGGTTTTTCCCTTACAAAATTTCCTTACTATCCAATCATCATGTTTTACATACTGATAGGCTTTCTACAACACATAATATACCATTATTAACATTGAAATCTCAAAACTCCTCCTTTTTTAACCTTGCCTTGCCAAAACTTGGCCTAAGGGAACTAAAAATCTCCTTCTCCTTCTTATGCAATAATTATCTTACCTAACCATTGCTCACATTATAAACAACACATCACAAGAAATTCTTCTCTTCCAATTCACTCCCTTAATGGCCAATCACCTATGCTTCTTTAATCGTTGAATTTTCTTTGATATTTATACATACTTTCACATTCAAAGCAATCTATAATATCCTAATTAATTCAATTCCACACAAATTCTACTCAAGAACCCTAACTTAAATTCAAGATTAATACACCAATTCCTAATCGAAATCAAATGGGTTTGCATAATCAAGTTTAGGGCTCCTTACTTGGTGATAAATTGGACTTCAATCCTTAACAAGTCAAAAAATTCTGACTCTTCCCTTTTTACACACCAGTCGGCCCTCTCTTTCTCTTCCCCTCACAATTTCTTCACTTATTTCTGGCTAATTTCCTTGCCTAATGATGCTTTCCCTACCAATTCATATAAATCTTGTATAAACTTAGCAAGTTTTGGTGTTTCTTTCTTAATGTTTTGGTGGAAAAATAAAAAATTTATCTCCTCCTTTTGTTATCCCTGCAGTTGGCCTTAGGGAGAAGGAAATGAGATATTTATTGTAATAACCTAGCCCAACCTGCCATATATTGTCCACTTTAAGCCTTACCACCCTCACAGTTTTGTTTCTAGTGACACGAGCCCACTTCTAAACCCGACGCCCCAAAACACGTACAACAGGTCAGTGACCAGAACTACTCATAAAGCCCTGGCTCTGGACGCTCGCTTCCGATGTGGGATATCACAATCCCCCCACCTTAAGATGAGTCATCCTCGGCTTTGATACCAAATGTAATAGCCCAGCCCAACCTGCCGTATATTGTTTGCTTTGGGTCTTATCGCCCTCACGGTTTTGTTCCTGGTGACGTGAGCCCACGTCTGAGCCTAACGCCCTAAAACACGTACAACAGGTCAGCGACCAGCACCCTGGTTATTAACCCTGGCCCGGCCTGGTGATTGGACCGGTTTGGATTTAATAAAAGATCGGCTGGGGCAACAACCCGGCAAAACTCGGGCGAACCCGGACGAGACTCGATCTTTTTTGTTTTTTTAAATGTGAGATTTGAAACCCATTAGTATATATACTTTATGTTTCCAAGAAAAAAATATGTTTTTTCAATGTGGGATAAAAAAACTTTTTAGTTTAAATACTTCAACTTAAAAGAAAAACATAGTATCTTTTCAATGTGGGATTTGAAGCCCTTTCGTATATATACTCTATGTTCCCAAGAAAAAAGTTAAGTTTTTTCAAAGCCCTTTCGTATATATTATCTATGTTCACAAGAAAAAAGTTATGTTTTTTCAATGTGATATTTGGAATCAATTAGTATATATACTTTATGTTCCCAAGAAAAAAGTTATGTTTTTTCAATTAAGGATAAAAAAACCTTTTAGTTTAAATACTTCAACTTATAAGGATAACATAATATCTTTTCAATGTGGGATTTGAAACCCTTTCATATATATTCTCTATGTTCACAAGAAAAAAGTTATGTTTTTTCAATGTGGGATTTGAAACCCATTAGTATATATATGATTAGTACTTAAAAGTGCATTTTTATCAAGGTTTTATATCATCATTTTGCACTTGAAGTATCAATAACTCCTTACCTAAAGCATGTTTTATAATAACATATCTAATTATATAAGATACCTTTAATTTATGGTAAATGTTCATCTTAAATGCAGGCCTATCACATAAATGAAAGAATTGATTGATGAGTTGAAGTACTGAAATTGAAAGGAAAAAGAGATGGTCAAAGTTAGAAAAGAGATGTTGGTGCAGTCCAAACTGGAACACTATTCGGTAATTGGGTCATATCTGGAGCTGTAGATCTTGGATTTAGTTCCATTTTATATGGATGGAAAGATAAGACATAGGCCTACAACTTTCATGTGGAGCCCAAGATTTAACAAGGCCGTTTTCAAGTCCAAATTGTAGCAACAAAGAAGAAGTCTGAATCTGTCCTGCAGCCCAGACATTGTTCAGTGTTCAGCCCATATCTCGAGTTCTAGAAGTCCAAATGATCTCAAATTTTTACCCTGGAAAGATGAGACAATTTCCTAGAACTTTCATGTTAAAGTCTGTTCAAATTATGACGTTATCAATGACGTTTTTGGCAGACAAGAAGATAAGAATTGTCACCAAGTCAAGATGTGGCCACCCACTCATCAATTAGTCAACAAATCAATAGTTCCAAATTTTGGCCTATAAAAGGAGGCATTTGCCATGTATTTAGGCATCTTGGTGTTCATATCAAGATCATGCTCTTGCTTTCTCTCTTTGTATTGCTTATGCTTTGCTTTCATTAATATCAAGTTTATGCCTTTCATTTCCTTTCCTTTACTTAGTTAACTTTTATCTTACTTATGTTCTTATCTTGTTTATTTATGTTTCTTTCTTTCATTATGTCTAGCTAAGTTAATTATATCAAGGTGAAAAGGTTACACTAATGGTGTAAGGATAAGTATAATATAAACTCAACATGGACTTTAATGTTGGATACTAACATGCTTTATATTTGTTATCTTGTTCACTTTTAATACTTTGCTTGGTAAATGGTTAATCTAGATTTAAGTTGTATAACACTTGGTACAACAAATACTTGGCACTTTCATAGCCCATACTGTATGGTATAACCGACACCTGATCTATGAAAGGAACTTGATTTGTTGTTAACATAAGTTATAATCATGAATGCCTGAAAACATTTACAAGTATTAGCATTATTCGAATAAGATAATTAATGTAATCATGTTAACAATTTACAATCTGATTGGAACCTCCTTTGTGTTTGGTTTCCAATTGAATAAAAAGAGTTTATACTATACTTGTTTGAAATACCATTAGTGGATCCTCTAACCTTGACATTTGTTGTTATTATTGTTTAATCCTTACATTAATCTTCCATCTCAAAGTTCTCATCAACTTCTTCTTCTTCTTCTTCCTTATTATTATTATTATTATTATTATTATTATTATTATTAGTATTGGTGTTATTATTATTATTACTACTACTACTACTACTACTATTACTATTATTATTATTGTTGTTGTTGTTGTTGTTGTTTTTGTTGTTGTTGCTGTTGTTGTTGTTGTTGCTGCTGTTGCTGCTTATAATTTATACAAGTAACCTCCCTGTAGTTCGACCACGGTCTTGCCGGGTTATTTATTACTTCAACACTCCTGCACTTGGGAAAAGACATCAATCTTTTGGTCGTGTCAATATACTCTATGTTCCTAAGAAAATAGTTATTTTTTCAATATGGGATAAAAAACTTTTTTTTGTTTAAATACTTCAACTTAAAAGCTTAACATGGTATCTTTTTAATGTGGAATAAAAAACTTTTTAAAATATTATTTTAAACTTTATTATTTACAATATGTATAACCTATATTTACATGGATTTTTTCTTAATTTTTTCATATGAAATATTAAAATATTAAATATTTTTTATAATTTTTCCAGGTTGACCCGAGTTGACCCGGGTTGACCCATGAAACCTGGGACCCGGCCCCTTAGCTAGGTCAACCCCCAAGCTGGGTTTAATAACTATGACCAGCACTACTCATAAAGCCCTAGCTCTAAACGCTCGCTTCCGATATGAGATATCACATTTATAGTCTCATTTTGTTTAATTACACTTTGACCTCACTACTTAAGTGTTTTATTTTTTACTCCATTTCTTTTTCTCTAACATTTTAAAATATCTTAACCAAGAAATTTATACGAGAAAAATTTTTGATCCTCAATTTATTAAATTTGCACATTAATTATCTCATTTCCTTTTTTTCATCTATATTATTTTTAATTTACGTAAAAGTTTATTCTCAAGGTTTACATTTTTATTCTAAAAGTTTTGCATGGGTTATTATTCATAATGCAAACTAATGAACATATTACTAATCATGGATGGTTACTATTGATATTTATTTGTTTCATGTTAATTTCATCTTCATTTTATAAAAATGTGCCTTCGCCTTTTTACATATGGATATGCATGTAAAAAGTGCTATTCAATCATGCATTTTTATTTTATTTTATTTTTATTTACTCCTTGTTAACGTTATTTTCTTTTTGTAAAATTAAGTCTTCATCTTTTTACATATGCATGTGTGTATAAATAAATATTTCAAAAACAAAATACAAAAAAACATTTACGTGTTTTTGTATGACATTTGGGAACCCTTAGTTTAATATGCCTTATAGCTAATCGATTGATTACATGTGACATTATTTTATTTATGTAAATGCATATTTATTATTAAAAAAGGCTTAATTTATCTTTAATATTCAAATAATATTAGACTAATAAATCTAATATTTGATTTATAAATCTAGAGTAAAGATAAAGTCCATGAGATAAAAATGCTATGCAAAAAAATATATAAAGTTGTTATAATTATGGGATTCCTATTGCATCAAAGCGTTGTTCCTAAAATGTTCCTAATTAATACTCTCTTAAATACTGGACATTTATTAAAACCATAGAGATCGGCACATATTATGTTCTTTCATTTATAAAAGGAAATAGTTGTTCTTAAAAGTTGAGGTATAGGGAATACTTAGAACTAATATGTAAGTGTTTTTCATAAGACATGAATATTGAACTAACCCGTATGAGAATTCTATATGGAGAGATCATTTATGTCTATGGAAAGGTTCACGTAACGGTTGTGTAAGTGATCTTTAGACTTGAGATCACTATGTTATCTTATATAGAGAATGTCATGTTTGATCCTGTTACATAATTTCTTAATTGAGGTAATGAATGGGTAGACATTGGGTATAATATAAACTATATGAAGATACTTAAGTGATCAAGAGATGATTCATCATCCTAGGTGATTTAGGGGAAAGTCTCATATGTTCTCAAATAGTATTGATTGAGAAATCATTGGCCAAGGTGAAATGAGATTTGAAAAGAGTTTCAAATCTTATTCAAACAATCAATAACTATTATGTAGAGAACAAACATGATTTAATATGGCAGACGTGCTTCATGCTTTAATATTAAATCAGAACATTATTGATAAAATAATATTAATTACACTAAGAAACCAGTCACTGAAAGGTTAATGAATTTTCTAATATTTAAAAAATCATGAGACGTTACTAGACGATGAACCTGATCTTAAAATATAAATTAATCAATTGTTGAATTGATAATAAATTAATTTATTTAATTCTATTTAATTATAATTATAATTATAATTTATATTAAGGTCAACATATTAGGAACCTAATGGGTCACACACATTAAGAACCATTAGTCAGAATTTAAACTAGGATTACAACTAAATATGACTTGATTAAAATATATTTTAGAAACTAAGGACTAGAATATAATTAATACAAGGATTATATTTTTAGACCTATAAAAATCAAGTAAGGACTTGATTGAGTTAATTTCTGAAATTATCCTAAATTAATATATGGATATTATTCAAGGGAAAAACTGATATTTTGCTAATTTATAAGGTTTTTTAGATTTCTTATAAATAATAAGTTATGCCTCTTATTGTTGAGTAGTTGTTTTTTAGAAGAAAAAAAATTACTTAAGTCACAAATAAAGAGCTAGCACTCAAGACATAACAATCCTTCTTTCCTACATAGGGATTTAGGAGATTTCTAACTAGTGGTTCGTGTGGATATCCATTGAAGGTCGGGCAATTAGAAGGCTTGTGGTTTATGATAACCCGGCCTTTAAAGAATTATTCAAAGCCAAAGAAGATCAGATATTCAAGTAATAAATCCCTAAACAACTCTAGATTTATCTAACAGGAACCTAGGGACTCCTGAATAATTTTGTTTTATTGTTTCTGCTGCATGTATGATATTCAGGAACCCAACAGTGGTATCAGAGCCTTCATTAGAGCAATTATGGTTCACTGTCTCATAAAGTAAGGTAATATAGACACAAAGGGTTGTGTTCAGAGATACTCCTCTTGTAATCATTCAAACTAGTGAAAAAAATTATCTATCTTAGGTTTGGCTTCCCCAAAGGGTTATTTTATCTTTTGAAAAAAAATTCAAAAGGTTTTCCCTTTGTAACCAAATACCTTGTGCATTTAAATTTTATGTATTTTTTATTTATTTGGTTACTGATCAGTGTTTGCAAAGTGTTATCAGATCATCTGTTAACAGGTGGTAAACAGGAGAAAAAAAACTTTCGAGTGGTATCAGAGCAAATTCACTCAATAGGAGTGAGATCTATTTTTCCTGATTGAATATATCAACACTGAATCACCACCATAATTCAATGGTGAGAACTATGCCTACTAGAAGGTCAAAATAAGAGCGTTTCTCAAATCACTAGATGAGAAAATATGGCACTCAATAAAGCAAGGGTGGATCAAACTTGAAACTCCTTTTGCAAAATGAAACAGGATGATGCTGCTAATTGTAATTGGAATAATAAAGGCCTCAACGTTATATTTATGGCGGTTTATCCTAATGAGTTTAAAAGAATATTTGTGTGAAGCAGCTAAAGAAGCTTGGGATATTCTTAAAGTTACTCATGAAGGAACTAAATGAGTGAAAAATTACAAATTACAAATGTTAACCTCAGAGTTTGAGGAAATTAGAATGCTAGAAGATGAATCTTTTGATGAGTTTTATGCTAAACTTAATGGCATTGTGAATTCCAGGTTCAATCTAGGAGATAAAGTGGGGGATGCATGAATTGTAAGGAATATTCTAAAATCCTTACCTGAAAGATTTCGGCTAAAGGTAACAGCCATTGAAGAAAGCAATGTTTTTAACACTATATATGTTGAAGAACTGGTAGGTTCCTTACAAATATATGAATCTATATTGCTTTATCAAAAAAAAGGTAAGTCCATTGCACTTAAATCTTCTAGGGAAAAACATGACTACTCTTTTGATGGTGATATTAATAATGAAGATATAGCTCTTATAGCTAAGAAATTCAGAAAATTCAAGCTTAAGAAAAAGAAAACTAATAAAGGCAAAAAGGTAAATGATTTTGTCAAAAGAAATGAATCGGAAAATGAAAGTAAAATTAAGACTAAATCCAAGGAAAAAGTTAAGCGTTTTGAATGTTCAGGATATGATCACTTGAGAAGTGAATGTCCTAATTTCAAAAGAAATAAAGGAAAAGCTCTTAATGTCACCTTAAATGATGAATCTTACTCTAAAAATTCTAATTCATCATCTGATAATAAATATGCTTTTGTTGCTTTTTCTAACACTGTTAATGGATCTATTAACATGAAACAAACTGTTGAAATATCATGTGATTCTGACACAGATCAGACTGTCAGAAACTATAGTGATTTAGATGTTACTTCTGTTATTGTTGATCATAAACTGAGCTTGTAGGAAGTTTATGAAAACTTGTGTGAAGAAGTAGTTAAAGTCTAAAAATAGTTCAATAAACTGATAGATATGGAGAATGAGAAGAACAATCTAGCAGAAGCCCTTAAGTTGTTAGAAGTAGAGATATCTAAATCTCTCAGGAAAGTCAAAGCACTTGAAAATGAGATGGCTCGTGCAAACAGTCACAAGAACCATCAACAACACAGAAACTTGATGAACTATTGAAAGCTCAAAGGGTAAGTACTGATCGTACTGGATTAGGATACATGACACATGGAAACTTCATCAATAATAAAACGTTTATATCTTCCTCCTCCAAAGGGATTATCTTTGTAAAGGGCAAGGAACCTTTCATGCCAAAAGACAAATCAAACAACGTCCAAAAAGGTAAGTTTATCCCTACTTATCAGCATTGCAGAATTGAAGGACATGTAAAAAGAAATTATTTCACAAGTAAAAATCAAAATCTAGAGTAAAAAGTTGACTTAGTCTTAAATCAATTATGTACTATATAAATGAAAATTGATAAGTTAGTAAGTTAGTAAGTTGTGAGAAATCAAATGAGACTGAAAGTTCTAACAGAACAAAAATGAAAAATCAATGGGTAGTTAAGAAAAAGGAAATATGTTTAATAGTACACACTGCACTAAAAACTATGAATAACAATTTGTGGTATTTAGATAGTGGTTATTCTAGACATATATCAGGAGCTAAAGGTTAATATAAGAAATTTGAATTCATGAATGGTAGTTTAGTGACCTTTGAAGATGGAAACATAACTACCATTGAAGGTAAAGGAAATGTTGAAATTTTTAGTTTACCTATTTTTCATAATGTTTTGTTTGTGATTGGCCTTAGAGCTAACTTGCTAAGCACAAGCCAATTTTGTGATAAGAATCATAGTGTGCAATTTTCGAAGGATAAATGCAATTCTACAATTGTACTGGCAAGAGGGTCATGAAAGGTACCAGAACCTTGAACAATTATTTTAGAATTTCTACCTTGACTTCTTTGGGATGTCATGAGGCATCATTTGATGATCATGATCTTTAGTATCAACACCTTGGTCATATCAATTTTAGAGATTTGTTAAAATTTCTAAAAAGAAAGTTGTATGAGGACTACCATATATATAAACAGTTAAGACAATGGTGTGTGGAGCATGTCAAAAAGGAAAATAAACTAAAGCTCAAAATAAAAAGACTGCTGACATTTTGACATCAAGACCACTTGAATTATTGCATATGGATCTAATGGGTCTAACTCAAACTAAGAGTGTTGGTGGAAAGAAGTATATCATGATCATTGTATATGATTATTCAAGATATACTTAGGCTATATTGTTAAGAGATAAATCTAAATCTTTTAATCTTGCTGGGAAACTGATCAGAAAATTCCAGACATAAAAAAATCTTTCTATCTCTAAAATCCATAGTAATAATGAGAGAATTTGAAAATACTAATTTTTCATCTTTTTGTGATGGACAGGGTATACATCAAGAATTTTCTGCTCCAATCAATCCTCAACAAAGTAGTGTAGTTGAGAGAAAGAATAGACTTAAACAAGAACTGGCTCGGACAATGCTCTATTACACTTTTAGGGGGAAGTTGTCAACACAGCTGTCCATATTTTAAATTGTGTTGTATTTAGACCAGGTACAAAACTCACCCTTTATGAGTTGTGGAACAACAAGAACCTCGCGGTCAAATATTTAGAGTATTTGAAAGTTATTGCTACATCTTGAGAGATCAAGAAATCTTATATAAGTTTGATACCAAGAGCGATGAAGGAATTTTTCTTGGAAATTCATCATATAGTAAAGCTTATAGAGTCTACAATCTATGAACTCAAATGTATTCTCTTTATCAAGCCACTGACTCCACTAAAACAGCAAGATGTCAGACTTAGCTTAGCCTAGTTAGCACTGACAGAAGAGAAAGCGAATTTGACTGATGAAGTCGAATGCTCCTACCCGATTTGATTCCTTATTATTGTGCAAAGTCAAGCAGCGGGGAAGATCTTAACAAAAGCTACCCATGGTCCTAGTCCTAAGAAGGGTTCTGGAGAAAGAGTTAGGGCATACTTAGATTGTCATAGAAACAATCAATTTGTCATTGATAACAATCTAAAGGAATCTATCAATAACAACCTTGATGGCATGTTTGAAGCAAAAGAAAAAACTTATCTGAACAGCTATGCACATGTTTGAACAGACCCAAGAAAAAGAACATTTCTCATGGATAAAGCACAATCATCCTAAGGAGAACATCATTGGAAAAATTAGATAAAGGTATGAGGTTGAGAAAAAAATTATTAATCAAGTCTCATATGTGTGTTACTAATCACCGGTTGAACCTACAAAGGTTAACAAAGCTCTACAAGATGAAAGTTGAATCAATGTCATGTATGAAAAACTAAATTAGTTAACTAAAAATGATGTATTAGAGCTAGTTCCATATCCTGACAGTCCAACATAATTGGAACCAAATGGATATTCAAGAACAAATCAGATGAGCATGTAACATTTATTAGAAACAAAGCAAGACTGGTGGCACAACGATACTCACAAGTTGAAGGAATTGATTTTGATGAAACATTTGCACCAGCAGCTCGTTTGGAGTTTATTCGCATACTACTTGCATTTGCTTGTCATCAGAACTTCAAACTATACCAAATATGTGAAACCCGGTATAAGACCACAATTTAGATATCACCAAATTATAATATGTATATTCATCATGAAAGAGTAAATAAATTGTTGTGAAAAGATTCAAATAAAAAAATGATAGAAAGGCTTGGATTTTATTTAAAAGGAAAGAATAGACAAAATATAAAGAAGGTTAAGAAGGAGGAGTCAATTTATAAATGCATGAAACTTAGGGGAGCATTGTATGACAAGAGAAAAAAAATGAAAAATATATAATAATAATAATAATAATAATCTCTCATTTTTCCTTCTTCCATGACCGGTTGCATGCATAAAGAGGGAAAGGAAGGAGCTGAAAAATGGTGAGAAAACCTTGTCTAAACACATTCTAGAAAGTAGAAAAAATCAATGCTTTAATAAACTTAGAAGAGATTTGAAGGAAGAAGTTGAACAATCTCATATGTTCTTCCTTGTGCATTCATTGACAGATTGTATATGTGTACAAAATGAGTAACTTTGGGTATGTTAATGGTTTATTTTGAATTAGTTTCTTCTTAATAATTGGAGATATATATCCTAACATTTAAAAGGACCACATAAAAAGGTTTGGGTGTATGTGGAACTTGAAATATTTATTTTGTTGACTAAACATAGAAATTGAGTTGAATAAATTTTTTGAAATGAAATTTTAACATGAACTCAAGTATTGATTGTGGAATTGAATCTTAATTGGTACAAGAGAAGGTGCCGAGATATTCCAACGTGCAGGTGCAGATACTCATCAACAAACCACAAGTAGGTGAACTAACCCTTAAGTTACAAGTAATTTCATTTTTTCATTTGAATGGTAGTCAATCTTCGAGTTGTTAAGAATTATAGACAAATTAGGAGATAATAATGAGGAATCTGAGTTGACTAATTTCTGAAATAATAGAAATTAGTGGTGTCGATTCATTCAACGACTAGGAAATAAAATAGACTAAATTCCAAGAAAGGAATTTAATGGTGTCAATTCAATTGGTGAGGAGTCTTTTGTTTGACTAATTTTGAAAAGAAATTAGTGGTGTCAAATTATCGACAACTAGGATATTGGTATGACTAATTCGAAAGTTAGAATTAGTGGCGTCGATATGTCAACGACTGGAACATTAATGTGACTAATTCGAAAGCTAGAATTAGTGGCATCGATTTGTTGATGACTGAGATATAAGTATGACTAATCCAAATGATAGAATTAATGGCGTCAGATTTCCTGACGACTAGGAATTGAACCTGACTAGACTCCTAATGGGGTAACTAGAGGCATTAGGAAATTCATGACTAGACATAAAAGGATTATAGAGTAATTGAATTTATATATCAATGTAAAGTATAGTATCAGAAGAAGTTATGCTTATATATAAATTGTTGTATAAGTCACGACATGATTAAAATAATTAATTTTCTTTCTGATTATTTAACATGTAGTTCTTACTAATTTAAGTGTTGAATTTATATTACAAGTGCATCTCATCATCATGTGGAGTAAACTTGTCATTGACCATCTTTTGTTATATAATATAAATTTGTTTTAATATAGTAGGATAATATGTAGGAAGAACTAGGTTTTTGGTTGTAAATTTATGTTATGTTTAGAACTTGAAATGTATGATAATGATAATAGAAACTTTGTAATGTAATAAGATGTTTATCCCTAGTCACACTGTTGGTATCATCATCTATAAATATTTTGTCTTCTCATTAAAATATATAAGTATGATTTGAAACATTAAATTTGTATTTGATGTGATTGATGAAATTGTATGAATAAAGCTAAGATATCAAAATATATATATTTAAGTATGAAAATAGTGAGACCATAATTTTTGTGTTTATGATGATGTATTAAAATAGTTAAAGGAATAAATTTGCATAGAGTCGATAACTTGGTACGGATTAAATATAAAGAAAACTCTACTGTAATTATGGTAAAGATAAAAAATTCGCAAGGTGACTTATTCAAACTTTATTATTTGATTTGGGTATTAAATGTAAGAAAACAATTTCGAACTGTTACAAAATGGATGTGAAGAGTGTTTTCCTAAATGAGATTCTACAAGAAGAGGTATGCGTAGAACAACCTAAAGGTTTCACTAATCATTTGTTTTCTAATCATGTGTATAGATTGAAGAAAAACAAGCATAGCAAGCCTAGTATGAACGATTAACAAAATACAAGTTAGATAATTATTTTCAAATAGATCATGCTGACAAGACATTTTGTATAAGAAAAACAGGTAATGAAACACTCATTGTTCGGATTTATGTTAATGACATTGTGTTTGGAGCTACTCATGATTCATTTTCTAATGAGTTTGGCATTGAAGGTAAGAGTCATACTTGAAGCCCCATAAGCACTTCTGTCAAGGTCAGTTCAGACCTAATATTGATTCCACACTTTATAGAAACATAATAGAAAGTTGGCTCTGCATAATTGCAATCAGACCTAATATTGCTTTTAGTGTTGGTGTGTGTGCTAGATTTCAATCTAATCTAAAAGAATCACATCTTACTGCAATCAAGAAAATCTTAAAATACTATCTGATTATGGTATTTGGTATTCAAAAGACTCGAAAACAATTCAATAAAACTTATGGGTTTCACACTTGCATGCAAAAATATACAATGAGGCCCTAAAAATGTGTAAATCTAGCCAATTGTCTTTTTAAAGCTTAAAATAAAGAAATAAAAAAATATCTTGTTCTGCAGAACTTATAGCTTTCCCTCGAGATGTAAAAATATATCGTGAGGCCTTAAAAAGTGCCTAAACCTATGCTATAGGGTTTTTAAATAACAAAAGTATGAAAAACTCGATTCAACAAAACTAATAATTTTTGTGCTGACATGCAAAATCATACTTAGAAGCCATAAAAAGGTGTTTAAAGTTGCCTGATGTTTTTTTTAAAGCCCAAAAGTTTGAAAAAGTCAACTCCACAAAACACATGATATTTGCATCAACATGCAAAAACATATAATGAGTTGAAGAAGTTGTTTGAAGATGATCAATATGCTTTTAAAAGCATTGAAATTTGAAAAATCCAATTCCATAAAACTTACTGTTTCGCACAGAAATGCAAAACAAAAAAAAATATAAGCTGGTAATAAGTTTGTTAAAGAACAAAAAAGTAAAAAATCCAATTTCATAAAAAATATTGTTTTCAAACCGGCATGCAAAATCATTCAATTAGGCCCAAAAAGATGCCTAAAGTTCGCAGGTAGGCTTCTTAAAGAGCAAAACTACAAAAAACAAAATCCACAAAACTTATGATTTTGCACTAGTTTACAAAAACATAACGTAAGGCCCCAAAAGATGCTTAAAACTAGTTGGTAGGATTTTTAAAGTACAAAAATATATGAAAAACCAATTCCATAAAAGTTATGGTTTTTGCATCGGCATATAAGAACATAATTTGAGGCCCAAAAGTTTCCTAAGGCTGCTTAGTACATTTTTTAAAGCATAAAAAAAAAGCCCAATTCCATAAAACTTATGATTTTTCTCACCAACATGCAAAATCATATTATAATGCTCTAAAAGGTGCCTAAAGCTGGCAGGTTGGGATTTCAAAGAACAAAAAAACCGCATTCCACAAAACTTATGGTTTTCATACCATCTTGCAAATATATATCATGAGGTCTTAAAAGGTGTTTAAAGTTGGCCAGTGGGCTTTTTAAAGTAGAAAAATATGAAAAACTCAATTCTATAAACTTATAGTTTTCACACTAACATGTAAAAAACATTTCGTAAGGCTCCAAAAGGTTTTTAAAGCTAGCTGGTAGGCTTTTAAAAGCATAAAATTATAGAAAAATCTAATTGAACAAAACTTATGGTTCTGTCACTGGCAAGAAAAATCACACCAAAAGCCCTGAAAGGTAACTAGAATTGGTTATTGGGCTTCTTAACGCACAAAAGTACAAAAAATCCAATTCCACAAAACTTGTGATTTTTGCACCAGCATGCAAAAACATACATTAAGTTTATAAAGGATGTTTAAAGCTGGTTGGTAAGCTTTTGAAAGAACAAAAGTGTCAAAAACCCAGTTTTTTAAAGCTTATGGTTTCACTAACACGCAAAAAATATTGTGAGGCCATACTAGGTGCCTAAAGTTGGCAGTTGGCTTTTTAAAGCACTAAAATACAAGAAACTCAATTCAACAAAACTTATGGTTTTCTCATGCAAAATCATACTGAGAGACCCTAAAAGGTGTTTAAAGTTGGCTTGTAGGTTTTTTAAAGCACAAAACTTAATAATAAAAAAAAAATCAATTCAAAATATCTTCTGGTTTTCATACTAGTATGCCAAAACATATCGTGAGTCTCTAAAAGACAGGCTTTTTAAAGAGGAAAAAAATACAAAAAACTAAATTCCATAAAACATATGGTTTTGCATTAGAATGCAAAAATATATTGTGAAACCCTAGAAATAGCCTAAAGCTAGTCGATACGCTTTTAAAATACAAACATTTTGAAACACAATTCTACAAAACTTGTAGTTTTCGCATCAACATACAAAAACATATCGTGAGGCCCTAAAAGTTGTCTAAAGCTAGCTAGTATGTTTTTGTACCGACTTGCAAAAACATACTTTAAAGCCCTAAAAGATATATAAATATGGTTAGTAGGATTTTTAAAGCACAAATTTGCCTAAAAAACAAATTCTATAAGACTTAAGATATTCTAACCAACTTGTAAGAACATATGGTGAGTACCTAAGAGGTGTCTAAAGTTGGCGAGTAGGGTTTTTTAAGCATAAAAGTGTAAAAGAACACCTAATTTGACAACTTACAATTTTCACACCGGATGAAAAAACATAGAGCGAGGCCTTACCAACTGTGTGGAGTTGCTTGGTAGGCTTTTTAAAGCATAAAAAACCAATTTCTCAAAACTTATGGTTTTTGTATCGGCATCTAAAAACATATTGTGGGGCTCTAAAAGGTGCCCACAATTCCACAGAACTTATAGTTTTTATAATGGCATGTAAAGACATATAAAGAGTTCTACATGGGTGCTTAAAGATGGTGAGTAGGATTTTAAAAACATAAAATTACAAAAAAAAAAACATAATTGGACAAAAATTATGGTTTTATAACGAGTATGCAAATTCATACCAATAGGCCCTTAAAGATGCTTAAAGTTGGCTTATAGGCTTTTTAAAGCATAAAAGCATAAAAAAAAAACTCAATTTCACAAAACTTATGATATTCGCATCAGCATACAAAATCATATTGTGAGTCCTTAAGATGTGACTAATATTGGCATGTAGGCTTTTCAAGCACAAAATTGTAAAAAAAATCAATTCCAAAAAATTTTGGTTTTGAAATCATTATGCAAAATCATATTGTCATGAGAAGGTGTCTAAAGTTGGCGACAAGCTTTTTAAAGCACTAAAGTGTAAAAAACACAATTATATAAAACTTATGGTTCTTACATCGGCATGCAAAAACATACCATGAGGCCCTAAAAGATGCCTAAATCTCGCTAATAGGGATTTTAAAGCTCAAATATATGAAAAACTCATTCTAAAAACTTATGATATTTACACCAATATGCAAAACCATATTGTGCATCCCTAAGAAGGTCTAAAGTTGACGGGTAGGTTTTTTCAAATATAAAATAGTGAAAAACCCAATTTGACAAAACTTATGGTTTTTATACTAGCATGTAATAACATATTGCGAGGGCCTAAAATTGTCAAATAGGCTTCTTAAAGCATACAAATTTGAAAGACAAAAGATAACAAAACGTATGGTTTTCACACCGGTATGAAAAAACATAATGTGATGGCCTAAAAGGTGCCTAAAGCTCGCAGGTAGGTTTTTTAAAGCACAATAGTGCAGAAAACACAATTCAACCAAACTTACGATTTTCACACCAACATACAAAAACATATCACGAAGCCCTAAAAGGTGTATAATGTTGGCCTATAGGATTTTTAAAACACAAAATTGAGAAGAAGAAAAAAACATGATTCAACAAAACTAATTTTCATAACGACATTCAAAAACATATTGTAAAGCTATGAAAGGTTTCTAAAGTTAGTCGGTATGCTTTATAAAGCATAAAGGTACAAAAAACTCAATTCCATAAAATTTATGAGTTTCACATTTATTGACATGCAAAATCATATTAAAAGGCCCTAAAAGGTGTCAAAAATTGATCGTTAGACATTTTAAAGCAGAAAAATGTAAAAAAAAAAAAAAAAAAAAAACCAATTCCACAAAACTTATGATTTTTACGTCATGATACAAAAATATACATTGAGTCCCTAAAAAATACCTAAATTTGGTCAACAGGATTTGCAAATGACAGGTGCAAGAAATTCCACAAAACTTATAATTTTCACATCAACATGTAAAAACATACAGAAAGTCATGAAGAGGCGCTTAAAGTTAGCCGGTAGGTTTTTTAAAGCACAAAAGTGCAAAAAATCTTAATTTGAAAAAACTTATAGTTTTCACACTGCATCCAACAACATTTCATAAGTTCCTAGAAAGTGTCTACAGTTTGCCGGGAGACTTTCTAAAGCACAAAAAAGCAAAAAACACAATTCTACAAAATTCATAGTTTTTGTATTGGTATGCATAAGGCTCCAAAAGATGTCTAAAGGTGACCAATAAACTTTTTAAAGCACAAAAATTGCAAAATGCCATTGCACAAACTTATGATTTTTGTACCAGTATGCAAAAACATATCATGGGGGTCTTGAGGGTGCCTATGGTATGCAAAAATATATCATGCGACCTTGAGGGTTCCTAAATCTTCCAACAAGATTTTATAGCACAAATATGTAAAAGATCCAATTCCACAAAACTTATGCTTTTCACACTTAGAACGCAAAAACATACCGAGTCCCTAAGAGGTACCTAAAGTTTTGATAGGAAGGCTTTTTAAAACACAACACTGCTCAACTCTCAAAATCTTCTTGGCCCAAAAAGCCCACATAGCCATATCCAAATTAGACTTCAGATATCCATACAGCTTGATAAGACATCTTCGAGTGGAAGATCAACTATGATTCCATGTAAGCTCAAGCCTGAGACTAGTCGAACACATCCTGGCACCAATTGTTCAGCCCTAAGAGCATCACTTTTAAGTCAAATCCAATCTACTCATCATCATCATCAACCATGAAAGACAGAACATGTATGCATTGAATGAAAGCACACCTAGTTAACACAAGTCCCTAAAAATTAATCCTACAATCATCATCAACAATACATAGCTCACAAAACACAAAAATCACGCAGCAACTTTTATAAAGACGTATTGTCACTTTAATTCCATCTCCAAATAATTCGAAGTTGATCACTCTACTCTTTGCTTAGACTCACACACATGAATTTAAAGCTACATAAACTATCTTGAACACCAGGTTATGTCAATTCCATCTTTATCTTGGTAATTCTCTCTAAATCTTTTTCTAAGCAATCATTTTTAATCTTGATAAACATACACAAAATACCTCTGAGACTTGATTCCCTCTACACATTTACTAAATCCCCTAAGCCAAACAATGAACTCGTTTTGTAGATTTTCATGCTACCAAGTTTTGTCTTAACCTCCTCGTTCATCAATTAGTCTCGAAACGAACCTGGTTTTTCTAGGGTTTTCCGTGAGTCTTGTCAAGTACTAAATTCTCTTCTTTTTCTTTTTCTTTTTCTTTTTCTTTTTATTTTGTTTTTTCCTAATGTATCTTTCCTGTCAGAGTACCAATAATACAGATTGTTCGCGTTCACGGCATAACACATGTTTGTCAATAGTAACATGTTATATAGACAACCCTTGGCGGTCCATACAAATGGGCATCGACCTATGCTAGAGGGTCAAATAGTTAGGCACGGCATGCGTGAAGGGGATGCAAGATGAAAAATGCTGATACAAAGCTAATGTTAATCAAAGTCAGGAAAATGATGATGATAATAATGTAATCTAAGCTAATTTTTCGTGGTGGCAGTGGATGCTCTGAACTTGCTTGGAATCTATATGATCCCCAAAATGTTAGCACTCAGATGACATGAAAGGCAGCTTCACCAACCATAAAATTATCCACCACGAAAACTGATACAACCTTCTGCACAGCTACCTTCACAAATATTGTATCAAGGGCATTTTCTCTGTACATAAGACGCCCCATGCTCTTCATACCTGTCAATTCCACATGCTTAAATTGAGTATGAAATATTTGCTAAACCTTGAATTCGTAAAGCTTACTCTCAAATTTAAATTCTGAAAATCCTTGGAAAAAAAAGAGCATAACTTGAAAATATGTTCATTGAACCTCAGAAATTAACTAGCATCCGTATAACAGAGAGCTCTGAAAGATGGGAACTTACTCGGCCTTGGAGAACCACATCTGCTGGAATGAACCAAGAGATGCCAATATACTCCCTCCTATCCAGACACTGTTATATAATCATTTGTAAAACCATCAATTCTAAACCATGATAAGAACTTGTCAGCTAGAGAAATATCACATATAATTAAACTTGAAAAGCTTCAAAAAAAAAAAATCAAATTATCAGCTCTTCTGCATGTCTTGTACATGAAAGCATTGGTGGTAAAGACTTCAAACTATATCTAATAACACGCTGAAATCACCAAACCATGCTTCAAATGCATGGGAATAAACTGACTTCGACTGCCAAGACAATACCATCTTTGTTTCTCACAAAGACTATAACACATAAAAGCACTATACATGGTAAAAGTTGAAAACATCAAAAAATGAAGGAATTGCTCCTCCAAGTTTCAAGTTTGCAGTGAATTTTCCACCAGGATGGGTACTGTTTTCTGTGCTCTGTGAGATATCCGGCTATACACAAAACATTCAATTATTAAGTTGATAGGCTTATCTTTGTTTCTAAATTGATTTTATTCAGGATTCTCAATACTTCAACATATCTATCTCTAAAGCTATCCTCAAAGATCATTTTTAAGTTAGCCACCAGTCATACAAAAAATGAGATTGCATAGTTCATACATTTTTTATGCCTAAAATACACACTAGCCACTAGGTGCCAAACTGTAGCAGTTGTTACACTGGAAAACAGATGCCAATATAAGCCAATTTCTGACAATACTTACAAGCTCTCGCACACAAAAGCAGAGAGAGAGATTTAATCAAACCTGAATCTCCTTTCAGTTGCATTTCCACTAGCCAGCACTTTAACTCTGGCAGCTTGAGGAGACTCCTACACGTGAATGAATGATCATTCCATTAATTTATAACTAAATCCAAAGCAGAACGGTAGACAACAAGTATCTTCTCAACCAAAAAGTACCTCAAGCAAATCTTTCTCAAGCCGTTCCTTCAACTGTTGCATTGATGCTGTTCCACCAGCAAGCTACATCAAAGCAGAAAGAGGAGCAAAGGAACATTGAAATTTTAAACATAATATAGTGAAACTACAATCAATGTATTTCTTTTTTTCTTTTTCACATCGTAGATATTCATACAACTGACACTATGATATGATATTCTGACATTAAAATTGATGCATGCAGTTATGTGCAATCTATGGCATGAAGCACAATCAAGATTTTAAGTAACCCATAGCTGACTCTATTTGTTGATCATAATACAGTCAACTAATGTTAAAGAACACTCAATCTCCACCCCCATCAAATAAAGGGATAAAAAGAGTGAAATCCTTGAACAAATAAAAGAGAAAAGCAAAGAAACCTTTGAAGTTAAAGAGCACAAATCCTACACCCCAATCATACCATCAGTTATCCAGCCATCCACACATTTTGCTAGTTATTTTCTTTCAACATTACAATCAGAGTTGACAATGAGCATGTTCACTTTACCAGTATACTACTGAACAGTTCTCTTCGAATATCAACATCACACTTATTAATGCTTTCAATAACCTGCATACATTGGGAAAGAACTTAGCAAAAGTCAGAGAAAGATAACTACTAATTTTTAAGTTCAACAGAAAATATTTTTTTAAGTAAAAATGAGTAAATTTACCATTTGTGGCAAACCGCGAACACTAGGAGCAATCTCCACAAAATTATCCATACCAGGAATTGTCTGATATTAGTCACAAAACAATTTGTTATATGAGAACACATGGTGAAAAATTTCACGCTTGAAATACAAGATGGACTTGTATACAATACATAGAACCATTTGCACCCCACAGATGAATCAAGCAACTCATGAATATTTCATATGAACATAAGATTCACATGTACTAAGAAAAGGATAGTTACTGGTTAAATATACAGATTAAATGATCATTGACGCCTGTTTATGTTAAACAAAAATATAACTCTAACAAGAAGCATCAAAGTTCAGGAACAAACAAGATTTCAAGAATACCGACAAAGATATTATAGAAAGACCCATTCAGTAACTAAAATGTAGAAACTAAATCAAATGAGAAAAGAGTTATGGTAAAGATACACCAAACATATAAAATAAGTGGCCTGCATTATAAACATTTTTTTATTTTTTTTCTTTTTTTGGGAAAAAATACCAAAATTCATGCCCACCGTGAAGTTTTAACAGGTGCACAAGGCAGTCAAAAATAAAATGTTAGCATAGATTTTTTTAAAATTTCCCTCCATCAAGTAGTTAAAAGAAGAAAATAGTACTTCGAGAAAATTGTAGCAATCTACAAATTGTTCCATGAAGTGAATAAACTAATGGGCATCTCCCCAAATGAGCATGAATATTGCAGGGTGACAGAAAATGCAATGAAAAAATGTCATGGAGTAGGCATTGTGAGGGTTCGTGAGCCATGAACCTGAACCAAGGATGGATTGAATAGAATATCTGGAATCTTGAATCTATCAGCTCCAATTTCAATTGTCCTGTTTGTGTTTAAGAACGAAATATCAGATAGAAAACTGTAATGTTCAATGTTCAAAATGCAAAAAGTAAACCGACCAGCATTCAAACTTGATAATATTGTATTGATTGGGACTTACTGGCCATCCGGAAGCTCATATGGAGTCATTGGAATGTTTGAGTATGAACTTTCTGAATTTGCAAAGAAAAAGGACAAGAAAACAGAGAGAAAAAGAAAGGTTCACATAAATCAACACTTGTGAAACTGAAAACAAATTATGACTTGCTATGCCAACCAACATAACTAAGCAAGACATTCAGTTTTACTGAACAAAAGCTTAATTGTCATGATTTATCATGGCAAAGGCGGGTCATTCACTCATCATAGATTGATTGTGACGGTATGGTCCTTGGCTTCTCAAGTTTTCACATTTTCTGGAATTCTATTCACCGATTTTGAAAATGTTAGACTACTCTGTCATTACTTTGGAAAAAGAAAGTTGCTTTGGGAACTTTGGGATGCATTGAGAAGTCAGAAAAATTCAGGGAAACTTCAGGAAAATATTTGACAGAGCCTGTTCACAAATAATAGCCTAAATCATAAGACACACTAGCCCAAGTGATGAAGCAGAAGCTTTGAATTAAGCAGGTTTCTAAGATACAATACAAGTTTCATTTGCGATATTAATTCTACATCGCCAGAGATCCAACCCCTCAAAGGAAATATGAACACATTTTGTGTAGGGAACAAACAGATAGTGGCAGTAAAGCTGATGCCTAGGATTAAATCAACCACAACTTTATTGAAGGTTGAACGCAGCTCTGATGTCAAACTACAAGAACAAGAAATACGACAAATTGGATGTCCCACAAACCATATCCACATACAAAACATATAGACAATCCCGAAATTCTGTTGAGTGGAGCATGCGATCTTAATGGGCAAAATCTACAAGCAATCAAGCATTGCAAATACAAGATGAAGAAATACACACCATCATAGGGCGTATCTGGTGCACGACACACACATTCCTTGATATCACTTGCAATCACTCTCTGTTTCCAAAACAAACAATCAGATACAAACGATACTCATCTTCACAAGGAATATTGTCTAGACAATCACAGACCTGAGAGTAGAGTCTGTAGCTTTCAGTTGTATTTGGCAAATTAAGATCCACTGTCTAAGACGTTCAGAAAAAATATAAGAGAAAATGTCAAATGCATATATTTGGAGAGAAAAAAATCCAGATGAACAAAAAGCAACAGTGGAAATTAGATCTGAATTCAGAAAGCAAAAGAGATGACGAGGGAAATCTAGCAGAAACATGGAAAGAAATCATATTCCCAAAAGATAATGACTAAAACAATTTCCAGTGACGTTTTAAAAATACCTGAAACACGCCCGGCTGTATTTCCTTTCTTTTGAAAGAGTACCTTGGTTTTATCTGCAAAGCCAAATAAAAAGATTACTTAGAAAACAGGAAAAAAAAGGGCATACTTCAGCTAGTTCTGACAAAAGAACTCGCCTTTCAAAGTAAAATTCATTCCTATACTAACTCACCATGACCCCTTTGCTCTCCAAGCTTTTCATCAAGCAATCAGTAAGAAGTTCTCCCCCAATAGGAGAAAAGGCCACAGCCTATAACCACAAAAGCAACAAAAGGAAGAGGGCTGTCAGTTTGTCATGGCAAATAACTCTACCTTGGACCTTTGACATTAAGGGGCTGTTTGGAAATGCATCAAAATAATGTTTTTTCATTTTTTTTACTTCATTTTACATCAACACATCAAAACAATCCAAAAACACCAAAAACAATTAATTTGAAGTTAAAAAAATTCAAAATTTTTCAAATGCACGGTTGGACCACAATGCCAAACGGGGCCTAAAAAAGGCCAGCCAAACTTTATTGTTCCCATAAGCTCTAAATATTTAGGAAAGAGAAACAGAGCAGCAATAAGTCCACTACTGGCAAGTGATTTGGGAAACAGGTTGATTTTTAATTAAGTTCCAATAATTGGAGTGTCCTCTAACAATTATTCAACAGGCTTGGTGCTCTCTTGCATGGAATCCTTTTTTCCTTTATCTTTTAGGAGCAAGTCTTGCAAATATACTTCTTTTCTAATGAATTTCTTTATTTACTCCAACAAAAACATAAACATCAAAGGAGCCATCTTTTTGCCTGCTTGCCAACCACAACAAGACAATTTCCAATAAAAGATATCGACACTTTTGTCACTTGACATGATGAGGATAGATCATAACTGTAGATTTATCTTAGAGTTTAGGGACACATTCATAATGTTTGAGAGGATACAAAAAGAATTACCAAGAAAAAAGCTAAAGAAGAGACCTCCATGCTCACATGAAAGCACCAAGATATTAAAACATTTCACAAATTCTCAGTTCATTTTAAAGGGAATATGGGTCCTCCAAATACCTCCAAATTCGATAATTTCCTAAGGAACTATCCAATATCTTCTAATGAAAATTGAAAATGTAAAGATGCAGAATTAACTTGCAATTTAAGTTAAGAAATGTCAACAATAAAAAAAAAAAAAATTGTACAAATATCAAGACTGATATCAATTGCTTTATTGTTAAAAGTTTAAAGACAAATACCAGAGCCTAAATGCAATTATTTGCTAGTAAAATAAGCCACTTGATCAGGAAAAGAGCCGTACCTTTTGAATAACATAACCATCATGGACTGGCGCAATTGTAGTTGATCCTCCACCACTAGCACAGATAACATTATATCAGTGTTATACTATGCAATAAATCAATCAATATGTTTTACAAAAAGATGTCATATACAATGTAAGGGAACACCAAAATCTGTTATTGCAAATAAGATCTTTCTAGAAGCAATCGCCAAACTTCCAACGTGTTAACATCCACATTGTGGTTTCAAAACACTGATTACAGCCAACATCAATTTAAGCAGATAAATTGCCATGTTAATCCATAGAATTTTTCAATCTTCTAGGTTTAGCACATTGCTATCAACTTTTCATGAAAAGCACCAATTTCAAATTCTGTTATCCACCATTGTATTTGCATAACTTGAATTTTCTAAGTTTTGGATATTGCTCATGGATGAGAAATACAACAGTTCTAAACTATGTTATTTACCAATGTCAGTGTCCATCTTCACATAAAAATGTTAAAAGCAGGTTCCTTTCCTTGTATTTTGTTCTTTTCAAGAATTAAATAACGCTACGATCTGCAGTAATTAAGACCACAGTTAATTCTTCCATCTCATGTATTCTTTTTAGAATGTATATGGCCAGATATACACTGTGGAGATAAGAGACGAGGTGGTTACTTTCAACAAAAATAGCACAAATAGTAAGAAGATTGAAGATAAGTGTGAAATAAATTCAGACACACTGACACTTCCAGTTGACGACATTATACACTCATGAATCAGCAACTAAATATATCCTACCTATCAACAACTAGCGAGGTAGCACGTCCTGATGCAAAAGATGTTAAAACCTGGCAGCAAGAGGAACTTGAGTCATACCAAATTAAATGACATCCTCCAATCATATTAATATATATATATATGGTACAAATTGGAGACATGGGCACAAGATGGAAAAGGGCATACAGCATTCTTCGCCAAAAATAATGCAGGAGTAGTGTACTTTTCAAACATAAGCTCTGCTGTCCTGTCAGTTATGCAACAACCCAACCATAATCAGCAAGCATCAAAGCAGCATGATGAAACAAGCTAAAACCAAGAAGCTTAGTTTGTTTTTAATAAAACAAGCTGAGATAAAAGGAATATTTTTATGAAGATTTATTGCCTGCACAAAAACAAGCTAATGAATAATAATTTAAGGACGAAGTTTGGGGGGGGGGGGGGGGGGGGGGGTTTCAATCTAAGCAAAGAAAAATGTCAATAAAAAAATAGAAGGACAAAACCTTACAAGACAGGAACTCACTAGCATCACTTTGAAACATGGAATGAGTCATATGATTACCATGAGAGCCATAAGTGAAGTAAAAACATGCTGCAAAACTGGGAGTTTTTTCCTTCACACTTTATTTGGGATAGATCATGCTATTCAATTATTTATAGAGAATGACCTTGATATAGCTTCATGGTTTATACCACAAAATTGGGTATTAAATCAATGGTATTATTATTAGTCATTCTCATAGAATCACAAAACCAAGAACTCTTTTGTTTGATCAAGAGGGTTACTCCCAGCTAACATACAAAAGGAAACAAATTCTGACAAATGCAGCTGGCATTGAATGATTTAAGTACAATCATCATGTATTGCCAGCTTACTTTTCTCTCTGTTGTTGACTGTTGGATGAAGGTTCTGCAAGTAGCATTGGATGCTCCTTTGGATCAATCAATAGACACTCCCTAAAGACAGTAAAATTTAAATTTAGATATTACAAAATAAAATAAAAGAAATGAAAACAAGACCACCAAACATTTTAAACTGAAATCAGAGTGTTTATAATGAATCATTACCTGAAAGCATGATCCCATATGCCATCGACAATATCCCAGTCAGCAACAATCCCATCCTTAAAAGGGGATAACACCTGATGAAAGGCAGAAAAGCTTAGGAAAACCCTAAATTTATCACATAGCCTGAACAATTCCACCTAGCCTTTCAGAAACACGACAAGAAGATAACTGCAACACCAACTGACCTCCATATGGTCCCGACGAAACCCTAAGGCCTGAGATCCTACAAATAATTTACGTTTTCCCTTCCCTTTCTCAGAATCTTTGACACTATTTTTAGAATCTACAGCAGCATTCTTCTCGTTGCTTGTCATGTCATCAACATCCATTTGATCAATTGATCCCACAACCTGAGCAGTAGTTATCCATGTATCAAGAAAACCTCTAAAACAAGGGAAAATAGCAATAACAACAATGTCTAAACCCTAGCCGACAGCCACAAGCATTTTCCAATTTCCTCTCCATCAAAACCAGAGAAAAGACATAAACATTATCCATTTTTTAAATTTCAAACACGAATTCCTTGTTTTAAAAGCAATTAAAAAAAGGAAAGGAAGTTAAAATGTTGGTGATGTAGAAGGTTAAATAACATGAGATGGAGAGACTAACAGAAGGAAAGACGGCCTTGGGTGCGTCCTCGCCGGCATAACCAGCTTTGCAAGTGTGAGAACCCAAGTCAATGACTATAGCTGACACTTCATCTGTTTTCACCAACAAGATTATCAGCAAAAAAAATAATAAAAGGAAACAATTTCGGAGACCTGTTTTTGAAACTCACCACCACCGTACATGATTGCTGCAAGTTTTCAAGAGTGAGTGAATTTCTGAGGTTTCTGAGGTTAGGGTTTTAGAAAGAGCATATGGCGATGGCTGGCTCGGTCCCTTTCGATGGAGGAAGGAGTTGTTAGCACTTAGCAGCTAGTCAGGCCATGAGTTTCTAACCCGAGTTTTGACATGCGATGGATCGACACTGGCCCAGACCTGGAGGGAATGAGATGGACTCCTAACTTAAAGCCCGTTTCATTAATGATTGCTCGATTTTTTTCCCAAAATTATTTTTTATTATTATTATTTTATTTTTTTTGCATTTTTAAAAAAACATTATTTGTCAATTTTTTTTAATATTGAACTGGTTGAAATTTTAGTTCTGTAATTTTTTTATTTAAAATATTATACTACAATGTTTCTTTACATGGTTTTTTTTATAATTTTTTTTCTTTTTGTTTTTCAAAATGATCTTTAACGATTTTATTTTTTTCATATTAAACTGGTTGAGAATTTTACTTCGTTGTTTTTTAAAAAAAACATTGTGGATTGTTACAATGTTTCCTCACATGATTTTTTGTTTTGCTACAGTGTTTCCTCATATGTTTTTTTTCAAAATTATCTTTGTTGAAATTTTTTTTTAATATTGAGCTGGTTGAGAATTTAGCTTTAACTTTCCCCCACATGTTTTTTCATTTTTTTTCCAAAATTGTCTTCTTATTTTTTTCATTTTTTGCTTCTTTTGTGTTTTTTTTTCTGAATTATTTTTGTTAATTTTATTTTTTTAATATGGAGTTGGTTGAGAATTTAGCTTTATATTTTTTTCTTTAAAACACTATAGATTGCTACAATGTTTTCCCACATTTTATGATTTTTTTTTCCAAAATTGTTTTTGTCGATTTTTTTTTTTCATATTGAGCTGGTTGAGAATTTAGCTTCATAGTTTTTTTTCTTTAAAACACTGTGGATTACTACAGTGTTCCCCAACATGATTTTTTTTTGTTATGATTTTTTTCAAAATTTTCTTTATCAATTTTATTATTTTTAATATTGAGCTGGTTAAAAATTACAACTGTAAATTTTCTCATTAAACACTATAGATTGCTACAGTGTTTCTCTACATGGTTTTTTTTCCTTTCATTTTTTTATGATTTTTTCTAAAATTTTCTTTGTTAATTTTATTTTTTTAATATTAAGTTGGTTAAGAATTTAGCTTTGTAGTTTTTTCCTTGAAAACATTGTGGATTGCAACAGTTTTTCTCCGTATAATTTTTATTTTATTTTTTTCACAAACCCACGACAACGCACAAGCATGCCACAAGCCCATAGCATCGTGTAGGCATGACATCTAGTAAAATAATAAAGATGTTCGCATGGCATGTATGCATGCCTCTAAAAAATCACCTTTATTATAGATGTTTGTTTCACATAAAATGTTTTATATGAAAAATTTATTTTTATAAAATATTTTATGATAATCAGTAGGTAGTGATGTAAAAAATACTAATAGAATGATGATGATGGTATGTTATGTTGATGAAATAGGGGTGATGGTGGTGCAGTGATAGTGGTCATTATAGATGTGATGAAGACATTGATTATTGAAATTGTTAGATGATATTATAATTAAATTATAATTCGTAAAATATTTTTTAAAATTTAATGAGTTGAAAAATATTTTTTAATAGATGAACTAATTGTAAAAACTTACTATAAAATATTTTATAAAAGAAATTAATTTACACTTAATGAAAAAAATGTTCTCTTGTTTATTGTGAGTTGCACCTCATTGTAGATAAATATTTTACGTAGATCAATTTTCTTGTAAAACATTTTACAAAAAACAAACATAGAAAAATTAGACAAGACATACACTCACACCGCGCCGTGTATCCGATCAATTTCTTTAACATAAAAAAAACAACCGTTGCTAACATGTTTTCTAATAAAAGAAAAATTATAATCATGAACTCAAAATATAATGCATATTGGACAATATATTTTTAAAATATTGATATAGTGACATGTTAGATAATTTGTTTTTCAAATATTATAACAATGACATATTGGGATCGACCCAATTATCTTGTTAAATATATAACATGGGTAATAAGACTATAATAACCTTATAGAAAGTAATTCAAAATAAATTATGAAGGTCAATTCCTAATCTACACAAAGTTGAAGGATAAAATATAAAAAATATTAAAAAACAACCTGAATTAACTTGAGTTAACCTGCTAAACTTACAACCCGGATCATGAGATTAAGATAAACCCATAAAAAAAATTTAAAAAAATTATAAACCTTAATTATCAACTAACCCGACGTTGAAGGATGAAATTGAAAAAAAATCGATTAAAAAATAATACAAAAAAACAATCCAAATCAACTTAGGTTAACATATTAAACTTGTAATTTAGATCATGAAACAAAGATAACTTCATAAAAAATAAATAAAAAATCACAAAAATAGATCTCCAACAAATCCATTGTTGAAAGTTGAAATAAATAAATAAAAAAAAAACTAAATTCATGAGATCATGATATCTCCGTATAAAGAATAACCCAAGTCAACTTAGGTTAACATGTTAAACTCGTAGCTTAGGTCATGAAATAGGGATAAATTCATAGAAACCAAATTAAAAAAAAAAAAAGCATGAAGCCCTACCTTAAACATATCTAATATTAGAGGTGAAATCAGGAAAAAAAAGTAAATCCACGAAATTGGTATATAACCCAACATAATGAAAATAAAAAAAAAAGTTACAAAGTATAATTTCCAAAATAATCTAATATCGAAAGATGTAATTAAAAAAAAACTAAACAAAAAAAAAAGAAATTAAGATGGTTAAGGGTAAAACTTTATTTTAGTGAAAAGTTTTTTGTAAGTGTGACTACAGTTATTTAGACATATCCTTTAATGTTTTATTGATTTTTTTTGTGGGATTTGACAAGAAAATCCCTATCCGTCAAATCCTACAATCTAGTTCTTACTTTGATAATTTTGGTATCAGGTCCTTGATTTTTTTATTTTTCAATTTATTAATAGTTCTATTCAGATTAATTTCATGCATATCTATGCTTTTTATATTGATATTAATATAATAATTTTATTTTTTACATAAAAAAAACTATTGAGAAATCTTTTTGGTCAATAAAGAAGCTAGTTTTTACTAACCCTTTTTATATGCATAAAAATCAAAATAAGACAACAAACGAAAAGGTGAAGGACAATACGAAAACTAATTAGCTATTTTGATTTTTTAAGTATTATTTTTTTGGATTAGCATTAGGTATCCGAGTTAAGGCCGATTAATTTTAGGATGCACAGGCTTTCGACAAGGAGTTTCCTGTAGAGAAGAGGGATTGAAAATAACTATTATTAAATTGAAAAATAAAAAGATCAAGGATTTGATACCAAAATTAGCAAAATAAAAAATGGATTGTAGGATATCATAAAAAATAGGGATTTTCTTATCAAATCCCACAAAAAAATATAACAAAACACTAAAGAGTGTGGCTAAATCACTATAGCCACACTCACAAACATTATTTACTAAAGTAGTGTTTTTATGCTTTTTTTTAGGTTTTCTTCTTCAATTTTACTCTTTAACAACCAAGATTCCTTTTTTTTATTTAGTTTTTTTTTCAATTTCATAATTCAATATTATATTATTTTTTAGAATTATGCTTTGTAATTGTTTTCCTTTTTGTTGGGTTATATATTGGTTTCATGGATTTAATTTTTGTTTTTTTCAATTTTAACCTCCAATGTTAGATATGTTGGAAGTGGAGCTTCATACTTTTTTTTTTATAACAAAAAATACTTTATGAATTTATCCCTATCTATGACCCAAGCTATGAGTTTAATAGAATAACCTGACTGGCTTGAGTTATTGTTTTGCTACTTTTTCTAATTGATTTTGTTTTATTTCATCGTTCAACATTGGGTTGTTTGGAAATTGAGGTTCATATTCTTTTTATTTGTTTTCTATGGGATTGTCTTGATCTCATGACCCGAGTAGCTAGTTTGGTGGGTTGACCCTGTTATTTTTATAGGTTTGTTTTTAATTGAATATTTTTGTAATTGGGCTTCACAATTTTTTTATTTGTTTTTTATAGGGTTGTCTTGATCTCATGACCCCGATCACGGGGTTGACAGGTTCATATAGGTTGACTTGTTCATTTTTTTTGTCCTTTTTTAATTTCACCCTCCAATAATTCAAATTTTTTTTCAATTTCATCCTTCAATATTAGGTTGTTTAGAAATTGAACTTTGTAAATTTTTTTAATTTAGTTTGTGTAAAGTTATCATAGTCTTATGAATTTAGAATTTTGTCTTTCAATATTAGGTTGTTTGAGAATTTGGCTTCGTATTTTTTTTTATTTGTTTTATGTGAAGTTATCACAGTCTCATGAATTTAGTTTATTTTCTCGATTTCAACCTTTAACATTAATCTTATTAAAGATGGAGCTTTGTGATTTTTTATGTGCTTTTTATAAAACTATATTTGTCTCATAACTCAGGTTACATGTTTAACATGTTAGGCTGTTAGCCCATATTGACTTAGGTTGTTTTTTTAATCTTTTTAATCGATTTTTTTCGATTCATCCCTTAATAATGTGTTAATTGAAAATTAAATTTTATAATTTTTTTAATTTCTTTTTATGAAGTTATCAAATCTCTTTCATGTTATTTGATCATAACATATATTAATATATGTTGTTTAGTGTCGTTTATTTAGGATCTAGAATCTAAGATCTATCTTGTTTCATTAACAGAGTTTCTTTCATCTTTTATTTGTTTGTTGTTTAGTGTGCACACACCATCCAAAAACTTTTTTTTCGAAACATGTTAAAAAATTAACCCAATTGTATTACTAATTTATAATTTATCAATTTAATTCATAATGAAATTATTTTTATAATAGAATTAGCCTTTATTAAATTTAATTTTATACTTGAAGTATAATTAATTAAAATACTATATTAGATTGTGTTTGTGGACTTAAAACGAAGATATAGAAAAACTAATTATACTTGAAATAGGAAATTATTGAAAATGGAAAGACAACAAATCTATTAAAGGATGAATTTTTATGAAAAAAAATTAAAAATGGTTATGGCAATCATTGAATGTATTATTTTTATGATATAAAAGGATTGAATTATTTAATTAAATTTATATAATGTAAAGATGTATGTGCATATAAATGTATGTTATTGCATTTCAGGTATTATTTTAAAAAAATTGCATTCAATTAGCTCCTCTTTCATTAGCCATTATTAGAAAAAAAGAAGAATAGTATTTCTCTAATAGTTTAATATTAGAATAGAATGTTACAATCAATTTATATAATTTTGTTTAATATACTATTTTATTTTTCAAAATAATTTTGTTATTACTGTATGTAAATTTATTTATTATCCCGAACCCATATGAATATAAGCAAGTTAAACATAGAAGAAATAGCATAGACTAGATAATTCCACACGCTATACTGGAATCGAATCTAAAATCTCTTGACCATACTTTTTGCCCAACTCGAGTTTTAAATTAAATTGTATAGGATTGCTCAGGTGTAACTTGGTCAACTTAGCAAATTAAAAAAAAACTTAAACGACTGCTAAAAACATGGTTTGGCTTTAAAAATATTTTTCAATGTTACATATTTTTTTTAAAAAAAATATATTGAGATGATGACACATTTGATTAACCTAGACCAACACATGTTAAACTGTTAAACCCGCGATCTGAATCGTGAACTTTATTAAGTTTAATGACTTTGTTTTATTTAATTATATGATAAAAAAACAGATGCTTGCAAAATCGAGCACTAACTCAATACCAAGATCTTTTTCTGAGACCATGATAACCTTATAAAAAGTAAATCGAAATAAATCATGAAGCATAATTCTTAATAATTATGTTTTTTCTAAAATCATTTTTTATTTAATAACATGATAAGAAAGTAAACGCTAAAAAAAATGAGCACCAACCCAATGCCAAATGTTTTTATAAGATCGCGATAACCCCATAAAAAGTTAATTAAAATAAATTATGAAGTCCAATTTATAATAATAATATTTTTTAACTATTTTTTATTTAATAATATGAAAACCAATTAAGTGTAGAATGTCATATTTGTAGTATTAAATAGGTCTTCAAATATATTGTTTTGAGTTCTTTTTATAGAAATTGAAGTTATTTATTACATATTATTCATGTTTGTGTTCTAGGTCATTGAAGATTTTTGAATTGAATGTGTTTACATTACATGGTTTAATTTTCTTTTTAACTATACACGGTGAATCAAAATTTTTCTTTAATAGAGAAAGTTTATGTTTATTTTGAGCTTTTTAATTGAGAAAATTGATGGTATAAGTTAGAGTCGAGTCATGGATACCCAATAGATATCCAAAATCTGATTAGGTTCAAGTTTTAAAATCTATACTTGATTTGCAAGCATTGCTAATGCCTTCTAATCGCAAGTAAAATTTTAATTTTGAACTCAAAATTTGATGTATACAAAGTATTTTGTTTTCAGATATCAAAACGATAACGTTTCCAATTGACGTAAGCCAACCTGTTAAATTTTCTACTTAGATTATGGACCCGATTGACAAAATAATATATATTTTTTAACTAATTTTTATTTAATTATATAATAATAAAAATATACGTTATCAAAAAAGCAAACAAATAATTTTTTTTAAATAATGATGGGTTATAACAAAAAAAAAACTTGCTAATATTATTAAAAGAATGATATAATCTTATTTGAAAATAAAGTAAAAATTAAATGGAATTTCATAAAATAATATCTAAAATATATTCTTAATCAATTTAAAATTTTAATATATTTATAATATTTTAAATGAATTATTTTAAATAAATTAAATTAAAAACAAACCAAAATAAAAAAATAGGCTAGATACCCGAACTTGAGTAGCCTAACATACTTGACCCTTATAAAAACCTTAGATATGTGGGCCTACAAGATGAGGACTATATGTTTAGCCTTAATTAAAAAGCCTAGGCTCAAGCCTAATTTTTTTTATTACTTTTCTTTTCCTTAAGAGCAGACACTTTTTTTTTTTATGAAAGTATTATACATCAAAAGTAATAAAGCTGGGAAACTAGCGAGTCAGAATATACAAGTACGTACAAAGAAGGGAAATAACCCAGAGGGAAGAGGCTCTCTTGAACAAGCAAGAAGTGCATCATAGCCAACAAAAAAATATCAAAGTCATTAAACAAAAAGAGTAGAACCATATACAAAACAAGTGAATGCACAACAACTGTCCTGTTAGCTAACAACTAGCAAGGGCACAAAACAGAGCAAACAAAGCAACCATACATAGTAAGCAAAGCAGCACCACTGCAAGGCAGAAACCACACCAAGGCAACTACACCCATAAGGAAGCAACAGCTCTAGCAAGGGGACACCATAGGCTATAGCTAGCAACATGTCAAACCAGGCTCATAATCGACCCAACCTTGAAGGCAGCAACGACAAACAGACCATGACATCAACCAACCATGCCCATGAACTCCAACACAGAATAGAGCAATAACAGAAATTCCAGTAGCCAGCCCTACAACCAACAACAAGAGCCAGAAGCAACGAAATCCTGGAATCCCATCATAGGAGATCTAATAGTCAGCTAAGGACAATAACAAAGCCCCTTCACGGAGAACCAAAAAGCCTCTACTAGCTCAGAGGGCAGCAATAAAAGACAAAAACTAGAGCCAACAAGCAACTAACTGCAAAGAGAAGAGCCCAACAGCCAGCTACAAGAAACTCAAAAACCAAATGATACAAGCAGCAACAACAAGTACCCATGCAAACCTGCAATAATAGGGACAACCCAGCAACAAACAACATATAGCTATAACAAGATTACAACAACAAATAAAGAATCAAACATGCACTCCATATGCCCAGAGCACACAACTAAACAAAAAGGCCAACATTTGCTACAAGCAAGAGTAAACCAGATTACAACTAAGCACAAACAGCAGCATTAAGCAAACCATAACACCATGAAGCCAACAGCCTCATGGTACATCAGAGGGTTGTGAAGCCCACTGACAAACCAAAAGGAACACAGTCAGAGGGGGAGGGCCAGGAGTCCTACCCCTTCTCGAATCGCTGTTGGCAATACGTATGTTTATATTTCTGGTGACCACCCCCAGCCAAGACCTAACAAACCCTTTGCTTATGGAGACAACGTCAACATCAACATCTAAGGCCTTCTCTTTCTGATTTCCAGGATTAACCAGAGGAGTTTCATGAGCAAATAGGCCTCTGTTGCACGTTATGTACTATTTTTTACTCTTGTCAGTTTCTCACCCCTCATCTGAAGCTACAACTTCAGTTTGTAGGGGATCGTCTATCATATGCACAATGACAGAGGGTTCACAGATGGTACAATACCCTAGTTCTGCTTATGAAAAGTTATATCTTGGTCTTTCTTCTCATTAGTAGAGGTGAGTCTGACCTTTTTCTTCCCACAAATTGCGGCCCAACCATTAGCCATAACCTCGACTTCAGCCACACATGGGATCTAGAGACTGCTCACCATGAGGCATATTCTGATAGCCCTGCTGGTTTTCCACAGCAGTTGTCTTAACGTTAGGGCCAAAACTGGGAGGATGGTGAACATGACACCTACTGGCCCTCTCAAGAATAACAGCTGTCTGGATTTCTTTCCCCCTTTAACAGCGATAGCTTTGGAACATATTGTGATAGTATGCCCAAGGAGTCTATAATGCTTGCAGAACTTCGGGAGAGACTCATAAACAATAGGTTGCAGCAATGGCACTCCATTAGGCAATAAAATGTTGATTGAGTTGGGCAAGTCAGTAAGCAAGTCCACTTCAATCAGAACCCTGGTAAAGGAGATCCTAGACATGGTAGTGGTAGGCGTATCACATTGAAAGGGTTTACCAATAACACTGGCAATCTTAGACAGACATGTTGAAGACCAACATTTAAGTGGAAGATTAGAAAATCTAACCCAAATTGGAGTTGTCGACATATCAGTAGAGGCAAAGTCAAAGTACTCAAGCATTGATTTCAAAACTAGAGGCCTCCCAAAGATCGAATAAAGTCCTCCACACAGAACAACAAGCTTATCTGCTTCAGAATCAAATTTGAAAATTAACCATCCCGAATCATGAATGGTTAAAGATGCATCACACTTTCAGGTGCATAAATGAATTTGTTCAAAGCTGTATATCTAGGGAATTTACCAGCAGTATATCCAACAATACACAATTTCCAAATATCCTTATTGCTACCTAAATCTTCATCTAACAGAGGGTAGGATGTAACACTATTGTAAACAGGAAAATGGACAAGTGTAGGACTCTTTTTTTTATTAACATGGGTGTTCGAGCTAGCTTGTGCGCACCTTGACTAATCTTACGGGCTCTGAAGTTAACGACCATGTAAGTCTCCAGTGGCCCTGAGGTTTGTAGGACTCGAACTGGTAATCTATAAGAAGTAAACCCAGAGCCTGACCAGTTGAGCTACACCCTTCAGGGTTAAGTGTAGGACTATTTTTTGTTTATTTAGGAGATGGTCACTTGGAGTGTTAGATGACCCATCTCCTACTGTTATGTTTTTTTTTTTATCACCTCTAGTGACAGGAAAATTGAAATCCAAGTTTTTGGACCTCTAAAACCTAATTTCAACTCCTTTTTATTTAAAAATACATCAAAAACACTGTAAACCCTCTATAAACCACTTACCAACCCCCAAACACCCCAAAATTACTCTGAAAACCAAAAATAAAATGAATCATAAAAATTTAAACAAGCCATGATTTACTTTTTCAAGTATGTTAATGAAAAGAAAAAACCACTACTATCAAATTCCTTTTATTAAATGGAATTCATTGACATTATGATCAACCATTTTAATTGCCGAAATATGACCAATTAATTATTCTTTGTCATTTTCCAGTGATTTCTCTCATCTCTCAAACCTAGAGAGTGATATGTAGAAGAAATTGAAGTTTTGAACCAAAACAAATAATTTCAAACTAAAGGAACTAATAAAAAAAATTGAACGAAATCTTATGGGAAAAATATATATGAAAAAGGTGCATTTTAAATAGTTAATAGGTTGTTTGGAATAAATTCTCTACTATAATCGAATTCAATTATAGTGTTTAATTCTTGAATTCACATGTTTAAAAAACATAAATTTCAATTCATTTTGGTTTTTATATTATCCTCGTTACATTCATCTTATTTCTCTAAATATCTTTAAAAACAAAGTTAGATAAATATTTTTTTAAAATAGTTTTAACATTAAATTTCTTGAATTTACATGTTTGAAAAACATAAAATCCAATTCATTTTGGTTTCTATATTACCCTCATTGCATTCATCTTATTTCTCCAAATATCTTTATAAACAAAGCTAGATGAATATTTTTTTTTAAAAAAATAGTTTTAACATTAAATTTCAATGCTATAGAATTGTAAATCAAAGGAGTTCGATATTTGATTTACTTTTATACATTTTTAGAGGTTGAATTTCAAATTCAATTCTTATCACTCACAAAAATTTCAAACATAAAATTTCATTAAAAATTCTTTAAAACTTCTATATTGAATTCAATTCAAAGAGTTCCAAATATACCATAAATAAAACCCTTCATGACAAGGTAATCAAAACAAATTCCCATGTCCAAATCCTAAATAACATAGTGTACAAGGATAAAATTAAAAAAAATATATTTAATGACTAAATAAAAAAAAAACCTTTAAAGACTAAAAGAAGACAAAATATGATGCACAGTAAAAACAACCAATCTTTTAGGTTTCTTTTTTATTAAAAGAAATGCAATAAATATTAATTGGATACAATAGAAGTGCACCTTAACAAAATCTAAAGCACCAACACTCTTCCAATACAAAATTAGATACATAGAAAAGCTCGTATTCTGAGTTGCTAAATTTGAACAGGATTCTTTATCGCAAAATATTATTTCTAGTTACGTTCACTATTCCATCATTTTCCTATAGCATCCATTCCCTTTCATGTAAATGATAATTAGCGAAGCAGTTAATTAACCAAGTTGCTCCATAGATTTAGTACTGTTGACAAAAGTAGCACTTTTATTCAACCCCTCGAGTAAAAGAATCCGCACGGCTTCTATGCCTTGTTGAAACATAAAATCCAACTGAAAAAAGAAAAGAAATCGATTGAATGATGAAAATCCACTCTCCAATTCTATACAGTATCTCTTCTGAGTAAATGTAAAAAGTTTACATACCTCTTCATGTTCTTGTTTAGTGAAAGGGCGGAGAACAAAGTTAGCAGTATCCATTTTTCCAGGAGGCCGTCCAATGCCTAGAATGATTTCGCAAACACATAGCTATAACAAATCTAGAAAGGAGATTGCTAAGTATAATTTTGGTGCTTTTGGAAACACAACTTACCAATTCTTAAACGAGGAAAATCACGATTTCCTTTGAAGTGATTAATAACACTCTTCATCCTGAAGGAACAAGAAAATTAGTCAGCCATACAATGTAAAAGAGTTGATTATGATAAATTCTTCTTTGTACTTTAATACAAGAGTTAATTACGAGGAATTCTTTGTACTTCAATGGAGAACAACAATATTTTTCAGAGTGTACAATGGCCCTCAACATTGGATATTCCAAAATGAAATTTTCCTTTTTGCAACAAAGTTTAAAGAATAGCCATAACAAAGGATAGATTATACAACGATGAAGTTCCAAATTACATCACAAACATAAAAACAAGTTCCAAATGTTTGTTCTGATATGATATAAGAGGGATTATGATTCAAAACATTGTATTATCTATGTCCTCTCCAAGATCCAATCAGACACCAAAACCACAAAAGGCAAACAATGCATGCACTAAAGTAGGCTCAGCCTATGGGACCCTTTTACTTGAAGCTCAGATCAGAGTAAACTACAGCCCAAAATCAGGATAGAATTAGTACAGCACTAAGGGCACGCAACAACAACAACAAGAAGATACCCATTATGTCCTCCATGTCCACCTTTCGGCAATAGTCTCAATTTGGCAAAAGGCAGATCTAGGTCATCATAAATCTGAAACAATAGAATAACTGACTCTTAGTTCGGAGGACATAATTGTTTCTTAAGTTAAAGAGTAGAGGAAGATCAAATATCACTATTTTACCAAAAGTACTTGCTTCAAAGGAATCTTGTAATATGATACAATGGCTCCAACCTACAAATGGCATTGGAAAATCAACCTATCAATGCCAGAACTCTAGACACATTAGATAGAGGAGAATATCTTGACTGCAAATATAAGAAGAGGTCCTCTTCAAAGAGCTTACTTACAGACTCACCACTTGCATTCATAAAAGTCTGGGGCTTGGCAAACATCACTGGAACATTTCCAATAAATCCTGGAACACAGAACGATTATCATAATGATTGTAAATAAGAAAACTAAAATCAAGAAAAGATAAAATTCCATTATCTCATCTACCTCTCACTGCCATAGTGCCTAAAAGATAATTCAATTTTATGTGTCTTAATTTGTACCCTTCAATCATTCATTGGCAGTTGCACAAAAATTGACAACTAGGAGAAATTCCCACATCTATCACTCATTCGTGTTGTTAATTTGCATGCCAAGCACCCATTCCATAACAACCATAAGCAAATAACGTTTGAGACAGTACCAAGTAGTTGCCAAAGTATAATTTGAAGACCCAATAAAAAATTCAACGAGACAATGATTTCAAAAGAAGGATAAAAATCTGAACTTGTTTCAATTAATTCAATGTAGAATTGAGTTGAATACAAAAAGGTGTAAATAACCGACCTTTACCAAAGAGGGCTTTAAAAGAAACACCAGATATAGATATGCCCTCAGCATCAGCCAAAGCATCCACCATCTGAAATCCCACCTGTAAAACAACACCACCCCCACCAGATATAGATATGCCCTCAGCATCAGCCAAAGCAATTAAAAAAAATTTAAACTAAAATTTTGGGAAAAAAAACCCTTATTCACACAGCATGAAAACGACGACAAAAGAAGAAGAAAGAGAAAAAATGACAGACGTTATGACGAGTGGAGTAGTATTTTTTGCCAGGATTGCCGAGGCCAACAATGAGCCAAGGGTGCTGTTGTTTTGGCTTTGCCGCTGCAACTGCATCACTGGAATCCTCCGTGGTGGTGGAGATGGATGCTGAAGAAGAAGAGGAAGAGAGAATTGGGAAATGGTGAGGAAACATGTTGGTTTTTAATAATTGACCAAACCAAGATGGTTTGTTGAAATAATACTTTGGAAACCCTAAGGTGGCAACTGATGATGATGTTACTACCACTGCTGTACTACCTAGTTTCATGCTTCTCTCTCTCTCATAAAAAAAAAAGTAAATACTAATGGTTCTTTAGGTTTTTGAATCTGAGGAGAGGAAGGAGACGGCACTGCTTTTCCTTCTATTAGAATTGAGGGCGCTTGGGGGAAAATATGCAAGAGAGGAAAGATGAAGTTGGGAAATTTTATTTGTGACAGAAAAATGGATTACGAACCCGAGTTTTTTTTTTGTCACAATACTCCCACTACACCACAATTACTTCATAGAAATTTCTTCAAAACATTTATAGATAATATATAATATGAAAGATTTTTTTTATATGAAAAATAGCATGATTTTTTAAAAAATATCTGTAAAATAACACACTTTGAAAGAAAAAAAATTGGTAAAATAATACAGTTTATATCATAGTTATCATACCTAATCCGAGAATTGACCCGATTAAGAAGTCGGGTTCCGGGTTAACCTGGGTTAACCCGAATCAATCCGAAAAAACTAAAAAAAAATATTTAAAATTTTAATATTTTATATGAAAAAATTAAAAAACAATCTATATGAATATAAGCTATACGTGTTATAAATAATGAAGTTTAAAAGATTATTTCAAAAAGTTTTTTATCCCATGTTAAAACAATATTGTGTTAATATGTTATCCTTTTAAGTTGAAGTATTTAAACCAAATTTTTTTTTTATCTCACATTGAAAAAACATAATTTTTTTCTTGTGAATATAGAGTATATATACCAAAGGGTTTCAAATCCCACATTGAAAAAATAATTTTTTTTCTTACGAGCATATAGTATATATATTAAACGGTTTCAAATCCCACATTAAAAATATAAAACATTCTTCTAGTATGTATATAGTGAACTTTAAAAAGGTTAATAACCAACCAATATATATATATATATATATAAAGGGTCTCTGGCTAGGAGAAAAAACACATTTGAAAAAAAAACTGGTCTCAACCGGGTTTTGCCTAATTGTTTGGGTCACAGTTCAACCAGGTGGGTCAACTAGGTTTTGCCGGATTTTTGCCCATCCCGGTCTTTTACCTTATCCAGACCGGTTCAGCCACCGGGTCGACTAAGTCTTGGGTCGACCCTCCAGGCTGGTCCTGGTTTAATAACATGGTTTGTACATATTATGACTATGAAACATGATATTCAAACTTGCCGCTTTTCAAAAATCTTACATAAAAAAAAAGGTGAAATGAATTACACATAAGGAGAGGAGAAAAGAGAGGAAAAAAAATAAAGAAAATGATCTTAAGGCACAGTAAAACTCTAATTACAACATTACTAGTACTATCAAAAAAATCTTAACGAGATGAATCTAACGACTTTAATAAAAGATATTAGCGGTAACCCTTATGAGTCCACCCACCATTTTTGGGTGACAAGTGTGACACACTTAGATCATCATTGGTAACCTTTCTTGGTGTTGTTTAATTTATCTTATTGAAATCTTTTTTATGGTACATGTAATGTCATAATCGGAGATTTGGTGTGTCTCCAAGGTCTTTTTATTTTTTCTCTCTCTCTCCTAACATGCAACTTATTTCAATATGTTTTTTTTTTTTTTTTTGAAATGTCTCGTTACTAATAGTAATAAGTTTGAATGTCATGTTTTCCAATTATAATGGGTAGAAAATGTATTATTTCATCAATTTTTTTTTATATTGTGTAATTTTGCCAATATATTTTAAAAATCCATGCTAATAAAAAGTTAGTCCATATAAACATTGTACATAAATCAACTGCAAAATCATTTAATTGGATTACAGGAAAACAGGGAAAAAAATTTTAGTCAAATGCTACCATGCTATTCAATTTTAATCGTTTGCTTGTTCATAAATAAACAAATTAATTTTCAACCTGAAAATGTCAGCTATTATTGTATTTACATATAAGTAATATCAAATCTTGATCTTTTCAAGACATAAAACTTGTAAAAAAAACTATTTCTAATTTTAATTTTTTTATAAATATAAATATATTGTATCTATCTATATCAAACAAACTAGAATTAAAAATTTGTAGTGTTTCTTAGTAAATTTGTTAAAAAAAATCTTATCATTCAAAAATAAAGGAAAAAATAATCTATTTAACTCATATACATGTAAGAAATTTTATATTTTTAATACATATTTAAATTAAATATTTAATTGTTCTTAAATTTTAAAATAATTTTTATAAATTATATAACGTGAGTTTTTCTTTAATTTTAATGCATTCCTCACTATTCATTTTAACGTGATTTTTTAAATTACCACTATTTTTGTTTCAAATTTTAAATCTTACTATAATATAAGCTTTTTCTTCTTTTTATTTTTTACTTATTGATACATGCTTTTTATTTTTTATTTTTATTTTTTCTATACATGAAAAAATATGATTAGCCATCACTTGAGTCATTGTATACGTCCCATGAATGCCATCAATCCACTTGTCAATCTATAAGTGACTCACTTTTATTTTATAGTTAGCACATACAAATTGTTAATTATATAAAATAATTTGTTGTATAGAAATGAAATTTTCTTAGGTATTAATACCTTCTTTTTCCTTCCCATACTTTTTTTTTTTTTTGGTGTTAGAGAGCGAAAAATGTTGCATCTCATATATTTATTTATAAGCAGTTTATAACATATAACCAAACCATTTTTTTGGCATTTTAATAATATTCACAGTGTATTCATAATGCAACCTTCTTTTTCGTTTATGAATCCATATGACAATGATTTTCATTCCTTGACCTTTCATTTAGGATGGTTAGCTTCCATTCTTTTTCGTTTATGAACCCATATTCACAGTGTATTCATTATGATTTTAGAGATATGCATTCTATTGTTAAATATGTTAAAACAAATTTATAAAGATAAAACAAAATTAAAAAGGAAAAGCGAGGCGGAGAGGAGATAAAATACAAGTGAGGAACATGGTGAGAGAAGATAATCAAAGTCAACCACTAATTAAAAAAAATATGAATTTTGCCAAGAGTGGAGGTAAGACAAAAGAAGAGAAAAAAACATAAAGGTTAGAAAAAGGGAAAAAAAATGAAGGAAAACTAATTTTCTATGCAAGAGAGGGTGAGGTTAAAAGTGCTTTTATTATAATAAGATGATGATTGTTCTTATGTGTAAAGAGTCTTATTTTAACACAAACAAACTTGATCCTTGTATTACTAGTGTGGTTGTTTCTTTATTACGAGAATTTAATAATGTGTCTCCCAAAGATATTCCAAATGATTTTCCACCAATATGAGGAATCAAACATCAAATTAATCTTATATCCAAAGCTGCGATTCCTAACTGATCAACCTACCGAAGTAATCTTACAAAGACAAAGGACTTCAAAGGTAAGTAGAGGGGTTAATATCAAAGAGGTACATACAAGAAATCATGAGTCCATGTGTTATTTTGGTCTTACTTGTGCCTAAAAATGATGAAACTTGAAGGATGTATGTTGATTTTCATATTATCAACAACATAACAGTAAAGTATAAACATCTTATCCCTGGGCTTGATGATATGTTAGATGAATTGCATGAATCTTGTGTATTTTTAAAAATTAATTTAAAAAATGGATATCATCAAATTAGGATGAAAGAAGATGATAAATGAAAAACTGCGTTTAAAATTGAGTATAATTTGTATAAATGGTTAGTCGTGCTTTTTAGACTTACTAATGCACTTGGTACTTCTATGAGACTAATGAATCATGTGTTGTGTGCATTTATAAGCAAACTCATAGTAGTGTATTTTGATGATTTTCTAATCTATAGCAAGATTTTAAATGAGCATGTTAAACATTTATGTCATGTACTTTATGTTGGGTTTCACGAATATCATACACGCAACAGAAACTATGAAACAAAATTATTCGGAAGTTTCTAGGATCCTGTTAAACAGATCTAGAGTTGTTTAGGGATTTATTACCCGAAGATCTAATCTTTTTCGAATTTGAATAATTCTTTAAAGGTTGGGTTGTTGCAAACCACAAGTTGTCCAATTGTCCAACCTTCAATGTTAATCCACATAAACCACCTGTGAGAAATCTCCTTAATCTCTATTTAGAAGAGAGGGATTGTTATGTCTAGAGTGCTAGCTCTAATTTTGTGTTTATGTAGTTTTATGTCTAACAGACAACAACTCATAAAAAGAGGCATAACTTACTATTTATAAGGAAATCTAAAAACCCTATAAATTGGCAAAATATCAATTTACCCCCTGAATAATATCCATATATTAATTTAGGATAATTTTAGAAATTAACTCAATCAAGTCCTTGATTTTTCTAGGTCTAGAAATATAATGTTTGTATTAATTGTATTTTAGTCTTTAATTTCTAAAATATATTTTAATCAAGTCATACTTAATTAAATCATCCCAGTTTAATTTTTGACTAATGGTTCTTTAAGTGTGTGACCCATTAGACTCTTAATATGTTGACCCAAATATAAATTATAATTATAATTAAATAGAATTAAATAATTTAATTTATTATCAATTAAACAATTGATTAATTTATATTTGAAGATCAGGTGCATCGTTTAGCAACATGTCATGATCCCTCAAATATTAGAAAAATTATTAGTGGTTTGACTTAACCTTGTAATGACTAGTTTCTCATTGTAATTAATATATTTTTATCAATAATGTTTGAATTTAAAATTAAAGCACGAAGTATGTCTGTCATGTTAAATCATGTTTGTTCTCTACATAGTAGTCATTGATTGTTTGAATAAGATTTGAAACTCTTTTCAAATCTCATTTCACCTTGGCCAACAATTTCTCAGTCAATACTATTTGAGAACAAATGAAACATTTTCTTAAATTCACCTAAGGTGCTGAATCTTCTATTGATAACTCAATTACCTTTATATAGTTCATGCTATACCCAATGTTTACCTTTTCGTTAATTCAATTAAGATAATATGTAACAGGATCAAAGCACAACATTCTCTGATGACTTAGGGATCTCAAGTCAAAAGATCACTTACACAACCGTCACGTAAGCCTTTCCATAGATATAAGTGATCTCTCCATATGAAATTCTTATGTGGGTCAGTTCAGTGTACATGTCTTATGACAAGTACCTACATATTAGTTCTAGGTATCCCTTATACCTCAACTTATGAAATCAACTTCTTCCTTTCATAAAGAAAAGAAAATAATATGTATCGTTCTTTACAGCTCTAATGAATATCTAGTATTTAAGAGAGCATTAACCATGAACATTTTAGGAACAATGCTTTGATGCAATAGAAATCCCATAATTATAACAAATTTATAATTTTCTTTACAAAGTATTTTTGTTTTATAAACTTTATCTTTACTCTAGATTCATTAATCTAATATTATATGAATATTAAAGATAAATTAAGCCTTTATTAATAATAAATATATATTTACATGAATATAATAATGCCATGTATAACCAACCGATTGGCTATATGACATATTAAACTAATACTTGATGTGTTGTGTAAAGAATCATTTCATGCTAATTTGAAGAAGTGTACATTTTGCATCGAGAAAATTGTATTACTTGGTTCTGTTATTAGTGCACAGGTATTCAGATAGATGAGAAAAGGTTAAGGCTATCCAAGAATGACTTACACCTAAATCGGTCATAGAAATAAGAAGCTTTCATGGTTTAACTAGTTTATATAGGCATTTTGTCAAGGATTTTAGTACTATAACTGCACCTTTAATTAAGATTGTTAAAAAGTTTATTGGTTTTAAATGGGAAATTAAACAAGTTAATGCATTTAACTTGTTGAAATAAAAACTTTATTCAACACCTTTTTTAGATTTACTTGATTTTATGAAAGATTTTGAGATTAAAAGTCATGGCTCAGTAATAGGTATTAAAGCTATTCTAATACAAGATAAGTAACCTATTGCTTATTTTAGAAAAAAGCTCAATGGTGCCAGCTTAAACCTTACTTATGATAAGGAGCTTCACATTTTGGTAAGAAATTTGGAGATGTGGTAGCATTACTTGTGGCCAAAAGAATTCATGATTCATTCGGATTATGAATCATTGAAGTATTTGAAAGGAAGGTATGAATCGTGACATATCAATTTGGTGGAATTTATTGAAATATTCTTATATATGATCAAATACAAGCAAGTTATGAAAAATATAATGGATAATGCGTTACTAAAAATGTATATTCTTATATCTACTTTGAGTGCTAAGTTGTTCATATTTAACTATGTGAAATAATTGTACGTTGATAGCGATTTTGCTAATGTATTTCATGCATGTGAAAATTCAGCTTTTGAAGAATTCTATAGACTTGATGGATACTTTGTTTAAAGAAAATAGACTTTGTACGTGATGTGAACATCTCCCAAGATATGATAAAATAAAATTTGAATGGTTTGCAACTTGACCCAACAATAACCTGCCTTGGAGAGCCAAAGTTACACACAATGATTACTCTCTATTTACATCTATGAAGAGACGTGAACGAGTAGTATAAAATCACAACGGAGTTAATCAATTCTTCAAAGAGTTTACAAGATCAATCAAGAACTTAATATGAGAATCACTTAACCATATTTAAGATAGCAAGAATGTCGATTTCTTTATTAAAAATAATCTCTCTTCTAAAAAATAATCTCTACAAAAGAGTATTTATATTATAAAGAATTCTAAGTCTAATAGGATATCCCTAATGAATATGGATAACCTAATAAATAATAATAATCTAATGAACCTAAATTTAAATAAAGGCTATAATATCTCTAAAAGTCTTAATAATAACTAAAAGATAAATAAAACAATAGTCCAACTAATTTAAATAAGACTAAAGTCATTTTTGTAATCTGCTAGCAGAATCAAAGTTCAACTTCAAATACATGGTTATCTCGTGTCTTAATGAATTAGAGGGTGTGTCATATATCAATGGAAAACTATAGATGTCTACTTTTCAATGCAACTAGAACCACATTAAAATTCCTTCTACAACTCCAATTATGACAAAAAAGTAGCTAAAGGTTAAAATTGGTAGATTTAAATCTTCTTATTCCAATATTTTTGTAACGTCTGAATGCCCACTCACAAGCCCTTCTTGAACATGAGTTAAATTATTCAAGACTTTTACTTTATTATTTAATATCTTCTTAAAGTCCACCTTATCCTATGTGTTTTGAAGAAATTCATTGGAATACTCTTTGAACCTCTTAGCCCTAAGTCTTGTCGTTGGACCAACTGGAACCTCTAATGAATCTCTTAATGTTGCTTGGATTGCATCAATGCACTTAATGGTTCTATTCATGAATTGTTTGTACGGGAAGCTCATGAGGGCAGTTTAATGAGGCATTTTAGTGTCACTAAGACTTTTAATGTATTATATGAACATTTTTATTAGTCTATAATAATAATAAAAAAAAGATATGCAAAGAATATGTGATAATGCATTACGTACAGAAAAGTTAAGTCTAAGATCTTACTTCATAGTTTGTATACTCTTTCACCTGTACTTAAGGAATCTTTAATAGATATTTCTATGGACTTTGTTTTAGATTTACCTAGGTTGAAAAGGGCTAGAGATTTTATCTTTGTGGTTGTTGATTGATTTTTTAAGATGGTGCATAACATGTCATAAAATTGATGCTACAACTAAAATAATAGACTTGTTCTTTAGGGAGATAGTATGACTTTATGGGGTTCCTAGAAGCATAGTTTCATATTGAGATGTTAAGTTTCTCAGCTACTTTTTAAAGGTTTTGTGGAGAAAGGTCGGAACTAAGTTATTGTTTTTGACTACTTGTCATCTACAAACGGATGAGAAAATAGAAGTAGTAAATAGGAATTTAAATACACTTTTACGTACCATCATCCAAAATATTCTTAGAAATTGAGCAGATTGTTTGTCATTTATTGAGTTTGTTTAAAATCATAGTGTGCATTCTACTACTGATTTTTTATGATTTGAGATCGTGTATGACTTTAACTCATTAACTCCATTAGATATGATTTGTTTATCTGTTGATGAAAGGGTTAGTTTTGATGGAAATAGAAAAGCATAAATAGCAAAGATAATTCATGAGAGGGTACGATAACATATAGAAAAGAAGAATGAACAATATGCATTTAAGGCAAATAAAAGGCGTAAACAAGTTGTTTTCCAACCAGATGATTTAGTTTAGGTGTATATGCAAAAGAAAAGGTTTCCATCCTAAAAGAAATCAAAATTGCAGCCTTAAGGAGATGGTCCATTCCAAATCCTTGAAAGAATAAATGAAAATGCCTATAAAATGTATTTACTAAGTGAGTATAATATTAGTGTTACTTTCAATGTTTCTAATTTTTTGTTTGTTTGATGTGGGTAATGATTCGAGATTGAATTTCTTTAGGAAATAGGGGATGTTACGAATTAGTCAACCATGACATAGGATCCACTAAAGGTGCTAATTGGATCAATTACAAGGTCAAAGGCCAAGAAGCTAAAGGAGACATTGAATGACTTGTTTAGAGCATTTGTGCCAAGGTTAACTTCAAAGAGGCTTCAACACATATGGGATAACCTATAATCAACTTAATCTATGTGCAAAAGGGCTCAACTCAACCTCAACTTGGGCTTATGGTTGGCGGTATAATTGGGAGGCCTTGTTGAACAACTTTCCATGTTCTACAAGAAAAGATAGGTAATGAAAATTAATCTTAACATTACAAGGATATTTTGACAAAATATTTTTGGAGTTTCCATCTTATACAAGGAAAATGAAGGGACATATTTATTACAAAACTTTTCATGCTTATTTAAAAGAGTTAAATTTGGTAGCAACACTTTATTATTCAAGGACATTTAAGTTGGTTTTGGGTTGATTTTTCCTTATGCATAGTTTTATATCAATAAGTATAATTTTCAATCCAACGGTTGGATCAAGCTAAAATTTTATCAAAAGTTTCCAGAGGTCTTGTTTTATATATAGTTGAAATCTCATATCAATTGGACATTAAAAAGGTCTTGGGATAAGGTCTAGAAGCTAATATGTGGGATTTGTATTAATTTCCTAGTTGATTTAAGATTCTTTTTCCTATTTTATTTATAATTTTTTTATTATTTCTCCAACATTGTTTATGAATTTTTTACTATTATAAATAAGGTTATTTATTTTACTTAAGTCTTTTTTACAAACTCTTATTTCATAATAATACTTATGTGTATGAGAGGAAAACTCATACTTTTTGTTCTTGAAAGAAATGAAATTGACTTATCGAAAAACAATTGTTTTTGTGACATCTTTCTTAGACTTCTCATTCACAATTTGCTAATTATGTGGTGGGGGTTCGCATTCTAATAGTATTGGTGCCTCAGTTCAAGGTAATTGTTATGTCATGCTTTTTATCTCAAATCTTATTTTTGACTTTTCTAGGATTGTGTTTAAACTTACTTGTGGGTTTCTGAATCTTTATATCCACGAAGTTCACATCAGGTCCAGCCCACTCTTGATGCATAAGGGCAAAGGAAAAGTTCGATGAACTTTAGGGTCTGCTTGGGAGTATGGTTGCAGTTACTTTTCAAAGTGCTTTTCGTGTCGAAATGCATCAAAATGATGTTTTTTTATTTTTAAAAAATTATTTTTGAGATTAGCACATCAAAACGATCCAAAACATACAAAAAAATTTAAATTTTAGCAAAAAAAAAAATTTGAATTTTTTGGGAACGTGGTTTGCACCGCGTTCCCAAATGGCTTCTAAGTTTGGTCGATATGGAGGTGGCTAAGCAAGATGATGTGAGTTAACTAGCACTTGTTATCATAAAATTCTCGTGGCGATGAAAATGACACTTTATTTTTTCCTTTGTTTTTTAAAGTTGGTTGGATGTCTTTTCATGTCATGTATAAGGGAGGATATGGTGTATCTGTGTGTGTGTGTCAATTGTTCTAGGAATTTTCTTGTCAAGATTTTTTTTAATCGAACTAGGCCTAAACTAAAACAACCTGGGCTCACCTGTGTCGTTTAGTCCAAGCCCACACCACCCTTTTTATTTTTTATTTGTTTTACTTTTTTCTTCTCATGGACAAAAATGGGGTGATTACACATGCTATCACTAAAGTATAAGAATATAGATTAGTTTGAAAAAAAAAAGATTATACTAAAAAATTTAAATTTTAATTAGGGGTTTTAAATAGAAAGTAATTATAGCAAATATACTATAAGGGAAGGTATTAGGGTAGATTACACATGCTATCCAACGTTTTAATGTACAAAAAAATAACCAAAAAACCCCAAAAGTAAAAAAAATCAATAGTTTTGAGTAGGGGTATTTAGGTATTTTTGTTTTTTTACACACTATAGAATTATAAATGTACCCTTGGATCCAAAGAATTTAACTTATATCAGGGGTATTAGGGTCTTTTAGTCTTGGATTTTTTTTTTATTGTCGGTCTGGTTAGGGTAGTGATGTGATTTTACATTAAAATAATATTTTTTAATATGAAAAAGCTGCTGGCGTGTTTTGTGCATGAGCTAGCATGTGGGAAACACCATGTACTTCAGGTGGCACGTGTAGTGGCTCCAATTGGTAAAAAATGGGATTTCACCGTGTCATTTTATTCCTCGTCGATTTTGAGTGGCGCGTGTCGTCCAAATATTGTTGGTTTATCGCAAATGACCTTTTTTTCCCCCCTTCATTTCTCTATCCTACCCCGATAAATACACTATGATTCTTATTGTTATTTGAAAATTAGCCTTTTTAGTTTTGATTTTTGTATTTTTATCATTTTCTCTTTTGTTAAAGTTTTATTTGTTTTCAATTTAACTCTTAGTTTTAATCTGTATATATATAATATTTTTTTAATTTGATCCTTCTACTTTTAATTTTTTTATTTTTTTTCCTTTGCCATTTTGTTAGTTTTTAGGGCTTTCAATTTTATTCTTCAAATCAAGTTTATGATTTTTGTTTTTTCAATGATAATAATAATGATTTCAATTTGGTCCTCTTCTTTTGATTTCTTATTGTTTTTCTTGGCTCTTTTGTCAAAGTTTTATAGTTTTCAATTATATCCTTCAAATCAAGTTCATGATTTTTATTTTTTTAATAATAATAATGATTATAGTGGTGGTGGTGGTGGTAATAATAATAATAATAATATTTTTATTGATGATTGTAATAATTGTGGTGATAATAATAATAATAATAATAATAATAATAATAATAATAAGAAGAAGAAGAAGAAGAAGGATGATGATGATGATGAAAAAAAAATACTAATAATAGTAATAGTAGTAGTAGTAATAATAGTGATGATGATAATGGTAATAGTTGTGAAAATAGTAATAATATTAATAGAACTACTATTATTATTACTAATAATGCTAATGCTAGCAATAATGGTGGTGGTGGTGATGATGATGATAGTAATAATAATAATACTAATAGCAACGATAGTGATAGTAATAGTAATAACAGTAATAGTAATAATAATGATAATAATTTTAATAATAATAGTGATGATGACGATAATGATGATATTACTTGTTAATAATAGTAGTAATAGTGATTTTGATTTTGATTTTTTGAATTGCTATTTTTTTTTAAATCATGTTGTATGATTTTTTTTTTCAATTTTATTATTTAATATTTAATTTATTAGGAATTAAACTTTATGGTTTTTCAAGATTTAGTGCTTCAGATCTAATGAATCGACTCGCTAGTTTAAAAAATTAATATATTTTTTTATATATAAAAAATGCTTTATAATTCTTTTTTTTTCCAGGTTATTCCAGTGAGTTTAGTGGGATATTCTGTATTGACTTAGCTTAATTAGTGTTGTTATATATTTATTATGAACAACATTTTAAAATTTTTTTAACTCATTTCAATATCTGAAAATTATTTTCTATATCCTTGTTTTATCGAGTCATATTGGTTAGTTGTGTATGCCACGAGCTGGCCACAGCCACGGTTGAAGTTAGTTATCTGTTAATTAATCTGCTGATAGATGTAGACATTTGACATCACTGTGAAGGAAGAAATGGTCTCTTTTCTATGATATTCTCACCTGTCCGTCGAGTCACCACCCATGAATATTCTCACCGTCCTTTGTTTGGTGACTGATTCCCCACATGCAAGATACGAGAATCTGCTGACAATAAACAGGAAAAGCTAGTAAACAGGAGTCGTCGAATGGCAAGGAATCTTAATTTTTCAGAAGATCGTAGTTACAGAAATGAACACAACGCTAGAACATCCCTTGGGAAATTAATTTGGACACAAATTTGACACTTTCATGGTCAAGGAGGCATAATCAGCTGCGCCGCACAGCAAACCTTACACAGATTTCACTAATTATAGTAGATTCAAATAGTCCTAATGGCTATTCTTCAGTGCCTTCACGATATCCACCCACAAATGAATGCGTGAAGAAGAACAAAAAAATGCAGCTATTTTCATTGCGTTGTCAAACAAAAAAATAAAGTCGACCACAAGTCACTTTTGTTACATATACATCCGATGAACTTTTATGGACGATCAATTTCGTCCAGTCTCATCAATAGAAACCAGAGAAAAGTATTATACACTAGAGTGCATGTGGGAGGTCCAGCTTTTTATCACCATCGAAGGCCTCACCGTGGCTGCAAAGACACAATCTTTAATAATTTGGCAGAAAATCTTAAAAAAAACGTAGATATTGATTAAGCAATGACAAATGATCACCTGAGATAGCTCAGAGCTGACATTCTATAGAGACAGGTGAACACCAGAATATGTAACCCAATTGTATAGAAAAATGCAAAAGTTCGAGCATATCTGCAATAGTTATTTTAAATTAGAACTTGAAGAGCTTTTGAAACATTGGAAAATACTTGCATAAAAAGAAGGTGGGACCTAAGAGCGCGGTGTATAAGATGAATGCTATGAACAGGAAAAGCATGTAGCAGCACACATCGTACAGGGGCAACAAGGATACTCAACCATAAGTGAACATGACACATACAGAGCACGAATATCCATATTCATGGGTGAAAATTATATTTTTCTAAGCATAAGCTGAAGAAAAAAAAAAGAAGGTTCATTTATATAAATAAATATTAGCCTATGCAATGATGTGACAAGAATGTGATTGGGAAAGACAGGAAATAGAAGTGATAATAAATTGAAGGAATCAATAAAAATGTGTTCTGATTTGTTAGCACAAATTATAAAACTGGCAAACAGCATCCAAGCAGTGGTGAAAATAAACAAATTGTGGAGTAGACAGGAGGAAATCTGGTTACAGTTCAAAGGACCAGAAAACTCAGTGAGCTGCCAAACACTGATTCATGTAAGATACCATTAGTTATGATGGTGAACCATAACTAGAGACCATAGTAATGCTGGTATTTGAGAGATGTATAGTTCAGGATCTGCACTATGTACTGAGAAATAAGGGGGGTAAAGAACTGTTGCAATACAGAAAAAACCAAACCATACTTGTTACCCAGAAGAAAGCGTCCACTACTAAGCGTGATTCTATCCCTGAAACCCAACTCCTTGTATCTTTGATCCCGCTCCTAGTCACAAATAAATGATTGGTCAGTACATGATAAATGACTTCAAAAAGCTTATAAGATATGCATCTGCATATTGAATCTGAAAATATGTCATTAAAGATCTCTCCTTCAAAGTATGATAAAACAGACTATTACTAGCCCACCCCTCTCAACTATTAGAAAATTAAAAAATGGAAAACTTAATTGAGTTTTCTTGAAGAACAACAATGACAAAATCAGGCAATAAAATCAGTCAGAACAGGCATGAGGTATTGAGGTTTATGCCCGTTCCATTCAATTACTACCTTCAAATGGGAAAACAAAAGCTAAAGAAGGAAAGTGACTTGGCAGGCCTTAAAAACCACTTTATGATCAAACATGTGACCATGAGTTTTGTGATGAAACAACTTTTAGCAGATGTGCTCAAAGAAAACAACCTTCTTTGAAAAAGCAGCGAATGGATTTATGTCATCTTCATATATCTTCTTGTACTTAGATTCAACATCCGAGGCAAAGCCACTTTCCAGATCCTCAGCATGCTGAAAATGATCATATAACATTAATAAAATAGAACACTAGAAGCAAAATAGGGAAATAGAGATAAAAATGGATATGCAATGAGGTACCTTCTTTGATCCTCGAGAAACTACTTTCTCAAGATTGTAATCTTGGACATAGCGTATCTTTCCATATAGTTTGACATTATCAGCTTTTGTTTTCTCCAAGTCTGCTGCTAGCACCCCTATCTTCTCCTTCAATTGCCTCACCTCCTACAATATTTGAAAGAATTCAATTAAATCACACTAACATTTGATCTAGCAATGTGAATATTTCGCAATGTGCCAAACAAAAAACTGAACTATAATGAAAAGTCAGCATTTGCAAAAAGATTGTATAGCATATAACATGCCTCTTCAGTCTCCCGCAAACGTGCCCTAAATCGATCTCGCTGATTGCAGATCACCTTAAGCATTGAGCTCTGATCTTGATCCAAGGAAACATGTTTCTGATCTGCATTCTGGACCAAAATAGGCAAGTATGAATAAGAAAAAATTCATGGAGAAGAAACAAATCTCAGAGAAAAAAATTACAAAATAACACGAAAATATTTAAATTGATGTTCCTTACATGATTTCCCTCCTTGGAGGTTCACTAGCCAATTAAGTTAATAATCCTTTAATTTTTTCACAAAATGTGTACCCATATGTTGCAATTCCCTACCATTTTATTAATCAAAACAAATAGTAAAACCTGGCATGCACAAGTATTAATGAGTGAAAACAATGGCATCCATTAACTATAGAGCAATGCTATGCAGTGCAAAAAGAAATTTATAAAATAATCATGACAGACAATGGCAGCTGGTGAAAATTTATTTAACTTCTAGGTCATTGATTTTTTTTAACTCTTGTTTGTGTTAGTTTCAGTACTCTTTTCATGCTAGATAGCTTTGCTCTAAACTATCTACTAGAGATGAGCGAAAATGATGGTATCCATCGCAATCACAAAGAACACATCAGTGATCAATGGCTTGTTAATTTTATCTCGATAAACTCATTAATGGAAATTGCGGTGTAGGAAGAAAGAGAGAGGTACCTCAGATAACTCAACCCCCCCTGCTTCTGAAAGATCCCAAGCATCAAATAGACTGCCTTTCCGATCTTTGGAGCTATAACCCTGCATCAGGAAGAAAACTACTTAAATTTCACATTTTGAAGTGTTTGTAATCATCATATATGATGGGTGGATGTTATTTATTTATTTATTATTTATTTGCTGATTATGTCTCTGCAAGATAGTAAATTGTCTAAAAATTGGATGCCTATAATCCTTTGACAATGATGTGTTCATTCAAGAATAGAATGATCATACATTTGGGAACTTAATGGACATTTTAACACAATTAACACGTTAAGACCTGTTAATATACATGCAAAGCATAATAGATTCACGGAGGCTAACATTAACATGCAGAGTGACCAAGTTACAGAATAGGCAATGCAAGAGATTAAAAAGTCATTGATCCAAACCTTTAATATATCATCTTCCAACTTTTGTATTAATTTTTGTTGTTCATTAACCTTTGCAGTAAGCTCTGTTATCTTGCCTTCAGCTGTTTCCAGTGAAGTTGCTTTCTCAGAGATTTTTACCTGAAAGCAGCAAAATTTGAGCATCATAACCAATCTTTAAAATCTTTAGCCACCACCTAAACATTCCCAAAGTATGGCCCTCAGCCTCGAACTACATTATCAATGGATGGGGTAAAGATTGAAATCTTACCATAAAAAATGAATAAAAGAACAAAAAATAAGAAAGCATTTAGACAGTATTTATTTCCTTATAGTGACTTCAGCAAGATCTAGAATATCGAACACTAAAAGGAAAACTGGAAAGTAAACGAGGTAATGCAAGGACTACTTGGTACCTTCAACTGCGTGAGTTCATGTTCCATTTTTCTGTTTTTATCAAGAAGAAGAGACTCCATTTTGCTCATCTCTTCCCCACTTGTAGCTACTTCCCAATCTTCAGCCTCAATTGAATTGTAACCTACAGCCTAAATCAAATAATAGTGAAACCATTAACAGAGAGAAATAAAACATTGTAAAGGGTACAGAGGTGGGATTTGAATTCAGACCACTGGGACTTATCAATGAAAAGATTTCAAACTGGCAATAATGGTGTGAAATCTTGGCTAATATAGCAAGATGTACGATAGACAAGAATCCAGAGATTGAAGCTATCCAATCTAAATAAAAAAACTTAACCTATCTGAGTTTAACAACCCACAAAGCAACTAACTTCACAGAAAAGACATGTTATTTCACCTTCAATACATTCAAAAGGCTATTTATACCCAAGAAATAAAAAAAAAACATTTCAACAAATATTATCAGCAGGAACTCGTGTAAATCACCAAAATGGTGAGCTAAACTACCTGCAAAATTTTCACTTTTTTACGCAAATCATCAACTAATTTTTCAGTTGGTTTTGCTTGAAGCTCTTTCTTCATCTCCTCGAGTGCAGCTTCCTGCATAAGAAAATGAAGGAATACCCAAGTAATTAACAAAAAAAATTCAAAAAGAAGAGATATATAAGCAAATATAAACATAGATCATTTCCATACTGAATCATTTTTTATTGGCATAGCAAATTAATTTCTTACAGCCATTCACAACAATCCTCAGTCATATATACTATGCAACATTACTTCATCAAAGTCAATGACATAAATCTTGGATATCTGATCCAATCCCTTTCAATTTGCAGCAAAGATCATCTATCAAAACCTTGTTGCCGGGTTAAGGTGGAAGTATTGGCTAAGGATATTTATCTGTGTCTAACTTGTTATGGCCTAAATCCTTGGATAAAGGAAAAGATCTGGAATTGCATGTGTTGTAATTATTATTTATTCTTCTAGAGCTCAGTTTTTCTGATGGGCCATGCTATGTTAATAAAGCCCAAAAAAATAGTTTAAGTTGAGCAAGTTGGATCGACCCCAGTAAAGAAGGCCGCAAACTAGAAATCTCCAGCCCAATAGTAAGACATAAAAGAGTTTGTTATAAATTCCCCCTAATCTCTCTCATGAATCTGACCAGATCCAGAGCTCTTTGCTAATGAATAAGGATAACTCTTACTTCTCCTTCAGGAAATCTCCAGCCCAACCAATTAGTAGCCTAAGAGAAATTTAGCTCATACAACACCCTCGGATCAGAAGATGCCAACTTTTAAGATATAAACAAGAAACTGAGAGGCTCACACAGGCTCTATTTTCATTTATAATTTATATAACTTTTCACATTCCTAGCACACAAATTTTTCCTGAAGTGACTTATTTAAGTACTGCTAAATCCTCAAAGCCTACGATGAAGTTGTTAAGGAAATTTTTTATGCAAAAAAAAGATTCATTATGCATTCTTACAGAAAACTTGTAGCCATAAATTAGATGGAACTGCTAGAAATTATAAATGCTTCATTTTTACAGGTCTTATAGCACCACCTGAGAAATGATACATCCAATTCATTTGATTTTCATGGAGCAAATGAACAGTATCTCATGAGAATAAAAAGAGAACCTGACAAGTTTCAAGCTCAACAGGGTTAATATCTCTTGATAAACATTGAACCAACAATAAAAGAATAAAGTGCCATACCTTCTCGTTAAGTAAAATATTCAATTTTTTGATCTCATTAATGTGTTGTTCTCGCTCATTTGTCAATGTGGTTTCAATGTTGTGAAGTTCCATGTTAAGTTCAGAGATAAGCTTTTCTTTGGTGCTCAAAGAACTCTCGAGAATGCTAGTTGAATCTGAATTGTCACTGTGACACAGCAACAAACAAAACTCAAAAACATTGCTGTAAGAAAAAATGCTAGGTAGATTCAAATGATGCGAGCATTCATCATGGAAAGAAACAATCACTGGAGGAATGAAATATAATAAATGTGCAAATCCAATCCAAATCTTTAAAAAGGCCACCAGTTTATGTAGAAGCAGAAGCAAAGAGAATGACAATGGTGCTGAAGTACATTACCCTTTCTTATCTTCAATCTCTTCATTTGCTGATTGCAACTGAGAGCGTAGGACACCCTGCAGAAATATCTAGTTAAAATTTCAGACCATTAAAAAGAAAAGAAGTCATTCATAAAAAGTCCATTCAAGACACTAATCATCTAGAATCACACAGAACTTGGCAGTACAGATCATATCATGGTGGAAGGCTATATGGCATGATCTTTTCAGTTTCAATTAGTACAATTACACATTCCTCCCTAAGATTTAATATGCATTAATAAAAACATAGAAAAAAAAACCCCAAAGTGCTTGGGATAAAAAAAAAATTGAAGAAATTCTTCAACAATAAAACAAAAACTAGATCCTCTGGCCTAGGATTTATCGATACTCACAGATGCAGGTACATGACCATAAAGACGAGCAGAAATGAAAGCCTAAATCTGATTGCTAGGTGTCAAGAGGAAGGTTAAAGTCACATATTAGAACTGTATATTTTGTTAGCCAAACAAAAGACATTGAGCTAAAATCACAGGGTAAAAACCCTGCTGATATGTCCCATGAAGCAAAAACAACAAGGCAGTTTCATTTACTTAGTGTTGTTAACTAAATTCAATGAATGCTGAAATCTGGCACAAGATCCATGACCATTCAATACCAAATGTTCTATTTGAATAAAACTCTATGCACTGAATTGATTCATGATGAATAATAGTATTAGTAATAATAAGATTCTTCCTAGCTTATTCAGTTTTCCCTGCACAAGTTCTAGCAGTTAAAACGAGAACATACTGATTATCAAACAATCCAACATGATGTCTAGTAGTCCACCATAAAAACTGAACAATAGAAGATGACAAGAAAGCAGCTAAGCTAATTAGTTGTAAGAAGAGGAGGGAAGAAATTGAGAGGGATAGATTACAAGTTGGAATAAACAAACTGTAAAACACATACTTTCTCCCTCTCAAGACTATGCAGACGTGTTTGTGCCCTTTCCACTTCATCCATCAGAAAATTGACCTCTGATTGCTTTGCTGCCCATTCTTCCTCTGATATTATTAAAAAAGAAAAAAAAGGCATAAGATACTTGCAATAGAAATAGAATTTACCGGTGAGCGTTTCTTGTAATAACAATTATGGACACGATAGATTTGAGAGCATGATTAGGACATAATATAGGAAGTCAGGATTTGAATATCACCTGATTGAGCACGAACTTCAAACAATTGGCTTTGTGCAAGTTCATGTAATTTCTGTATAGTTGCAACGCTTTCTTTAGCTTGTCGTAATTGATCTTGCAATGATTGCTCCCTGACAAGAAACAGAGATAAGTAAGATGAAAATTCAAACAGCCACCAGCAGAACTTTTTTTTATTTTTGTTTCTTTTCTTTTCTTTTTGTTTCTTTTTTTTTCCTTTGAAAATGAAAGATATCTCTGTCACCACAACAAACCACGGATAGATACCTTTCTTTTAAAACCTCTAATGTTTTCTGGTTCTCTTCAGCCAAACTACGTTGCTTCATCTCCACAATTTCCTTTACTTTTTCCTCCATCTGCATCAAACATCACCAAGTAGATAATCACAATTCTTATTTCAGAAATAATTAGCATATCAATATTGACTATGGATCTGACATATAATAGCAGTGATCTATGGAAGGACATCATATTGCTAACTGATAGAAGGTCTGCTACTTCAAAAAAAAAAAAACACAGAGAGAATAAAAGATGGCCAAAGAGTTCCCATGTAGTAATAAACCCATTAGCTCAACCAGCTTACAATTAGTCAGAACAGATTGAATATCTCTATTCTTGTGTCCTATATACATATACATCTGAGTCTGACAATAATAAGTACTTCAAGACATGAATGAATTGATATTTTTTTGTACTTCTCCTTTGTTTCCAATTATCTGTGATGATATCAACTTTAGGGATAGAACTTCTAGCAAAGATAATGAGCAAATAATATTCTAATCAGTACAAATAGCAAATCTCATAAATGATTGCCAAAGTTCAATAATAGATGGCTCAATATTTTAACAAAAACAAATTCACAAAGACAAAAAAGGATAAACCCTGTGCTTTTCTCTATCAGCCAAACTGCTTGCTACAAATCATGTAAGCAATATCACTATCATAATAGCGGTCAAACACCAAGGTCCTAAGAGCCCATGTGATTCCAAGACTTGCCAGCTACAGTGAGGGAACATCAAAATTCATTTCCTACTGGTAAGTAATGCATAGAAAAACAAACGCATACCTGCTGCTCTAACTGACGGTTGCGCTCTTCAAGTCTTCTTATTGTTGCTTGCTGATTCTTTAGGTGAGCTGCCTCAGTCCTGAACTCCTCTAGCTCAACTTTCATCTTCCGGCTCTCAGACTCTAACTCAGACAATTTCAGATCTTGCTCCTGCAAAGAGAAAACAGATTTTGCATAATGGATTGATGCTGTGTGGGTCATAAGAATTCTTATGCTGGCAGGAGGAGAGCAAGATGAAGAAGTCAAGATTTTCAGATATAGCTACTGAACTTTGAGCTTTCACTGATGCTAAGAAGAGCACTTGTTTCCAACACAGTTACTAAATCTATGCCTAACTTAAAATATTGTTTTAACACGACTTCCCAAGCTTGCGCCGCAGACATCAATAGTAAATGTTAACAAGAATACATTGCCAACATGTGAAACCTTACGTCATTGGGATGAGACCTAAAGGATTACTCAGTTCTGAGACTTACATCCAACACTAAGCACTACAACATATGTGAAGGGCGGACAAATTCCTGATATTCATAAGATTATCACCGAGAAAAACAACAGATACTACGCACTTGCCAGTTACAGATTACATTTGCAGACAGCATAAAGAAAAGAATATAACAATGCTACTTACAGAAATTGAAGCAAGAGCAGGATAAGGATCTGGAGCCTCATAGAGTTTCTGATAGATATTAAGAAAAGCATTTTCTCCAAATTTGGCTCTCTTAGTAAGATTATCGACTTCTTCCTGGAACCCTTTTAGCAATGAGTTAAACAAACCTAACTTTTCGTCGGATGAAGCCTTCTTGAAATCTGCCACCAAAAATAAATAAATAAATAAGAATCGATAAACCTTAACTTTTAGCAATTTAATTAATTGGTGATGGCAAGGGTACCTCTGGTGCTCTCGGCAAGCTTCCGTCGGTTTTTCTGGCTGTTTTCCTGGTTTTCAGCAATTCTAAGCCCCTGCTCATCCAACACACTTTTCTCCTTCTCCAGCTCAAAGTCTAGATCAAGTATTAATTTGACAAAACAGATCATCATTATTATTATTCTTTTTCCTACTCTTGCAAAAATGCAGCATAAATTAAATATTAATTGCTAAATCAAATCATTATTAAAAAGGAAAGAAAGAAAAGAAAAACAATCATCGGCTCATAAATCGGGACAGGTCAATATTTAGCATCAATCAAAGGTGAATTCAAATAAAATTAGGTTTTAATTGATTAAAATGATACCTTTCCAGAAATTGGAGACGAGGGAGACAGGAGAAGTGGAGATCGTTTTGTCCCTCTCGGATCCTCCTTGCGGAGCCTCCATTTTTTAAGCGAATTTGGATCTGAGTACAAATTCAGTTAGGGAAGAAAATGTGAATAAACAATCAGATTCATATATTTACTAGCAAGAGATTAGATGATTTAAGGGTGTGAGTTTCAAATCAAAATCTTTTCGTGTTTGTAAAGTTCGCGACCGTCTGGAAAAGGAGTGGAGTGGGTTCGGTAAAGCCCAAATGTAATCTTTTTTCTAGATGGTCCATTGGGGACTAATCCAATATTATAGAATTCACATTGTTTCCATGGGCTTGTCTAATGTTGTCAAGATAATAAAGATTATTAGCTACGAAAAAATTAAAATAAACAGTGTAGTACTTCTTTCATTGCATACAAAAGTGTAACTTATACATGCTTATTATGGAAATTATCTAATAATTTATTAAAATATTATTGGTCTTGCTTGAACTAAGTTTTTAAGTCAGTTGAATACAAAATCATTCAGTTAATTCTATTGAAGAAAAAACTAACATCATTTCTGACTCGGGAGTTGACCTGGTCAAGAAGCCGGGTTTCGAGATACATGGATTGACCCGGGTTAACCCGAATCAACTTGGAAAAATTAAAAAAAAAATATTTGAAATTTTAATATTTCATATGAAAAAAATTAAGAAACAATCCATGTGAATATAAGCTATACATGGTATAAATAATGAAATTTAAAAGATTATTTCAAAAGATTTTGTATCTCGCATTGAAAAGATACCATGTTATTATGTTATCCTTTTAAGTTGAAGTATATAAACCAAGATATTTTTTATTCCACATTGAAAAAACATAACTTTTTTTCTTATAAATATAAAATATATATATTAAAGGGCTTCAAATCTCACATTGAAAAAAAAATTCTGTGAACATAGATATATATACTAAAAGGCTTCAAATCCAACATTTAAAAAATAAAACATTCTTCTAGCATTTATATAATGAACTTTGAATAGAGTTAATAACCAACTAAAAAATATAAAAAAAGAGGGGTCTCTGGCTGGGAGAAAAAACACATTTGAAAAAAAAAACTTGGATCTTAATCGGGTTTTGCCGGGTCGCCCAAGTCACGAGTCAACTGGGTTTCATTGGGTTTTTTTTTATTTTGATCTTTTACCTTACACGGACCGGTTCAGCTACCGAGTCAACCGGGTCCCAGGTCAACCCATTGGGTCGGTCCGGGTTTAATAACTACACTAACAAGTAGCGTTTCAAACAATCCTAAAATAAAGAGACAAAGATAATGAAAATAGAAATGTATTTTCTTGGAGAAACAAAAATAAATATATCCTACTATTATTTTGTAGTGAGTTTCTATTATTCTAAAACAAGAGGTACAAAAAAGGTATGTCTCTAAATATATTATTTTTTATTTCTAAAATATCATTATAAGAAATTCTAAATTTCAAAATTATCTAACTAAGACATGTAAAGATAAAAATAGTTATTATTATAGTTTTAGAATCCAACTCGGTCAATCCAGGGCAAGACCCGGGTTACAGGTCAGGAGAGTCAACCTAGATTTACCCGGGTCAATATAAGAATAAAAACGGTTATTATCATAACTTTAAAACTTGACTCAAGGTTCTACCCAGAACAAGGCTCAGGACACATGTAAATAGAGTCAACTTTAAATATAAAAATGATTATTATCATGGTTTTAAACTTGACTCAAGGGTTACTTTCGAGTAATGTCCAGGTCATAGGTCAAGAGAGTCAGCCTAGGTTGATCGATCCGGGTTGACTCGGGTCAATGCCAAGATAAAAAAATTATTATCATAGTTTTAAAACTCGACTTGGGGGTTGATTTGGGACAAGGCATGTGTCACAAGTTAGGAGGGTCAACATAAGTTGACTGACTCGGGTTGGGAGGGTCGACCTAAGTTGACTTGGGTCATTGTAAGGATAGAAGTTGTTATTATCATAATTTTGAAACCCAACTCAAGGGTCAACTCATAGTAAGGCTTAGATCACGGGTTAACCCAAGTCAACTTAAAGATAAAAGTGATTATTATCATAGTTTCAAAACCTAAATCAAGGTTTTATCCTGGACTAAACCTAGATTATAGGTTAGAAGTGTCAACTCAGGTTGATCCAAGTCAATGTAAGGATATAAATGGTTATTATCATAGTTTTAAAATTCAACTCGGAGGTCAACCTGGGGCAGAGACCAAGTCACGGGCCAACAGGATCAGCTAGGGTGAACCTAAATCAACGTATGAATAAAAATGACTATTATCATAGTTTTTAAACTCATCTTGGGAGCCGACTCGGGGTAAGACCTGGGTCACGAGTCGAGAGGGTTAACTTGAGTTGAACAAAAAAAAATAACAAAAAAGAAAGAAAAGAATCAAAGCAACTTTTTTTTGACCAAAAAAATTGACGGTTTTATTACCCGTGTTTTATTATGGGTTGACCTGGGTTGTTAATTAGGTCAGGTCGGTCAATCATTCCTTTATTTTTTTTTTCTAAAACCCGAATTAGTCCAGGACCTGTGTCGACCCGCATGTCAATCTAGGCTTTGTAACTAGGGTTATTGTCATAACCCATTTTTGGGTTATTCCTCAAATTCAATTTTTCTTCCAAAAAATCAAAAATATATATTCAGACTAAAAAAAAACAAAAAAATAATAATGGTGAGAAGAGGATGCCAAAACACCCAGAAAATGACTAAAAATTGGTTGAGGAGGTTTAAAAATACAAAGATTAAAATTTGACAGTATTTTGTTCACTAATGAGAGCCCTGTTGACAAAGAAAATTCAATTTGAGGAAGAAAAGTCTAAAATCAGATGTTTATGGACTCAATTAAATTTTATTGAAGGTTTAATTGAATTTATGGAGAGTTTGATTGCAAGAAAAATTGATTTTAAAGTCAATTTGAGCTTTAATTGGAAGAAATTAAAGTTTTGGAGTCAAATTATAATTTTTGAGAGTTGATTTGGTCAAATCAGGGGCTTAATTGCATAAATATTGAAGTTTGATGGCCAATTAGGGACTTAATTAAAGAAATCTGAAACCAAGGATCAAACTGGAAAAGGCGCGTAAATAGAGGGGCTATAATTAAACTGAATCAGGGGCTAAAATGAAGAAATTAGAAGTTTATTGATCAATTGAGGGTCAAATTGCATAAATCAGAGACTAAGGACTAAAGTGAAAAAGGCGTCCAACTTCAAGGCCGACGATTGAATTTGGCAGGGATGCAATTGAATTGATTTTTAAAATCAAAATTGCAATTTAGAACTTGATTGAACAAATCACAAATTGAGGACTGATTTGGACTTTGGCATGATTTTGCCGCCATTTCCTTTTAAATGAAACGATGCGTTTTGGGTAAAACGACGTCGTTTCATCAACTGTTTAAAAAAAAAGAGACTCAAACGGTGTCGTTTTGAATGGCATTGTGGGTCTTCTTCTTCCCCTGGACGCGCGAGGTAAGGGAAGAAGAAGATTTCCTTCCCTGCTTTTCTCGTGCCCCTTTCTCCAAAAAAAAACTCATAAAGATGTCGACCAAGACCCCCATTTGCCTAAAACTTTGACTCGTGGCCTACCACGGGGCGGAAAAACAGAGGGGATGCGCGCCCCTTGGGCGGTCCTGGGTCGGCTACACAGTGGCCTCCCTCGTTGCCCTACCCCTACACCACGACTGGGCAGGGGTAGGAGGCCTCTCCCCCCATGTATTTGCTTATAAATACATGGGAAAAGGAGCACAAAGAAGGAGGCAGTGGAGGAGGAACAAAAAAATAGAGAAAAAAGAAAAGAAAACAAAGGAAGAGAGAGAGGGCAAGAAAAAAACAGAGGAAAAAAGAGGAATGGAGAGGGGAAAAAAAAAGGTGAAGAACAGAGATAGAAAGGAGAGAACCGAGAGAAGGAAAACAGAAAGAAAAAGAGAAGAAGAAGACGTAGGGATTGACACCTCTGCACGGAGAAGAAGAAGAAAAACAACAGCGCCATCGGGTCCAGCCACTGTCTCTGCCATCGCAAACCACTACTGACGACAACAAAAACGCCCCTTCACCCTAGATAATCTTCTCTCCTTCTCTGCTTTGTCTTCCCATTTCTTTCATTTGCAAGCAGAACGTGAACAATTTATGTTCTGCAGCAAAAGGAAAATAATTAGCTGGTTATTGTGATGTGCACATTAACCAACTAGTTATAAACTGTTGGGCCGGTGTTGGCCCAGTTTTATGTTGGACTAGGTCTAGCAATGCTTTTTTTTAAAAAAACATTAGTGATGTTTTCGCGTATTTTTCTATCCATTTTGGTTAATATTGGTTTATATTTTTATACCGTAAAAATACAAATCCGGTATTAAAATACTCAGTTTTCGTAAAAAAAAATATATATTTTTGTTTCATGCATATGACCAAGTCTCTCAAAGCTAAAATCATATTGTATTTTCATATAATAAAGAAAAATTAAAAAAAATTATGTTTTTGCATGCATTTTGACTTTAATAACCAATCTATTAAAGTCACGAGAATTTGGCCAAAATTTCAAAAATTTCAAAAAAAAAATTTTTGTTTTGTTTTAATATCAGGGATTACAAATTTATACGTAAAACGTATTCCCGATATTAAAAAAGGTATTTATTTTGACGACATATAACAGTTAGCTTAAAGTGCCTTACAGAGGAGGATTTTTCTTAAACCGTAAACAGACCGATAATTAGAAACCACAACAGGACCTTAGATTTTATCAGATAACAAAATAATACAGCTTACCTTAGGTAGGGCGTAGTTAAGGTGATAATACATTCCTTTTACGCAACCAGTCTCGGTACCTGATCTCTGAACCAGTTAGGGTTCCTAGTGACCAGAATACTAAATGGCGACTCCCATTCAAATTTTCCACTGATTAAAGACAAGAATTCCTTATCTCCCCATATTTGCCAAATAGAATGGAATCCATACTTTGAGGGTGGAAGATATCGCCGCGATGCCGCACACGTGCGACAATTATTATAATATTATTAATTTTAATACTCAATAAACTATAGTTAATATATATATATATATATATAATTACTTTTTAGTTTGACAGTAATTCATATTATGGATAAAATAGATTTTTTTATATTTTATTTGTCTTGTATACCACTACCAAACACAATTTTATCTTCGTTTGCTTTTTGATCTTAATTTCTCTACCACCATTATTTCTTCTCTTCTACCCCGAAACAGTACCAAACGCTACCATATAGCTCAATGTTTCATTGTATACCAAGACACATTACAATGTGTCTTGTAATAGTGTAATGATCATTTTGTCATTCTTAAGCAAAAACAATGAACTAATAATTGGGGGTAAACACAATATTTTCGTTCGGGTTCGTTGGTCCTTATCATATTGATCGAGGACAAATCGTTCTTTTCTCTTTTTTTGCATGGTAAAATGACTTAATTACCCTTAAAAGAAAAATTATTAAGATGGCATCCAGGGGATTTTTAGTATTTTCACTTTTCCAGCTAGTTCTACAGGCCATGTTCTATCATGTATCAGTTCATTATAACCATCTAAGGTTGAGAAGGCTCCCAAATTATACCTAGAAAATGCTTTTTTTAGTTTTAGTATTTTCCTAGTTAAAAAAATGGCATCCAGGGGATTTTTAAAATTTTGGCTTTTAGTTTTCTTACTAGACCAGGGGGGTTGCGCTACATCGTAGCCTGACCCAAATATTTTTCAAAGTAAAAATAGTATGCTAAAGCAACGTAGACATTAAAATAATGGTCATTGACTCGGTTGTGTTTAATAATCTTGATTAATTAAATTAATACAAATAAAAAAAATACAATGATAATAAATAAACTAACAAACAAAATTGACAACGTAAAAAAGGTAGACTTGAGCCCATCTAGGTTAGCATGCCAAATCTATGACCTGGTGTGATACCGGGGTAACCCCGTCAAAAAACTAACTGAATAAAATTATGAAACTTAATTATTAAACAATTCATTTTTGAAGGGCATAACTGAAAAAAATGAATTAAAAAAGCAATAAAAAAATTCAAGTCAACCCGGGTTGGCATAAAATTAGAATAACCCCATCAAAAGATAATTGAAAAAAAATCACGAAGACCAACTCTTAATAAATCAAATTTTGAATGATAAAATTGAGAAAAAATAATTTTAAAAAAGAACTTAAACAAATACCAAAGTCAACTCGTGTTAGTTTTCAAAGCTCATGACCCTAGTCATAAACCTGAGACTAATCTCATAAAAGAAAAACCCTATAAATAACAAAGAAAAATTATAAATCATCAAAATGTTAAGGGATGAAATGAAAAATAAATGCAAAAAAAAAAGATTCAAAACAAAATAAATAACAATTAAAAGAATGGAGACTAAATTTGATATAAAAATAATTTGAAATAAAATATCAAGGGATGAAATTGAAAACAAAATTCAAATTAGAAAAAAATGATTAAAAAATAAACAATAATGAAAATAATGAGTACAAAATTTGATATAAAAATTAAATGAAACCAAATGATGATGAGCGGAATTGAGGAAAAAATCAATAAAAAAACAAAAACAAAACAAAACATATAGCAATAAAAAAATAAGGACCAAATTGAAAACAAAAAAACAAATTAAATGACACCTTTATATTTTATCAAGGGGGAGAAAAAAAAACAGGGAAGAGAAGAAAAAAGTCCACTAGAGCCTAACCACAATGTTCACTATGCACACGCGCGACACCAATAAAAAGAGGACGGTGTGGTGTTTGGAGGTGGGATGTAAACCCCCATTCCAAAATGTATTATTGGAAAATTAATTATGAAAATTAATTACAAAATAGAAATTATGAGAATGCCTTCAATAACAAATTGTAGAAAGGACATTAAAGTGTAAAGTTATAATTTTTTGAAGTTAGTAAAATAAAAATGGCCTAAAATTTTAATTAAAGAAAATTGATTTAGATCAATTAGGTGAGATGAACTATGAACTCTCAATTATAATTGCTTCGAGTAAAAGAAATATAAATAAACCCAGGTGAAAAGGGTGTAAACCCCAATTAAAAACAAAGATAAATTTAATTCAAGTGAGAAAGAACTTAATTTAAAATTTTAAAATTAGAAAATAGGATACATATTTTTTTTAAGTAGAAGGGATTAAATGGAATGAAAGTTAAGATGTGGGAGCGGTAAATTGTAGAAAAGAAAGGTTATTAAGGGCTAAAACAAAAAAGCAAAACAAATAAAGGACCAAAATGTAAAACATTAGAAAATTAGCTATAAATACCTCATGTTTCCTTGTGTGGTTGACGAGTTATAAAGGAAAGGGGGTTGTAGAAAAATTCAGCAAGGAAGAGAGGAAAAATTCCTCATTTTATAAGGGATAACACCAAAGAATTTCTTAGAGAAGGCTAGTTTAAGACATTAGGAAGAAAGTTTTAGTATTCTTACAAAGTATTTGTATGGAAAAGAGAAGTTCTTGGACTCAAAACCTTGGAAGGGGCTACTGGTATTGAAGGAGAAAAAAAGAAGAGAAGCTTGATTTACTTGCAAATGTTTTCGTCAATTATTGTAACTAAGAGGTAAGGAACACTTTTATCATGGTGGATTATGATTTTAACATGGATTAAGGTTTGGATTAATGTAGTAAACTTTATGCAAAGTTTGGTTTTATGCTGTGATGATTTGAATGGTGATCTTGAACTTTAAAAGTGTTCCTTTACTTTAAAGAGTAATGGGTAATGTGTTAATTTTGGAAAAAAAATTAGAAGAAACATGGTATTCCTTTTATTTGTTGAAAGTTCCAGCCAAGGTATAAAAATAGAAATTGAGATTGGTTTGATTTAATTGTTATGAAATTTATGTATAATGGTTTCATATGATGTTATGATGCATGAAAACATCTAGTTTCTTGTCAAACTATTTTCTAATGCTGTAGAAATTCAGATAGTTTTTATGCCCTAACTTTGAGCTGAAATTAGAACTTGAAAAAGATGGAGTTTAGGGTTTGTTTCTTCATGAAAGTTGTATGTATGGATGTTAGCTTTCAAATTATACCAGTCTTGCATGATTTAGAGTTATAAAACTCTAGATATGAGTTAAAAACCAAGTAAAGATCTAAACCAAAACCTACTGGACAAGTGATTTTGGGTATGAAAATGCTAGAACTGGGTGTTTCTTTCTTCATAAAAGTTGTATATTTATGTCTTAAATTTCCAAAAAGAAAAACCACTATGAAAAATGAGTTATGAAACTTCAATTATGATGAAAACACTAAATAATGGTTATTGTTGTTTCTGCTAATTCGATTAAGAATAAAATTATGTTAAACTAGCAATTGGTATTTTGGAACTTAGGCATAATTCTTGAGTTTATAAAAAGTAATGATAATGAGTTTATAATGTGTTGATAGGGGATACTTAGTAATTAGACCACAACTCGAGACATGTGTGAGTACTTTACATGTTGAAGGAAATTCTACACCATGGTGTCTTCATTTGTTTCATTAACTTATTTTATTTGTAATTTCCCTGAGATGTGTAAACTCATGGAAAATGATTGAAAGAATTAAATAAAATGAAAGAAAAGAAAGAATGATGAAAATGGTTAATCTCCCAAGGTAAGGGAGGAAATGATAATACTAATATGTTTTGTTGGCATTGTCGATTATATGATTGATGGAAATGGTCAGTCTCTTGGAACAAGGAAGGGGTTGATGACATTAGTTGGTATTTTTGCACATATGAATTTGATGATCAACTTTGGCCGTGGAGCCTAACGAAACCAGTGGGGTTACACTAGTGAAGGCATGGTTTAACAAGTTGATTAGTATATATATAAAAAAGATGCTAATGATACCAAGTTAAGTGGTATCAACATCTATTGATTAATACCCAGAAAATGAATGCTAATGATACCGAGTTAAATGGCATTGACATATATGGTTGACCCAGGTAATGGGTGATTGTGAGTGTCAAATGATTGGTGACATGTATATATATATTACCTTATTTTTTCATGCTAAAACTTATTACATGTCACCAATCATTTCACACTCACAATCACCCATTGAAAGAAAGGAATATATATATTGTAGTTGTTTTAATTAATTAGTCAAATTTAAGTATGAAAGGTAAATTATAACCTCAAAAGCATTATTATTATTATTATCATCATCATCTCAAAATATATATTAAATAATTTGTTTATTTCTCTCTCAAAGATTATTAATAATTCAATTTCTTTCTTTTATTTAACTCTTAACTCTATTAAAATATAAACAATTTTAAAACCAACTTTTACATGAGTTTTGTTCTCTATTAACATACCTCCGTGCCCAAAATTATACGAGAAAATAATATAATTAGAAAAAAACTGGAAAATAATATACTTTGAAAGGTTGCACCACTTTTGGTAGTGTAACAAAATATTTCTTTTTTGAAAGGTTGCGCCATTATTTTTTATTTACAAGTTAAGAGCTCATTTTTATCATTGTATGCTTTTATTTTAATCTTCAATAACTTACTCTGCATATCAATACACATAATAAAATGATAAAATTATACTCATATATGATATATCAACAATTCACACAAGCAATAAATCAAATACGTTCAATCATAAGGGGTGTAGTTCAATTGGTTAGACCATAGGTTTGCTCCTCAAAAGTCACCAGTTCGAGTCCTACAAACCTCATGGTCACTGGAGGTTTATATGGTCGTTAACTTTAGAGCCCGTAGGATTAATCGAGAAATTTTAATGATTTCCAGCATATTCAAGAGCAATAAAGAGCACTGGGTTTTGCTTAATTTTGTAAATTTGGATTATTTGAGATTTGTGTGGGATTTAGAGGTCTGGATCTTCATAGTGAAAAGGATAGAATAGATTGCTATTGCTTGGATTTTTTTAATTGGGTTTTGTATATTCTTGTCATTTGGTAAGATATCAGTTTTGAGACCTACACAACTTGATTGATATATACAAACATGACTGCCCTATGCAAAACCAATCTCCATTTCACTACCATCAACACCATATTTAGGTTTTGTTATGTATGCTCCAGGGTTTTGATTTCCCATCTGATTGGATATTGAGCAAGAGACAACCACCACAATCACTACCGCTCTTCTTGCTTATATTTCTCTGGTATTAGATTTTTTTTTTAAATTTCTTTTGGTCTTGACTTGCGAGTTTTAATGGTAGATGATGTTGTTTTGATTAATGGGTCGGTCATATTTGGTTTTTGTTGTTGGATTAATGGATGGTTTTGAAAGATATCCGCTATTTATGTCACAATTCATCATTTTCTTCCCATGGTCTGAGCTATATGAAGGGAAAAAACAAAGAATTTTGGTGGGAATATAAGCACCTAAGAGAGGATTTCTTATTTCGATCATTTAAATGACGACACTACTAAGGTTCCTCGCGAGGGTGGTTCAGTGATAGTCGTGCCCGTATACTCAGCTGCCACCACTAAAAAACTTGCTCCGGTATCTATGAATTTCTTACCTTTTGAAGTATCATTCCGAATTTTTATATTCCCACCACCCCCTTGTGAAAACAGACCTGGCTTGGAAAAGCATTATACCATGTCCCTCCGTCATGTGATGATATATCTAGATACTGATCTCTTTCCCCTTCTCCAACACCAATATCTCCTACTCTACCTTAGGTCCTGGATCAAGCGCACAGGGAAAAAACCAAGAATTTTAAAAAAATCATCCTCCCTTTCGTTTGGACTCCGAGACGATGGAGAATATGTCGTCGTTGTGATCTTAAGCCAGAGAATATCTGTGAAATCGAGTTGTGGTTGATGGCCAGATCTGTCCACCACATATTTCATAAAAAGTTCCCTTTTATTAGAGTTTTTATTCTTAATGTGATTCAACATACAACAGTTTATTAGCTATTAAATAAAATAGTTATATAAATAATTCAATATTTTTTTATAGCACGTTGAAATGAAGATGTACAGGGTTTTTTTTTTTCTTCGCTTTTGTTTCTTCTGTTTTTTACATATAATGTATCACTGTGCACACAGTGCACAGTGAAACACTTGACTTTCTCTCTCTCTTTTTTTTTGTTTTTGTTTTGTTTTGCCTATGGGTATTTATTTTTGCTTTTTTTTTTGTGTTTTTTTTTCTTTTAATGAATTTTTTTTGTTAATGTTATCATATTTTTATTACATGGATCTTGGATTTGACGAGTTAACCTGATTTTTTTTTGTTTTTTTTCTTTTTAATCAATTTTTTTTGTTTGACCCATCGATTTTTTTTTTTCTATTTAGTTATCAAACTTTCATGACAGGAATCCTAGGTTTGACGGGTTAACTCAGTTGATTCAGATTTTTTTTCTTTTTCCTTATTGGTAATATGCTTATGTCTTTTGTTTTTTTTAATAAATTTTTTTAGTTTAATTTAGGTTGTTAATGTTCACTTTTTTTTCTATTTCTTTTAATGAATTTTTTTTGTTTAATTTAGTTTGTTAATGTGAATTATTTTTTATTTAGTTATCATACTTTCATGACACGGATCTCGGGTTTGACAGGTTAACCTGGTTTAACGAGGTAACCTGAATTTTTTTTTTCTTTTTAATCAATTTTTTTTCATTTGACCCATCGATTTTTTTTCTATTTAGTTATCAGACTTTCATGACGCGGATCCCAAGTTTGACGGGTTAACTTGATTTGACGGGTTAACTCAATTGATTCAATTTTTTTTCTTTTTCCTCATTAGTAATAGGCTTATGTCTTTTGTTTGTTTTTGTTTTTTTTTTCATTAATTTTTTTCGTTTAGTTTAGGTTGTTAATGTTCACTTTTTTTTCTATTTAGTTATCAGACTTTCATGACACGGATCCCGGGTTTGATAGGTAACCTGGTTTGACGGGTTAGCCCGGTTAATTCTGGGTTAACCCATCAATTTTTTTTTTCTATTTAGTTATCAAACTTTCACGACACGAATCCAAGGTTTGACGGGTTAACCCAGTTAATTCAGATTTTTTTTCTTTTTAATTAATTTATTTAATTATCATACTTTTATGACATGACCTTGCAGCCAGATCCACATCCAAGGCTATTGGGTCTGGTATTAGAGCTAGACCTACTCGGTCATGCAAGTTTAATATTATTATTATTATTATTATTATAAATATTACTTTTGGGTCAGACGTTATAGGCACACCCAAGATTCTTGGATATAGCTTTGCAGAAAGATCTAATACTTTTAGATCTTAGTTTTTTTTATATAAAAAAATTAACCTGCGGTATCACGCGAGTTATGTGACTAGTATTTTTTTATAGCACGTTGACATGGAGATGTAAAATATTTTAAATTTATAATTTTCATTAAATAATGTACGGAAACAAAATAAAAAAAAAAGATTAAACTATGAAAGGTTTGATATAATTAAAAAAAAAACTCATTTCTATATCCTTAGAAATTAACCTTGCTGTAGTGACATGGAAATAATTTATAAGTTCATAATGAACGCCTAAAGATTAAATTAAAAATTTGCTTAATAATTTAAAAGTTCATAATAAATACCTTAGATTAAGGTATTGTTTGACATTATTTTTTAAATTATTTTTTATGTCAAATCTCCCAAGAGAAAAAAGAAAATACAACCCATCCCCACGTACTCAAATGCTTTTTGCAAATGAAAAATCATAAAATCATGCAAAATGCCTCCAAAAAAAAATTGATACCCCGCATGATTACTTTGCCACATGGCAGATTTTAATTGGAAGACCACCTAATTTCCCCCCTCTACTCCCAACCACTTCCACACGCTCTCTCTTCTCCCCTCTCCCAGAAAACGCTTTCCTTTTACTTAGCCCTCAGCTTTGGACTCCAAAGCTAACCTAGGCTCGGACCCGAACCTCAGTTATTGTTCCTCAGTTCGTTGAAAATTTCGCTCTCCATTATGATCACTTTATCTCTCTCTCCCTTTCTCTGAGCTTTCATTTCTACACCCCCCCTCTCTCTCCCGATTCGAAACCCTAGATGAATACATACTATGAAATTTTCAAGCCTTTAGAGGATCGATTTGGAGCTCGAATTGAGGCGTCAGCGTGAAACTGTGAGTCCTAATTCTCTCTAGAAACCCTAATTTTCTCCATGTTAAATTCAGAGTCCGTGTCTAAGTTTAGTTTTGGTCCTTTATGGATGGGCAGCTGTATTGCCACTTTTTTCTTTGATTTGTGGTAAAAGGAGATTATTTAAGCTTAAAGGTTTTACGTTTTGGTATCGATCTTTATAATTTGGCTATAAATGTGATATTTTAGTTAAATTTGGGGCTTCAGGCTTTGTTTAGTTGTTGATAGAACGAGAGGGAAAGGTTCTGTGTTTCGTTTCTTCTGGTTATTTGTTTAGTTACTGGGCTTTTAATGTTTGGTAAGCATTTGTCTTCGAGTGAGTTTGAGAAGGATTTTCAATCTCATTCGACTTGTTATGATCCAGATTTTGTGTATCTTCTGTTCTCATTCTTAATTTCTAACTCTGAATAAATAAACGTTAAAGCCATTGCGAAAGTATTGGTTACATGTAAATTTAGCTTCTTAAATTGAATATGTCCAACTGTTTTCTGCAAGTAATTTGATATCATGCTGCTCTGCGCTATGATCCCTCCAATCAAGTGTTTTCTCCATGTTAACTATTGATTGGCAGCTTAAATGTGTCAATTTATGAGAAGGTCAGGACATTTGGGAGGACAGCAACCCCCCCCCCCCCCCTTTTCTATAAGTTTTTCCAGTTCAAGGTTAAAAAAAAAGAAAATCCCCAAATCTGACTTCAAAGAACTCTTTGATTCAGCTCCCTCTTCAACAATTGAATGCTTGATGTCAAGGCATATAGCAGAAATCTTTCTACTACACCTACACAATTGCATTCCGAGGGGGTAGGACATCCATGTCAATGAATTTTACTCGGCAGCAGAGTTTAGGAGATTTCTACTTTCTAGGGCTTTCGGTTGAAGAGGTATTTTTCCTTATAGCTGGTCTGCCTTTTGTAATTCAATGAAAAGAAGAGGTCACCTATTAATCTCATCTTCAATTTGATTTTCAGCATCTCCTAGTATGAACCAATAGATAGAAGAGGCTTGTCTTTTAAGTTCTTGGAATCTGAATTTCAGCTTCTTGCTGCTGAAGGATATCTTCTGCAGGTTTCCTATTGCCTAAACAATTTATAGAGCTTCACCTTAAGCTAGCTGTAACTTTTCGAAGTTAGATTAGTTGACAATGTCTGGGACGTTCCTTATTAGGGAAATATTGAAGTCATACAGTTTTTGAGAAATAATAAAGTGACTGGAAACTTTTTCTAGGTATATGTGTTGTGCCCCTGCATGCAAACCGAAAGTAGGCTAAAGGAGTTGAAATTCCAGTAATGATGGTGGTTGTTTGGATTTATGGCTGTTGGCAATATTGTTGAACTTAATAGAAAATATTATTAACTTTTCTTTTGATTACTCTTGGGTAGATGATCAACAATTAACTGCAAGAGATTGTTAAATATGTGTGTGTGTGTCAAAAGATCATTGTTTATATAATATATTTGTAAAAGGTGATTATGAGGTAACACTGTAATTGAGGGCTGACTTTATGTATTCGGTACAGCTATTCACCATCAATGTTACTAGGTCATCAACTCCTTTTTCTGATTAAGTCTTTTGGTCAACTGTATAGAGTTATGCTCACATACATACACGCAATCTTATCCACACATCTTTCCATTACTTCATTGTGATGCCCTAGATCTTGATTGTATGCAGAATGAGATTTGAGTGACACCCAATGAACAGAGAAGAGGTTTGAGCGTGCTTGTACTTATGAAGTTTTTCATGTAGTAAAGTTCTGTTCAATTAAATTGTCTGAATATAAAGATTTAAACTTGATCTCCTTTTAGGTAGTGAGTTTCTTCTGACAATTTAAGCTGCTGAATATCTGTGAGGTGGGTTATCTATGCCTGGCAACGAAGTTGGAGATAGGATCCACAATTTCCTTGGGCAGGATAACTGGTCCCAGGGCCAGCACCAATCACAGACTGTTGACGGGACTTGGTCTGGCCCAAATAATAATCCCTGGGCTGGAAGTCAGAGGCAGATTGGCACACCTCTTATTTCTAACTTAAAAAATGACAATGTACATCAACCAGGTATTAATTATGTATATCTTATTTTGTTAGTTTTCATTGGCCTGTATTGTTTTCAGTAGAGTTAAATTGTAATAAAGCAGACTTGGTTTTCCCCCCATCAATAACACCCTGAATTATGGATATTATGGTTTGAAGTTATTGTGTGCGGTAAAGTTTGTAGGCTTTTATGTCATTTATCACTCATTTTCTTTTGAAATTAGCTGATACTGAGAGAGGAGGTGAATCATCAAGTGTGCAGCTTGGCATGTACTTTTCACATTCAAATCCCAGACCTGAGTTTGCCAGAAGCCAGAGTCAAAGCCAACAGCCACCTTTGAATGGCTATATGCATGGCCATCAAGTTCTCCAGACAAACCAGAATGAAGAAAACTTTTTGGGAGTGGATACAGAATCTGATCGACGTAGTATGACATCAAAAGGCTTTTCAATGCTTGATTCACAGCTGGCAGATGGTCCTGAATTTCTCAAAAAGAATTCAGTCAGAATGGATTTTAATGAATCTCCAGTTAATTATGATTTCTTTGGAGGTCAGCAGCAAATTAGCAGTCAGCATCCTGGCATGCTGCAATCTTTTCCTAGACAGCAGCCAGGGATTAGTGACATGCAGCTGCTACAGCATCAATTTATGCTTAAGAAAATACAAGAAATGCAGTGGCAGCAAGAACTTCAGAAGCAAGAAGATGCAAGGAAACTGAATTCAGTCAATCAAGCTTCTGCTTTTGCAAAACAGGCAGCTGGCAACTCACAGCCTTTGATCAACGGCATTCCTATTCATGAAACATCAAATTTTTCATTGCAGCCTGAGCTCATGGCAGCTAGCACAAACTGGCCGCAGCAAGGTGTGCCTCCAGTTATGCAAGGATCTGGTAGAGGACATATGGTTTCCCCTGAGCAGGGCCAGGCACTGCCACACATAGTGGGTATGGTTCCGCAGCAGGTTGATCAATCTCTTTATGGTGTCCCTATCTCTGCAATGAGTCTCACTCCAAGTCAGTATTCTCCTGTCCAAATGGATAAGCCCTTAATGCAGCAGGTATCAGACAGCAGTAACTCCTTAACAAACAATCAGTATGCATTTCCAGAGCAGGTTAGCGTGCGGGATGGAGCATTGATTTCTAGACGGGGATATCAGGGGAAAATGATTGCATCATCTGATGGTCATGGTATAAATAGTGGATTTAAGTTGGAAAACTTGCATCAAGTGAATCCCCAGCAAAACAATGAGCCAGTGCAAGAAATTTGCATGAGGCAAGACCTGGCTGGTCCATCAGAAATATCAGAAGAGGAAACCATGATACAGGTTGCTCCTTCCCAGAATGTGGCCACCCTAGATCCAGCCGAGGCAAAGATTTTGTTTGGGTCCGATGATAATTTATGGGACGCATTTGGCAGGACCACCAACATGGGTTCTGGAGGTTACAATATGTTGGATGGCACAGACTTTTTCAGTACATTGCCCTCTGTGCAAAGTGGGAGTTGGAGTGCTCTTATGCAATCTGCTGTAGCAGAAACTTCTAGCAGTGATACACGGCTACAAGAAGAGTGGAGTGGTGTGACTTACCGAAAGAGCGAACCTCCAGCTGTGAATCAGCACACTCCCACTGCAAATGATATTAGTAAACAGAAGTCAAATTGGGCTGATAATAGCTTGCCATCTGCCTCTAGCTTGAAGACTCGACCCCTCCCTGTGTCTCATGAAACCAATACAGGTACAAGTTATAATAATATCCGAGGGGTTCACCCATCTGGAGTCAATACTTCACATGAACAGAGTGAGAGGTTGCGGACTGCTTCTCTTAGGCATACTCAGCAGTTTCCGGGGGACGAAACCAAGTGGCCAGATAGGAGACTCCTACAAAAAGCAGCTGCCGAAGGCAGTCATTTTTATGGAAAAGCTACCCATTCTTCAGATGCAGCATCAAATGCAAAGAGCATTCCAGGCTCTTGGGCAAATCAACAGAGCATGCCATCATATAGCTCCAGTGGCCAACCATTAACTAGTCGAAGTGGCTTGAACTTTATGGATTCTGCGTCTCCCATCACAACTGCTGCTTCAAAATATCAGGAAAATGAAAAATCATTCCAAGATTCTCAGAATGCTGATAAAAAGAGTCCCATGTTTGAGGTGATGGGTCATGGTGCTGATATATGGAAGACTACTTCTGTTTCCAATTCTACTGCTGAATTGGAACATGCAAAATCTTCCATGACAAGCCCACTGGTCAACCAAGAAGATACTAACAGGAATAATGTTGCTGCATTGCCAGATTCAAGCACTGAGAGGGCCAACATGGAAAGCAGCAAACAGCTTTCTAAAAGTAATAATATTGATATCTGGAAACATGCTGGTTTTTCAGTGAACCATAAAGGAAATGAGGTTGTAGGAAAGTGCCAACCCCATATGGTCAAGAATGATCATTCTTTTGAGTCATCGAGAAATAGTAGTTTGGCAAACAGGGCAGTTGAAACTCAGGAAGCGCAGCGCTCAAATACAAAAGATAACACAACTGATAGCTTCCCCAATATAACCCACCATGCTTCTGCTTTTGGCGCAAGGGAAAACACATGGTTGGGTGCAAACGATTCTTGTTCTTTGTCCAGAGGAAAGCAAAAGTCATCCAGTCCTATAGGTCGAAAGCCATCGGGATCACGCAAATTTCAGTATCATCCTATGGGGGATCTGGATGCTGACATGGAACCTTCTTATGGAACAAATCTCGAGGCAAATTCACAGTCTATTCCTCAGCAGGTTTGTCAAGGGCTAAAGGGTCTTGACCAAGGGTATGGTAGTTATCCAAAATTTCCTAGTCATGCAGCTAGAGATTCTGTTGAAATTGAGAAGGTAATTTAGAGATTGCTTCTTGAGCTCCATTCCAGACACCCCCCCCTCTCTACTTTTAGCAATTTTTCTGGGTCATGCTAAGTGTGACTTCTCCATGGAATTGAAACAGGTGTTAGAATATCTTTAATGGTTTCTCTTTTAATACTCATTTACAGGGTCATTTGTCTGGCTTTCAAGGAGAAACAAAAGGCTTAGATGAGATACCTGCAAAAAGTATTCCTCCAGGTTCGGCACCTGGCTTGTCAACTCCCTTTGACAGATCTGTTCGTGCACCAAGTAAAACCATGACAAGGTAGTTGAATGTTTTGGATATTATCCTTTATTGCTATTTTGAATTTTGATCAAGATATTGTTGACTGTCTGCTGTTGTTTATCTTGATGGTGGAAAACTCGTTGATCATTTTTAGCACTTGTATTAATCCACTATTCAATTGTATTGTCTTTTCCATGCTAGCAATCAAATGTGTCAGTGACTCACTTTTTTTATCATTGGTATGGCTGTTATATGGTTTATGTTTTCAAATTTGTAGCAATCGAAATATGCTGGAGCTCCTTCACAAGGTGGACCAATTAAGTGAACAGGGAAATGAAATGCACTTCAATTCTAAGATGCCTGAAGCTGAAACTTCTGATGCATCTTTTCATGTTCAGAGGGATCAGTCTCCTGCTTCTCAAGCTTTTGGTTTACAACTGGCTCCTCCATCCCAAAGGGGGCTCATTCCAGAGCATGCCCTTCCTTCTCAGAGCCCCACGAATGCAATTATTTCTATAAGGTTGGCTCCTACTTCCTCTGTTCAGTTTTTAATTCCACATGAAACATCTCATGGACAATTGTGGAATGCTATTTGCAGCACCTCAATGCATTCTGGCAATAGTGCCCAAAGAAATTTTGCTGCTGCCTTTCCCCCTGGTTTCCCTTATTCAAGAAATCATCTTTCCAATCAGCACATGACTGATACAGGTGGACACACAACAACCAGTAAATGTGTTAATGAATCTTTTGATCAATTTTCTTCTCAACAAAAACAGACAGATGAGTCTTCTGAGAGAGATCAAACTAATCAATCTGCATTACCATCGGTGTCTGACTCATCCAGGCATGCTTCACATAGTGATAATGCCTCCTCTCCTGACCATGCAAGAGATTCTGCTCAACAATTCTCTGTGCTGGAAGTTGCATCAGCTCCCCAGCGCAATGCTTTATCACAAGATGCTGTTTCTTCAAAAATGTCACCTACTATGTGGACCAGTGTTCCATCTCAGCTACATCCATTTGGTTCTCAGCCATTTCAGACTTCATACAGTATGTTTAAATCGAATCTTCTATCACATAACAGTTCAGGCGCAACTTTGACTCTACCACAGAAGCCAGACAATCAAATAATGCAAATTGGAGGGAGCAGTCAAGCTGAATCTGGTTCCTGTTTGATGAATTCACATGGTTTTCTAGGGAAAGAGCAACCATCAAAAGGAGACCACTTGCAGCAAGTTTCACCTGAGAATGATCGGGCCCAGAATACAATGAGTGCTTCACATGAGAAAGGCTCTGTTTTGAATCATCTTACTGAAACATCTCTTTCAAACCTAGCCAGTACTCGGAAACAAATCGAAGCTTTTGGACGATCTTTAAAACCCAATAATACTTTGCATCAAAATTACCCCCAACTGCATCAAATGCAGGGCATGGAAAATGAGGAGGTGGATAATGGTAATAGGAGTTTGAAGAGATTTAAAAGTCCTGATGCTCCTGTGGATCCTCAACTGGTAACTACTCAGGGAGGTCAGCAGTTTTATGGACACAACAATATGGTCAGAGATGCACCGGCAGACTGCACTCCAATTCCCCCTGGAGATTCCAAGATGCTTAGCTTTTCAGCAAAAACAGCTGATGTTCAGGACTCAAATGCACCTTCAAAGGAAATGCTTGCATTTGGTCGACATGATTCTCAGAGTTTTGCTAGTAGCAATGGTGCAGTTTCTGTCAGAGGTGAACATTCCCAGATTAGTCCCCAGATGGCTCCATCCTGGTTTGATCAGTATGGAACCTTTAAAAATGGACAGATATTACGAATGCATGATGCACAAAGAACTATCTCCATGAATACTTTAGAAATGCCTTTCACTGCTGGAAGACCTGATGATAGATCGCATGCTCATAGTTCAATTGAGCAAGGAAATGCTGCTGCCAGCCAGTTTGGTATAGTCCAAAAGGGTTCAACCTGCTCATCAATAGCTAGTGAGAAATTTTCTTCCCCTCAGTCTTTGCAGCCTGATTCTGGTGATGTGAGTCTGGTGGTTACGAGACCAAAGAAACGTAAAATTGCCGTGTCCGAACTTGTACCATGGCATAAGGAAGTGATGCATGGTCCTCAAAGGCTTCAGAATGTCAGGTGGTTGGCATAACAATGCATTGATTGAGTGCCATATTTATCTTTGTTGATGATACTGATGCATCATTTTAGTGATCTTATTTTGCTGCAAAAGTTCATTGCTCTGTTCCTATGATATTATTTACTGGATAATTGTTTGATTCATTTTGTATTTGCTTTTCATGGTGACTATAACATGTGGATTTTTCTGTTTGTAGTGCGGTTGAAGTTGACTGGGCACAGGCAACAAATAGATTGACAGAAAAGGTTTGCTTATAGCTATACAGCTTTACAAGCTATATTCATCCTTTATTTTTCTTCCTCTTAGGTTTTCTTAAAGTTACCTCATGTTCAAATGGCTTCATTTCTGATAACAGGTGGAAGATGAAGTTGAAATGGTAGAAGATGGACTGCCAGTCCTTAGATCAAAGAGGAGGCTTATATTGACTACACAGCTTATGCAGATACTCCTTCGTCCTGCCCTGGCATCAGTTTTCTCTGCAGATGCTACTTTGCATTATGAGAATGCTGTCTACTTTGTAGCCAGATCAACACTAGGAGATGCATGCAGCAAACTCTCTTGTACTGGAAGTGATACTCCTGCACCTTCCAACAGCAGAGACCTGTAAGAATCATTTCTGTGTTAAATACTGGCCCTTTTGTTTTCTCAGTATGCTTTTTACTGGTAGTAAGATTTATAGTTTTTAGTGTTAAATAATTCTTTGATCTGTATGATAAAAGAAAATTTTCTTTCTCCTAAGCCTGCCCGAGAAGATAAAATCACCTGACAAGAGTGTTGATCAATACTTCTCAAAAGTCATGGAAGACCTTATCAGTAGAACAAGGAAGCTGGAGAGTGATTTGTTGAGGTAAACTTTGGTGACTTCAGTGGTGATATTTAATTGCTTGCTAACTTCTTTATCTCATTTTTGCTGCTTTAAAATTCTGTTCTGCTTTTTAATATTGGTGTCTGACATGTTAGCATATCCTTCCTCTATCTACTTGTCTGATTCAAACATTATTGATGTCTTATGAATTGTTAAGAGTCCTATTTTTCTTTTCTTTTTTCTCTCTAGAGGAAAGATGCTTTGACTTTGTATTGAGAGGAATGGCATAGGAATCATGTGTAATTCCAAACAAATTGAAAGAGGTTTTGTTTAATCAGTCCAGAATGTTGCGTCTCAAAACAAGTTTCAGAGAGGGGCATATTGATCGGTACAATGAGAACAATCTAGCATGCTTGAACTTGACCATGCAGATGTAGATTTAGATTGCTTGAGGTTGGGTTTTGTGCGGCCATGATTGCAGTTTGTTTCACCTGCATGTCTCTTTTCTTCTTCTTTGGCATCTCCTTAGCTGAAATTCCTAATGATAAAACACACTTGGTACAAAGATATACTATCATTTATTATTTGCCCTCCCGGGATGCAGATTGGACAAAAGAGCATCAGTTTCAGACTTGAGATTGGAATGCCAAGATCTAGAGAGGTTTTCTGTTATCAATCGTTTTGCAAAATTCCATGGACGGGGTCAAGGTGATGGAGCCGAGAGCTCATCATCCTCAGATGCATCTGGAAATGCCCAGAAATGCCTACAGAGATATGTCACTGCACTACCCATGCCTAGGAATCTTCCTGACAGGACACAATGTCTTTCACTATGATAATTGATTAATTGATTTTTCTCTTTTTTGCCAATTTCTCAACACCCTGCCCACTTATTTGATCGATTTTCTTTTAAGCTATATACTGGCCCTTACTCGCCATAGTGCGCGCACACAAGAGAATGTAGGAGGTTGGATGCGAGATTGCCTCAAATAAAAGGGAGGCTGTTAGATCCTTTAAAGTAGGCCATTGATGTCATTCTGGCGAAATATGATCTGGTCTTGTAAATTGAATATCTAGAGAGAAATTGGGGTTCCCCATCATTTTTCCAGTAAATGGGGAGACCAGATGTGCAGCCTGGTTTAGCAAATGATGTTTACACATAGTTAAAAAATTTAGCTGTGTTCTTGCACATAACGCTTTGGTATTGGTGTTTCTATTCATGAAAAAATGACTGCGGTGGTGCAAGGTTTTGAATTTCCAGTATTTCTGGAATGATGGCGTCGCCAATCATTCTTTTCCTATTTATTCTGTATAAATTTTTTCCCCAGAAGTCTTGTAACATGTTGTGGTGCTGAGGTTGGTCTTAGAGGATGGTTTTGATTCTCCGCAAGCGTGTTTCCAAATGTCTCGAGTAAATCATGCCCAGGCTAATTCAAAGTAACTTCTTATCGCATGTTTGGAACTGAAGTCATTGCAATTGAATTCAATAAAGGAGTAAATACAACTCTTTTATTAATTTTATATATTGCCCTTGTCTTGTGCATCAGGATTTCATGATGATATCTTTCTTTTCCCTTCTTTAAAGAATCAACAAAGAAGACCACAAAATCTTCCAAAGTGGAAGAACCAACATGTTTAGAGGAAGAAAACCATTAACACCGCTATTACCCATGGAAAGAAACAAAATCATTCACAGTCACTGACAAGATTTGGACATGGTGAAATGGCACCTATTGGAACAAGCTCCAAACGCCTTCAACCTTGCAAATTTGTAGTCATGGAAGATAAAGGCTTGAAGAAGTGATTGGATGGACGGCACAAGCATGAAAATGACTAGGGTTTTGTTATACCCACAAATTAGTCCAGCGTATTACGCCAGGTCCATCAATTAATTAAAGGACTTACAACTCTACTAGAGATGGCCCAAGGACTTGATGTTATCAGATACACACCAATATATCTCTTTAAAATATTAATATATTCTCTCTTTATAAAAATATTTATTTAAATATTTAAATCCCTAAATCCATAATTTTTTTTCCAGGTTTCACTATCAGCCATCTTTATTATTTACTGGACATTAAATACTAGCTACCAATTATCTTGATTTAAAATAATTAATCATATTATACGACACATTTGTTTTTTAAAACTACTTGAAGATATTTTATAACATCATCACAATAACTGTCACGGAGCGCAACTAATTAACTTGTGGCTATGCAAAATCGCGTATCAACTCATTGAAAACTAGTCCTCCTGTGTTAAGAGGGAATTGTAAGTGTCGATTGTAAATAAAATGGGGGCGAAATAATTGCAAGAGGACAAAAAAAATCCAAAGGTAGAAGGACAACTGATCCTGACTAAAAAAGAAAGCAAAACTAAACTCTTCCATAAGCTTTTATACCACAAAAATGAAATTAATTAAAAAACAGCAACCTCATCTTCGTTTTATCTCCCAACATTGCAAGGCTGCTCGAACAACTGTCCACAATTGTCCTCCTCATACTCCACCAAACCAATCGAAGTCGGTGTCAACATAACATGCCAAAAAAACTTAACAAACTTGTAAAAAATTGGTGGAATAATTCGAAAAAAAAAAAAACCTTGGATATTTTTTCCTTTTAACGTTAGTGAATATTGAGATTCAAATTTATTTTCAAGTCTAATGCTAAAATTCATAATTCTAGTATTAGTGAATTCTAAAAATATTTCTAATTTTAACATTGATGAATACAAATATTCCTATCTCTAATATCAATGAATATCAAGCTGATATTCCTAATTTTTTCTTTGGATGATATCAATTTAAGTGGGTATTTTTGACCTTGGCTTTAATGAATAAAAAAAATTGAATCGCAAGTTTTTATTTTCTTAAAATCTAGGAACTTTGTTATTATTTTTTATTTTTCAAGATAATGGCTCACCATAATTGCTTTTAGGAGCTAGCATGGCCTGAATTGCTTTTACTTTATCAGGGTTAACTTTCATACCTTCGCTTTTCACCATAAATCCTAGCTGCTTTCCGGATAGTACCTCGAATGAGCATTTTATAGGGTTCAACTTCAACTTATACTTTCTCAACCTTTCAAACAACTTTCTCAGATTCTGACAATGATTTTCTTTCTTTTCGGATTTAGCAATCATGTCATCCATATATACTTTAATTTCTTTATGCATCATTTCATGTAATAGAGTTACTATTGCCCTTTGATAAGTGGCCCAAATGTTTTCCAGTCCAAATGGCATAATCTTGTAGCAAAAGGTTCCTCACAAGGTAAATAAGGTTGTATTCTCTATATCTTTGTTGGCCATTTTGATCTAGTTGTACCTAGAGAAACCATCCATGAAAAAGTATGTTGAGCTGCATTATCAATTAGAACATGATGTGGCAAAGGGAAGTTGTCTTTTGAGCACACTTTATTTAAATCCCTGTAGTTTACATATACTCTGATTTTGTTTTCTTTCTTGGGAACTACTACTATGTTTGGTACCCATTGTGGGTACCTAACCACCTAAAAAAACCAGCATCTTATTGCTTTTCTATCTCGGCTTTCACCTTGAGTATCATATCCGGACGAGTTCTTCATAGTTTCTGCTTCATAGATATACTTCATTTAATGGCATCTTATGCACTACAATGTTAGTATCTAAACCGGACGTATCCGTATAGGACTAAGCAAACACATCGACATACTCACGTAGCAGTGAGATCAAGTTTTTCCTTTTAGAAGCAGTGATTAGAGTCTCTATTTTAAATTCTCTTTCATCTTACCCTGTACGAACATTAATTGCCTCTAATTCTTCTCTTATTGGTTTCCAAGCTCGCTCTGATTGTTCTACTAGCTTAGCAAATTCTTTTACACCATCCTCTTTCCATTCATTTGCTTCCATTGCAATTATGTATTCATCAAAATTTGGCCATTCATTCTTAGTGTAATGTGCTCGTGATTTTGTGGACGATGCGCTTTTTAGATTTCTTGAAAGTGGAAGGTGTTTCAATGTAAGTGTGTATTTTGCAAAGATAAAGAGATGGAAAAATTTGCGAAAATGCATGATCTCATTTATAATATCCCACATTGGCAGGTGAGGGTTTGGTAGCTGGCCTTATTAGTAGTGCTGGTTGCTAACATGTTGTACGTGTTTTAGGGCGTCAGGCTCAGAAGTAGGCTCGTGTCACCAGGAACAAAACCGTGAGGGCGGTAAGGCCCAAAGAGGACAATATACAGCATGTTGGGCCGAGCTATTACATCATTTTGATTAAAAAAAATAAGGGGTCAATATAGTGAAAACCATATGTTGATATCTTGAGTCAAGATTGCCAATTTGGTATGAAAGCAAAGACAAACACATAGACAAATACAGAAAGCACAAAGAGCACACTAGAACAACATTGTCATTTATTGTTTGAAGACTATAAGAGCCTCTTGGATCACCTAATTTTGGAACATTTTGCCATTTGCTAGCTTTCGTACAAGGTCTTTACTAACATTCCCTTCCATGGTGTGAACAGTTAGTTATGATAGCAACTCTTCTCCTTCAATAACCTTTCTTTTCTCACTGTAGCTCTTGACTTTATGATCTTGTTCTAATGTGTTGATCCCTATAACAGCCAAGTCTTGGATAGGAACATCCATCATATATTCAGAGTGCTTTACATAAGCATCCTTTAGGAATGATACAAGGATCAGAGGGATGTCAATCTCTTCTTCTTCTGATTCCTTTCCTTTCAGCTTGGCCAACCTTTTTTCTTGTTTGATATCAACAACTCTTTTATAGTCTTTCTTTCCAGGCTTAAAAATGAGCTCAAATCTTTGATTTGCAATCTTTAACCTTATCGGACTTATCCTCTTAGGATTCCTAGAGATAAGATCATACTAGAAAGCCATTCTTATGGTTTTAGAAATTACTGATTTTCTCAATACTGTGTTTTCTAACACCCATTATGTATTAACAATTTCAAAAGTATGAAGATTTTCATTTTTGCTCCCTTTAATTTCTATATAGGGAACTACTATATTTTACACTAGGGATGTTCAAAAAAACCAATTAACTGAGAAAATAAAAAAAACCGATGAAAAATTAACCGAGAAAACTGAACCGAGATGGAAAACTGATTAAATTGATTTTTAAAACCATATCTTGCCGGTTCGGTTCATTTTCGGTTTTAAAACTGAAACCGGTGAACCGAACCAACCATAAAATAAAAGAGCTATAAATACTACAGTCTACAGTTAACCTAACCCTAATAACATAACATAAAAAGCCGCCGCCCAGACCATAGACTATTTTTCGCCTTCTTCCTTTCCCTTTTAATTTCCATCCACTCTGCCCTCTGCATCTGTCTCTTCTCTAACCGAACAAAAACCTACATCTCCGTCTCTTTGGCTTCTCTCTTCACTTCTTCTTGGCTTCTCTCTTCACTTCTGAATAAAAATCCAGACAAAACAGAACCCACAACAGCCAAAAACTACTTCTGTACAAGCTGGTTGGTTTCCTTCCATTACTAATGTTTTGAATGAGTCACATGGGAGAAAGAAGAACGAAGAGATTATTGCCAAGGTCACAAACTGGAGCACCGAGGAACCATACCCTTCTCTGAGGAGCCCACAACATACTCCTTTTAAGAGCCTTTTGGGTAAGACAAGCATGGAAACCAAATCCAAGCCACTAAATGCTAAGGAAATCCCAGTTGAAAAATATGGCCCCAAAGCTAAAGATAACGGTGCTTTGCCTAAAAAAATTCAAAAAATCCCATTAATTTGATGATTAGGTTTCCCGGTTTTAAAGCAAAAAAATTGAATTTAACTGAACCAGAATTCGGTTCGGTTCGGTTTGAATTTTCAAAAATTTGAGTTACTTGGTTCAGTTGGTTTTTATGGTTCAAACCAAAATGAACCGAATCATGAACAAGCTTATTTTACACCATTGCTAATTTCTCCTCGTTCTAAATCATCACCAATGTTCCATTCATAATATACTTCTTATGCAACTATATTATTTGATAGTTTTACCCACATTTACCTAGTGTTTTGCCTATATTTTATACATAAAATGCCTTGATATTCTTTGTTTTATGTTTTGAAGGCACTTTTGGATGAAAAATTAAAAAAGAAGTAAATTGGAGATAATTGACAGATTTGACCTCCAATCGATGTTTTGTGCAGAGCTTGAGCTCTAGAAGTCGAAATGAAGTGATTCCAGTGGCCTTAGCAAGTTAACATCCATACTTTTCTGTACATATATGGCAAGAAAAATAAAAAGAGAAAGAGCACTGAGATCGCATCCTTCAAAGTCAAATCTTGCATTCTGCCAAGGTTGACCTTCAGCCATTCCGACTTTAATATATTGAGCTACAGAAGTCCATTTGATGCAAACTCAATTTTTTTGGATTCCTAACTCAAAGACCTATCAGCCTACCAAATGTCAGCAGAAAAAGAGCTCATGTGAGAGATATATGAGTTTTCTAAGATGACATATGAATTCTGCCAGCAGACAGGTTTTGTGAAGAAACAAGTCCAAAGTACTTCTCAAAGCATCCAAACTGTCATCCAAGTCCTTATTTCGACAATTTAGCTTTCTAACTCTAAAGTCAAAGCTTGAAGATTTTATGTAAGGCTATTTCTTCTTTTTTAGGAAAATAGTTGTTGAAAGGCTTATATGTAAATTGTCTACTTAGGAAAGGACTATTTTGTAGAAAAAGGATTAGGGTTTCCTAGGATATAAAAAGAAAGAGAGAAAGGAAAAGAGAGGACGACCAACCAAGAGAGAAAAACACCCCTTTCCTTTAAAAAACTCGAAATCATGTTTTCTTCATTCTTTTTGATTAATTGTTCAATAGACATGCAAGGCTAAACTCTTTTTCTTGGTTGCAAGGACACAAAAACCTTTGAATTTTAAGAACTGTGAGATTTATTTTACCTTTCCTTTTTAGTTTATATGATGAATATGTTTATTCTTCTATGCTTATTTTTCCTATAATTGTTTATTTTAATTGCTAGAACGGACTCTATGTTATTATTGTAGACAATTTGTTGCTAAGTTTGATATCAAAACTGGAGTTGTGGTATATGAACTTGTGAGCAACTAAGTTTAATAATTGTGGCGGATTTACGTTATTAACCTTAGGAAGAACATTCGAACAAATCAAACATGGACTGCAGACAGTCATATTATTAAGATTAATCAATTTATCCAGTTTTTTATGCTACCATTCAATTAAATTACTAATGCGGACACTGCGGTTATTTGATGATTAGAGTTAGTTATACGGTGGATCCGTTAATTAACTAATGTTAAGAAAGGATAAATATTTAGAATATAAAATTAATGTATCATTTCAGTGATCAGTTCTAATTTCCGAAGGTGAATGTTTACTTGAAATCAAGGTTTGTTCTCTTGATAATTTTATGATTTTATTTAATTTTGCTAGGTAGTTTTATGTTTACTTTTGCTTTAGCTTAGATAACTCCAACCCCCCCTAAATTGCATATCATATAGCATAAAAATCTGAATTAGACCTTCTTCGTGGGATTGACCCCTTGCTTGCTCTATACTATCTTGTGTGTTGTGTTTTAAGCTAGGGTAATTAATTAATCAATTTCTTCTAAGGGCATAAGTAGGGGTAAGAGTTATTCTTGGCTTCTTTGGTAGGTTCTTCTTAAATTGTTTTCGATTTGGTTTTCTGGCGGGTTGGTGAGCTAGTTTACCAGAAGAGGCTTAACAAAGTTAATATTGGATATTTGAGAAGACAGGGTATGGTAGCTTTGGCTTCGGTAATTCTTATTACCTTTATACCCTCTTTCCATATTGCTTATTTCAATATCATTTTTCTTCACAGTAAACCCTTTTTCTTAGTAGGTTCTGATATTATACCATCTCTTATCCTTTGTTCTATTCTTTCAACAATAACAACAACATCAAAAAAATGTTGGACGAAGCAACCCATCAGATGCTCATAATATGGGGATTTGAAATTATTGGCGAATCGATTCACCATCTCTTTCTCCAATAAAGGTGGTTGTACATGCGTTGCCTTGTTCTTCCACCTATGGGTGTACTCCCTTACGGTTTTCTTGTTTCTCTTATCCATCACCATCAAGCTTGTCTGGTCTAGAGTGATGTCAATATTGCACTTGTATTGTTTCAAGAAAGCATCAACAAGATCACTCTATTTTTTGACTCTTGTGTTATCCAAGGTCATGTACCAGCTTAACGCAAAACCAATCAAGATATCTAGGAAGAAATGGATGAGTAACTTTTCATCACGTATGACTTCTGCCATTTTATTGCAGTAAGACCTCAAATGCATATTAGGGCGTTGCAGTCCTGTATACTTGACAAATTCTGGCACCCTAAACTTCTTGGGCACCACTACATCTGACACTAACAAATCCCTTAACAACCCTCAATCTTTCCTCTCAGGTAGCCTATTTGTCTTGTTAAAGATGTTCAAAGGATTCAACCCCATGTAAACCCTCCATTGTTAGATATATTATGGCCGGTACTTGAGCAAGTGTAATCAGGCAACTCATTAGAATGCTCGTTGTTCCTTGTGGTCTAGTAGCGCGATTTTCTCCTAAGTTTTATAAGTCAATAATAACAGGAGTTATTGGTGGCGGTAACATGGTTGGCTGCTAACTAGATGTCCCTCCCCCAGACTATGCTTGCAAGAGTTGCTCAAGTAAGCTAGCCATCTGAACCATATTGTTCTTAACGTCTTTCATTTCTTTTTGTTAGTGGGCCTTAAGGTGGGCCCCTTCTTCATTTTCCATCCTTTTGCGAAGCCTAATATTGTAGACTCTAGCAAGGGGACCTATATTTCGAATACCTGCCATGCACATTCCATAATTCATAAATGTAAATGCATATGGATGTATGATTATGCATGATGATGTATGTTGGATATGGATTAGCTATACCTCAGGTTGATATATAGCCACCATTCCTTTATAAACGGGTAGGGTTTCGACCTATTTGTAGCTGTTGAGAAAATTTAATATGAGCCAATGCTTAATAAAAAATACACTCATTGACACGACCAAAGAGTTGATGTCTTCTCCCAAGTGTAGGAGTGTCGAAGTAATAAATAACCCAACAAGACCAGAGTCGAAACACAAGGAGTTTAACTGTATAAACTACAAATAAAAAAATAGATAATAATAGAAAAGGAGTTGAAGAGATCTTTGAGATGTGATATTGATATAAGAATTAAACAAGGATAAAATAATTGTCAAGGTTAGAGGATCCACTAATGGTATTTCAAACAAGTATAATATAAACTCTTTTTATTACTTAACTGGAAACCACACATAAAGGAGGTTCCAATCGGATTATAAATTGTTAACATGATTACATTAGTTATCTTATTCGAATAATGCTAATACTTGTAAATGTTGTCAGATATTCATGATTATAACTTATGTTAACAACAAATCAAGTTCCTTTCATAGCACAGATGTCGGTTATACCATACGGTTGGGCTATGAAAGTGCCAAATATTTGTTGCACCAAGGGTTATACAACATAAATCTAGATTAACCATTTAATAAGCAAAGTATTAAAAGTGAACAAGATAACAAATACAAAACATGTTAGTATCAAACATTAAAGTCCATGTTGAGTTTATATTATACTTATTCTTACACCATTAGTGTACCCTTTTCACCTTTACATAATAAACTTAGCTAAACATAATGAAAGAGAGAAACATAAATAAACAAGATAAGAACATAAATAAGATATAAGTTAACTAAGTAAAGGAAAGGAAATGAAAAGTATAAACAAGAGATTAATATAAACAAAACTTAAGCATTACAAAAATAGAAAGAAAGAGAGCAAGAACATGATCTTGATCTGAAAACCAAGATGCCTAAATGCATGGCAAATGCCTCCTTTTATAGGCTAAAATTTAGAACTATTGATTTGATGACTAATTGTTGAGTGGGTGACCACATATTGACTTGGTGACAATCCTTATCTTCTTGTCTGAACAAAACGTCATTGCTAACGTCAGAATTTGAACAGATTTTCCTTATGAAAGTTCTAGGAAATTATCTTAGTTTTCCAACAAAAAAATAATCGATGCATTTGGACTTCTAGCACTTGAGATATGGGCTGAAAACTGAACAATATCTGGGCTGTAGGACAGATTCTGACTTCTCCGTTGTTGCTAAGATTTAGACTTCCAAACAGTAGAATTGAGTCTTTCATTCTGCATGAATGTTTTAAGCCTATGTCTTAGCTTTCTATCCATATAAACCAAATTGAAATACAAGATCTACAGCTTCAGATATGACCAAATGACTGAACAGTGTTCTAGTTTGGACTGAACTAGCATATCTTTTCTAAGCTCAACCCTCTCTTTATCTTCTTAATTTCAGTAGTTAAACTCATCAATCAATCATTTGATTTAAATGATAAGCCTGCATTTAAGATGAACATTTACCATAAATTAAAGGTATCTTATAGTATCAGACTTGTTATTATAAAACATGTTTTTAGTTAAGGAGTTATTGATGCTTTAAGTGCAAAATGATGATATAAAACCTTGATAAAAATGCACTCTTAAGTACTAATCACTCATCACAATGAGATATTTCTCAAAAGGTTAGGTTTAAGCTCTTTTCATTAATACTTGATGAAAAGTTTTACATTTGAAAGCTAGTCTACTCATCATTATCGTTTACAAGAAGAAAAACAAAGCCTTTATTATCCATATTCATAAGAAAAACATTAGTCTCAACCATGTTTTATTGATATCGGTAGACATCCTTTCCAACTTGCTGGACATTATGGCGAATTATTTGGGCATAAATAAAGGCTTAATTAATATGTTTATCTATGTTTCTCATCTTCTCCAAGAGGAACATGTTGTTCCGATTCAGTTGATTATTGTTGGTGTCAATCATTTGGTTGTGACACTCAAGTAGTCCATTCTTTTCTTCCAAATATTTTTCCTTGGCCTTTACTTTGTCAAGCTTCTTCTCTAGTAGGTTTATCTCATCTCTCATATTATCCAAATTAGTTTTAAAGACCCCGACAACTTTTCCTTTGGCTTTTGCTTCAATTAGCTCACTTTCCAGCATTACATGTTTCTTGTGTAGCCTTTCATATTACTCAATCCAGCTTTCTAACTCAGCTTGGGTCCTTGAAGACATGTAAGCCCTTTATTGGTAATCATTGAAATTGGTTTTCAAAGCCTTTAGCTCAATACTAGTTTGTATCCAATGTATTCCTATTTCTTATCGTTTTTCCTTAGCTCGGTTTTTAGTCCCGTTTTCTTCTTTCAATTGCTTCTCCAAGGACATGATCTTCTTGTCCTTTTCATTTAGCTATTACTATACAAACTTTCTTAATTTTTCTTCAATGAGATGCTGCTCTTTGAGGGATATCTTGAGGGCTTTACTAGTGCCTACCTTCATAAAGAGTTTTTCCAATTGTTCTCTCAACTCTTCCTCATTGTTAATCCTCTTCCTTTTATTTGGTTCAACAACTTATGAAGTCTCAACTTCAAATCCAAGAGTCATAGGGATGGTGACTAGTGATATATTTCTCCACCTTGAATACTTTTCACTAGTATCTGGATCTTTCAAACCATCTAATTCCATCTTGAAAAATACCAGAAGCTTTCAATGTTGCTTGATGTTTTACACAACTTCCAAAATAGATTGGTCATTGAATAATTTGGAGAATTGGGATAATCTAACCATCCTTGGCATATGTTGTATGCCTTCAATTTGCCTTACAACCAAAGCGGATGCGTAGATGACATAATTAGTCACTCCAATCATAGGCACCCATCGTCTTTGACCACAACTTATCAAGCAATTTATTGCTCTCATCCACGGGGCTTCCCATTTCATTTCTCCTTGCATGATTCCTTGCAATTTTACTTTCTAGTTTTCCTCACTCAAGTCCTTCCACTCTTCTTCTTTGACTATCTTTAATGGTCTTTGACTAAACCACCAAATGTTGTTAAATACCGGCTTATTGGTTCTTAGATGGCTAATCACCTATATGTACAATAACTGTTTACAACATCTCATTGATCCCTAGCCAACCCTTTTATAATGGTGAGGTTTGGAAATAACACCAATTCGGAGATTCTTAAAGCAAATATCATGCCCTTTTCTTTAGCAAATCTAGAGTCATTCTTTCTCCTTTTGAATATCTCTTTGATCATCTTCCACTTTAGGTCAGTAGCACTTTTCTCCAATATCTTATGGAGATCTAAAACTTTGATCAATTCAGTCAATTTAGTTCGCACTCTGTCGCACCTTTCATGAAAGTAGACTTTATATAGATTTCGAGAGAATTTGGTTAGTAAACTCTTCTAAAGTATGACACATGTCTATGTTCTCAAAAGTGAAGCACCAGTACTTGGGGTTCTAAAAATACATCAAGGCTTTAATTTCTGAATTCTACATGGACACCTTCGTGATTTCCACCATCCTTTCATATTTCTTCAAAAACTCATCATCGCGGATGCTTTTCATGTGTGAGATGAGCTTCTTCAAATTGTTTATAGTGCAACTCACTTTTTTGATGAGTGACAATTTACTATCATCCAGTTTCAGGCAATCCCCTTGTAATAGCTATAGGGATTCAAAATTCAACCCGTATTCAATAGATGTCATCTCTTTAATGATGACCATGTTATTAGCCCTAAGTCCTGCAATTCAAGAGGGTTAAGCATGTCTTAATGCAACAATGTTTATTTGTGGAACATACATCCTATAGGCAGGTTCTATGTCCTTTTACGAGAGACATTGAGGTAACAATATCTAGTCTTAAAGGGGTCTCTATACCAATCACTACCAGTCCAAATCACTACCAGTCCAAGCACTCAGCAAAGAGTCAGACAGTTTCATGAACTTAATCCCTAACTAAAAGTCATAGGGTCAGTCGTTACTCCTCCACCTAAATTGAAGTTTTCATGTGTGTGTATATGAAGCAATATATCATAAATAAACTTGTGATGCATGAAGACATTAATCCATATCCAACATACATGCGTGAGTAGGATAAAACATGCTAAAGAGTGAATAGCTAAAAAAGAAATAAACCGAATGCAAAAATTTAAACACATATAGCCTAGTCCAAAATAGAAAATCCCCAATGGAGTTGCCATTCTGTCGCACGTGGGCGCGTGGTGTTGCGGTGTCGGGATCAAGAAGTCACCACCTAGTTGTTCGGTTCAGGTTCATTGGGTTCCTGAAATTTATATACGCAACAAAAATGATAAATTTTAAAAAATATTCGAGAGTCTCTAGGATCTCGTTAGACAGATCTTGAGTTGTTCAGGGATTTATTACCTGAAGATTTAATCTTCTCCAGCTTTGAATAATTCTTTAAAGGCTGAATTGTCCCAAACCACAAGTTTTTCAATTGTCCAGCCTCCAACAGTAATACACACGACAACTAGTGAGAAATCTCCTAAATTCCTATTTAGAAGAGAGAGATTGCTATGCCTAAAGTGCTAGCTCTCTATTAGGTGACTTGCGTAGTTTTTTCTGTCTAATGGACAACCTCTAAAAAATAAGAGGCATAACTTTATATTTATAGAAAATCCTGAAACCCTATAAATGAAAAAATATCTATTTATCCCTTACATAATATCCATATATTATTTAAGGATAATTTTAGAAATTTAATCAATCAAGTCCCTACTTGATTATTCCAGGACTAGAATTATAATTCTTGAATTAAATACATTCTAGTGTTTAATTTCTAAAATTATTTTCAATCAAGTCAAACTTGATTAATGATTTTAGTTTAATTTTTGACTAATGGTAACTAATGTATATGACCCATTAGATTTCTAATATATTGGTCCAAATATAAATTATAATTCTAAATAAATAAAAGTAAATAAATCAAACAATTTAATTTATTATCAATTCGATAATTGATTAATTTATATTTGAAGATTAAGTGTACCGTTAGTAACATGTCATGATCCTCTAAATATTAGAAAAGTCATAAGTGGTTTGACTTAACCTTTCAATGACTGATTTTTTAGTGTAATAATTATCCCTTCATCAATAATGTTTTGATTTAGATATTTTAGCATGAAGTGTGTCTGCCATGTCAAATCATATATGTTCGCAACATTATAGTCATTGATCATTTGAATAAGATTTGAAACTCTTTTCAAATCTCATTCCACCTTGCACAAGGATTTAACAATCAATATTATTTGACAAAACTTGTGGAACATTTTCTCTAATTCACCTAGGGTGATGAATCCTCTCTTGGTCACTCAAATACCTTTATATAGTTTTATGTTATATCCAATGTCTGCCCATTTGTTACCTTTACCAAGATAACATGTAACAAGATCAAAACAACTGTCACGTGAGCCTTTCCATAGACACAAGTGATATCTTCATATAGAATTCTCATATGGATCAGTTTAATGTACATGTCTTTGACAAGCACCAACATATTAGTTATAGGTATCTCTTATACCTCAACTTATAAGAACAAATGCTTCTTTCCATAAAGAAAAGAATATAATATGTACCAGTCTCTACGGCTCTAATAAATGTCTAATATTTAAGAGAGCATCGACCAGGAACATTTTAGAAACAATGCTTTGATGCAATATAAATCCTATAATTATAAAAACTTTATAATTTCTCTTGCAAAACATTTTTGTCTCATGAACTTTATTTTTACTTTAGATTCATAATCAAATATCAGATTTGTCACACCTGGATATCATGGCGACCTGTTAAAATTTTTCAATGAAAAAAACAAATATCTAGCATCTCGTTCTTGAAGGGAAAGGTCTAGGAAGGTGGTGATGACAATTGTGAAGATCGCATTGCACATGTGGGTGGTCTGATCAATGTTTTTTCCTTTTTTTTTTGTAGGGAGTTTCCTTTGTTTTTAGAGGAAGAAGACAATGAACAAAAATGAAAAACGACATTATTTCTGGACTGGGGCGGCTGTTTTTCAATGTGGTCCTCTAAGTTTTAACATTTTTTTAATCGGGTCCCTGGGTAGAATTGTATTTAAACCCCTGCATTGCGGCGCCTTTTATAAAACGATCCTTGGACTTTAATCTCTTGTAATTTTGACCTAAAGTAGCTTAGAAATTTAATATTTCTTCAATTATGCCTTTGATCTCATTAATTAAACTATTTCTAAGGTCAATTAAGCCCTTAAACTTATCAATTCTTCAATTAAACTCTCGATATCATTAATTAAACCGAATCAAAGTTTAATCAAAACCATATACTTGTCAATTCTTTCAATTAAGCTCATAATTTCATTAATTAAACTCATTCAAAGTTTAATTAAGTCTCAAATCTTCTCAAATCTTCAATTATGCTCATGATTTTATTAATTAAACTAATTCAAAGTTTAATTAAGTCCCCAATCTTATCAAATCTTCCCTTTTCTACCAAAATTGGCTCCCAAACTTATAATTCCACCTTGATTAAATCCTCAAGATTTTTAATTTGTGTTGTCTTGACCTAAACCTCAATTTTTCTTCATTCGTTTCGTTTTTTGGGTGAATTTATGTTGTTAAAAATTCATTGGTTTCCAAAACTTTGAAAACAATCCCAACATTGACTTTCCCTCATCACGAAAACAACTTCAAATTTATTGGTTTCTAAAACTTCAAAAACAATCCCAACATTGGCTTTCGCTCATTGCGAAAGCAACTCAATTTCATTAGTTTTTGAATATTTCAGAAACAATCCCAACATTGGCTTTCACTCATTGCAAAAAAAACTTAATTTGCTTGATTTATGAATACTTTTGAAACTATCCCAACATTGGATTTCGCTCATTACGAAAGTAACTCAAATTCATTTATTTTCAAAACTTCAGAACAATCCTAACATTGGCTTTCGCTCATTGCAAAAGCAACTCAATTTCATGGGTTTTCGATTACTTCAGAACCAATCCCAACAATGTCTTTTTCTCATTGGGAAAACAACTCAAATTCATTGATTTCTGAAACTTTGGGATAATCCTAACATTCGCTTTCGCTCTTTGTGAAAGTAACTCAATTTCATTGGTTTTCGAATACTTCAGAAACAATCCTAACATTGGCTTTCGCTCAATGCGAAAGCAACTCAAATTCATTGGTTTTCAATGCTTTGAAAACAATCCCAACATTAGCTTTCACTCATTGCGAAAGTAACTCAACTACATTAACCTCACATCATATTCATAATTCATCCACATTTCTTTCATGTTCAGTTGTCATCATTAATATGAAAATTCAAATTTATAGGCAATTCAAATTCATTAATTTCCAATAACATAAAAAACGATCCCCACATTGGTTTTTGCTCGTTACGAAAGCATTTAAGTTAAATTAATCTCACATCATGTTCATAATTCATTCACATTACTTTTATGTTTCAGTATTCATCATAAATTCAAAAATTTAGATTTAACCTCATGCGTTGTAGACTCTTTCACTTACCTTCTTCTCTAGTCGAGTGAGCTCCTCCGATAGAAGATCCTCTACCCGATGTTCCCCTCTAACCATACAAATATTTTTTGTTAGTACATTCCTTAAAAAACTTACATACTCATTCTTTATACAAGAAATACTTCTTTTAACTTCATATCAAAACTCATTATGTTCAACAATACATGACAAAACACTAGGACACTGCTTAGTGTTTCTCTCCCATCTGGAGTTGTAAAACTCATTTTATTTGGGGTTTATTTCTTTAGTGAGCTAAGACATAATTACACAATTTATATGAAGAAGGTTAAACCCAGTTCTGCCATTTATATGTTTAAATTCATCAAAATACTATGGCATGCGGGTCTGTCCTGTAACATACAACCTGACTCTTCTCTAGTGTTTTATCCATATCTGAAGTTATATAGCTCCAAATAGAGTAAGATTTGTTCTCTGAAAAATTTAACATCATTGAACACATTTTTCATAGAGACATTTACCCCAAATTTTCTTAGTTGTAAACCTAAATGTTCACTTTAAGGTCTAGTGCACATTATGTCCAGAATTTTCCAATCTAACTTGTCTTCAGGTTTTTACCTATATCTAGAGTTCTATAGCTTCGATTTAGGTAATTCTAGTCTCATTTAAAATTTAACATCCAATTATACAACTTTCATGAAGGGAAACATTCTAAATTCTTCCTTTAACTAAATTAATATCTGGTCACAAGTTAACTAACAACACTGTCTAGAATTTCAGTTTTGTAACAAACAATTATTTTCATACATTTCTTCCCCTCTTTCTAACATCCTTTGTATACAACACAAGTTATTTCCTAGCAATGATCATTCTTGAGATTTTACATATTCAAATTTAGCTTTATAAGAGCATGCACCACATAAATTTGTTTACATGTTTAAACTTCAGCACACTATAGTTTCTTGTAGGATCCTACACTTGTTATTTTAACATGCATGCATAACCTAGCATAAAAAAGGTTTCCCCCCATCATTTGTTCATGTCTGGCTGAAAGCTTTCAAGCCTTTTCATAGTCATCTTGTTCTTTAATTTTGGTAAAACATTATCAAGCCTTCTTCATCTTCCTATCACACTCTATCCTCACCTTCAATCTACTCAGAAAAACCCCTTAAGAACTCTAATCTAAGAGCTAGTATTTTTGTATAAAACTTACCCAACGTATTTGAAATTGCTCCTAGCTGCATTTTCTACTCTCGAAACTCCTTCTCCCTCAAATCTTTTGGCCTCTCTTTATCTTCCCTCTTCAGCCGCCAACCTCCTCTCTTCTTCTCCCTCAATTTGTTTTGTTTTTGGTGTTTAAATCTTCACTCAAACCTCTTATTTCCTCTCATGTAATTATTTGCATGTGTTTTTCTTTACTTGTTCTTGAGAGAAAGTGTTGAAGAGAAGAATGCCTCTTTCTTTTCGTCTCCTTCTCTATTCCACCGCCAGCCCTCTTCTTCTTCTTAATGTTGACAGGTTTTTTCCTTTTTTGTTTTTGTCTCTCATTTGTTTACATTTTCAATTTAGTCCCCTTATTCTTTTGTCTTTCCATACTAGGCCTTAAATTTCTCCTTACCCATTTGTGTGTGTTTCAATACTTTACGCTAAAGCTTAGAAATTTTACTAATGGGAATTCTTTATTCACTTAATATCATGCATTCATTTTCTAGGGTTTTACCAGCAATCCTTGTCTACAGGCTTGGCTTCTTTTACCTGGAAGTCTATTATGAAAACCTTCTCTTATCTTCGTGATGGATTTGTTTATAGATTGGGTTCTGGAGATGTTTTTTACGGTATGATAGATGGTTGAGGAAGGTTTGTTAGCTGAATTAATCCTAGTAGTACATATATCGGACATTGATTTGAGGGTAAATTAAGGATGCTTGGTTCAATGGCTCCTGGAATTTTGACAAAATAGTTATTATTCTTCCTATGCAGATAAGGGACCGATTGTTATCTATTCCAATTCCATCTAACACAAACTTAAAAGATTGTGTAGCTTGGAGTTCTTCTGGAGGTGTATATAAACCCAAGGCTGCTTATACTTGGTTGTTACATCGCTATAGAGAGACAAGGTCTGATGTTAAACGGGGATGGCTGATTCATCTTAATTGTCTAGAGAAGATTAGGACGCTGATCTGGCTTGTTTTTCATGACCCCTACCTACTAATCACTTTCATTCTTGTTAGTTATCTGCATCAGCTAGTTGCATGCGCTGCCAAGCGGCTGATGAGACAGTGCTCCATTGCTTGCGGGATTGGGGTGCAACAATGAGTATTTGGAGCAAAGTAAGTTTGAATAACATGTCTGGGTTTTGGTGCAATAATCCAACAGATTGGGTTATGGTTTTTTCTTCTTTCCCGGATGTTCATTTGTTCCTGTGTACTTTTTGTGGATCGCATCAAAGAAACATTATCTCATTTGGGAAAGTTTATGATGGCGATGAATGGCTCCTTTGGAACATCTACAACTTAATAGATAACTATAGTTCGAACTTGATGGGGTGTATTTTTCTAGGGCTTCTTAGTTTGTTTGTTATTTTCACTGTACCAAAAAAAAAAAAAACTGCACAAAAGGTATTGTTTTCGGTAGATGAAAATGAACAAACATACAATTAATATGAAGTTTTTTCCCTACATAAGGGTTTAGATTGGCAATCACAGCATGCTATATCTCTTTCATTTAAAAGCCTCCACCTCCATCAAGAAAAGAACAAATTCATCACCACCATGGCCTGTGGTTCTGCACTTCAGAATTGCTGCTTCGTGAAATTGAAGGATATCGACCCAAATGGATAAGGAATTTTATGAATAGTTCGAGTTAAGTAAATCTTAAAAGCACAAAGTTGGGTTCCAGGGTGGCTATGATAATGCTCTCCCCAACCTCGAAATTTAATAATGTCCTTAAAGTTTGGAAAAGTTACATTTATGGCAATTAGATAAATTGAAAGTTTGGAGTTTCTCCGCCATCCTTCTCACTTCTTTAGCCGTCGTTCTTCTCTGCCGGAAATTGAGCCCACACTCACTTGAGAACTAACATGTATTTAATCTATTCGCTATCTGCTCTGCCACAAATCAAAGCAATTGTCTCTTAATCTCTTCCCCGCCAGAAAGTACATCTCCTCGATTACAGGTTTCTTTTTCATCTTTCCATCGATACCCCCTCCATCCGCCAGTTTCATCATATTTGAATATATCCATTTTGATTTTATCTTAATCAACATCAAGAAATCCAATGCTCAACTGATGGGGACACTGAACCAGAAACCTTAGTTACGTACGCGTATGATTATAGACGATGAAGAATAGCCCAAACCATTGAGAAATTGAGCTTTAGCTTATGTTTTTGGGTTTAATTTATATAAACTTTTAGTTAAAATTTATTAATTTGGTTTTATTTGTTGGGTTTGATTTAATTATTGTTGGGTATTTTATTTAGTGGGCCATAAGCCCAAATGCTTGTTCTAGTTAGGGTTTTAGTATTTATATCCTACTTTTCTAAATGTTAGGAAGTTTTAATGATTAATGAAAATATTGCAAACTTTACATATCTCCAATCCCCTTTCTTCTCTTTCTTTGCATTCTCTTCTCAGCTTCTTCTCTAAAAGCTTCTTTCTTTTCTTGCTTTAATTCTTATTATTTGTTGTCCCGCATCAAATTTGGTATCAGAGCCAGGGTTTTAATTGTTCTTACAATTAAACGATCCACAATGTTCATGCTAAACCTTAGATCCGGTTTGATCTAAAAAAAAAAGTCATACTGTTCTAATTGGAAAAAAAGGGAAACACTATTCATCTTCTCCACAGCAAACAGCTGCCGAAATCAAAATTATCACTGTTCATCATCAAAACTCAGCAAATCTGGAAAACATCGATTGCAGCATGCATCAACGCCAGTCACACCAAGACCCACGACGACAGATTCTCCTACAAAAGGTAACTCCTCATGCCACCGACAGATCACACCAAATCGTCTTCAGTGGCGCCTCCACAGGACAACAGCAGACCTGCGGCTTCAGCAACAAAATCAGCATCACAAACCACCAGACGCAACTATCCACAAAACCGATCACAACCAACATCGATTCGTGGTTCACAACAACAAAGGTAGGCAGTGCAACAGATCGTCATCTGCCACCGTCCACAGTGTTGTCGCCCTTAGCAGCAACAACGTATCCACGCATCAACAGGCCCCCGTCCAACAACAACACGACAGCCCCTTTCATTGCACCGCTGGTCCTAAGTAGAATCACAGAACCATATTTCTTCCGCCATCACCGCCAACAACAGCAATAGATTACATGAGGTAGGGAAGAAGGAAACAACAGCTTTCAAGGCAAATTAATTAACTCTTCCACGTCAGTAGATTTTTGCCACATCAACGCCACGTCATCTCAGCACACCAGCCAGCGCCACGTCATCCAGTGAAGCCCCGTCAGCCAAAGACTGCTAGTATCTTCCATGTCATCCGGCAATTCACCAATATACCACGTCAGCATCTTGACCACATCAGCTACAACAGATTCCAGCTTCCTCTACCGATCTAGTTAGTGAATCACTCTCCCTTGTGATTTGTTGAAGTTTACCTTTTGGTTTTGCAATTTTCATTTAAAGTTATCATTAATATTACTTTTGTGCCCAAAAAAAATAATTCACCTAGCATTTTTAATTGTTAATTTTGTTCATCAACCTTTTTCATCAGTGATAGCTAGTATTTTATTCTATTTGACAATTAGGAGTTCTTGCTTGTGACATTGTGTTTGATTAATCATTTACACTTAAGAATCTAGTATTACATGCTTACAATTTTATTAGTGTAATTTGTTCTTGATTAATTTCCACATTTAAGAAAAAAAAGCTAAAAAAAAAGACTAAAAAAATAGCTTTATTTTTGTATTGTGATTTTACATGCAAGAACCATTTCTGATCTCAATTCCATTTATAAGTTAGTGTTGCATGCATTTGTGTCATGATCATCTAGTGTCCAAGCTTAAGTTTACACTTACTGTAGACTCAACCTTTAGTGATACTCTTAACGACCATTTAAAGGGAACTGCAAACTTAGGTGATCAACATGTTTAGAAGAATTGAGCCCCAAGAGAGTTTTCGAATAAGGCACTCAAAGACCAAGAATAATCATTATGGACAAGTTCACTCTGAGCGCCACCAATATGACTATCATTTAGGTTACTCTAAACACGATGACTTTGATGAGCGAGTCTTGAGTCCTAACAAAATAGAAGCCCCTACTTTTGACGGTCGTCATGACCCTTGGATATTTGATATGTAGATTCATGATATGGATAGATTCTTTAAGTGGCATAACTTGTCTGATAATACGAAAGTTAAATTTGCTAAGATGAACCTCATTGATGAAGCCAAAATTTATTGGAGAGAAGTTGAAGATTGTTTAGAGATGAGAGGTAAACCTCCTATAACTGATTGGATCAAAATGAAACAAAACCTTCAGGAGAAGTACCTACCCCAGTCTTATAGGAATAAACTCTTAGACCAATGGAATAATCTAAGACAAGGGAATAAGTCTATCAATGAGTATATAACACAGTTTAACGATTACATGATGAGATGTGCCATAAGAGAGAATGAAGCCATGACTTTGCATAAATTTTATAAAGGCTTGAAAGATGATCTTAGAAGAGAAGTTGTATTTCAAGGTGTATCTACCCTTGACCAAGCTTATACCTTGTTAAAGACTACAAGTTGGTCACAAAGAATCAGTGGAAGAATCGTCAAGACTCTTATAGTATCCCTACCAGGTCCTAATTCAAAAGTAGTGATTCTTTGTTAGGTGGTCCACCCCACAGACTTAATCCTAGTAGTGCCCAACTTTATAAGAAAGAAAAGGACAAACGAGTTGTCAATGAAGTGTCTAAGGTGAGTTCAAGGGTTAAGTGTACTAATTGTCTAGTTTTGGTCATATCTCTTTAGATTGCACCTCTAAACCCTTAGTCATCCAAAAATATAAGGATATAGATAAAGAGGAATATTGTAGTGTTGAAGCATATGAGCCTAATCTTGAAGATTTTAGTGACCTAGATGATGAGGATGTGTAAGAAGAGGGACCTGACACAATGAGTCCACGTGAGCTTGAGAATGAGGTTAAGAAAGAGTCTGATATGTCCGCTTTAATGGTAGAGGAAGTTTTAGGGAACTCTTCAGTGGAATCGCCTATAGAAATAAGTATGGTCTTAGAGGAGTCTCATGATATTAGTCCTCCTAAATTACCTGATTCCTCACCCCACATGCTTGGTGTCCAGCACATCATAAGTTTAGAGTAACATGTTGAGTTTCTTGACCCCTTACCACATGCACGTGATGAGGAAGATGAAGATAATCCTAGTTTACTTGATTGTGTCCATACCATATCTACACAGGTTTCAAACAATGTTTGTCTCATTCCACACCCTCAATTATTTAGTGTTCATAATTGCAAACTTGAAAAGCCTATAGAACACCTTCCCATATCTCCTCACGATAGGATGTTTAAGTCAGCTGAGTCGTTACCATGTAGGGTTCATAATTTGCATATTGAGATTATGAAACAAATTCAAGCAAGTAATGAACAATACAAATTTCAAGTTGATTTACTTAAGTATCATGATGCACTTAATGTTGGAGATTATTTCATGATACATATTAGACATGAACGGTGTCCTTTGGAAACTGATCATAAATTGCAAGTAAGTAGTGCTAGACCATTCAAAGTGTTGCAAATGATTGAATCAAATAATTATATCATTAAATTGCCATTAAACTTTTATATTAGCTCTACTTTTAACATGAGGGACCTCATTATTTATACAATACAACATATCCTTGATGCTCCTTTTGATACCCCTACCTCATTATCCATATCTTTGGCACAAAAGGAACATATTAATGCTACTTTGAATGCACAAGTTGTTTTTACTAGGGATGATGAACTTCAGCAAATCCCAGTATATAGGCTCAGCGACCAGATTCAGACTATACTTGGATTATCAGAGAGACATCATAACAGCTTCATCCTTATCTTTGAGAGCATTATCGGAGCTGCCTTGACCTATACTTGACGGGGTCGAGTTCTTCCAACCTCGGGAGAATTGATGGGGACACCAAACCGGAAACATTGGTTACGCACGCGTATGATTACAGACGATAGAGGATAGCCCAAACCATTGATAAATTGGGCTTTAGCTTATGTTTTTAGGTTTAATTTATATGAACTTTTAGTTAAGATTTATTAATTTGGTTTTATTTGTTGGATTTGATTTAATTATTGTTGGGTATTTTATTTAGTGGGTCATAAGCCCAAATGCTTGTTCTAGTTAGGGTTTTAGTATTTATATCCTACTTTTCTAAATGTTAGGGAATTTTGATGATTAATGAAAATATTGCAAACTTTACATATCTCCAATCCCTTTTCTTCTCTTTCTTTGCTTTCTCTTCTCAGCTTCTTCTTTAAAAGCTTCTTTCTTTTCTTGCTTTAATTTTTATTATTTGTTGTTCCGCATTATCAACCTTTCAGGTTTTTTTTTTATGAATCAACAAATAAAGTATTATTTAACTCGTAAAAGTAAGGGAGTTAACAGGATGGATAGTCCCGTCAAATCAAATAGTCCAAGAGTTGAAATAACAATTCAGAAAATCTCAAATGAAAAAAAAAAAAAAAAACGCCATAACTATAGCTTTTGTGCTTTAGCACAAGTATCGGTAATCAAGCTGGCAATTATTTTAGTGCTATTTGCATGGATCCTAAAACCAAATTAGGCAATGCAAGGAGATGGGTTAAGAATCTAAGATGCGTTCTATGCTCTCACCTCTTCTAATTTTAAACCTACTAAAGTTCGTTTTGCATTATAACCAAAACCCAAGTTACAACAATATTTTATCCCCGAGTGGAAAAATCAGTAGCAAACTGAAGAACCAACTTGGAAGTGAGACAGTGATACGCAGCTTGGTGAGCTGCTGTCACGAAGAACCCAACGCGCTACAAAGAAGAATTTGAAGTATCTTGAATAAGGGGAGTCATGCAAGTCCGATAGAGTCAAGTAAGTTGGTGTCAAGAATGCAAGTCAGCTTCCGATTCAATGGGAGAAAATAAAGCAACCACTTCTACATTATTTGCATTTGAAGTGTAACCTTGGATTTCAGCTATAATTGCTGAAAGTTGTTATGGTTTAGCTATATTTATATTTATCAAGAGGAATACAAGGATATTCAGACTTTTATCCAAACAATACCTTGTGGTACGTTCTCACCCTAAGAGAATTCTAGTCTTACTGCAATTGTGTGAAGCCCTTGACCGGGGCCATACCAGACAGTCACCACTCACCAATGTTGCTTCTCTCAGATACCAAATAATTGACAGCTGAAGAGAGAAACTGAAATTATTTTCTAATCAGCTCTGTTTCTTACAAAGAAAAACACTCACAAGTTGTTCTTCACAGAACCAAATCCAACACAGATAGCATGACAAAGTTCAAAGAGCATGGGAGAGAAGAAAAACAAAACAATTTACTTTAGTATGCAAGTTCAACAGCCTCCTACTGAAACAGAATCCTATCATGCCCTTTTGGCAAAGTCGCCAGCATCATCTTCGTCCTTGTAATTTGCATCCAATGCATCATCTGGGTTTAAACCACCACCACTACTGTCATTGGCACCAAACTGATTGCCGCTGCCATACCCCAACCCAGCATTTCCATCATATCCACCATCAGCATTGGTGCTAGCATAACTATCACTGCCTCCAACTCCACCAGCAATGCCATAATTCCCAGCACCTCCATCAAAAGTGTTTTGACCAGCATAATTACCATCATTACCACCATAGGTTGCATTTCTTCCACCATGGTTACCACCATCATTTGTGCCATATCCTCCACCAGTTCCATATCCATATCCTCCACCAGTGCCATATCCTCCACCATAATTTCCACCACCATAGCTGCCATAATTATTGTTAAAGGTACGCTGTGGCCGTTCGGTTGCATAATTCACCCTAACACGGCGACCATGAAGATCCTGTGAGAAGGAAAATTTGAAACAAAATGATGTAAGCACAAATGACAAGGAATGAAAAAGCAGGTGATACAAGAGATGAATGTAATTTCTATCAACTAAGTTAAATGACAGACTTGTGGCAATGAGAGAGTGACGTTCAAAGAAAATTAGAAATTATGCAATTCCCTTTCTTTTGTCCCTGTTCTCTCCTCAATTGAATATCAAACTAAAGAGAAAATGCCAATACAATTCTGCACTTCTCTTGTCTCCACTTCAAGCCACAGGCAAAAGACAAACAATGAAGTAGCAAATTACCTGTCCATCCAGGGCCTGGATGGCACTAGAGGCCTCCTCACTGGAAGTGTAAGTAACAAATCCAAACCCTCTGGATCTACCAGTTTCACGATCCATAATGATTCTTGCTGCAACAAAATAAGACTAAATAGCATTAAACCCAGACTGAAACGCCAGAACACATCTAAGAAAGGAAACCAAGAAATAAGCACACTAGCAACAACTGCGCAGAGACACAGGTACACACAACCACAGGCAAATACCACATATTTTGGCTAATCCATTCATGTACCTTCAACAACATTGCCATATTTATCAAAAGCCTCTTTCAGACTGTTGTCATCTGTCTGGAAAGAAATACCTGCAATGAAATTTGATAGATATCAACCAGCAACAGCATTAGAATACAAGAAAAACATAATAAAATAAGATATGCACCTCCAACAAAAAGTTTTGAAGATGACATGCATCTCATTGCTTGATAGATGGATGGTCTAGATGCAGAAATCTCAGAAGCAATCTGCCTGCTAGCCGTCTGCCGGAGCATATTTCCCACTTTGGTAAGAAACGCCATTATAGCAACCTAAGTAAAACAAAGGCTTGGTTAATAACTAAAACTAAACTAACCCCATAAAAGTAACGAGGACATCTCACTGTAACATCATTTTGCTCTCTTTTTTTAAATTGAAAAATTGAATTTAAAACAAATAATCAATAAATCATAACCCATAAAAAGCTATACCTAGAAAAAAGCAACAAGGGATTTTATTTTTTTAAAAAAAGGAGAGAAGATTAGCGATGGTTTAGATGGAGAGAAACGTAGGACACTAACATCTATCTAAATTAGCATATGACCCTGTCTTTGTCTGAAACAAACAACAAACTCAGTGAGTCTCTCTCTTCCTGATCAAGACCGCAGAGCAAAAGAAGATCCATTAAAATATTTCGTTCTGGATACATCAAAACATAACCCAAAAAGTCACAATATTTTTTTCATTTTCATAAACCCTAAAACACTAAACACAAATCAAATCAGTCAGAATCAAAGCCCATCCAAGAAGAAACCAAAGTAAAAGAAATGACATAAATAAATAAAATAGTCGAGGATCCAAGAAAACTAGGGTTTACCTTTTTACGTTTTGCTTCACTCTCTCCCCCTCTTTTGAAGAAAGCGACCTAAACCCTAGCTTATTATAACTACGAAGCAAGAGAACTGATCTTGACCGTTGGATTAGATGGGTTTATGTAGGAGGGTTATTATAACTAGGAAGCCAGAGAACTGGTCTTGACCGTTGGATTAGATGAGTGTCTGTGAGGCTCCGTATCTGTGTAAACCCTCAGTGTGTCCACGTGTTCCCCTATTAGTGGTTTGTTTTTTCTAATTTGTTGCAGGGCAGCGAGCTTTGATGGGAGATTTTATTAGAGAAAATTACCTGGTCCTCCCAACATTTAATTGTGATAACACTTTATTTTTGTTTTTATATAAAAACAAAATTACACTTTATTTGGCTATATTTAAGTTTTAATTTTTTTATGAAAAAATAAAAATATTATAATATCACCACAAAATAATATATTATATTCTCTTCTTAACTTTTTAAGTGTAATGATCTTATTTAATACTCAAACTTTTAGTGTGATTAACATATTAATTTGAGCAAGATGTTAATATAATTTTTTTAAAATTTACCAAAATCCTAGTAGAACACATTTCTTCATACAAAAAGCATATCTTTAAATCATTTTTTTAAAGGGTCCAATCATTCTAGACTTAACCATTTTTTTATATCACCGAATTAAAACACATCTAATTATAATTCTAATCACTTCATATCTTATAAAATAATTTTCATGAATAATAATAAAATAAATACACAAATTCATATAGAAACATTATAAAATAAACACATGCATTTTAAATTTTAATATGTTAAAGTAATTCATATTGTTCTAAAAGCCATATTTTATTTATAATATTACAAATATCTTAAATTTGATCATTAATTACCTACCAAAATTACATTGCAAAAGAATTTTAATTTAAAATTACATTTTCATTACCTAAACAAAAAACAATTAAAATATCTATTACTCTACATGAGGTTGCAAAATACCTGAAATTGATTTAACACATGATGTAAATAAAATCAAATAATAAAACATACAAAATAATAAGCCAACTTCAATAATATGTCATGGTCTTAATTGATCCTGTCAAGCAATTCTATAATCCTATTGAATCATCTTGTCAATTCATATTTTATGGTCATCAAACAAATTGATACCATCAACCCATTACCGAACACTAGTCCTATTATCGGGTAACTAGCTCTATCCTCCATTACCGGATACTAATCTCATTATTAAGTAACTAGTTTTGCTTGCCCATTTTTGGACACTAGCTCCATTACTAGGTAACTATTTTAATGGCTCATTACCGGGTAACTAATTCTACATGTATTACAATTAAAATAGCAACATACTATATTTAAAGAATTTAAAGTTACTTGACTAAATACATTGTTAAATAAAAGTGTCAAGTTGTCAACTACATGATATATGAGCTCTAAATGCACTACCTTGTGGTTGTACCATTTTGGTAACCTCTCTTATGTCAACATAAATTTTTAAATATTACACTTTATCCATTTATTATTGGAACCTCTTTTCAAATTGTAACATCCCCATTTTTCTTAATCATGTAATGCACAATTTCGTTCCTAAATTTAAGAAATCATAACTCTCTTTTTTGAAATAGTAATAGTTCACTGTTAGTTAGAACGGACGACCGTTTCACATTAGCATAAGCAGTTGGTTGATCAGATACTACTAAATTTCATTGGTATTCTTAACGGTGGAACAAACAGTCATCTAGTTTGATCGATCAAATTAGACAGTAGCCAATTTTACTATTCCTCCTATCAAACGGTCGACCGATCATTTGGTAATCTTAAATGGTTGACTAATTTGTACAATATATCAAATATCAGTTCAATTTTTTTTCTTTCAATTGTTTCAATTCACATTATACTCATTCTATTTTCATGTTAAAAAACATCATACAATCATAAAAACAACATTCAAACAACCAATTTTTATAACTCAATTTTTACATAACACTGATGCATTCATTATTTCATATATCCTATAATCATCCAAACTAATCTCTTTAGATGAGTTCCTTGCCAAGTAAATAAAGCAAGAATAACTTAAGTTCTCTTCAGTTTTCATTCCTTCCATCCCTCTAAAACCTTAACTTTCAAGTTTTAAAACTTTGTAACCCACCCAAATTTTTCTTTTTGATCATTTAATAACCCTTTTGATCACTCTTATTTAGTCTATTCTAAGTGGTTTCATCAAGAATTGAGAAAAAGAAATCAAAGAACCTTAACCCTTTTGTTTTCTTGCAAAGTTGTCAGCCATAAAGGTGGGAGGGAGCGTTTATAGTTTAATTTTTTGTTATTTACACATTAACCCCACTTTGTCTCATAAATTTCATTTTATTCCTATTAATTTTTCCTTTCTAACAAATTAATGCTATATTATCTTTTCATTTCATTCAATTTCACTCTTTTTGTCTAATTAAATTCCCTTAACTTAATTTAATCCATTTTATCTTTGGATTAATTTTTATTTGTATTTTACTAACTCGGGAAAACATTTCTAACTTTAGTTTACATCAAGTTTTCTTCCTTCTCCTACAAAACAATTACATTGAATAAAATCGAACACAAATCTAAAGAAATCGAGTTACCTAGCAATTGAAGAAATCTTCTTTAGTATATTTTGTGTCTTGAAATCTCCTCTTCTTCTCTTATAGTTAGTAAAAGTCAAGTACGAGAAACCTCAACCTTAAACAAATGTTTATACAAATCGAGATGTGTTAACATTTATATTTACTAGTTTTTTTTTGTTTAATATTGATAGTTTTGAATACCAAACAAAACCCCTATCAAATTTCCTAAAACAAACCCATTTTTTTACACGAAACTTTTATTCCCGGATGAAATAACCCTAAAAAACATTGTTGTTGCCTAATTTCTTTTGTTAAATTGTAATTATTTAGAATCCCCAACATCCTTTTCAATTTATAAAAAAATTCTTGTTTTGTTTTCAAAACCCTAAAAAAAACTAAAATTTTGTATTTATGAGTTACTATTCACATGATAGATTTAAACTCTAATTCTTTTAATCTTTAATTAACTTTTTTTTAACTTTTATCTAATCTTTTATAAATTTTTTGGAATTTAAATTTTTTTAAATTTCATTATGAACTATAGGAGTGAAACTTACATCAAAAAAACTTATGGCATTGATTATATGATGTACATAAACATAATGTTCGTGATCAAGATGACAGAGGAATATAGTTTTTTATGATGTTTCCACGTTGCATGATGATGAAGGAGACATTCATTTGTATATTGATTTAGGCCTCTTGGAACTAAGTATCTTCATGATTATGATGATGATGTTCATATGAGCAATAAGGTAGTGCTTTTAGTTTATAAAGATGTTGGTGGTGGTGATTATGATAATAATGATGATGATGATTGTTTGGGGTTTGAGGTTGTAAAAGATGACAATGTTGGTATGAAGTGTGAGGTTGAAAATGATAATAGTGTTGGCATGAAGTGTGGGTTTGGATGATGATTATGTTCAATCAAATGAGAAGGGTTTTGAAATTGAAAATGAAGATACGGATGGATGGATTGACATCATTAATAGTTCTAATGACTTTGTAATGACGAATAAATTAGATGATGGCTCTAATTCTGAGAATGAATGGAAATTTTGAGTAGTGAGAATGCTAATGCCTATTAAAGAGATAAATATAACAATAATGAGGATGAAAATAGTAAGGGTAAGAAAATGAATATAGATCTAACCTCTAAATTCAAAAGTAGAAGATTTTGGGTTTTGATTGATAGGTCCATGGAATTTCAAGAGTGTTAAATATTCAATAATGTGTTTCACTTTAGGGATATGTTAAGGGAATATAAAGCTAAGTATGGTTATCAACTAAAAAAAACTATTAATCAAAAGAAAAAGGTAGGTGTATATTGTTTAGATAGTGATTGCATATGGAGGATTTATGTATCTTTATTATATGGTAGCAAAACTTTTATGATTAAGTCATTGAAAAGTAAACATATTTGTATTAAGTCATCCACCATCAAGGTAGCTACCTTTATATGGATAGCTAAAAAATTGCTACCCCTAATTAATGATGAGCCTAACATATCTAATAAAGCTTTTAAAACCATTCTAAATGATAAATTTAGAATAAAATTGCATCCAATATAGTCATGAAGGGCTAAAAAAAGCTAGGGAATTTGTAAAAGGAAGTCATAATGAGTCTCATAAGAAGTTTCATTGATATGTTTGGTTATTAAAATAGTTTAATCCTAGTTTTGATGTTTATTTAGGGTTTGATCCTAATTTTAATGTTGATATCAATTCACCTTAAAAGTTCTAAAGAGTCTATTTTCGTTTGAAAGACATAAATGATGGATTTATACATGATTGTGCACCTTTAATGGGAATTCATGGTTACTATTGGAAGGGTCCCTATGAAGGAGTGTTCTTGGCAACAATTGGTCTAGATATAAATAATAGATTATTTCTAGTTACATATACTATTATAGAGGCTGAAAATAATGACTTTTAAGATGATTTATATATATTTTGTATGGCTTCATCAAAACTAAAATCATCCACAAACCATTTTGTATAATGTCTAAAAGACAAAATGTATGATGAGCTTTATATTTTGTGTAACTCAGTATTTGCTTATATATTTGTGTGTTTATGTATCTGTTAATTTTTTTTACTAGGTCTACCTAAAAGTGGTGTAAAGATTTTTCTTAAGGAACATATAGACATTATATAATGCATACTTATGCCAACTAAAAAAATATGAGATTTCATGGGTTAAAACTTAAAATTGGGTTTTGGGGTACATCAAAATCATTTTACATACCCCAACCACTATAGCCATATGAAAGACATTGGTGATATTGATAATGATGTTGTTAATTGGTTAAAGAATATCCTTCATGAGTCTTGGGCTAGGTATTTATTCGACCATGAAGTTAAAGTTGAATATATAACAAATTATATGGTCAAATCATTCAACTATTAAGTTGGAAAGCATAAAAGTATGCCAACTGTGATGTTACTTGAGAAGATTAAGTTGGAGATGATGTCTAGATTTCATGATACGTTTGAAAAGTAAAGAAATTTAAGAATGATTCTTACAAGTGTTGATGAGTACCAAGTGTTCAGGAGATAAACTAGACTTTCAATTAATTTAGAGAACAGACATTGCTCATGTGGTAAATGAACACTAACATGGATTCCATATAGAAATGTCATTTCTTGTATGGCTCATTAAAGAGTAGATTTAAAAGAATATTGTCATAAGTTCTATAAAGTTCAAACTTTTAGGACTTACAGTGAGATAGTCCTACATGAAAAAGGAGGTGATTGTTTTATCTCCAACACTTAAAAGAAATATGGGTAGCATTAGTGTGTTTGCAATGTAACCAATCGGTTGGTTACAAGTGACATCGATTTTTTTATGAAAATATTTTTTATTAGTAAATGTATTCTTTATTTTTAATAGTTATTTATATTTTATTAATGATTCTAAAGTAAAAATAAAATTCTTGAAACAAAAATATTTTATAAAAAAAATTATAAAATTATTATAATTATAAGATTCATATTGTATCAAAGTATTGTTTATAAATGTTCACAGTCGATACTCTATTAAGACTTGATATTTATTAGAATTATTAAGACTGATACATATTATTATTTTTTTATGAAATGAAGTAGTTGGTTTTATAAGTTGAGGTATGATGGATACTTAGAACTAATATGTAAGTGCTTATTAGATGACATGTACACTTAACTAACTCACATGAGGATTCCATATGAAGAGTTCTATTGTTTTATCATGCTATGTTTGCACCTGGATATAAATAGGACTTTCCAAAATAGGTGAAATATATGGAAAATTAGAGTTACCACCTAATAATTAAAGGAAACTAAGGATTCTAAGCACTGGTTTCAAAGATTTAGGTAAGGGGTTGGTTTTGCACCTCCCAAAGTGATGTCGTTAAGTTGTTTATCGCTTCATTGTTGACTCAAAATTTCCTTAAGATCTTAAATAATCCTTGAAATCAAATGGATTTTTCTCTCTCTAATTATTTGATCAATGAAGTGTTGGAAAGGTGTAAACTTGGTGATGGAAACATTTTGAAAGCACTTTAATTTTTCAACCATACTGCAAGTAGAAGTAGATTCTTTCGCTCTCTATCTTCTTTATATGCCATTCTTTTTATTTGTTCGGGATCTTTTAATGAAAATCAAAATGAAAGATCTTTCTTTTACAACAACCTACCACATAACATCCCTCTTTCCACCTAAGCATCCACCATCGACAGACTCTTACAAACCCAAACTGATATGGTCCATCCCTGGCTGGAATCGAACTACCCACATAGATTCCAACCTTTTTAAGCCTTGTCTCTGCTAGCCATTGAATTGCCAACACATACCCACTGCTCTTCTCCCCATCTCCCAATCTTGATTTTTTGACCAATTACTAACCACCATAGATCAGCTACTTAAATAACCCAAACACTCAATCTAAGCTCTCATTAAAACCCAACACTTTTTAACCTTAAAATCCAAAAAATAAAATTCAACCCTTTTGGGTTCAATTTAGTGTTTTGAAAATGGGAGAAATGTCAGCATGAGAGAAGATGTTGGTCGAAGAGAGAGATTTGATTTGTAGTTTGTTGGGATTTTCAATAGAGTAATTTAGTCATTTCATTATATTTTAAATTTTTTGTTTCCCAAAGATGTAAATTTTAATTTCTCAAAAATCAGTAGGCAAGTACAATTTCGATCAAACTATAGGATGTTATGGATATTTTTCCTTTAAATTTACCATACCAAAAAACACAAATAGGTTAAAAATGTTAATTTTTCAAAATTAAATTTTGGTACGAAGAGATAATTCTGGGGTCAAATAAATACAAAATTCTCATTAGGGATCCTTAGTATTTGTCTTATATTATCTTGAACTTATATAAATTGAAGAAAGTATTTTTTTTTTTTGACAAACTCTAATATTATTAAAAAAAGAACTTTTTAGTTATAAGACTAGCCTTGGTGCCTACGCTTCGCTGCGAGGCTGAGTTATGTTTTTCAAAAAATGCTTATTAGGTGCCGAAATGCAGTAAAATATGACATAGAAAATCGATCATGACAAACCTATAACCTTAATAATCAAGTCGAGCTAACCTGAGATATTCTGCCAAACCGGCGACCTAGATCATGAGATTTGAATAACTTGATAAAAAAATAAAAATGATTATAATGCCTTTTTTTTTATAAAAAAAACCTTTGACTCGAATCATTAGACCTAAAGCACTTAATTTAAAAAAACCATGAAATCCAATTCTCAATCAATCAAACATTGAAAGAAGAAATTGATTTTAAAAAAAAGATTTTAAAAATAGCAATTAAAATAATGAGAATCAAAATTAAAATACAAAAGAAATCTTATAATTTATTGAAGGATGAAATTGAAAAGAAAAATCAATTTAGTAAAAGGAAAGAAATTAAAAAGAACAAGGATCAAAATTGACATAAAAAATAAAAACAATATTGTTATAAAAGTGTATAATTGAAAAGGATAATAACTTTTACAAAAAAAGTCAAATTGTATGGATGGAAAAAAAATTATAAATCAAAACAATAAGGATGGAATTGGAAATCATAATACCATCAATTTGTATTGAATGATGAAATTAAAACCACTAAAACTTTTATAAAAAAGGTAAAGAAAAAAAATTATAAATCAAAATAATGAGGATGGAATTGGAAAACATAATACCATCAATTTGTATTGAATGATGAAATTAAAACCACTAAAACTTTTATAAAAAGGTAAAGAAAAAAAATTATAAATCAAAACAATGAGGATGGAATTGGAAAACATAATACCATCAATTTGTATTAAAGGATGAAATTACAACCACTAAAACTTTTATAAAAAGGTAAAGGATAAAAATTAAAAATCCAAAGAAAGAGGACCATATTGGAGAGTATAATATTTGGTAAATTAGGATTGAATGATGAAATTGAAAACCAAGATAAAAAATTACAAATCAAAAGAATAAGGACTGAAGTTAAAATGTCAACCACCAATAGGACCAAGTTATAAGAGAGGAGAGAGAGAAGAAGAAAAAAAGAAAGAAAGATCTACTGGTGTCAAATCGGACCACCAATAAAGACACTTGTCGCACCAACAGAAGGACACGAAGGTGCTTCCAACAACATGGCAAAAGAATATTTTTGGATGTTGGGAGGCATTGCATGCGTGCTCACCTTTTTTTTAATTTAGCGAAATACAGAATTGCCTCTAAGTGGACTTTGTAATTATAAAAAAAACCATTGTGAAAAGCTGAAAATGCCCTTTGATCTTAGGCTTAATGTTTTTGGTTTTATGGGTATTTTTGTAGTTTCACTATGCATTTTAATTATTTATTATTATTTTTATATTTATGCAAATACCAAAGTGTCTCTTAGCTTCAATTATAAAATCCAAAAAACCATTGAGAAAATATAAAAATGCCCCTTGACACTAGATTTAATTATTTTTCTTCCAAGATAAAAAAATATTTATTTATCCTCACTCTATTTAGTAATAATAAATTTGCTATATATAAAGATCTCAATATCCTTGAAAGCCTATTTTAAGACTTTTAGGTTGATAGACAAAAATATCTTTATATTATTCTAATAAATAATGACAATAAATCTGAAGTTATAGTACTTTCTCAAGCTGTTTTAATTCTTTCTAATAGTATAAGTTATAGTATTTTTATTATTTACCTTGTATATGTTAAAAATGAATTATATTCACAAAATCTATAAGACTACTAGTATCGCATTAAACAAGTGATTAGTTCTTTGAAAAAAGTAGTTATTCATATTATACACCTTATGTATTTATGTTATATATAGATATTATTTGAAGAAAGAACTCCTTTAGATAAGAGGAGCTCACAAATAATGCATTACAATAACAATTTTGGTTAAAAAAGAGAAGATATTTTCATTTTATAAAGTTTTATATTATTTGTAGCATTTCTTAAGAGTTTTTAATTATAGATATTACTAAATATAAAAAAATTGAAATTTTTTTTAAAAAACTAATAGATTATGATTTATTATATTTTTACTTTTATACATAATTATATTTATTTCAATTATATAATCAGACTAACTTTATTTTTAAATAAAAAAAACAAGATATTTTTTTAAATGAAAGAATTAATTTAGTTCATGGAAAGGTGTCTCTCTGTTTTTTTCTTATTAAAAAACATACATTAAACCTTTTAATAAACAATGACAATAAATATGAAGTTATAAAATACGTTTGTTTACGTGGTTGCTTCTGCGTTTGAAGCAAAACGCAGAAGCAACATGTTTGGTAAAATACAAAATATTATTTACTGTGTGTGGGACCTACCACAATTCACGTGTCAAACGTTGGTTAGTAGAAAGCAATATTAATTTGCTTCTCCTTTCCTGCCGTGAAATAATTCACTGCGTTGTTCATTTCTAAAGGTGAACAGTGGCGAGTGAATTAATTCACTCGAAACTGTTCACTTCAATAAGTGAACAGTGTCTTCACTGTTTATTGGAAACAAATCTATAAAATCTTTTTTTTAATTGTGTTTTACTCGAAAAACTAGTATTTAATATTATTCAATGACACTATATAAATTAAAAGGAGATCGCAATTTCAATTTTGTTTGTGATGATATTTTACCTGATTTTGTTGCACGTTCAAAAAATCATGGAAACTGTAGTTCTTATCGGATGAATTTCATACGTGATGAAATTATAAATATGTTAATGGAACAATAAAAAATATTTGATATAAAGTATTATTTATTTAATGATGTAACAATGGTAGTTAAATCTAAAATATTTAAATTAAAAACCATCAATATATATATATATATATATATATATATATATATATATATATATATATATATATATATATATCTTTTTTAGTTATTTTATAACCTCAATTTGAAAAGCATGTTTAACCAAACACATTAAACTATTTTTTATTCAATCTCAATTTCAACCACAGTTTTAACCAAACATATATAAATACCAAACCAACTCAACCAAAAATACTTTTTATAAAATAATTTTTTTAAAACCACAACCACAAAAGCTACCACAATACCAAACACACATGAGTATAAGTTATATTATTTTGTCAAGTGGTTTTAATTCTTTCTAATAGTATAAGTTATAGTATTTTTATTATTTACCTCGTATATGTTAAAAATAACTACATTCACAAAATCTATAAGACTACTAGTATCGCATTGAACAAGTGATTGGTTCTTTAAAAAAAGTAGTTATTCGTATTATACACCTTATGTATTTATGTTATATATAGATATTATTTGAAGAAAGAACTCCTTTAGATAAGAGTAGTTTACAAATAATGCATTATAATAACAATTTTGGTAAAAAAAAGAGAAGATATTTTAATTTTATAAAGTTTTATATTATTTGTTGCATTTCTTAAGAGTTTTTAATTATAGATATTACTAAATATAAAAAATTATAAACAAAATTTTAAAAACTTAATAGATTATGATTTATTATATTTTTACTTTTATATATAATTATATTTGTTTCAATCATATAATCAAACTAACTTTATTTTTAAATAAAAAAGACAAGATATTTTTTTAAAAGGCAGAATTAATTTAGTTCATGAAAAGGTGTCTCTCTGTTTTTTTCTTATTAAAAAACAGACATTAAACTTTTTTTTTATAATAATATGATATAAATATATAGTTGAATTATAAACATTTACAAAACTATATACTCATATGTAAAATAAAAAGAAAACTGTAGTTTTCTTACCCTTTATGTAAAATTCCAAATTAGGCAAGAAATTATTATAGTTTAGTAATTTTATTACTCCACAGGGGAAGGGAAGGGTGTCTTTTTTTTTAGATTAACATGAGTGTTTGGGTCCTCAATTAATCTCAGGCTCTGAAGTTAATGACCATGTAAGTCTTCAGTGACCCTGAGGTTTGTGAGACTTGAATTGGTGACCTCTATGGAGCAAACTCAGGACTTGACTAATTGAGTTATACCCCTCAGAATTGAAAGGGTCTCTTTTTTTATTCGCTTGGTGGGAGGTAAAACTTAGCTGCTTCGTTGCTATATTTTCCTTGATAAAAAAGGCATGGTTTGATCAAGAAGTTAGAACAACTACAAACCACATGTGAACCTAAACCAAAACACTTGAGTATTAAAATTTAAAATGTTTAGCAACAAGAATTAATGTAGATCTGATAGCTTAATATGTAAAGTTTAGATGGTTGGTAGCTGGTGATGTCAGGTGTGCCAAGGTGGCTGATAGTTGGTACTTGCAAAAAATCTTCTTTGATGGATGTGAAACATCTCAAATATTTAAGTAAGTATCTTTATAGAGAGAGAAAGTGCAATGATATTTTAGAAATAGGCTATAAAAATATCATTGCTGAAAATATTAAGAATAAAGATATTATGAATCTTGAGTTTGAAGGATTTATGGTAGCCCATGAGTCTTGTTCTTTTGTATAGAGGGGAGGCTGAAGTATAATTTCACTCTTATGATATTTTAAATTGTATTCTACTTAAAAGAATACATATTGGAGTAATAGTCCGAGTCCATAGGGGTGCTACGGTGTTGGGCAAGACGCCTAACACCAACTAGGTAGCATGCCCAACAGCAGGCGTGCACCCTAACGGTGGGCTCGGGCTTTCATGCTCGAGCCCATGCACTTTAATAGAAGTTGTTGGGCTCGAGCATGATAGCCCAAGCCTGTAAGGATGTTTTTGAATCATTTTAAGATTTTTTGAACTTTTTAAAAGAAATTTAAACACATTAAATTTAAATTCATCGTATTGTGTACACACTTGAGATAAGTAACAAGAGTTTGATTGTAGAGTTATTAGCCATGTGATTGATTTTGCGTTTAAAGTGTCACTTACTAATTAACAAGAGAATTGACAGAAGAGTCTTCTCTTGCCGCTCGTATTTTGTTTAATGATTAATACGACGATAAATAACAATATAGAACAGAACCTTAAAAAATTTGGCAGCAGAAAGAGCAAATAAATCAAAGGCTTTTCATCTGAATCCCGACAAAAGTCGTAACATCTCTAATGAAAACAAATAAATAAAACTGCAGAGAAAATACTTCCATCACAGCTGTGGTGATTTTGATACCAAAAGTTAAGCAGATTTAATCTACCATTCTGCAAGAACATTTCGCACACCTAAGGCAACAAAGAGTGGATCAAGTCCATCAAGAACAGAACGAGCAACACGGAACACCGGAGAACCATTTACCCGGAGCCACATTTAGATTTGCTTTTGGCACTGGCTCTGGCTCTGGCTCTGAGAACAGCTTTGGCTCTAGCTGTGCCCGAGGTGATTGAGCTGCTTTAGGAGTTTGCGGCTGTGACTGGTGCCGTGATGATGGATATTGCTTATGAGATAGTGAATAACTTTTATCATCCCCTGTCAAACTTCACATAAACACGATAATTCAGTCATTTCTTTATATATATGCTACTAAGTATTCATAATGCTAATGTGTTCAATCATTTCCTGATTCATACCTTTTAATTAATTTCCTGCGTGCTAATATCTTGGCTACCATCTAATTCTATATGGAAAGATCCGGTGGAATTAAAAGAAAGACTTGAAATTTCAAAGCAAAATTCACCTCGTTTCTTAAGATGAGAAACATTCATGCATGATGTGCAGATTTCTTGCAGTTTATTGTTTTATTCCAAAATCCATAATAATATATAGAGCTTACATTGGAAATGCAAAAGATTTGATACTTGCCCCACTTGCATCTGAAAGACGAGAAAGGCTAGCAGAATGAAGTGATCCTTTGGCAAGAGACCTCTCTCTGTTTCCATCTTCTTTGTCCTCTTTTACAACTCGCCTCATTGTTTCAGCAGCTTTTGGTTGATCAGTTTCACCGAGGTACTCATTGACATTTGATTTCTTTGGTCCAACCTCTGTTGATTTATTAACTGGATGCTGATTACTTGGAGGTTGGTTGCTTGAGTAATCAATCAACGGCGTAGAATCACCAGGAAAGCCTAGCTCTCCGGATTTACCCAACCAGTTTTGGTGGTCTCTTGTGAAGCTCATATTCCCCATATAAATACTGAACAATGACTCAGTGGAAGCAACACTCCATTCCATTGGAGTATTAGATATAGTTCTAGCAAATACAGAAGAAGGAATCCTAAAAGCGGCAGAGGGATTTGAATCAGCAGTTCGCTCCATCACCTGTGTTGGAGGAAACTGCGTTGCCGAACCATCATTGGATGTCAATGTATGAGCATGACTAGGTGATTGTTCTTGCCAGGGCACAGAGCTTACCGGAATGTCATTGTTATGGTCCTCCAAAGGAACTTGAGGGTTTACGCTATGTTTAGGAACCCCAGTATCACCTGCATGGGACTTGCTGATATCATCTGCATCCAACTCAAAAGAGTCTCCAGATGAAGAAGAGCACGAGGAGGACGAGGAGCTTAACATTCTGCTATTGGTAAAATTATCATCTTCACCGAGAGTGGTGGCAGGATACATACTCAAACCATTACTAGTTTCACTCCCATGTACAAATTCCTTAACTGGAAACATCTGTCTTGCTTCAGGCTCTGAAGCTTCCATCATATGGAGATCATACTGTAAAATATGAAAAAGGATGAATATTTGCATCCAGCAATGCATATAGGAAGTGTGATGTCAATTACGCCTTAATGTTAGATGGTAGTAGATTAGAGAGATAAAAAACTTATAACGTGTTACGATATTTTATGATGCAAAACAAGAAACCCCAGACAGTTAAGTAATTATGTGCAGTTTCATCAACATCTTTAATTCATCAGTGCTTTCAAATTCTAACAATATGCAGAACTTGTGTTGCTTCTTACACAACTATGTGGAAAGAGAGGTGTACACAACTATCAATTAGTTAGCTAATTTTTAGCCCTACTTTTAGATTGTAGCGTAACATACCTAAACGATTGATACATATGATCTTATATAAATATTCCTTTGTGATATGTATAAAAATCATCAAGACTAATTCTATTCTTCAATTTGGTATATGAGCATTAGGCTACGAGTCCTAACTCATTTTCTTAACGAGATTCTGTCTAAGTCTTCATTTTTAATCAGCAGGCCATTGTTGACACTCTCTTGTTGCTTTTTCCTTCAACCAGTTCAATCAATCCTAGTCTTCTATATCTCACAAGAAAGCAACTATGTCCAATTGTGACAAAATCTTTGTAAATTCAGACAACAAGATGTTGCATGCTTTGACTATTCAAGAGAATTCCTCTCAAATTTATATTAAACAGGATGGTATGAATTATTGTGTTTGATCTAAAATTCTAGAAATGGAAATGCATATTGCTGGGATGCTTGAAGAAGCATTACTATCCAGAATGGTTTAAGCATTCAAGAGAAACCTGCCGTGGTAGAGGAAATGGAGGCACTCATGAAGAGCTCTATTTGGGAGAAGGTAGAGTTATCTCAAGAAAAAGAAGGCATCAGGGAAACAAGTGTTTTCAATGAAGTAAAGTCAAATGAACAAGTAAAGTCAGATGGGACAATTAACAAGTATAAGACTAGATTGATTGCTAAGGGTTACACCTATATATATAAATTTGACCATAAAGAGGTTTTTGTTCTTGTGGCTAAGATAAACACGGTTAGATGTGAATAATATCTATTTTCAAGATAATATGATGGGGGAGAAGTATATATACCTTCACCTAGGATTAATGTCAGAAAAAAGATGAACTATGTAAGTTGAATAAGGCATTGTGTGGACTAAAACTATTATTGGCCGGGGGCATGGTTCAGCAAGCTGAGCTACTCATTGAAGAAGTAATGGTCCTTCTAATATGTTAGTATCCAAGTTGGATATATGTGATATCTATACACCATCTTGAAGAGAGAGTTAACATATGTTCGATGTATATAGTTGTTAATTAGATAGCTGATTTTTAGCCTAGCTATAACTCCTAAATTATAGTGTATAGTTTACTTAGATTGACATATAAACTGTATGAATAGCAGTTAATAATATGAATATAAAGCATCCAATCTAACTCTATTTTTCAATTGAAAGCAATTAAAAACAAAAACCCATACAAATGAAAGAAAAAAAAATGATGTAACCTCCAATGAGCCACAAGTTGTCTGTACTTTGTATCCCTACAAAGCATGCAACAGGGGTTAGAGCACAAGTCCAAGTTGCACCTTCAAGAGCTAGCGAAGAAGGGAGACAATCGCTTAATAATATATATACAATCCCACTATAAATCAGCTTTTGGATATTTGTTTTGGTAACGTACTAACATTGGACTTGCATTTTGGTTAAAATCCAAATATGGACTTGCCCTAAGATCATGAAAGCTAATAATATATAGAACTCTACGCCACAGAATTTTACAATTTGGTTAACTAAGTTTTAACTTTGTATATTAGGCCCATACTGAATTCTTTATTATGTCGTTAATTTATTCATCTAAGCCTCCTTAAATTTGTCTTTGGAATTAAGAAAGTGGCCGTCACAACGCCGAAAGGAAATGCAAGAGCTTGGATTGTTTAAAGAAAAGCCGAATTATTATTTTATTATCAGGGGGAACTGACAATACTTTTGCCTTATGCAACCCATGTGATATTGCAGAGACTAGGATACACTACCTGTTCATCTGAGAATTAAGTGATCATTCCTAGCTAGTTTTGATAGGAAATAAAGAGCCACATATATGAAGGCGAGGCAAATTGTTAATGAAACGATGATGATAGTTTTAGAAAGGACTTACACAGAAACGCAAATTCACAGCCCTAGACGTTCCAGAAATCTACAGCCTCCTCCTATTTGCTTCAAAGAGACAAGAAAACAAAGGTACAGGAAGCAAAATAAGCAAACAAAGAGGGAGAGAAGCGAGTGGATGGAAGGGAAAAGAAGATTGAGAAAAATAAAGATATTCATTTTTTTTTTCCCACGAATGAAGGAGAAATTTTATAATATTAAAATTATAACCAGTGAAATCATATTAATCAGTGATTCCATTAACTATTATACCATGTATTATGCCAGCAAATCGAATTTTTCTCTCTCTTTTCTCCCAATTCCTAAAAATATCCTACCCATCACCGTTAGAGCTCCCTGAGTCACCCATCTCTCTCTGTTGTTATCCAACCATTCTCATAATTAAATCCAGCCACTCCAACTTGGTGTTCTCGCCGCCGTCTCTTCAAGTGTTGCTCAACCTCATTGCTGTCGGATCCAAGGGCCCCACACATGATAAGTTGCTCTCCATCCTCAAGTTCAAAACCAACGATCATCTTAGCTCCTCCTCCTCTAAGTTATTAATGGTGGTTTTCATCAACGAGAGCACTGATATATTACGAGAACCAGTTGATTAGCATTGGAAGAAAATCATTAGTAAGCTTGTAGCAGAAGAATGAAGGCAGCAATAGCAAGTAGTATAACATGCATTGTTGCAGCAGCAACTACAGTTAGTTAGTAAACAAAAGACACGTGACATGTTACATAGCTCACTGCTAGAAAAATGATAAATACAAACGGAAATATTAACCGAATATTTTTGTCAGTAAATTACAGTGAATTTTACCAACAAAAATATTCTTCGGTATATACCGAGGGAATTATTGTGGGAAAAAAAGAATTAAAACAAAGCAAAAAAATGCGATGACATGTCATTTATATCAATGCATTTACGGACATGATTAATTCCGTTGGTAAAATCCATCGGTAAACTCATTAGTAAATTGTTCACTTCTCCTTGACATTGTTCATCATGTCAATTAAAGGGAGTCACCAACAGAATATTCCGTCGGTATTTTCCAGAGAGCACTAGAACTGTACACTTCTCAATTGCTTTGTTAATTACAGTTCTTTAAAGACGAAATCCCAACGGATTGAAAAGTCATCGGTGTTATTTGACGGCTTTCTAAAAATTTTCAAGTAAATTAAAAATTTAAATTAAATATTACAGACGGAATCACCGACGAATTGAAAAGTCGTCAGTGATATTTGATGGTTTTTGAAAATTTTTGATTAAATTGAAAATTTAAATTAAATATTACAAACGGAATCACCGATGGAATGGTTAGAAATATTAATATTTAATTATCTGTCAGTAAAATCATCGGTAAAATGCCCCAATAAATAAAATCCTTCATTTTACAATAGACGAGCATGTTCTTCTTCTTCCTTTTCTTCTCCTTCTCCTTCTCCTTCTCCTTCTTCTTCCCTTTACGTAAAAAATTTCAACATCCCTTTCTTTCTTTCTGTTTTATCCTCTCCCCTCCTCTCCTCAACTCCTCTTCTCCTCTACTCTTAGGTATGTCTTTTTTTTTCTTCTCTCTTCTCAAATTTTTTTAATTAACAAACTTTATGAATTTGTTTGTTTTCTCTTCTCAGCTTCACTCGCAACTACATTAAGGTAAGATTTAGTTTCCTTCTTTTTTTTGTGTTTTTTTCATTATATTTCTTTTTTTATTTTATTTTTAAATTTTTATGTTCTTAATAATTGTATGAATGTTGTTGTAGGATTTTTTTTTCATATGAGATCAATGTTGCTGTTTTATTTATTTGTGTTATTTATTTGTTGCAAATTTGTTGAGTTGATTTTCTTCTCTTTTTTTCCAAGCAGCTCAATTCTGAGTATTATGGAGTGTTGATTTATATTAATTTAATTATTTTCTAGTTTTGTTATATAGATGTTTTTTTAAATATTTTTAAATAATCACCGATGGAATTGCATACGATATTTTTTTGTTTGTATGACAATTTTTCCCGAGGGAAATACTAACGAAATGAAGCAAGGATTGTTTTTTGCGTGCATTTTCCGTCTGTAAAACCATCAGTTTTTTATTTTTTTACCGACAAAATTAGCGACAGATGATGGATTTACTAATGAACGTTATTCTGACGGACATATTTCATCGATGAATTAGTCAGTAAAATTTTCACCGACGGATAGGTAATCTCACACCGACAGAAAAATTTCAACGATAAAACTGTTAAATATTGTAGTAACTCTTGATAGTTAGTTAAAAGTTAGTTAACGAGTTGTTGGTTAAAAGGAATTCATTGTATAAATAACATTGTAATAGAAACGTTAAAACAAGTAATTAGAATTTAGTTTCTGCAATACAACTTTCTCAACCTCCTCCTTATCTTCATCTTCTTTTATTCTATACTCTTTTCTTTAGTCTTTACATTGCTTTGTTAATGAAAGCCTTAACAAATTCGTATCAGAGCATCGATCCACAACCAATAATGAAACATGCATTGTTAGAAAATAGATAATGGTGGAAAACAACAAGGTGAAAACTTTGGAAGAGCTTAACAAAATACTTGATGAACAAATGCAAAGTATTCATCAAGAACTTTAAGATTTTATAGCCAAGAATAAAAAACAATGGCCGGAAAAAATAGAAGAACTAAACAAATAAAAAATCAACCTACATATGAAAGTATTTATGACTACATTGAAGTCATTTATGGCCAATCAAGCAGTATAGAAAGAAAGGGGAATCAATTTAAGTCCTGATGGGGTGATTTCTAATTATAGAGGCTAAATTTGTAAAGAAACCAGGATTTCCACAAGATTGGGTACAATGCAGCCTTACCAAAGGTTGAAATACATACTTTTTAGGGAGATAATCCGAGGGGTGGATAAAAAATATAAGAAGTTCTTCTAGACGCACTTTACTATAATGTATATGTCGCTATTTGACACTAATATAGGACCTCCAAATTTAAAGGGAAATATGGCAAATGAAATCACCACCTTGTTTTTAAAGAAACTAAGAATTCTAAAATATGAATTAGTTATTTTATGTACAAGCATTTAATTTGTATACATTAGTGTTGTGCATATATATAAACTAGCTAGTTTATATATTTAACATGCAATGGATGATATATACTTGTTTTGTGTTTTTCCACTTTGGTTAATAGGGTTATCAACTACACACACGCGCACATGCACACACTCATTCACTCACTTTAATCTCTATTTCCTCAAGCTAGACCTAAATTTGCATTTAGTTATATTTAGAAACAATCGCTACCAATTATACAAGAATGGTGGATCGTTTTCTGATACGATTCAAGAAAGGTCAAATTTGAATTTTGACGTAAAATTTTTCATTGTCTAGTTTTACTCTATTGAACATAACTTCTAACTGTACCATTGGATCAGGGTTAAATGTTTATAGGAGTTTGTAGATATACTCTTATACTTTGGGTTAAAATTTCATGTCAATCAAAATTCGAGAAGGGATTATTTCAAAGGATCAAAGTTACTAGTCGAATCTTGTCAAATCTGTCTATCTAGACCTTTTTCTACTCTTTGGGCTAGATCTAGATCTACAGAAGGAATTATGCTGAGATTACAATTTTGTTATAAAGTAGACATCCTTACCTTTTCATAAATATATGGTAAGCTTATTAAACTATCTAAACAAGAGAGAACGACGTGTTTGAAGTCAAGACTGAAATCTGCCAAAAATTAAACAAACATTGTTTTCTTATGTATTATGGATTCCAGTCAATACTAGAATTCTTTAATGCTCTTGGAAACATGTGTGAAATCTATTGGTTTGCCTATTCCACAAGGATTCCATGTCAAACAATGACACATTTATAGCAGCAATGGTTATCCATAGTTTGCAAGATTCCATATCCATTATGAAATATATATGGTGGCGAGGCTTAGGATTCTTTCATTGTTCTTTTTCTTATTTTACAAGATTTCCTAAAACATCAAGGAGATTAAAAGGAGGCAATTTAAGGGAGAAAATTCCAGCAAATAAAAATAAATTTTCCTAGCTAATTTGGAGCATGAAGTTTTGGCAAAGCCTCCAAGGAAAGCAAGGTGGGAGTTTCAACCATGTATGGTGTTTTAAAGCAAGATGACTTTGTTTTATGTTGTTTTTTTATATTTTTTTTATTGTTGAATATTATTAGCTTTGGGCTTTATTCTAAATTGGGTCTATTTTAACCCATTCGACATTGTTTTAGGGGTTGTTTCACTTTAGACTTATGTTAGTTGATTACTAGATAAGGCTCATTGGTTTGCAGCCCAAAAGTAGTGCATTAAGGTTATTTAAAAGGACTATATATTGTTCTATTTGCTACAAGATTCAGTAATCATGATGATTTGAATAAACAATATTTTTTTCTCTTTGTTTTGCATGTTGCAAGCAACCTTTCTTTGCAAGGACAAAGATCATACACTAACTTATTAAAGATTAATTGGATATGTGGCATCATTTGTATAATTCAGGTTCTTAGGTACAAGGTTATCTTTGGATCTATGTTTTTTCTTCCAGGACTTTTGGTTCTTAGGTGTAGGGTTACCTCTGAGTCAAGGTTTCAAACCTGATATTCAATTTTCTTGGATTTGTTTTTAATTTCATTGTGGGTTGCGTAATCACAAGGTTCACATAATCTTGTCCTTATAATTAATATTGGTAGCTTGGCTATTGTTTGTTGTGGTTAAAGGAGATGGCAATTGTCAAGCTCAGTTTGATGATGGTATATGCTAGTGAAAGAAGAGAAGGGAAGAATAGAAAAAGGAGATAAAAGGACATAAATAAATTAAAAGGAGTTTCCTTATTTATGTTAGCAGCTGTGGTTGAAAAATAAAGGGAAAAATGTTTTATTAATGATTGTTTTATGTGGAGAAGGCTCTTTTTCTCTCTTTTTTAATTAACAAAAAACTAAAAGGGGTGGTGCTTTTATTGTGCATCACCTCACAAATCATTATTCATTTCAATAGTGTTTTTTTTTCTAATCTATGTTCTCATGTAATTTCATTCTTTAATATTTTTTTATTGGAGATTGAGTTTCATAATTCATTATAGGTTGCTTTCTATATAGTTAGCTTGGTCTAATGACCTGTGTCATGGGTTTGGCGGGTTAACCCAGTTAACTTGGGTTTTTTTTCTCTTTTTAATTGATATTTTTTCAATTTTATCCTTCAATATTGAGTTGATTAGGAATTAACAAAAAACTAAAATGATGGTACTTTTACTGTGCACTACCTCACAAAAACACTATTCATTTCTTTTTTTTTCCTTTGTTTTTTTTCTTAATCAATGTTTTTTTTCTATAATTTTATCATTCAACATTTAGTTTATTAGATATCGGACTTTATAATTTATTGTGGTTTGATTTCTATGTGGTTAGCTCGGTCTTATAACCCGTGTCACAAGTTTGGCGGGTTAACTTAGTTGACTTGATTCTTTTTGTCTTTACTTTATTAATATTTTTTAAAATTTTATCTTTCAACATTGAGTTGATTAGGAATTAGACTTTATAACTTATTTTGGTTTGCTTTCTATGAACTTATCTTGTCTCATAGCTTCAATTGCGAGTCGTAGGTGTGGCGAGTTAACCTAGTTGACTTGAGTTTTTTTTGTCTTTTCTTAATTGATATTTCAATTTTATCCTTTAATATTGAGTCGATTAGTAATTAGGTTTCATGATTTAATTTGGTTTGTTTTCTATGAACTTATCTTGTCTCATGCCTCGAATCGTGAGTCATAGGTGTTGCGGGTTAACCTGGTTAACTTGAGTTAGGGATGAAAACTTTTATTAATTTAAATTAAATTTTGGACGACATAAATTAATAAATTGATATGCTAAATGTCAACCCAATGATGAATTACATAAATTCTCTAATCGGGTAAAATAATAATAATAGAGTGGAATTCTAAGAAAAATAATGTATGATTTGACATGTGAAAAACATTGATCGTTGGTATAGTCTCGTGTAAAATCATGCTATTTTGACTAAAAGTGGTGAAAAATTTGAGAAAAGTTTTATGATGGTTATGGATGGGAATCATCAATGAATTAGTTTAAAAATCATGATAATGTAAGTAAATAAATTGTATGTAAAATTCAGATTTTTGGCATAAAACTATCTATTGTCCATTTTTATAGTATCAATCATATTTCTTAATCTGACTATTAGATCAAACTAAATATTTACAAGTAGTCTCTTAACATATTGTTCTATCTTGGGTTAAAATCTCAAAGCAATCAAAGTTTATAAAGACCTTGCAAGATTGACATTGACTCATTAATGGTATTCTTATAATTCTATTTAAATCAAATTCTCCCCTACTATTTTGGCAGACAACCTTTAAAAGAGTAGAAGGGACTTGATTTTGCTCATTTTCTTCAAATTAGTGTTTAATCTTTTAAAATGTTAGGCTTAGAAAGTGTGTAAGGGTGATATTTATCAAGGAAGACTAATCCAAGATGGACATCCTTAAGAGAAAGCTGGGTTTTGCAACCCATGACCCATCATAAACTAACTTCATATATTTACGATGACAAAATAAAGGTATATTTTAGCCTTCATGTTGTCTTTTGTCTTTCCTTTCACCTCCATAAGTGTGTTAAATATGTTTTCAAACATATTATTTTCAATGTGCATGACATTAAGGTTATGACGGAGGATATTTGTCTTCCAATAAGGAAGCTTCCTAAAAATACTTTGTTTTACCTACTTATGGGTCACATCAAAACTAGAAAATTTCTGTTTACCATATTGAAAACCAAACATAATGTCATCATATTGCGAACCATGTCATACAATTCTTCACCCGATAGTAGTGGTGATGCAATAAAAAAGTTCCTTTTATTTCTTTTGTACTTATGATTCGTTGGCAAGAATCGTCGATGGCAATAAAAAAAAAAGACTCTTTACCACCATTTTCTAATGTAAAGGCCTTGTTATTTTCCATATAGTATAAAGATGTTAATTTTTCATATGTGCTCTAACTAGAAATCTTTTCATATATAGGGAAATCATTGATAGTCCACATCAAAGTTGTTTTCCTCGAAAAATTTTGTTTCCTCAAGTTATCATAAATCAAATTCCTGAATGACCACAACTACTTCAACTCATCAATTAACGATCGAAGAAAAACATCTATATTCTGACCTCATAGATAAAAATATGAACTCCAGCCTCATACACATCCTCATTGACAAGTTGTAAATTATGAATATCACCAACCAATAAAAATAAGGAGCAACAAATAACCTGGATGGATTGAATCTATCTGTTTTCTATATACGACAAAGTCTTTTTGTTACCAATTCTAGGTTTATAAGGAGTATGCCTACATGTTCAACACTCAGTTAACTCTATATTTTAAGGTAATATGACATGTAGAAGTTTGGACACAAGTCAATTTTCTAATATGCCAGGCCGAGAGGTTTCATTATGAATTTAACAGTTTAGAAGTTCTTTTTCATCCTATTCTTAGGAGCAGGATTTTCTAGTCTTTGATGATGTTAAAAAAATCTGACTAGCTTAGGAGTAGGATTCCCAAGTTGGACAATCGATTAATCAATTGGTCCTAACAATCTCCTCCATTTTCCTTAGCCAAAGTAGTTGATAGCTTATACTTGGTCCTATATAGGCCAAAGCTGTACATGGTTGGTACCTACAAAAGGTCCCTTTTGGTGGAGATAGGGACTCTCTGATGTTTAAATAAGTATATTTTTAGATAGAGAATATATAAGAATATTGTAAAGAGAGATGCTCTGAAAATAACAAAGTAGTAGAGAGTTGAAGATTGTGAACCTGACTCCCTGATATAAAGCTCTCACGGTGTATTTATAGCCCATAAAAGGAGGGCCTGCAGGGTAATTACAATGATAGCATTGAATGAGGGATGGATATCCCTTACATGATAAGAAAATGGTAGGTCTATGAAGGACTTTTATATACCTAAAAAGGTGTAGAAAAAAATAAAGTTTAAGATGTCAAGTGTAGTTAAGCCTATAAAGGCTGAGTTCTTCCCTAATATTTAGACTCAATGGAGGTTGGTCACTCCCCTAGATAAGACATAAGATGATGGTACTTATCTTGGACTTGGTTGACCGTCAAGTGCAAGCGTATTGGGTTTGGCATGCATGTCAGACCCACACCACCTTGGACTTGGCACCCTGTCAAGTCCAAGTGCATGGAGCCTGGCATCCGTGCCAAACCCACACTACGTTGGACTTGGCTAACTGCCAAGTCCAAGCGTGTCAGACCCACGTCACCTTGGACTTGGCGCACTACCAAGTCCAAGTGCATTGGGTTTGCATGCATGTCAGACCCACGCTACATTGGACTTGGCATACTGCCAAGTCCAAGCGTATTGGGTGTGATATGTGTGCCAGACCCACGCCACTTTGGACTTGGCTAATTGTCAAATCCAAGTGTATTAGGTTTGGCACATATGTTAGACCTACTCGTTTACAGAAAGTAAATAAAAACTTAATAAAATTGACTCATTAGTTGCCCCCCCCCCCTAAAGTATTTAATATGTTATTTCACATTTAAAGGCGTAAAAGAGTTGGAGGTGACAACTTGGCTAAAAGTGTATTGTCATCCTCTTTGAGATAAAAGGTGGGAGGCGTTTTTGTACCTGGCGAACATTAGATAATAATACCATATATTTTCGTACCGCATAATTGTTGACCCTCCCTAATGTTCTCTTTCCTCTATGGACAATTCTTTATTATTTCCTTGTACAACACCATGTTGGGACTATTGCCCTTAAGGAGATTACTTCTCTTTTAGCAAGTGGTGCATATAGCTCTAGGGAGATTACATCAATCCCTTGGAGAAGGTGCATATGGCATTGGGGAGACTATCTTTATCCCATGGAGATTGATGCATATAGCACTAGAGAGATCACATTCATCCGTTGGAGAGTGGTGCATAAAGCATAAGGGAGACTATGTCCATCCCTTGGAAATTGGTGGGTTTATTGTTTTAATGAACCACCTAGACAAAATGAAAAAGTCATTTTGAATAAGTCATTCATATTTAAGAAACTTACATTCTTATTTAGGATTATACATCCTAAGAGGAGCTGAGTAACAGGTATGGGAGAGATGCTTCAGGTAGGTATCCTAATTACTTCACTTGGAAAATCTTTAGCGTCAATTGTTCTTGTAAAAACAAGGAGGTCCGTGTCAAAGTAAACTGGCATCTTCAGCTCGTATATGATTTTTCATGAATTGCTTTACTTTAGACAAACTTTTATTTGGTAAAACATAAAGTTTTCTCTAGATAACATGTTTTCTTACTCTTCTTATTAAGGCTTCAGAAGCTACTGTTTCCATCAAGTCTTCAAACTTAAGAATTTCCCCACTGAATCTCCTCAAATATGCTCTCGTAAACTCGTCCTCTTGTTGGGCTACACTGAAAAGCTTTGTGGAGGTTTTCTTAGTAGGTATACTGGTGCTAAAGTGTGCATCACTGAAACTTTCAATAAAATTTGGTTCCAGATTGTTATACCAACCACGGACAGATCCTCTAAAGGTTGAAGGGAATATCTTGCACATTGAGTCATGGTCTTGGATGATCAACTCCAAGTTACAGCGCATATTTTACACGTGCTCTCTTGGGTCGGCCAAGCCATCATAGTTGCCCAAACTCGTATTCATGGAAAAGTAGTTCTTTGAGAGTCGAGTTTTCACTATGTGTTTGGACAAGGGGGGAAACCTCCACTGATGGGAACTATAAACATTCCCTTGGGTATGATGATTCCCTCGGGCAGATTGTCTCCTTGCTCTTTGTCTGTTGGGCTCTTGGAAGCCTAAAGGGCTTGGCATAGAACAACAATTACAATGATCGGTGTCCATCCTAAAGTAACTAAGGGAAGTGCATTTAGATAGTTTTTGCTTTGTGCATAAGTATGACAATGGAATGACTGATCCCTTAAAGAACCATCATTAACATCATTTTATCTAGTCTTCTCTAAGTACTATAATTGTCTACAAGATCCTGGTGTAGTTAGTGACCCTAGTATTAAGACTTGTTGTGGTGACAATGTCTGATTTTGCCATCGAGTTGTCAACACGACCTGGATGAGGAGTTGCATCTGACTAGTGAGTTGTTGAAGCTCATGCTGGGTAGGAGTATTTGTGGCAACAATATGATTTATCCCACTTCCTATCCTTAAGGGGCATTGGTTGTGAGCCATAAATGCCCTAGAAATGCTAAAAACACATTTTATGTAGAAACCGATGGCTTTTTGATAAGTTTCCCACAGACGGTGTCATTGATGATGTCCTAAAAATGTGACTAGCCTGGGAATAGGGTTCCCATGTTGGATAATCAGTCAATCAATTGGTCATAACAATCTCCTCTATTCTTTTTTGGTCAAAGTAGTTGATAGCTTATACTTGGTCCTCGATTGGCCAAAGCTGTGCATGGCTAGTACCTACAAAAAGTCTTTTTTGGTGGAGGTGAGGACTCTCCAATGCTTAAATAAGTATCTTTTTAGAGAGAGAATATACAAGAATATTATAGAGAGAGATGCTATGAAAATAACAAAGTAGTATAGAGTTTAAGATTGTGAACCTGACTTCCTGTTATAAAGCTCTCACGACGTATTTATAACCCATAAAAGGAGGGCTTGTAGGGTAATTACCCTTTATAGCATTGAATGAGGGATAAATATCACTTATCTAATAAGAAAATGGCAGATCCATGAAGGACTTTTATACATCTAAAAAGGTGTAGAGAAAAATAGTGTTTAAGACGTCAAGTGTAGTTAAGCCTATAAAGGTTGAGTTTTTCCCTAATGTTTAAACTCAAGGGAGGTCAGTCAATCCCTTGGACATGCCATGAGAGGATTGTAATTATCTTGGAGTTGGCTAACCGTCAAGTCCAACCGTATTGGGTCTGGCATGCGTGTCAAACCCAGACTTGGTGCCCTGCCAAGTCTATGCGTCTTAGATTGGCTAACTTCCAAGTCTAAACGTATTGGGCCTAGCATGCGTGCCAGACCCACGCCACCTTGGACTTGCCTAACAGCTAAGACCAAGTGTATGGGTTTGGCATGCATGCCAAACCTACGCTACATTGAACTTGGCTAACTCTCAAGTCCAAGCTTATTAGGTCTGGCATGCGTGTCAGACCCACGCCACTTTAGACTTGGCGCACTTCCAAGTCCAAGCGCCTTGGACTTGGCTCACTATCAAGTCCAAACGCATTGAGTTTAACATGTGTGCCAAACTCATGCCATCTTGGACTTGGATCACTGTCAAGTCCAAACGCATTGGGTTTGACATGTGTGTCAAACCCACGTCATCTTGAACTTGGCGTACTGTCAAGTCCAAGCGCTTTGGACTTGGCTAACTGCCACATCTAAGTGTATTAGGTCTGGCACACGTGTCGAACCCATTCATTTACAAAAAGTAAATAAAAACTTAATAAAATTGATTCATCGGTCTTAAATTTGTTTTTTTTATTGCCAAGTCATCATAACCATTATTGCAACTAGTACCATCAACACAGCACTTTATCAAAAAATTAATATTATTTCCTTTTTCTTATTTTGTTTATTATAATGTTGGGATGTCCCAAATGTTTGTTCACTTTTCAACTAATACACATGAAAAGATTTGATATTCTATATGATATTTTCCTTAATTATTTAATTAATTATATCAAATATGCGAACTTTTATGCCTTTCAACACAGTTTTGAGAATGAACTGAGGAGAGGATAAAACAATACATAATGATTAGATGAATGGGAGGAAATCCATTTATTGTAGGGTTTTTCGAAACATATAGAAGTAGCAAAAACTGTAAGTTTAAATATTTTTTTAGAGTCCCAAAGATCTTGTTAAATAGATTTAAAGTTATTTATGGTATATGCGAAAATTACTTAAAGATTAGATGTTCTTTTCAGCTTTGAAAACTTGTTTCAAGGCTGGGTTGTCGCAAACCACAAGTCATCCAAATATCCGGCCTCTAACGATAATCCACACGAACCACCAATGAGAAATCTCTTAAACTCTTTTAGGAAAGAGGGATTGTTATACCTTAGAGTGCTAACTTTTTTCTTTTATGTTTTATGTGTTTACGTATTATACTTTACTCATCATTCACATCATAGGAAATAAGAGGCATAACATTCTATTTATAGAGAAACCTAAAAACCCTATAAATGGCAAAGTATCAATTTTCCCCTTAAATAATATCACATATATTATTTTAAGCTACTTTTAGAAATTTATTCAATCAAATCCTTACTTGATTGTTTATAGGTCTAGAATTGTAATATCATTCACATCATAAAAAATAAGAGGTATAACATTCTATTTATAAAGAAACTTAAAAACCCTATAAATAACAAAATATCAATTTTTCCCTTAAATAATATCACATATATTATTTTAAGCTACTTTTAAAAATTTATTCTATCAAGTCCTTACTTGATTATTTATAGGTCTAGAATTGGAATACCCTATATTAATTACATTATAGTCCTCAATTTCTAAAATTTATTTATAATCAAGTCACACTTGATTTTCCATTTTAATTTCTAACCAATGGTTCCTATGTGTGTGACTTATTAAATTTTTTAATAAGTTGGCCTAAATATAAATCACAATCCAAAATAAAAATGATTAAATAATTAATTTATTACAATTCAATAATTGATTGATTTATATTTGAAGATCAAATACAATGTCTAACAATTTGTCATGATCCCCAAAATATTATGAAAGTCATAAGTGATTTGACTTAACTTTTTAGTGACTAGTTTGTCAATGTAATTAATATTCATTCATCAAGAATGTGCTGATTTAGACAATATAGCATGGAGTATATTTGCTTTGTTAAATCATGTTAGTTCTCAACATTATAGTTATTGATTCTTTAAATAAGATTTTGAAACTCTTTTCAAAACTCATTCTATATTGACCAGGAATTTCATAATCAACACTATTTGAGAACACATGTAACATTTTTTTTCTAATTCATCTAGGGTGATGAATCCTCTCTTGATTACTTAAATACCTTCATATAATTCATGTTATATCCAATATTTGCCCATTTGTTACCTTTGATTAGGACAACATATAGCAAGATCAAAACATTACACTCCCTATATAAGATAACTTAGTGATCTCAAGTCTAAGGATCACTTACACAACCATCACGTGAGTCTTTCCATAGACATAGTGATCTCTCTATATGAAATTTTGATACGGGTCAGTTTAGTATACATGTCATCTGACAAGCACCTACATATTAGTTTTAGATATTCCTCATATCTCAACTTATGAGAACAACTGCTTTTTTCATAAAGAAAAGAACATAACATGTATCAGTCTCAATAACTCTAATTAATGTTCAGTCTTAATAGAGTATTAACCATGAACATTTAGAAACAATGTTTTGATGCAATATAAATCTCATAATCATAATAACTTTATAATTTTCTTTGCAAAGCATTTTTGTTCCATGAATTTTATCTTTACTCTATATTCATTAATCAAATATTATATTCAATAATTAAATATTTAATGAATATTAAAGATAAATAAGCCTTTATTAATAAATTAAATGTATTTACATAAACAAAGTCAATGCCACATGTAACCAACCGATTGGCTACAAGGCATATACACTAACAATAATGGATAATAAAAATGGAATGAATTAAGTATTAATTAAATAATATAATTGATTGTAAAACTTTTGATATTGTTAGAGTTTTCATCATATAATTTTCACTATATGTTTTGTTTTTTAAAAAAGTAGTTAGGTGAAGAAACTTTTTTCTTAACAATTATATATATATATATGTGTGTGTGTGTGTGTGTGTGTGTGTGTGTGTGTGTGTGTGGACTATGTACATATGTCAAATAATATAACTGATTACACAATCTTTAATTTCATTGACTATATCGATTAGAATTTTCATAAAATTCTCTTAAGGAAAAATTAATTAGGCGAAGAAATTTTTAATAATTATGTACATTTATGACATAAATGAAATTCTTGATATGCTAATTCTATTATCATGGAATATCATTAGCATACATGGATTTATTATTAAAAGAAAAAATAGGAATACATAGACCAATCAAATAAAAATTATATATAGTAAATAATTGTATATTTAAAAACCCAAAAAAATCAATAAGTATGCGATGAATTTTGTTCTGCAATAACTTTCTTAATAAGGAAATAGTTAAGCTAAACATATTTGTTTGTTTTTTGCAATTTAAGCAATAAAATATTAAGCACTCAATAAAGAAACCATTCTTTTCTTTTCTTTTTTGTTTAACGAACGTTGGATCAATAAAAAATATTTAAGATGGTAGTTTGTGCATCAGTCCATGCAACAACGGGTTCATGCTAGCATGAATGTGCATGGATGATGGGTTGTCCAAGTTAGGCATAAAACATAGCAATTTTGACATCATGGGTTTGATAGTTACACAATAGTATTGTGGGTGGTAGTTATAATACAATAATTGATGGTTATGATAGTTTTGAGCATGACTAGTTATGGGAAAACATGGCCAAATCATGGTAATAAGGGTAGACTAACATGGGTCATAGTTAGGAATATTTTTTTATGTCACTAAGTTCATAGAAACATGGGAGCAAACTACCATTACCTAGCTGGAAGAGAATATCACTATGTTAACAAAAAATATTGGGGCAAACTGCCCAAGTAATGTTGGAAAGGGAAAAGGTTTCCTTTGTAACTTCTATGTAATAGCTTTATAAATAGGTTGTAATGAATGTTCTTTTGTGTAGTATGAAAGCTTGATGTAAGTTTTGTGCATATCACACACATACGGATCTTGTATATTCGTTTGTTAAGAATTAATAAAAGGTTTGGAAAGACTTTTTATAAATCATGTTGTGTACTTTTCTTCTTTTTTACTTATGTGTTTCTGCTTGCTTATGACTTATGAGAGTGGGAAAAACCTCTTAGATATGGGAAGCACTTAGTTATAAGCATCACATAAGAATGTAAGGAAATGTTGAGTTTAGCAGGATAAGGTTGCTGCATAGGGGTTAGAATTTTGAGAAAAAACTATGTTCCTGTGACAAGTGGTATTAGAGCGTGGTTATATTTGGGACAAGCTTGTAGAAGCCATTATTAGTTTGTGATTCTAGAGGCTTGACTTCACATACATCAGGTATAAAGGCAATTCAAGAAATATTGGTGCGCCTAGAGGGTTTAATAAGGCCAATTCCTCAACATAAGGATTTTTCATTAAATGACTTATTAGAGTTGGCTATGCATATCACTAAAAATTCTATTGGACAATATGTCAAACTTATGACAGATATAAGCTAAAAGTCATAGGCTATCAAGGAAGATGTGGCTTTCTTAAAGAGGGCAGTAACAAACATTATGGACATTGTTGGCTTTTCCAAGCCTAAAGTTCAAGAATTGAAACCATTTAATGGGGTATGAGTTTTAAAGAGTTGAAAAACTTTATGTGGAACTTGGAACATTATTTCAATGTGGTTAAAATCAATTTGGACGCATAAGTGGACATTGTAGTGATGTATTTGATAAGTGATAAATGACATAAAGTTATTGGAGCGAACAAGGTCCAAAGAGGATTTGAATCATATACGTCTCAAAGTTGAGATATAGAAACGTCTGAAACAGGAATTGAAAGAACAATCTCCACCCAAAAACATATCCTAGATTACGAGAGAAGACTTGAAAAGTTTAGGCATGATGGGTTGGTGCAAGAGTTTGGGAAGAAATTAAGCTTTTTGATTTTAGATATAGATAATATGTACAAGGAGGATAGATTATTCAATTTTTTATCAAGATTTTAGCTATAGGTGTAAATGGAGTTGAGGAGGCAGATTTCAAACTTGTCTTCTGTTATCGTTATCACTAACGGATTTATGAATTTTAATACAGGGGCTAATAAGGATAATGCTAGTGCTTCTACAGTTTCATCAAAGTCTAAAGACATGGAAGTGACAAAGAAAAAAGAAGAAATTTAGTAAGGATAAACCTAAGCATAATGCTGGTAACAAAAAGACAAAACAAAAAATGAAAGCTAAGGGTTCTAATTAGTACTTAAAAGTGCATTTTTATCAAGGTTTTATATCATTATTTTGCACTTAAAGTATCAATAACCCCTTAACTAGAGCATGTTTTATAATATTATGTCTAATACTATAAGATACCTTTAATTTATGGTAAATGTTCATCTTAAACGCAGTCCTATCACATAAATGAAGGGATTGATTAATGAGTTTAACTACTGAAATTGAGTTTAATTACGCAGTCTGGTTTAATCCAAACTAGAACATTATTCAGTCATTGGGTCATATCTGGAGCTGTAGATCTTGGATTTCAGTTTGGTTTATATTGCTAGAAAGCTAAGACATAGGCCTAAAACATTCAGGGGGAGTCCAAGACTCAATTCTGCTGTTTGGAAGTCCAAATCTTAGCATCGAAAGAGAAGTTTGAATCTGTCCTGCAACCCAAACACTGTTCAGTGTTCAGCCCATATCTCAAGTTCTAGAAGTCCAAATGCACCGATTTTTTTTTTTTCGGAAAGCTGAGAAAATTTCCTAGAACTTTCATGAAGACAATCTGTTCAAATTCTTACGTTAGCAATGACGTTTTATTCAGACAAGAAGATAAGGATTGTCACCAAGTCAAGATGTGGTCACCCACTCAACAATTAGTCATCAAATCAATAGTTCCAAATTTTGGCCTATAAAAGGAGGCATTTTCCATGCATTTAGGCATCTTGGTTTTCAAATCAAGATCATGTTCTTGCTCTCTCTCTTTATATTTTTGTAATGCTTAAGTTTTGTTTATATTAATCTCTTGTTTATGTTTTTCATTTCCTTTCCTTTACTTAGTTAACTTATATCTTGTTTATTTATGTTTCTCTCTTTCATTATGTTTAGCTAAATTTATTATGTCAAGGTGAAAAGGTTACACTAATGGTGTAAGAATAAGTATAGTATAAACTCAACATGAACTTTAATGTTTGATACTAACATGTTTTGTATTTGTTATCTTGTTCACTTTTAATACTTTGCTTGTTAAATGGTTAATCTAGATTTATGTTGTATAAACCTTGGTACAACAAATACTTGGCACTTTCATAACCCAACCGTATGGTATAACCGACACCTGTGCTATGAAAGGAACTTGATTTGTTGTTAACATAAGTTATAATCATGAATACCTGACAACATTTACAAGTATTAATATTATTTGAATAAGATAACTAATATAATCATGTTAACAATTTATAATCCAATTGAAACTTTCTTTGTGTGTGGTTTTCAGTTGAGTAATAAAAAGAGTTTATAGTATACTTGTTTGAAATACCATTAGTGGATCTTGTAACCTTGACAATTATTTTATCCTTATTTAATCCTTATATCAATATCACATCTCAAAGCTCTCTTCAACTTCTTTTTTGTTATTATCTATTTCTTTATTTGTAGTTTATACAGTTAACCTCCATGTGGTTTGACCTCGGTCTTGCCGGGTTATTTATTACTTCAACACTCCTGCACTTGGGAGAAGACATCAATCTTTTGATCGTGTCAAGTTCAAAGTCGAGTTTATTCATGAAGAGAATCACTTTGTGAGGGATTGACCAAAAAAGGACAACTCAATATTGCTTCGATGGAGAAAAGTGTTAAGGAAATGACATATATAAATATTATGTGTGTACTTGATGGTTGAGTCAAAGATTCAGTCGTCAAGGGGTCAGTACAATTGATAAAAGATGTGGCTAAGCCATGCTTCTTTAGGTGGGACAAAATTATAACTTTTTTACTCCTTAATAATGCATTATTCAGTGTGAAGAATTTGACAGATAAGTTTGAGGTTTGATTGAGAAGCTAAACTTATTGATGAAGAGTTGGCTTGGTGGGTTTCTTTTATGTGTCTATCATATGTATCTTGACAATGGAATGTTCGAGGTGATGGAAACAAATAGGGTGCCTTTATTAGGTTATCATGTTGTTGATTTTCGAAGGCTGAAACATGCGATAAGGGTTCAAATAACAAGGTTGTTGCTAATGAAATCTTATGGGTGTGATGAAGTGTCTTGGGTATGATAATAGCTTATGGAGAATCATGTTACGTGGATTTGACGATGGAATTTTATTTGCCGATGTGTTTTGGTAGGTTAAGGATTTGTTGCCTTTGGGATTAACCGAAAAGACTTTGATATAAGATGATGTTAATTACCAAAATTATGGTCTTATTTTTATAGTTACAGGTTGCATATTGGGTTTAGATAGTTGGGTGAATTTATAGGGGTTTATTGCAACTTAGAAAGAGTAGAATCCTTGGGGAATTCTTAAGAAAAGTGTCCAACTTCATGAAAAAACTTGTGGTTGGATGGATTGGCATTCCCAAGGGAATTAGCACTGTTTGTGTGTGACTTGGAGGAGTTGTTTACAAATTTTAGGACACATGACAACATGTGACAGTGGTGTTACATCTTTGTCTTTATCTAAAGAAGATTATTGAGTTTGGCATTAAGGCTTTGGGTTTTCTCTCGAAGTTACTTTGCTTGGGTTTGACTCTATTAGATAACAAGCAGGATCCTATAAAGAATCCAAGTCAAAGATTTGGTTTAGAAACAATTTGGCAATAAGATTGTCAAATTTTATACTCGTCGTAAAATTAAGGGGTTAAGTTGTAATGAATTAGAGCATAATCAAAAGACTTTATAAAGGGGGCACGTGTTTGTGATAGTGGACAGACATGGTACAAAGATAGTTCAAGTCTAGTTCGATAAGGACATTAGGTTTTCTTGGTAGGGGGATCAAATGTGCACAACAATAACAGATTTTCCAAACAAGGTCAGGAGGTGCTGGCAGCCATATCAATAATGGCAAAAATTGGCAGGTAGTTTATGTTATAATTTGTGTAATAATAGGTCATGCTAGCATGAAGGTGAGCATGGATGATAAGTTGTCCAAGCCAGGAAGAAAACACATCCATTTCTAAAGCATGAGTTTGACAATTATACAACATTGTTATAGGTGGTAGTTATAGCAGAATAATGAATAATCATGGCAGTTACGAGCATGACTAGTTGTGGATCTTAGGAGAAAGACTGGACAAACATGGGGCATGACTAGAAATTTTATTTATTACCACTAACTTCATAGAAACATAGGGGCAAGCCATCCATTAACTTGTTAGAAGAAAAGACCATTAGGTTCATTAGGAACACGAGGAAAAACTGTCTAAGTAAATAGCTCTATAAATATGTTGCAATGGCCTGTTGTGTAGTATGCAAGTTTTGTGCATAACATACACATACGAATTTATATATATTCCTTTATTAAGAGTTAATAAAAGGTTGGGAAAAAGTTCTTATAAATCGTGTTGTGTAATTTGCTTCTTTTCTACTTGGATGTTTTTACTTGCTTTACAACTTGAGTATGAAAGACATTTTAGTTGTAAACAAATACAAGTGAAAAAAGGTGATGAAAGATTGAGTCTAATAATAAAACTAGGATGTTGCTTAGAAGCTAAAGTTTTGAGCAAAAAATTTATTCATGTGGTAGTAACAATATCTTTTTTTTATTTGGAATTTTATTGTTCTAATGTTTTTGTCTATAGAAATTGTTGTATTGTTTTTAACTAAAAGAAACTAACAATAGATGAATTTAAATTAAAAAAAAAATAGTTAAGCTAAATACACTTGTCTTTTGTTTTCTAATTTAAGCAAAATAAATATCAAGCACCACTATAGTTATTTTTTTTCCTTTTTTAACCTAAGTTGGATCAATAAAAATGATTTAAGATGTTAATCATTTTTTTTTTTAATTTTATCACTCCATTGTTGTTATTTTTTAGTGGAATTGTTGTATTGTTTTAACTAAGCATATTTTCTTTTTTATTGTATATATAGTTTTTTATGACTCAAGAACCTAATTTGTAAAGATAAAAATAAATTTAGGATTCTTTTTCTATATTTGAACCAATAAAAAATATTTAATAACTTGGTATATTTTTCTTACACGCTAACTAATCAAAGAAATTTTAATTTGTTTTAGCACATAGATAAATAAAAAGATTTTAATTATACAAATATTCTACTCATTTTAGAATATCTACTAGGTGACATACCCGCGTGATGCCGCGGGCTTGTGGCATGCTTGTGTATTATCGTGGATTTGTAAAATAAATCATATAAAAAAAACTGTTACCATCCAGAATATTTTAAAGGAAAAAACTACAAAGTTATATTCTCAACCAGCTCAATATTAAAAAAAACAAAATCGACAAAAACAATTATGAGAAAAAGAAGATGACAATTTTGGAAGGAAAAAAAAAGCAAAAAGCAAATAATAAAAAAATAAAAATAAAAACATGTGGGGAAGTTAAAGCTAAATTTTCAATCAACTCAATATTAAAATCATTTAAGAAAACATTGTAGCAATTTATAGTGTTTTGTGAGGAAATATACAATTATAATTCTCAACCAGCTCAATATTAAAAAAAATCAACAACGATAATTTTGACAAATATAAAAAAACGAAAGGAAAAAAACATGCAGGGAAACACTATAACAATCTATAGTGTTTCATGAGAAAATCTACAATTGTAATTTTTAACCAGCTCAATATTAAAAGCAATAAAAACGACAAAGACAATTTAAAAAAAAAAAACATGAAAAAAAAATCATATGGAAAAACACTGTAGCAATCAACGATGTTTTAAGAAAAAAAAAGCTAAATTGTCAACCGGCTCAGTATGAAAAAAATAAATTTGACAAAAACATATCTGGAAAAAAAACATCGACTAAAAAAACATGTGGGAAAACACTGTAGCAAGGCAAAAATCATGTGGGAAAACACTGTAGCAATCTACAGTGTTTTAAATAACTACAAAGTTAAATTCTCAATCAGCTTAATATGAAAAAAATAAAATAGACAAAGATAATTCTGGAAAAAAAATTATTTAATAAAAAACCATGTAGAGAAACACTGTAGCAATCTAGTGTTTTAAAGAAAAAAATTTAAAAACTAAATTCTCAATCAGCTCAATAGTAAAAAAATAAAATCAACAAAAAAAAATTATGAAAAAAAATGAAAATATAAAGAAGAAAGACAATTTTGGGAAAAATTTTAAAAAATAAAAAAAAAACGTGGAGAAAGCTAAAGCTAAAGTTAAATTCTCAACCAACTCAATATTGAAAAAATAAATTCAACACAGATAATTTAAAAAAAAAACATGTGGGGGAAACATTGCAGCCAAACAAAAACCATGCAAGGAAAACACTGTAGCAATCCATGGTGTTTTTTTTTTTTTTTTGAAAAAAGCTACAAAGTTAAGTTCTCAACCAACTCAATATATATAAAAAAAACCGACAAAAATTATTTTCAAAAAAAAAAAAGTCAATTTTGGGTAAAGAAAATGAAAAAAAAAAACATGTAAAAAAAAGGAAACAAAAGCGAACAAAAATAATACGTGGGGAAAGCTATAGTGTTTTAAAGAAAAAAATTAAAAAACTAAATTTTCAACCAGCTCAATAGTAAAAAAATAAAATCAACAAAAATAATTCTAAAAAAAACAAAACAAAAAAAAAGAAAATATGTAAAAAATGACAATTTTGAAAAAAAAGAAAAACAAATAAAAAAAATAAAAAAACATGTGGGGAAAGCTAAAGCTAGATTATCAGCCAGCTCAATATTGAAAAAATAAATTCGATAAAGATAATTTAAAAAAAAATATGTGGGGAAACATTGCAGCAAAACAAAAACTATATAGGGGAAACACTGTAGCAATCCATATTGTTTTTTTTTAAAAAAAAACTACAAAGCTAAATTCTCAATCAACTTAATATAAAAAAATAAAATCTACAAAGACCATTTTGAAAGAAAAAAGAATAAATAAATCATAAAAAGAAAAAAAAACAATGTATGAGAATATTATAGTAATCCACAATGTTTTAAAGAAAAAAACTACATAGTTAAATTTGCAACCAGCTCAATATTTAAAAAAATTAGCAAAGATAATTTTGAAAAAAAAATTAAAAAAAGAAAAGAAAGAAGAAGAAGTCAATTTTAGGTTAAAAAAAGGGGAAAAAAACATGTAAAAATAAAAAAGAAGAAACGAAAGCAAAACCAAGAAAAAAATAACTACAGTAAAAAACCTACGCGATTTAGAATATTTGTTAATTTTGGTGCTAACATAATTGCAACTAATCATATAATAATTAATTTATCAATTATTTTATTTTTCCTAATTAGTAGCCAGTACAATAACAACTAATTAGAAATAATTATTAAAAAACAAGAATAGAATATGTTCAAACAATTTGGGTTAGCGTTTTGATAATTGAATGAATGCTTTCTTTTTACAATAAGATGAGATTATTCTGCTTCATTATGTCTACAGTCGAGACTTGAGAATTTATCTTGCATAAGTAGCCCACTTTTCTTCGGAAAACAGGCCCAAGCCCGAATTAAAACTCTATCAAAACAATTAGCCCCCGGCGAGGATCGAACTCGCGACCTTTCGCTTACGAAGCGAACGCACTACCACTATGCTACGGAGGCAGCTGTTAAGTTATTGACAACAATAATATATATATTAGTTAAATATACTTTCCTAAACATCTAAATTAATCAAGTCTATCATTTTTTAACCCAATTATCAATGTGCACATACATTCATATACATACCCCCACCCCCAAGGGAAATTATTGGTTTTATTTTATTAGAATAATTATATGCAATGAAAAGTTTACTTTTATTACGATTTTTCTTCTTTTACATCTTTATATTTTTTTAGCTTTTATTCTTTTGAGAATCAATCTAGTTGAAACCTTATAGATTTCACTTTTTGGCCTGCAAGTTAGATCTGTTTTAGCATAAAAAAATGTTAAATTATTAAAAGGTTTTTTAAAAAATAATATACAATGAACAATGATATTTAAAAAAAAATTTGAGATGGTGACAAATTGAATCAATTTGAATCAATAATAATTAATCTATGAAACTTGTGATCTAGAGTGTGAGATCGTGATAAAACTATGGAATTCGCATTGAAATAAATTACAAATTTTAATTATAATGAACCAAATATCGAAGGCTAAAAGAGAAAATAAATTAAATTTAAAAAAAAACAAACAAAAACTGACTCGAGTAAACTTATATTGTAACACCCTTAGTTTAATGTATGTCATATTTATTGAAAAACATGTATTACATCATTATCTCTATCTATCCTAACAACACTTTAAATTTATTATTATTATTATCAACACTTTAAGAAAAAAATTGTCTTTTTTGGAAAAAAAAATTCATTCCAAGCATAAAATTAACTTCTAATTAACCACAATAACAATAAAACATGTAATCAAACAGTTCTAATTATTCTAATGAACACTCCAATACCATTATTGGGTTTCCTGAATATCATATATGCAAAGAAAATATTAATAAAAAAAATTATTCAGAAGTTCTAGGATCATGTTAGATAAAATTAGAATTGTTAAGACAGATCTAAAATTGTTAAGGGATTTATTACCCAAGGATCTAATCTTTTTCGGTTTTGAATAATTTTTTAAAGGTTGAATAGGCAAACCATAAGTCATCCAATTGTTCAGCTTTCAACGATAATTCACACGAACCACTAGTGAGAAATATCTTAAATTCATGTTTAGAAAAGATGGATAATTATGCCTTGAGTGTTAATTCTCTATTATGTGACTTACATAGTTTTTTGTTTAATAGACAATCACATTAAACATAAAAGACATAACTTAATATTTATAGGTAAATATGAAAAACCCTATAAATTGACAAAATATTAATTTGCCCATTGAATAATATCCATATATTAATTCAGGATAATTTTAGAAATTAGCCTAATCAAATCCTTATTTGATTTTTCTAGGTCTAGAAATATAATCAATGTATTAATTATATTCTAGTAATTAATTTCTAAAATATATTTTAATCAAGTCATACTTAATTAAATCATCCCAGTTTAATTTCTGACTAATGATTCTTAATGTGTGTGACTTTTTAAGTTTATAATATGTTGACCCAAATATAAATTATAATTCTAATTAAATAGAATTAAATATTTTAATTTATTATCAATTCAACAATTGATTAATTTATATTTAAAAATCAGGTGTATCGTTTAGCAACGTGTCATGATCCCTCAAATATTAGAAAAGTCATTAATGATTTAATTTAACCTTTTAGTGACAGGTTTCTCAGTGTAATTAATATTATTTATCAATAATATCTCGATTTAACATTAAAGCATGAAGTATGTATGCCATGTTAAATCATGTTTGTTTTTTATATAATAGTCATTGATCGTTTAAAAAAAAATTGAAATTCTTTTCAAATCTCATTTCACCTTAACCAAGGATATTTCAATCAATACTATTTGAGAACATATGAAATATTTTTCTTATTTCAGGTGATGAATCATCTCTTTATTATTCAAGTACCTTCATATAGTTCATGTTGTACCTAGTGTCTGTCCCTTCGTCACCTCGATTAAGATAACATGTAACATAATGAAAGCATAATATTCTATATATAAGATAACTTGGTGATCTTAAGTCTAAGGATCACTTACACAATCATCACATGAACCTTTCTATATACATAAATGATCTCTCCATATAAAGTTCTAATCTGAGTCAGTTCAGTGTACATATCTTATGACAAGCACCTACATATCTAAGTATCTTTTATACCTCAGCTTATAAAAACAATCGCTTTCTTTTCATAAGGAAAGAACATAATATATACTAGTCTTTACAGCTCTAATAAATATTTAAAATTTAAGAAAGTATCGACCAAAAATATTTTATGAACATTGCTTTGATGCAATATGAATTCTATGATTATAACAATTTTATAATTTTCTTTGCAAAATATTTTTGTTCTGTGTACTTTATCTTTACTCTAGATTTATAAATCAAATATTAGATTTATTAATATAATAATATATGAATATTAAAGATAAATTAAGCATTTATTAATAATAAATATGTATTTATATGAATATAATAATATCACGTGTAATCAACCGATTGACTACATGACATATTAAATTAGCATAACATTCCTTATATAAGGTAACTTAGTGATTTTAATTTTAAAAATCATTTACATAATTATTATGTGAGTTTTTTCATAGATACAAATGATCTCTCTTTATAGATTTTTCATATGGATGAGTTTAGTATACATGTCATCTGACAATTACCAACATATTAGTTTTAGGCATTCCCCATACCTAAACTTATAAGAATAATTACTTATTTTTCATAAAAAAATAATAGTATGTATAATTTTTAACAACTCTAATTAATGTTAAGTCTTAATAGAGTATTGACCAGGATTATTTAGAAACAATGCTTAGATACAATAAAATTTTTATAATTATAAGAATTTTATAATATTTTTACAAAATAATTTTGTCCCAATAAATTTATATTACTATAAATTTATTATTAAATATTTAATAAATATTAAAAAAATATTATTTTATTAAAATTAAATATATTTACATAAACAAAATTAATATAGTATATTATCTATAAAACATACACCCTTACAGTTAATGTGGCCGTGGACACCTGCATCGTTCAACAGTAAAAAAGAAGAAGAAGGTCATTTCAAGTACTTTTAACAACCGGTAAAGTAGAAGTAAAAGTGTCTTCTCAAGGCTCTTCAGAAAAATAAAAGTAAAATGGATGGACAAAATAATCAAGCAATATATATATATATATATATATGAGTTTGAGAGGGGCAGAAATGAGAATTTAAAAAAGACTTGGAAAGGGCAGTTGGACTTTGCAGAGAAAAGAGCAAGATAACTAACTGCCTTTTCTTCAATGTCCTGACAGAATCACATGTCCACATGGACAGCTTTGGACTCACTCACGTACCCATCTCACATGGATGTGTGATACGGAGCCTACAGGACATTTGCCCCCACAAACACTTCCAGATCTCAAAAAATATAATTATAAATAAAAATAAATTATGATGTGACAAACCTTCTTGTCACCTCTGGCTGTCTTTCCATTTGTTCTCTGCAGAGTTTTTTTAAGAGCATTTAGAGATGATAAATAAAAAATAATATAATAAAAATAATATTTTAGTTCAACATTTATTTTACATATTTAAAGAAAAATGCTAAACAAAATATTATTTCTCTTTAGAAAAACTATTTTATATCTGGAAAGATAATGAAGTATATTTATTACAATAATATTTTTTTAATTTTTTTCCTTTGATTTTTTTAAAATTTATTTATTTTCTTATAAAATTATCATGATTTAATAACATGTATTATTATAAGTTTATTTAAGTTATTTTTTTATTATTTTAATTTTATTATTTAATGTTCACTAATAAAAAATTATTCGAATTATTTTTAAATAAATAGTTATTAAAATAATTTTATATTAAATATATTAAAATAATTAACTTCTTCTAAATGATTCTATTATTTTAAAATACATATTAAACATGTATATTTTATTATTAAAAAAAACATATTACCAATTTGAAATCTCCCATCGGAGATGCTCTAATGTAAACTAACCAGTAGATTAGAGTATTTCTCTTCTTGGATCTGGAGAGATTCTTTTTTCTTTTTGCTTTGGAATTAGTTTCTTATAGCTAGGCGAGGCAAGCCAACTGGAATTGGCGGCGCTGCTGCTGATAACTGTCCTTGCTACATTCTTCTGTTGGTGTATGTATATATTGTAGCGAGTACTGGGTATTGGGTCCCTTACCTTTTCTTTTGGTTTTATTACAAGGCAGTTTGTTCTTCCTGCTAGGTTCAGACCACTCTAAATAAGGTATCTTTCAGTTTCATCACGGAAATATTTGATTTTTGTTTTCTGGGATTATTCTTTTTCTTTGTAGTTTTCCTCTATTGCTGCAAAATATTCAGACTTTGGAGGATTTCATGGAAAATGGGAAATGATTTTATAAGAGGAAAATTCGTAGGGTTGCGATTTTTGGTGGTAAAGTACAGATTTTTGTTTTCCAGGTATTCATAAATGCCCAGACTTATCTTTCTTGAGCTGTAATTAGCTGGAAATCACCGAGTTTGTAAAAGAGATTCTTAAGGGGCCTAGTAGACAGCAGATACGCTGAAGGATTCTATCTGATCTGTTGGTAAACTTCTGTTTTCGGAAAGGGAATCCATTATTTGGATTTACATTTATATGGAAAGTGCTCCATTCTCTTTTGGTTTGTTGTGTCAATGAAATCTTAGCTTGTGCTTTAGATATTGCACATTATTCAGAGGAAGAAAACAAAATGAATAAAGGGGGGGCTATAGATATCTCATAGTTTATGCTTTTCAAGAATTTGCTGGAATCCATAGTTTCGGAGAGTTTGGTGGGAGATAGAGGCTTGTAATCTTGCAATTTTGTGGTTTAGATAATACAAAGTGGTAGGGTTGGACCGTGTTAGTTGAGGAGAAGAAGAAGAAATGGCTGCAAAACTTTTACATTCCTTAGCAGATGATAATCCAGATTTGCAAAAGCAAATAGGGTGCATGACTGGGATTTTTCAAATATTTGATCGTCACCAGGTCCTCACCGGTAGGCGCCTCAACACCAAGATGCTTCCTCCAGGTAATTCTCATAATTAGATGGAGCTTAGCTTTGAAGTATTCATTTCATGAATCAAGTATTCTCATTTTATTGGTTAAAATCTATTGCTCGACACCAGAATCTTTTATCTTCTCCAGTGGCATGTGGTGAGGAAAAAAAAAAAAGGGAGGTAACTGATTTCTTTACTGGTTGGTAAAAATATGTTCTCAATTCCACTCATCAACCGTGCTAATATTGATCTTTTACACCGAGAAAAGTAAAAAGACGCGTGTATCTAAATAATTTATGCATCTGATACTAGAAGTTTGTCTTTTGGATGTTAATTTCTTCGAGATCTTTAATGCTAACCTGTCTTGTCAAATTGTTTCCCATTTATATTTGGGGTGACTTTGCATAGATAAGACATTTATAATTGTATATGGTTCCTTGAAAATATGGGCAAATGCTTCACCTATGGTGTTGATTCCAGCTGTATTTTTAGGTGTGCATTTATTGTTGTAGGTAAATTCTTGTAGCAATCATCATTTCATCTGACAGATTTAACCTATGATCATAAACTTAACAAACTTATATATATACCAATTCTAACTTCTTGATAAATCATCCTAGTACGAATTCAAAGAACATTAATTGCACATCTATTGTTTGCGTATCCTTAAGAAGTTTTTCCAGTTTTTCCAATTCCAGGTTGATAACAATGAATGGACTATTATTATCTCTGTTATTTTCGTTTGGTTGTGAGCTTAAACATGCAATTTGTTGCTAATGTTTCTGTGACAGTGTAGGTGATTTCCACTTCAAAAATGGCAGATCAGAAAGGGAGAACACAGCAGTTGTAAGTATTCTTGGAAATTTTATTAATTGTCCATAGTAATTGGAAGCTATTTGCCTAAACCAGTGTGGAATTGAGATCTCATTGATTGTTGAATAATGTGTACCCTGCATTAAGTTTTTTTTTTTTTTGCCTTAAAAAATTGCTGTTGAGTTGATTTTGTCCTCACACTGTTGCTTTTCTACCCACACTTGTTTCTGTGCTCTATACTAGCTGTGTCTTTGCATACCAGAGTTGATATGAACTATTTATTGCAGGACAGTCATTTAAACAGGAATTTGATTGAGAAGCAAAGAATTTCTACAGAATCATCAAGAGCATCTTTCTCATCTTCTTGCTCATCTTCCTTGTCGTCTCTGGACTGCAATAAAACAGCTCAACCAGAAGCATCTTCCTTTGACAGAATAATTTTCACTGAAACTCATTCAAGGGACCCTGTTATAACTCAGCCAAATACCTCTGCACATTCAGGGCGGCAATCTTTTGATCTTCGAGATGTTGTCAAGGATTCTATGTATAGAGAGGCCAGAGGGCTATCAGTCAAAACTACAGCAAAGGAAGAAGCAATGAGCCATATAGTGAAGCATAAAGATTCCCCAAGGCCATCACAGGCCTCCAGATATGCTGATGGATCTTATGGAGTTGGGAAAACAGGAAAGCAAAATGCTTCTCCTGTTGATCTCAAGGAGTCTCTTGGAGTTCTTGCTAAACTTCGTGAAGCACCATGGTATAATAATGAAACTAAAGAGCGTCCAAGATCATTGTATGAAGCAAAAGATGGATCTTGGCATACAATTCGAAAAGATGCTCCACGGTTTTCTTATGATGGACAGGAGATCAATCATTTGTCTTTTGAATCACGAGATACCATTAAGTCCACCCCAAAGCTAACAGAGCTCCCAAGACTTTCACTGGATAGTAGAGTAATTTCAATGCGTGGATCCAACACTGATTCAAGATCAAATTACCTTTCAAAAGATATTCAAAGTAGCAGCAACTCGAATGAAGAGATCTTTAATCTACAGCAATCATGGGAAACTCAGAAACGTCCTCCTAGCGTGGTAGCCAAGCTGATGGGCTTGGAAGAATTGCCAGATTCTGCTTACAACAGCTATAGTCAGCCGGGTTTGATCCAGAACTTGCCCGTGGAACATGATAATTCCTTCTCAAGATCATTGAAAATAAATGATCTAAACAGACCAATACGAATTCCGAAGTCCCCCAGAAACTCAATAAAAGATCCTATATCACCACGGTGGAAAAATCCTGATTTGGTCATGAAACCCATTTCAAGGCAGCCAATTGAACCAGCACCATGGAAGCAGCTGAATGGAAGTCGAAGTTCTCAGGAACAACCTTTCATGCCCGCAAAACTTTCTGGGAAGACATCAAATTCATTCACTTCAGTTTACTGTGATATTGAGATGAGATTGAAGGATCTTGAGTTCAATCAATCTGGAAAGGATCTCAGAGCTCTTAAACAGATTCTGGAAGCAATGCAGGCTAAGGGGCTCTTGGAGACTAGTAAAGAAGAACAGGCTTCGAATTTTGTACCCCAAAGAGTTCAGGAACCAAAATGTAGCAGTCCTGGTCAAAAGCCAAGGTTGCTAAACCAACAGAACAATCATGTTGGTGTTCCCACAAATAAAAGTTCTGATACTTTGAGGTCTTATGAATCCCCAATTGTGATCATGAAACCTGCCAAACTAGTTGAGAAATCTGGTATTCCTGCTTCCTCAGTAATTACAACAGCTGGGCTTCATAAAATTCCAACCAGTGGATATGCAGACAGTAAGAAGGGATCCATTAATAGCCGAACAGCTAAAGTTCAATCTCCAAGAAACAGCAAGAGAGATTCTTCTGCCAGCTCCAGTGATAAGAGAACTGCTGTCAAGAATACAAAATCAACTCAATCCTCAACAAGATCCCAACAAGGGCCAAAAGAAAGCTACACGCATTCAGTAAAGAGTTCAGGATCTGTGAGCCTGAGACTCCAACAGAAGAAACTTGACCTAGAGAAGCTATCTCGTCCACCTACCCCTCCATCTGATACTGGCAAACCAAGAAGACAATCCAACAGGCAGCCAACAGAAATAGGTTCCCCTGGTGGAAAACACAGGGTAAAATATCCCAAATTTGCAGAGAGTGATGACCAATTTAGTCAGATAAGTGATGAATCAAGAACCTCGAGTCACCAAGGAGATGACACATCTTTGCAATCTGATGGTACTGTTTTTGACTTAAAGAAGGGTATTGAAGTCACCAGCACCCAACTATCTACTGAGAACTATGGTGACCTGAGTCCTACCCTAAATGCTACCAGAAGCTTAGTTTCTGGCTCAGTACAGAAAGTAAGCGGTTTTGAAATTCCTTAGTCGCTCAACTATTCTGATCATATTGTTGATGCCTTTTGTTTTCTTCGTCTCAGAAATCAACATCGATGTTTGAAGAAGACAGGACATCACAGGAACTTCTTGTTGCACCAGAGCATCCTAGTCCTGTCTCTGTACTTGATGCATTGGTATATAGAGATGATGCATTATCTCCTGTAAAGCAGATACCAAATATGCTCAAAGGTAAAGTTCTGCTCTGGATAAAAAACTTAATAGTTGGATGTTGCTGCAATTGAAACTAACTATAATTGGTTATTGGAGGTGCAATGACCTGATATTTTATGTTGTTTGGATTAGATTAAGTTCATCTATAACAACCTTTACATAGGAATTATGAAAATAAGTTTGACTGCCTGTTTATCTGTCTAATTAGGTGAAACCATGTTGTTGTGGGGATTCATTCTCCACTTGCTACATGCAATATTTTTTTTTTTTTGGGCTCTGAATTTTCTGGTTTTGCTATTAGCTTCTAAATATCCTATGTAGCATCTGTGTCTGTATGCTCTTTGCAACACACTTCAGGAAATTTATCATGCATTGAGATAGTTTCTGTTCATCATATTATGCAGTCAGCAATCGAGGTTTTGAGAGAGTGTTATGCTGTTGACAGTGTCATCTATTGTGGTCCTACTATATTAAGAAATACTTATTTGGACCTGTTAATAAAAAAGAAACTACAATGAAATAGATAGTTGCTAAGAAAAAACGAACACAAAAGGAATTCTTCCTTGTCATCTTATTGAAGGTTGTCATTGTGCTTGTCAAGTTGTAACTGTGTTCATCTTGATTGATCCCAACTACAAGTCAACAGACACCAAAAGACTTGCTTGCAACAAGAATGTTTTGTCATTGTTATATACTCTGGATAATCTTGTTCAAATAGAATTGGTTGGATAAAATAGTTGCAAGCTTTTTTTGATCCATGAGTCATTATTCTATTAGAATTCTGGGTTTCAATACCTGGCCCAGGGTCAACTTTGCCGTTTCAGTATATGGAGTATGTGGTAGCAACAGGGATAGAATAGAGCATAAACAATGAGCAATTTTTCTGTCACTTTATTTTTTTGATTTTTTAAGGCTTATCTCATCTCGAGGGACATTATTTCATATTGCAGGGGAAGGCGCTAAAGATTCCCATGACCAACAGAGTGAAGATCAGTGGAACCTTGCAGATAACTTGTCTAACAGCATGACCTCTGTCCTCTCTACAGAGATCAATCGCAGGAAATTACAAAACATTGAAAATTTGGTACAAAAGCTTAGACGATTAAACTCCACTCACAATGAAGCGAGCACAGATTACATAGCATCACTTTGTGAGAACCCAAATCCAGACCACAGATACATTTCAGAGATTTTGTTAGCTTCTGGTCTTCTACTCAGAGACCTTGGCTCTGGCCTGACAACATTTCAACTCCACCCATCAGGTTACCCCATTAACCCAGAGTTATTCATGGTATTGGAGCAAACCAAGGCCAGCAATTCAGTTTCAAAAGAAGAATGTAGCCCTGGAAAGGCTTTCCATTCAAAACCAAACCTGGAGAAGTTTCATAGGAAGCTCATATTTGATGCTGTTAATGAAATTCTTGTCAAAAAGTTGGCTTCAGTGGGGCCCTCTCCTGAGCCTTGGTTGAAGTCTGATAAGCTGGCAAAGAAGGCGCTCAGTGCTCAAAAGCTTCTGAAAGAATTATGTTCGGATATGGAACAACTTCAATCAAGAAATCAGAATGCAGCTTAGAGGATGAGGAGGATGGTTTGAAAAGCTTTTTGTGGGATGATGTGATGCATCGGTCAGAGAGCTGGATAGATTTTCACAGTGAGATTTCTGTTATAGTGTTAGATGTTGAGCGTTTGGTCTTCAAGGACTTAGTTAATGAGATTGTGATTAGTGAGGCAGCTGGTTTACGCACCAAACCACGTAGGCGTCGGCAGCTGTTTGGGAAGTAGCCTGCTATCTGCAAAATAGCATCTTCTAATTATTATTCTTGCTTTTCTTTTTGTTCGTTATTCTTTCGTCTTCTCTTTTCCCTTTGCCAGTTTATTTTGTTTCCTGTTGTTTAAAGCAAATAATTTGTGGCTAAGCACTGGAATTATATGCTGGATTGTATAGAAATTGACCTTTTAGATCATGACACCACATATTGATAAAGAAGGAATGCATGCAACTTCTTTGTTTGTGCTTTTGAATTGTGTTTTCAATTCTAAAGAAATTGACTTTTTAGATCATGACATCACGTATTGATAAAAAGGTATGCAACTTGTTTGTACTTTTGAATTGTGTTTTCAACTTCTTAGAGCTACAAATTTCTGAGTTGCAGTAGGCTAGAGGCGAATTTCTGAATCGTAGAAGGTTAAGAAATAAAAATCAAAAGGTCGATGTTTCAGGTCTTAAATCAAGGTTAAGACAAAAAGGCGCGGTAGCAAGCCTAAGGGAGCGTTGTCGCGGCCTCCACAAACACTAAAGGCGCAACAAAGGAAAAGCGTAGGACTGCCGCCATTCGAGTGCTTGCTCAGGTAGCCTTGACAGAAAGCGGTGCCGAGTAAAGGTCAAGTCCATTGTCGTCTGAACTCTTGAAGCTGAGTGTACAACCCTTACCGGGTAAAGGCTTCTTCACTAGCAAGTCATGTCTTGAATATTTATCTCCTTGAGACTTTATCTTCTTCTAGTATGGATTTAGATGGCTACAATGGTTTAACTGACCAGTTAGCAAAATGTAAGTGGAGGCCTTTAGCGAATCATGCAGGATACCAACACCATGCACAAAATTCTACCCACAATGTTTAGGCGTTAGCTCGAACTTGGTATCATAACTTTGACCTAGGCTCCATCCTCATATATGAGGACCTCTACATGAAGCTTATAACTCGGTTCTCCAAAAGAATCTTAGTAAAAAAGATCTCCGCAAACCATTTGCTATCTCTCGAAGAGAGCATGAGAGCACTGAGGCTTACCTCATCAGGTTCAATGAAAAAAATATTAAAGGTAGATGGCTTACTGGAGGTTGTTGCTACTAAAGCCTGATCAACAGGGTTGATGACTCGGTCCTATGGAGAGCTCTGTGTCTCCATGAAAGCAATATTTTGAAAGTCAAGCAAGTGATGAAGAATTATATTCAGGGTAAGGAAAATAAGTGTGGTGAGACAATCTCATCTATATTTTCATAAATAGTGGGAACAATGATCTAAAGAGAGTCGGTCACATATTAACCCCATACATGTAAAAAGAACCCAAAAGAGGTGCACAGTTGCCTTATCTTCTAGGAGCTCCCAATCACATCCTTTAATACCACTTGAATAGAGGTTTCTATAGCTATCCAAGGAAAATGCTACGTGTGCCGTCCTTCCCCAAGAAAGGAAACCCTCGACACAAGAATCAAAATATAATAATGTTTGTTCTACAAAGACAAAGTACAAGACATGAAAGAATGTTTTCTCCAAAATAATGAAATAAAAGGGTTCATCAGTAAGGGTTATCTTTGTAACAAAGGACTTTTGGTCTAACTAGAGAGGGAGTTAGGCAGGTATACACTAAGGCTCTGTTTGTTTGCTGGAAAATAGTTTTTTTTTAGAAAGTGAATTCCGGGAAAAATAAATTATTTTCTGATGTTTGGTAGTGTAATGAAAATAAGTTGGAAAATACTTTCTAGTGTTTGGTTATGTCATGGAAAATGAGCTGGAAAATAACTTATTAATATTTTATTTTCCTCAAGTTTATTAAAATAATGAGGAACAAATCTTACAAATAATGATAATGAAATTGAAAAAAAAATATAATTTCATAAATTATCTCAAATAAAATAAATAATAATAAAATAATAGAGATCAAATCTAAAAAATAAAAAAGTTGAAAGATGAAGAAATTAAAATAATAATAATTAACATTTCATAAATTATTTCAAATAAAATAAGTAACAACAAAAAATAGGACCAAATTTTATACATAAAAAATTTCAATAAAAAAATGATAAGGAAAAAGAAATAACAATTATAAAAATGAGGACCAAAGTTAATATAAAAATTAAATTTTAAGAGATGAAATTAAAAAATAAATATTCAAAACAAAATATATATAACAATCAAAAGTTTGAAGACCAAATTTGATATAATCAGTAAATAATATGACATTTCTAAATTTTTCACAACTTTCGAAAAGTGTTTTCTGTCCAAATTTTCCCGGAAAACACTTTCCTGAAAACCAAGCCAAATTTTCTTTGACTGGAAAGTGTTTTCTGGTGACCAACTTTCCAAGTGGCAAACAAACACAGGAAAGTTTGGAAATGATTTTTTGAAAGTGATTTTTAGGAAACAAACATGGCCTAAGGTACATTACCAGATATAAATATATTCATGAGCAAGAGTCTAGTAAAAATAATAATAAAAAAGATTATGAAGAATAAGTTCTTGTGACATCTTATCTTTCGAACCACTTACATAAATTGATTGTCTTCACAGTTAAGGAGTGGATAATTTTCCCTTATGAAGATGATGCAAACCTCATGAATATAAAGTTCCAGAAACCCATAGCTAAGTAAGATATTTTTCAAAAAAGCTAAGATCAAGTTTAGAATTAAGCATTACAAAACAATAACTTGTATTAAGGTGCCAAGATAATAAGTAACCAACCTTGACCTAACGCTGTAATCAAGATGCAAATAAGAAGTATTGAAGATGCCACGAAACTTGGTTAATTCACCTGGTAGATCAGAAACATTAAAAATAAAACTAACACCATACTCACTTGGTAGATCAACTGTATAAGCATTATCATTAATTTTTTCAAGGATTCGGAATGGTCTATCTTCCATCTCCTCTTGGCATCGACTTGGATTTTTTACATTCAGGAAACCTCTTCTTACGCATATACACCCAAACCACCTGGTTCAAAGATAACTCATTTTCTGCCCTTATTAGCTTTTGAATGCATATTGCTTATTCTTTTCCTACATCAAAATAGCTCCAATACGTATCCTGGAGACATCACATTCAATCTCAAAAGTGTTTGTAAAGTCACGTAATGATAACAATGGAGCCAAGATTGATTTTTCCTTTAATAAATTAAATGCATGCCCTTGTTTTTTTACCTCATTTAAATCCTACTCATTTTTTTAACAATCTCAGTAAAATGTGCAACTAGAGTGCTGCAATCTTTAACAAATCTTTTATAAAAACTAGCCAAATCATGAAATTTTTCTTACTTCTGTGATTGACTTAGGTATATGCCATTCTTAGATAGCCTTTACATTTTCCTCATCCATTTTAATTCCTTTTTCACTAATAACATATCCATGAAAGATAATTTTCTCCATGCAAAAGCTACACTTTTTAAGATTAACATATAAATATTTTTTTTCGCAAAACAACCAGTAACATTCTTTAAATGTTCAACATGCTCCTCTAAATTCTTGCTATAAATAAAAACATCATCAAAATAAAACACATCAAACTTACCTATAAAATAACACAAAACATTATTCATTAATCTCATGAAAGTACTAGGTGCATTAGTAAGTTCAAAAGACATAACTAACCACTCATACAAACCATATTTAGTTTTAAAGGCAGTTTTCCATTCATTTTCCTCTTTCATTCTTATTTCATGATATTCACTTTTCAAGTCAATCTTAAAAAACACACAGGATCCATGCAATTCATATGACATATCATCAAGTCTATGGATTAGATGTTTATACTTTACCATAATATTATTGATGACACAACAATCAACACAAATCCTCCAAGTCCTATTCTTTTTCGGTATTAACAAAACTGAAACTGCACATTGACTCATGCTTTCTTTTATGTACCTTTTTGTAATCAATTCTTCCACTTGCCTTTAAACTTTCTTTGTCTAATCGGGATTACTTCTATATGTTGGCCGATTAGGTATATATGCTTTAGATACAAGATCAATTTGGTGCTCGATTCCCCTAATAAGTAGCGACCCACTAGGAATTTCATCACGAAAGATCTTAAAATCTTGTAATAAAAAAACATAAACACTAGGAATACAATGATTAAGGTCGTTAGTGTTAAAATATGTCTTCTTATACATAAGTAAAATTATAAGCATGTCAGGAAAATAAACATTACTAATCTCACACCCCTTTGCATAAAAACTATCATGTTTCTTAATTGTTTCCACTCTTTTCTTTCTTTACCCTTCTTTTATTCTCTTCTCTTTTCTTTTTTCCTCTCTCGGCTGAATCCTCACTAATTTCTATTTTGGCCATATCTAACCTGCTTCTCTCTTGTCTCATTTTATCTTCACTCTTTCTCATACCCTTATATGGTTGGTATTTTTCTTCAGCTTTTCTTTCTCTTTTCAATTTTAATTGGCCTTCATACACTTGTCTATGGGACAATGGTACAAGTGTGGATGTCTTCTTATTTTTCACAAGAGAATACATGTTCTTAAACCCACCATTCTTAGCTTTTCTATTAAATCACCAAGGCCTCCCCAACAATAAATGAGTAGTATGTATAGGCATAACATCACAAAACACCTCATTCTTATATTTTCCAACTGAAAAAGAAACCAAAACCTGCTTATTAATTCTTACTTCTCCACAATCATTCCATCATTAAAGTCTATAAGGCTTTTTATGTTTAATAATGTTCAGAATTAATTTTCTAACAAGTGTAATACTAGCAAGATTAGCACAACTCTCATTATCAATAATCACACCACATACCTCATTATTTATATGACATCTAGTATATAATATATTCTCCATTTGTTACTTTACACCCCTTAATCTGAACATTAAGTGTTCTCCAAATCATTAAAGCCTCTCTATCAACTAGATACTCAATATTACTACAATCCTCAAGTGGTGGCATCTCATCCTCCTTGAATTTGTCACTTTTGGATTCAATATCCCTATGCTCCCTCATAACCATAATCTTTTTGTTTGGACACCGTGAAGCTATATGTTCACTCCCCAAACACCTGAAACACTTAATATCACAATTACGATTAGATGTGATCTTGGCTTTACCTTTTGTTTTAGTGGCCGAATCTTTCCTCCAAGCCTTAGATGATTCGGCTTTGTTGCCCACAATATTCGGCTTTGATGTTGTAGCCTTTTCTCTCATAACTCAACCTCTAAGTTGAAAAGGAACCCAAGTTATCTCATTGAAATGTACTACCCTTTCTATCAAACTGCCTATTTATTTTGGTAGCCATATGAAACATATCTTCAAGCTCAACATAGTGCAGCAACTCAACCACATTAGTTATCTCTTTATTCAATCCATTCAAGAACCTTGCCATTATAGCTTCTCTATCCTTCACAATATTAACTCTAATCATGACAATCTCTATTTTTTGTGTGGTAATCCTCCACACTTGTAGAACTCTGAGATAAAGTTTGTAATATTTGATATAATTCCCTATACAATAAGTTGATCCCACAAAAAAATAACATAATTAGTAAATTCACTAATAACAAATTTACTTTCTTTACATTGGAGTAATAGTGACTGTAAAAAATCAACTTCACTTTCTTTTCTCATTTCAAATAAGCTTTCGGATCATTTTTTCCTTGAAAATTCAAAATCTTCATCTTAATGCTTCCCAAATCTCTCTCCAATCATCCTGAAATCCATTCTACATGTTTATTCTCATATGGATAAATTGCTTAAGTGGCCGAACTCTCATAGGCCTTTGGTTTCTATGTTGCCAAAACCTACCACCATGGTTATCATATAAATACTTAGCCTCCTCATTTGTATTTTTAGCTATAGATTCTTTCGGAGGTGAATTGGCTCATCTTGCAGACCTTTTTCCTTTCAAACCCTTATAGTTTGACCCATCTAAAAAACTAGCCACTTTGGTTCTCAAACCAGCCTTCCCACTTTACTTTGACAAACCTTGTATTTATCAACTCCACTTGTTATAACATGACCAAATAACCCAATTCGGGTCCAATCTTTTAGTGGTGATGATCTACTCTTAGTTGACATTGTCAAGAGCTGAAAATTGAGTTACTAGCGAATCCTCTCTCTCCCTCTCTCTTTCACTCACACAAACACACACTTACACACTCAATAGATGTCATTCCTCTCGTGTTTCAGACAAAGTTTTGGCTTTTTACTCTAATATACTCACCTTCGTCTTTTACTACTCAATTATCATGATTTTGGTTCTTTAAGGAAATAACTCACAACAAATCAAAGATTAATATTGATTAGTACTTAAAAGTGCATTTTTATCAAGGTTTTATATCATCATTTTGCACTTGAAGTATCGATAACTCCTTAACTAAAGCATGTTTTATAATAACAAGTCTGATAATATAAGATAGCTTTAATTTATGGTAAATGCTCATTTAAATGCAGGCATATCTCACAATTCAAGGATTGATTGATGTGATTAACTATTGAAAGTGAAAGGACAAAGAAAAGGCTAAGCTTAGAAAGGAGATGTCGATTCAATTCAAATTGGAACACTGTTCAGTTATTGGGTCATATCTGGAGCTGTAGATCTTGGATTTCAGTTTGATTTATATGGATAGAAAGCTAAGAAATAGGCCTACAATGTTCATGAATAGTGTAAGACCCAAATCTGCCGTTTTCAAGTTTAAAGTTTGGCCACAAAAGAGAAGTCAGAATCTGTCCTGCAATCCAGCCCAAACACTGCTCAGAATGTTACCCATATTTGGAGTTCAAGAAGGCAAAATGACGTGCAATTTGGTGGGTGGAAGGAAAAGACAATTGTCAACAACTTTCATGAAGAAGACTTGCTTAAATTCTAATGGTAACAATGACATTTCATCCATACAAGAGCTTGAGGGTTATCCACCACGTCCACTAGCAGCACTACTCAGTAGTTTAGCCATATCTCGAGCTCTAGTGATCCAAATGATCTGAAATGTTATGGGTGGAAAGATAAGATGATTGCCAACAACCGTCATGAAGAACACTTTGCCAAATTCTGATTGCATCAATGTCATTTCATCCAGCCAAAATGCTTGAGTGCTGCTGTCCACCAAGTCCACTAAATCAATAGTTGGCCACTACATCAATAATCAATTACCAAATGAATAGTTCTGAATTTTAGCCTATAAAAGGAGGCATTTGCCATTCATTTAGGAATCTTGATTCTTCAGATCAAGATCATGTTCTTGCTCTCTCTCTTTATATTTTTGTAATGCTTAAGTTTTGCTTTCATTAATCTCTTGTTCATGCTTTTCATTTTCTTTACTATACTTAGTTAACTTATATCATGTTTATGTTTTTATATTGTTTATTTATGTTTTTCTTCTTCATAATGTCTAGCTAAATTAATTATGTCAAGGTGAAAAGGTTTCACTAATGGTGTTAGAATATGTATAATATAAACTCAACATGGATTTTAATGTTTATATCCAAGAAAGTTTGCTATTAACATGTCTTATCATTTTTATCTTATTAATTCTTAATACCTTGCTTGTTAAGTGGCTAATCTAGATTTGTGTTGTATAACACTTGGTACATCAAATACTGATCCTTCATAGTCTTCGGCCGACATCGTTGTTATGAGAGGAATTTGATTTGTTGTCAACATAAGTTAGCATCATGAATACCTGATAAAATTTATAAGTATGGTGTTACGTAAATAAGATGATTAATATGAGCATGTTGATAATTTATAAAGAGTTTATACTTTACTTACCTCTAATACTATTAGTGGATCCTCTAACTTTGACATTTGTTTTTATCATTGTTTAATCTTCACATTTATCTTACATCTCAAAGTCCTCTTTAACCCATCATCATCATCATCATTGTTGTTATTATTATTATTATTATTGTTATTATTTATAATTTATTTAGTTCACCTCCCTGTGGTTCGACCCCAGTCTTGCCGGATTATTTATTATTTTAACACTCCTGCACTTGGGATAAGACATCAACTCTTTGATCGTGTCAATTATCTTAATAGCATAATAAAAAAGATGTAAAGACTCATGAAGTAATAAAGACTAAAATTTATCAATACAAAACTATGAATATAAAAACACGAAAATCAATACGAATTCGTGCGAAATATAAATGATATGAAGACATAAAATAAAAGACTATGAAGACTAAAAAACCAATGAAATAAGATTTAAACAACTCAAAATAATGATATAACTTTTATATATATATGGTGGCCAAAACTAATAAAAAAACAATGATGCAAAAACTACCCTTTTATTTTTGTAACTTTCAAGAAAACCCCACCAAGTGAACCTAAAATACCCAAATCAAGATTTATCTCAAAGAAACCCCAAGACTCAAGATTTGTTTTTCCAGATTTAAAGCAAGTGGCCAAACTCTATATTTATTTTAATCAAGATTTGCGGCAAACTCTAAAAAATTATCTTCTTGAGATTTTGTTTTTGTTTTTTATAAGACTTTATTTAATCAAGATCACAAATAATTTTCTTTTTTTTACTTGATGCCCTAACTATTTTTTAAAGAAGATAAAGAACTCGACAACAATTATGCAAAAACTTGAAAATAAAAAGGATATAACTTGGTTTAGAGCCTTGCTCTAATACCAATTGATGTGAACCCCATGGATATAAAGACCAAGTAAGGCACTTCCCAATAAAGCTAAGATCAGGTTCAGAATTGAGCTTGACACAACAATAAAATGTATCAAGGCATCAAGGCTATAAGTGACCAACCCCCACCCAACGTTTATAATCGAAATGCAAACAAGAAGTATAGAAGATGCCACCAAGCTTGATTAATTCTTTGATCAGTGAGAGTAGTTCTAAGAGGAACCAAGAGTAAGAGCAAACTCTTACACATAAATTTTATTTCTAAATAATCAATCCATCTCATATTTTTTTTTTATAAAACCTAAATACAAGTAAAATAACGTTATTTATACAAGGTAAAAAGTCTTAAACAATGCCAAAAATAATAATAAAAGAGTTCTAAATAAAATAGGAAAAAGAATCTTAAATAAATTAGGAAACTAATACAATTCTTACATATTAGCTCTAAACCAAAATCAAATTACACTTCTAATTCCATTTCACATCCCGATCCAATCATAGTAGATCTTAACCCAATCCAACTCATCCTCATCAACACAACACACCTTATTCAATAACATCATACAATTCAAGTTCACAAAATAATAATGCATTATTCAATTGTTATATAATATCATCACATAAACTATATCTTGCATAATAACATCATATAATACATATCAAGTGAAGGACTCGATTTTAACTATAAACATGCATGATTAAACAAGTACTTAGAATTACATACATTAGATTAAAGTCATACATCTAAATTTATGGGTTAATATTACATTCAAGTTCTAGGAGATAATTCTCTTAATTTACAAAATAATTACATGTCCAAAAGTAAAGGTGACTAAACTAATATCCCTCTTGATGTGACCCTAATGGACCTGAAACAGAAATTAACATGTACATATAAATAAAAAGTAGTAACAAACAATAACAACGACAAATAATAATTTTCATGGCATTTCTTTGATACATAAAATTAGACATAGACCTTTTTTATAACATACATTTTTCATCTATTACCAATATTCATCTAATATCCTAACCTATTTGCCGAGAATAATTTCATCTTGAAAATCTCAACTCAACTCAATGGTTTCGAACACCATCTCCTTATGAATCATTTCTCACTTGATACTAAGATATTCTTCTCTTGGTATCTTTAGTTTATCCCATTCTTTTAAAATAACCAATCAATACTCTCTCTCATTCTCCGGAAGGTAGTTGCTAATACTAATAAATCTCATTAATATCATTAGTCTCCCAATACCGAGTTAGACTAATCAATTCCATTCAAGTATCGATATCAATACAACATATCATTAACTATTCTTACCCTATAATAGTTAATTAATTCTTATCCATATCTGATTTACCATAAAGGTTGCTGATGTCAAGAACCCTTGACATCATTAGTCTCCTTACGTAGCTAATTACACCAGAAATGGTTGTCGACACCAATGCGATCCATTAATATCATTAACTATTCCCAACCCATAATAATTAATCAATTTACTTTTTCCCTTAATCGGGAGTAACCATGCCGATGTTAGTAATCTTTACTAACATTATTAGTCACCCAATTACCCGAGATTGACTAATCAATTTAAGGAATGCCAGTACTAATGGAATCATATTGATACCATTATATATCCAAACCCAGATAGTTAATCAATGCCATCTGAAATGCCGGTACCAATAGAACCTCATTGATACCATTAGCTATCCAAACTCGAATAGCTAATCAATGTCATCTCAACCTATCATCTGTACTGATCCTTTTTTATTTTTCTTATTAACATCATACACATTTGCTACCAAGTTCAAAACACTAACATGCCAAACAATTTAAAATAACAGAAACTAGAAAGCATTGGTGTTGGGCACTTACCTGCTGTAAAAGCTTGACTAGTAGTCCCGGGCTATTGTCTGGGTCTTGTGACTCCTTCTGCATCAACAAGTATACCACGTCATTACTCATGAGCGTTTGTTTCTTCTAAATCCAAAATCTATACAAAATTCTCTTTAATCATCTCATTCATTATTACTCTTTTTTCTTAAATTTACGTCTCATGTTCCCATTAAATCCTTTTCCTTAGGTTCTTAAATAAGAATGCAAACCAACATCACAATTGACATAATTCCTCATTCGAACATTGTTTTGTGTTTCATCCATAACTACCATTATATAGATCAGTTTAAGGTGTGGCTTAATCCCTAAAAAAGCTAAGACATAGGGCTATAAGTCCACTAGAGGAAGAAGAACCCAGTTCTGCTTCTAAAGCCCTCAAAACTACCTGTTATCGAGAAGATGACTAACTCTCCTGTAAGGTTTGTCCTAACCTCCTCTTGGTTATTAGCCCATATCTAGAGTTATAAAACTTCAAATTAAGAAAGGTCAACTTCCTTGGATATCTAACATCCAGGCTACAATTTCCATGAAGAGATCTAGTCTAAATTCCCCCATTTTCATGCTCGAATTCCCTCTAGAATACCAAGAGACTAAACTATCCAGTTTTGTCGACAAATTCCGTAGCATTCACGCATTACCAATTTAACTTATCCTTATTCAAAATCAATTCCTTGCCATGTATGTACACTATAATGTTGTCAAAGACACCTTTTAAGAACTAATTTACCCAATTTATCATCATTTTGCAACTTATCACAATTGTAGACAATTCTCCCATTTTCATTAACTTATCAATCAACACTCTTCTCAACCCTCTCTAACACCTTCATTGTTATTCCTTCATGAATTCTCATCATTTTAATTCATATAAACACATCATCAAGCTAAGGATTCAAATAAAACACCCTTCGTCTTATTACATCAATGACTGACCACACACTTAGCAACAGACTACTAATTTTCTTTCAAATTTATTTGTTATTTCAACTCATTTCAATCCTATTACATGCCATAAACATCAATTTAATTCAATTTATCAGATCCCCCAAAATTCATCATGAATCCTAACCTCAATTTGATGAAAAATAAATGGAAACTTAACAGATATTACAAGAACTTGTTAAATGGATGTTGGGACACCTTACTAAGGAGTAATCTAGGTTCCAAGTGGTAACAAATCAAGGATTCCCACCTCTTCTTTCTTGTTTTCTACTGCCGCCCCTTCCCTCTCACTCTATCCCCAATTGTTTTTTTCAAGAACACTCTAAATCTAAGTGATTTTATTGCCTAAATCCTTTAGCATCACTAACTCTCTTCATTTCCTTGTTTTTCTCTAGGTTTCTCAAGGAGTTTTCAAGCAAAAATGGAGTTTTCTCTTGTCTTCCCTTTCAATCCTCCCCATGGCCAGCTGCCCCCAAGCCTATTATAGGTAAAAGGAAAAATTATCAAATCCCCACTATATCTCTTCAAATAGTAACTTTTATTAGGTATTATTTCCCCCATCTCGGTATATTTTTAATATCGATTTTCAACAGGCGATATCGAAATTCATTAATTTATATCTCAGTGCCTTTCTTTCATCATAAATCACTTCCATTAAATTTTAATTCACATTTTGAACCATTTTTTTTATTTTCAAGCATTTCTACACTTCTATATTTCGCTAACTATTTTTTTGAATTTCAAAGGTCCATATCCATTCCCTTACTGCAAGTATCAAATCCTCATTTTTTGTATTTTATTTGCTTAATTTCCTTATACACTTCTTTTTGAAATTTTATGGAACTCCTGAGTTGTACCAGGTTTACATTTCTTAATCAAACATTTACAAGAAATGATTTCGGATCAATTTTCATATCCTTACCTTTTATATATACATATATTTGTGTCTCATTTATCAAAATTCACACATTATTCATTTTATTTCCTTTACTTAATTTAAAATATTTCTCTAATTTTATGATAAATTTATACCTAGGGTTTACAGGACTATTTTTTTTTCCAACTCATCGTGATACAATCTTCCAATTCACATTATAAACAACTTTCAACTTTTTTTTTAATATTAGTGAATTCTTTTCTTACATAATACTTAGTATATTTTTCTTTTACATTTTGATCATGCTCACAATGCATCCTTAATACAATCTTTTTATTTATGAACCCACATGATAATGATTTCCATTTCTTTAGCCTTTTATTGAGGATTGCCAACCCTAATTGTTTATAACATGCACTAGCAAGGTGAAGAATCAAACGTTATCCAACTTTTCTTAGTATATTTAATATACTTAAACATATTGGAACATCCATTTATTAACCATTTCTTTTTAATATATTTTACTAAAAAAAATTCCTTTCGAAATAGCCATATTCCTCTTCTAGGTCCTCTATCACATTACTAATGGTTTATCAAGTTAAATGGGTAGATTTGTTTGGTTTAATGAAATTTTGGTAGAGTTTCCCCCATATGGGACTCTACCTAAAATTTAGTCCATGCCATGAAAATCAATACCATAACCACAATTACTCATCACCATGTAACACAATCCTCTTATCATTTTATATGTAGCCTCAAGCATACCTTAACTCATCCTCCCTCACATCCATAAAATACTATTTGTTATATCTCTTAATACAATAAAGACTTCTACACTTGATTAAACAACATGTCATGCATGTATAAATAATTTTAAATTATTACAATGATAAGTCTTATCAGCGATGACTTTCTTTATGGGCCTACCTTTCTAAAGGGAAAACATGTATAACAAAAAATATTTAAATGCCATCAGGGTAGCCCACTAATTAAAATACAATTGACTATCATAGACGTTGAGGTGTGTGGGCATCATGTATAAAATATTTGATAAAAAAGTGGAACATCCACAGGGGGATGTTATCTTTTAACCTCGTAAAAGCCCTCTATAGGCTAGACACAGATTCTATCGTTTGAAGAAGGATTTTTTTGTAATATAACTCTTTAGCTAGGTTTGACATTACACCACTATTTTCTTGATAATATTGATTGGGTATGTTTCATTAAGCAGATACAAAGGTTGTCTAATCATCTTCAGGGTCTCTTGGACTTTCCAGTTCCCCTAACCCTCTATTAGGGTTCCTTAGTCCTTATAACTAAGTCTCTAAAAGGCTCTCCACTTTTAATAGTGTTGCCAATCAACTTACTTAGGATTAAATCTATGAAGAAGTTAAAATACCTTTATGAAACAAGAAGTAGGGACTTTGGATCTCAAACCCTTAAAAAAAGTTATATATTCAAGAAGCACAACCATGCAAAAATATATAGGAGTTTAGGAAAGGAGATTACATGAATCTTAAAGCGAAAAAAATAAAAAAGAGAAATTTGTAAATAAAAGAAAGTAATAAAAACACACTAGAGAAAAAAAAGATACGTAAAATTATTGAAATTGAATATATAGGGTTGACTATCATTTACAGTAGTATTTAGACTTGTTTATATTATTGCAGAGTTTAGATCCTACTTACATCGGCAATCCTAATTGTTTACACCTAAAATATACATACATTATCGAAGGTAGAGATACATATAATAATATATGACCTTGTTTATATTGTTTACACCTAAGTAAGTTTAATTGGTAATATATAAATTGGCATGTTTAGTGGGACTTAGATTCATTAAAACATGCCTTTAAAGAAAAAATAGGTAAACTCATCACTATTGCACAAGATAAAAAAAAATTAGTACAAGTAATAGAAAGAAGCTATTTTCCTGGTCACGAGGAGTTTGACAATGTACTATCTCCCTAGATTTTGATGGATTAACTAGTGGTAGATGTGATTAGAGATGGTATTTTTTGTCTAACTCACCACTATAACACAAAACTTTATATAGACACATCCCTAGTGTTCTCATATAGTCCTTTACATTTTCATTAGTTCTAATAATATCGTCACAACTAATCATAGACGGGCACGTTGGTGTATGAAAATGGATAACAATCATACATATATCAATTTTATGGACCTAACATTGTCATATGTTGGTTATAATCAGCTATGGTAAATTCTAGCCAACTAATTGTAGTTTCTCTTGAAGGATCATATTATTATTACCATTTAAGCCTCTTTAATGTTGATATAAGGTCTCTCTAGTTGGAGATGAAAAACATAGTTAACATGGCCTGCCACAACAATACAGTAGTGACCAACCAAACCATACAAGCCATATTTTATAAATTAAATAGATACCAAACAAGCTTTGTTAGAATTGGCCTAGTAATACATGGACATACTCACCCGAGGGAAAATTCCAAGGAATTTTGCAACAATTAGGCACTTTAATAGAGGTATTTGGAACAAGTATGCCTTATACAGGAGGACATTTTCTAACATATTAATGCCTAACATGCCAATCACTCTTCAAACATATAGTTCATTGATCAATGTGTTTATGGCACATCAAACCCTTTCATTAAGTAAAGGATGTTTGGTTCATCATTAATCAAAATAGTTTTTCACTAGTTCTCTAAACTACCATTTAACTCATTTCCATGAGATCTTCTATATGAGAGAATTAGAGGTCACATTAGTTGATCTAGCTAGAATAGTCTACTACCTAGGAGAGGCTATAAAACTTTATACCCTATAGTTCATGACATTGAAAACTAATTGCACTATAACTATAACAGAGTATGAGTGCATAAAGTTATTGCTAGAGAGAATATAATGCGACATAAAGAAAAGATTTATAGGAACCAAGCACTTAAACATCTACACCCTCACAGATGATGTTATTTGTTATAAGATAATGCTATAAAAATGAGTAGAAAAAAAAGCCACCAAGGAAGACATACCCTATTAACTCACTCACTTTAGTGAAGAGTTCCAGGAGGTTAAACAACAACTTCTATTGATCACTGAAATAAACGATGGAAGACCATTTAAGATTATTACGTTACAAAAAACTAAAGGGGCTACTAAACTTGGTAGAAAATATGTAAACGCTACCAAAGTAGTACTCTTTTGATATAAAAAATCCAAAGAGATCTTTGACTAGTTCATGTGTTGGGAGAAAAGTAAGCTCATTAACAATCACATTATCCTCACTACTAACAAAATCAAAGGGAACTAATACTGTAAATGACATGATTCTTGAAAGATGACACTAGAAGTTATGTAGTCTTCATAAATCAAATCTAAAAGGCTTTAAAATTTGAATGCATCCATTTTTTATATAAGAAGATGAAGGTGAATGATGATCCATTTTCCTAACTCATTACAACAATGGCTATGTACAAGCTTGATAGGCTTCTTAGAAAGAGAGAGCTCTAAAGGATAAAGGTTGATTGGCCACGATAAAAGGTGGAGTTTTTCACAAATGCTAGTACTGAGAAATATTACATACACCATAGACAAGCCAAAAAAGGGATGGTTTGACAAGACCAAGAAATACTGCATAGTAAGGCATATAAATGCCCTATATGTCATATGATCCTTTAAAAATGTGAAGACCTAAGGGGTAATTGTGACATCCTCCATAATTAAACGCAATCATTATTGGTATCTTATGAATACTATAATTTTTAGGATGAATATATGTGTGAGTGTGTGTATGTGTTAAAACCCAATCTTTCCAAGCAATACCCAACATCGGGAACTCTTTCCTTCGCCCATGTCTAGGTGTTATTCTTGTTTTAAAAAATCTAAATTTATCACCCATTACCGGGCATTATTCCCTCTTCTAAGAATCAAAATTCATCGCCTATTACCAAACATTATTCCCTCTTTTGAGAACCCAAATTCATCACCCATTACCGGACATTATTTCCTCTTCTAGGAATCTAAATTCATCATCCATTATCGGGCATTAATCCCAATACCAAGAAACTAATTCCTTCGCCCCTAAGTCTATGGAAAGACTCATATGATAGTAGTGTATATGATCTTTAGACTTGAGATCACTAAGTTATTTTATATAGAGAATGTTATACTTTGATCCTGTAACGTGTTATCCTAATCAAGGATAACAAATAGGTAAATATTGGGTATACGATGAATTATTTTAAGATATTTAAGTAATCAAGAGAGGATTCATCACCCTAGGTGAATTAGAGAAAATGTTTCATTTGTAAATCCTTGTGCAAGGTGGAATGAGATTTGAAAAAAGTTTCAAATCTTATTAAAAAAAATCAATGAATATGATGTTGAGAACAAATATGATTTGACAGAGTAGACACACTTTATGCTATAGTATCTAAATCATAACATTGTTGATGAAATGATAAAAATTACACGTAGAAACTTATAATTGGAAGGTTAAGTCAAACAACTTATAACTTTCCTAATATTTAAAAGATCATGACAGGTGTTTAGACATTTAATGCAGACCTTTTGATCATATAGTCAAACAACCCTAAAAAAAGTTGAAATATAACCTGAAAAGCTGAAAAGGAGGTTTGATAGAACTCTGACCTAGAGGTGCCCCTATACCTAAGAACTCAAAGTATATAAATGACACCAAAAAGCTAGTTAATCTTCGATAAGTTGGATGTATGATCTTTGTCCCTGTAAAGAAAAAATGTTTTACCATAAACAATCAAAGGGAAGAAACTCACGTTTATTATCACTAAGTAGCCAAAGTTTATAGCTTGAAAAAACATTTTATAGTCTCCTCTAAATAACCTTGATGGACCCATTTTTGGGTTGCAAGCCAATGTACCCAAACTAGAAATTAACTAACATAAGTCCAATAATGAAATAAATCCCTAAACAATATATAATGAGCCAAAACAAACCCATATTAAAAATAATTGTTCAACATCAAATAAATAAAGTAGAATAATAAAAAAAAAGTCTTCATGTAAGAATTCCTTCATGCAGCTGAAATATTCAAGCTATCTTAAGTGGTGTTTTGGCTGAAACTTTTAGTGTAGGAATTCAACTAGGAAACTTTTTTTTGATTGCTAGAATTTCCTTCCTTATATTGCTTCCTTTTAGTCATCTTGATATGCTAGGAATACCTATAAATTAAGGAAAAAAAACCCAAGAAAAAGATCCCTTTAGATGCCACCACATCAAGTCCATGTGGGACATGGAATCCTTATAAAGTATGGACTCTAATTCTTCAATGAATCCAAGCCACATTAGGAACCCCTATGGTCCAAGTCCATGCACAAGTTTAGGGCCTAAATAAGCCTCACATATTCTCCCTTTCCTATTCAAAATTAACCCATTACAAGTCTAGACTAATTGGGCCGAAAATAACCAACAAAGAACATTTTGTCGATGAATCTGCCAAAATAGTAACAACAACTTCTACTAATTTAAATAATATCTTTCCAAAATCTGATTAAACTGCAATATTACCACAATATATTTAGATGTTTTTGGTATATTCCTATAAAATTTCAGCTCGATTCAATATACGATTTGAGAGATAGTCTTGATCATGCAAAACTGATCAATAGGCATTTTAAGGCAAAAATTCAGACCTAACTTGGTTTGTACTCCCTCTTCAAAAGGATTTATCCTTGAATATATAACATGAAGATCATCATCTGAAGAAAAAAAATCAGTATCAAGCTGAAAAATAGCATCATCATCAAAACCTGAAAGAACTTTGTTTAGTAAAGAAGGTCTCTTTGATATATAAACTCTCATTTTGAGCAATCTTCCTTATCTTCAATTTTAGCAGCTCATCATATATTTACATAGGTGTCAAAGGTACAAGAGTTATTGGCCTTCCATCCATCTCAAAGGAATGCCTATTTGTCAACCCATCATGCATAACTCTCTTATCATACTATCACGGTCTCCCAAGTAACAAATGACTAGCTTGCATTGGCACAATGTCACATAACATTTCATTACAATATTTACTAATAGAAAAATAATTAAAACCTATTTATTCACCTTTAACTTACCATTATCATTCAACCACTGTAATTTATAAGGTATAAGATATATGGTAGTGTGTAAGTTCAACTTTTTCACCAATTCATTATTAGTTACATTAGTACAACTACTACCATCGATAATTAAGCTACATAACTTGTTATGAACATGACATCTTGTGTGGAATATGTTATCCCTCTAATCTTCTAAATTATCCACCTTGACATGCATATTTAATGCTCTTTTTACCATAAATGTCTTTCCCTCAATCAAATGATCAACACAAACATCATCAGCATCCTCCAATATTGGCATCTTCTCCTCTTCATCCTCCCTATCAGTCTCAACCTTATTATTGGCTTTTATAACCATGACTTTTTTGTTTGGATCTGTGAAGTAATATGAGCAAAACTCAAACAATGAAAGCATTTAATGTCATGATTATGAGAAGTAAGAGTATCATTGTTACCTTTACCAGTGGCTATGATGTTTTTCTTCTCTTTAAGGTATTGAGCCTTACCCTTCCTAATTGGCTATGATAGACTAACCATAGTGTTAGCCTTCTAATTAGGTTTCCAAGGTGTTGAAGGGCCTAATTGTTGGCTTTGCCGAATGATACCCTTTAGTTTAAGTTGTCTCTCCACTTTCATGGCCTCATACATCATCTTCTCCAACTTATGTAATGATGCAACTCTATAATATGAGTTATATCATAATTAATCATTCATGAATCTAGCCATAGTATCCTCTCTATCCTCATCAATATTAGTCCAAATCATAACAAGTTCCATCTCTTTAAAGTACTCATTAAGACTCTTTGTACCTTAGCTCAAACTCCACAACCTTCGATACAACTCTCTATAGTAGTGGCTGACACAATTCTCCTCTTCATAATAGATTTCATCTCATCCCAAGCATCAACTTGTCTCTTATAATTCCTCACGCGGTTTATTATTGATTGATCCCACCATACAAAGGTATAGTCAATAGAAGCAATCACAACAAGCTTGACTTTCTTGAGATCCGTATAATTGTGACACTAAAAAATCCACTCCACAATGCTCTCCCACTCTAAATAAACTTTTGGATCATTCTTCCCCAGAAAAGCCGATATTTTTAGCTTAATCTTTACCAAACTCAATATTATGGTCACGGTAATTGTAATTACCACTCTAGCCAAAATTATCATCATATTTATCCCCTTCAAACAAAAAATTCTATTGTTTTCCAAACCATTATTCATGGCCCACAAACATATTATCAAAATCAACATTGCCCATATCCATATTATCAACCATAAACTAATCAACATCGGTGTTAACTCGCTTAACTACCCTCATAATATTAAATTCTCTTCGCTCAGGCCTATTTTGAACCCCCACAATGATTATTAGCATGTTGCCTCTCCAACCTATTCATCTTATCTCAAAATTCATTGGCCATCTAATCCATTCACTAATTCATAATTCACGACTGGGTTATGATTTCATTTTTTTCTCTCTATGATGCCATGTTATTGCTTGACTCAGACATATTTGAATCTAAAAAATTGATTAGTTGAAAAGAAATATATATTTATCACCCACTCCCTCACGTGTTTACACTCCTCTAATGTTTCACTCACGAATTCATGGTGATTCGTAACGACAAGACAAAGATACACTAGAATTAATTAACGATACAGGAAAATAAAATTAACACAATTTATCTCTAAACTATAGAAATAATCTGACTAAAACTAGAAACAAGTAGAAAAAGCTGAAACTACCCAAATTTACTTTAACCGAACCGATTGAACCACTTTTGACATGAACTAATTTGAATATTTTTTTTTAATTTCGACGCAACAACAAATTTTTTCTAGATAGTAGGTTTTTTTTATTATCAAGAAACCCTAATTAATGCAATCCCTAGTGCTAGACGCAAATAAATTGACAAAATAAACAAAACTCAAATTCTAGGAAGAACCGAAACAAAAACAAGGTAAATAAAGGGATATAACTTGATTTTAAAACCTAACTCTGATAACAAATGATGTGGATATCTTGATTACATGGTCAAGCAACCCCTTACAAAGTTGAAACACAACTTGGGAAGCCAAAAAACAGGTTTGACCTAGAGGTAACCTTATATCTAAGAACCAAAGGAATTGAAAAAAACTTGGACCCAAAGATAACCCTGTACCTAAGAACTTGAACTATGTAGTATCTTGATACCCAACAAAATACAGATCTTAGTTTATAGGTCGTTTTATTATGCCTAGTTATCAAAACCCATGTATGATCAATTTACGGCAGAATTAAATCCTGAATTGAAACCTCAAGCAAATGATATTGAAATAAGCCTGGATTTAATAGATAATGTTATTTCATCCCCAGTACAAATTTTATGAAATTTCAATTAATTTTAAGGTGGTTTGCTTAGGGTTCTCTAAGAGTTGTGTTTTTGCTCCAAATTGCAACAAGCATTGAATAATGTCTTTTTTCTCTCTTTTTTTTTGGACTTTTATGATACTAATATGTTTAGAGATAATAAAAAAAATAAAATGTTATTTTTTTTACTAGTATGTCGCAAACATAAAGAAGAAGAAGATTTACACAAACATTGAAAAAACTTAATGAACAATAAAAAAACAAAAATTTCAGAAGGATATGACTTGTTCTCAAAGCCTTGCTCTGATACCAACTAATGTAAACCTGTCAATCACGTGGTCATGCAACCCACAATCAATATTGAGATCTGATCCTGGAAAGTTGAAAGAGGTCTAATAGGATTGTGACGCAATGAAACCTTCCCCAAGGCAACAACACTATTGGAATAAAGTATAATGATGTCACGAAGCCAATTAATCTTTGATAAGTGAAATTCAATTTTTTTAAGAATCAAAGAATGCAAGAATCTTTCTCACATGTTAAACTAAAAATTTCAGAAGTATTATTCATCAAAGGTGTCAAAATTTAGGCTTACATGTGTTTAAATAGTTCTAAGAAATTAATCCTAATGGATCTACCCTGTGGGCTAAATTGACCAACTTATAAAAACTGAACCAAAATATTTACTAGTAAGCCCAAACCCTGATCCAAACAAGCCTTAGATCCTAACTGAAAACAAAGTATTAACTAAGCTCACATAAGCTTTGGGTTGTAGCTAACAAAAAAATAAAATAAAGCTCATAAGTTCTAAGTCTTTATCCGTCGTGAAAATAGAAGAAGAAGAAAACATTGTAGGTTTGATACAAGACTTATTTATAGCTTATAATGCTTCCTAATAATCCTAGAAACTAAAAGAGAAGTTGTTGTCCCTTTGGTTTCTAAGTTAGAATAGGATTCTGATCTCAACCTTGTATTTATCGTTCTTTTGGAAGGAAAAAGATATTGTCTTTAATTCTTTTTTTTGCCACTTCTTGGTATCCTTCCATTACTAGGAAACACAATTAAGTTGCTGAAGTATTCTCCTTGCACAATAAGGAAACTTTCCAGCCACATATGTTTTCTAAGTCAGCTTAGATTCCTTTGTTTGCTTTGTTATGTTTTCTCTTTACCTAACAAAGAAATAAAATAAAATAAATAAATCCTAATATTTAAAGGAAATAATTAATGTTCCCACACATAATAAGAAATCCAAAACTAGTTAGGAATCCATAAAGCACATGAAAACATCACATAATAAGCCTAGCCAGAACTGATACAAAATTGAAAGTCTTGTTGTCAAAACTTCATGGCCCAAATATGGGTGGATTGGACCCCTCTTGCACATGGATTAAATGTTCTAAGACCTCCTCTTGATGCTCCAAAGGATCCCCAAGTTTAGCCTTGGTCAAAACTTGCACAAACAGCTTATTCAATGTTTCTTTCAATGCCTTTGCTTTGGACCTTATGATGGGCTCATTTGGAATGTGTAATGAGTCTTTAGAAGTGTTTTAAAACCCGGCCCGACCCGACAAGTCGACCCAGGACCCGGCTGACTCGGGGTTGGAACCAGGCCGGGTTGATAAAAAACTGGCCAGGGATTTAACCTGGCAAAACCCGGTCGACTCGGGTAAACCCAGATGAGACTCGACTGTTTATATATATATATATATATATATATATATATATATATATAACGTCACCGTTTTATCCTTTTATTGTCAAACAGTTTGACAGTAAAAGGCTAAAACGATGAAGACAAAAAACCTAATCTCTTCAATCTTCAAAGCCATATCAGTTGCGAAGAAGAGCAGAGGAATTTAAGCCACATGAAATTAATTTTAAGGCAAGCCATACCAAGTTTTGTCGACGTCTCTCTTTTGGTTATTAAATCACCAATGGATCTCCATTGTGGTTTTCTAGCTTTTGTGGTTTCTGGCCTTTCTGGTTAGTTCTCTATATGCCTCTCCCTAGTTTTAGGCAAATTAGTCTTAATTAATTCTTGCATGCTTCTTCAATCTTTGACACAACTTTTTTTGTGTCACTTGAAGTGGAAACAAAGAGATCAATAACTGGGATTCCTTCATTAGGTTTAGACAAACATTTTTTTTTAATGGAAACAGAGAGATCAATAATTGGGATTCCTTTATTAGTTTTGGACAAACATTTTTTTTTAGTGGAAACAGAGAGATCAATAACTGAGATTCCTTCTTTGACACAACTTCTTTTTTTTGGCAAACATTGAACATGGACAGTTTCTGTTGATTATAAGAGTGGATTAAAAGGGAAAAAAAGGAGGAAAAAGTGAAGGGATTGTTGGATCCAATTACCTATTGATATGTATGGTTTTAGAGATGTACAAGAATAGTTTGCTTAGGGATTGCGATTTATTAAATATTTTTTGTTTTAAATTATGTGAAAAAATATATTAAACAGTTTATTAATCAAAGTGTTTGTGTTGCTATGTGGTTTTGACTCTAATTTAAGAGGAATGCTTGCTTTCCAAAACTAATCTAAACAGTCTATTTTTTTTTTGTTGACCCAGGTCAACTCATCTGACCCGTAACCTGATCATTGTACCGGGTCGGGTTTAAAAACTATGGTCCTTGGTGTTCATGGGCTGATCCACATCACTCTTATTTCCAAAACAATAAACAATAGTACAAAACAACTGAAAAACACATAAAAAGGACTTAGTACTCAAAGGCATAACAATCTTTATATCCTAAAAGGGTTTAGGAGATTTATTATTGGTTGTTCGTGTGGATTACCATTTTTGGACGAACATTTGGACAACTTGTGGTTTCCAACCCAGCTTTGAAGCAATTATTTAAAGCAAAAAAGAACATCTAATCTTAAGATAATCTTTATATAAACCCTAAACAGCTCTATATCTGTCTAACAAGATCCTTGAGACTAAAAAAAAATTAAATTTATTGTTTCCATTATGTATACTTGTTTCAGGAAATCCAACAAATTGTTCTTATATTTTGTTTAACATATTTGCATCAAAGTTATCATAATATTAGTTTTTAAATTAAAACTTGCTTTTATGTATATGATAAGATATTTGAAAAACAAATCCTATGGTAAAAACAAATACCGATAAAAAATGAAACGCGCTAATAAGATAAAAGGGTTTTACTTAAAAATATGTCTTTCTTGTTCTTATAGAAAATCACCATTTTTTGGAATAATTACAAAAATCCTCTTATAGTTTAATCATTTTTTAAAAAATTTATCTATGTTTTTCCATAAATTACACTTTACATCATAAAGTTTATATATTCATAGCACTTTACATCCTCAAGTTGACATGCCAAAAAAAAAACAGCAAAAATATATATGATTATTTATAAGATTAGCATTATGTTCCATTTGATGACTAAATAGCTTTTATATTAAAAAAATAAAAATAAAACCCTAGTTACCACCCTCTTAATCGAAACCTAGATCTACAACAAATGAAAAAGAAAGAAAGAAAAAACACCCATGTACAATCTCACCCTTTCTATCTCTATGTAATATATATATAGCACAAAGACTATGCTAGAAGCCAAAAGAATTGGGTTGGTTCGATTCAGTGAGAAGAAGAAAACATTGGTTTCAATGGATGGTTTACCAGACTAATTGGGGTGGGAAATCTTGAGAATGGTCAAGAAAATTATAGATAAAAACTATACTTCATTAGCATGTAAACGAATCTACAAACAGGATAATGAACAAAGACAATTTATGAGGGGTGGTTGTGGAGTAAACCCTGCAAATCAAGCCTAGAAATCCCTCTACAATAGGTTTCCTAACTTGGCAACAGTAGAAATAACATACGCTGGTTGGATGTCCGAGAGTCAAGCAATTAAATTAAGGGTTTTCTTCTCATTACTTTTGATTTTTATTAAATAAAAAACATAGAAAAACAATTATATTTTTGGTGGAAAAAATAATAATATAATGAGGAATCTATTAGCACATTATTTTGTTTCAATGAAATTTAACTTATTACTATTCATAAAAAAAATTATTTTCATACTATTAAATTAAAAAATATAAAGGACTCATTGATGCAAACCTTAATGGTAAGAAATTTAGAACCCATAATCAAGATCGAACACAATCCAAAAAAAATAAATCAATCAATGATTACTTAAATGAAAGAAAGTTGAAAGAAAGTTATTGGATGAAAACCAAGAACCAAATGAATAAGATTGAAAACCTTGATCGATTATAACAAACCAAGAACCGAATGTACGAGAGTGAATGCCATAAAATACTAGTCTTTGATAAGTTATGAAAGTTATCTAAAGAACTAAGAGTAAACGTAAACTCTCATGAACAAGTTTTATTTTTGAATAATCAATTTATTTTCTAAATACAAGCTAAATAACTCTATGTAAAATTTCTTAAACAAGACTTTAAAAATAACAAAGAAGTTATAAATAAAATAGAAAAAAAAATCCTAAATCAATTACGAAAATATTGCAAATTCCATACAAGAACTTCTGAGCTTTATCGTAAGGCATTTTCAATGATTGAACGCTACGGAGAGTTTATCCTTATAAAAAACAAGGCCTTCAGAATTTTTTAGCGAAATTTCAATATAATCCAATAGTCAGATTGAAAGTTAAATTCATTAACATAAAACTACACATTAGAAAAATAAACCTAATTCGCATACAAGTAGAAAGACAAATTGATTCCAGAAATAAAGCTGAAATATCTTGAATTTATTCATTAAATGCATTTTTAATCTTCTTAGCTCATAACATTATAATAGGCTCTATTAGAACATGTAATGGATTGTAACATTATAATAGGGAAACATGTAATGGATCATATAATGGTGTTTGCTTGATGATTCTGGGCACTTAATTTATCACTATACAAGATCATATATTTTAATATCCATTTATCTCTCAACTTCTTGACTTAGACTTTAATTAGCGTAAACGACATTTATTATCGCATGTAATTCTCAATTTTTTTTATTGTCCATCAAATTTTCAATTTATGGTTAAAAATTTTCTCCATCCTAGAAAATACATTGACAATGTCTTTGTATTTTTCTGTCTTAAAATAATTTTTTGCTCTCAACAAGCAACATAACACAAGCCAACTAGCTAGTGTAGATCTATATAGTATTTGATTTAGATTTGTATAACAATTGGCAAATGCATTAACTATTACATTCCACACCTTTTTACACTATTTCTAAAGCTCGAGTTTTTTCACTTACCCTAGATGAACAGGTCATTGAACGTTGACCAACCAAGCTAGGACAAGTCTTATAACACAACTTTCTAGTCTGCCCACATTTTTTTTTCTTTGCCTTTTTATTTTTTTCATTATTATCTTCTTTCTTGAGTTTTAATCTCCCAGTTAACACCATCAAAAGAGAAGTCAAACATCTCATAGAAATGAAATAAGCTAAATGTGTTTTTGCAAATACCGAGCCTTTGCCCCAAAGATGAAAAGACACCCGTTAGTCACCAGCTTGATGATAAGCAACTCTTTTCCCATAATTGTACGAAGATGGATCAAGTATTCAAGATATTTCCGATAATCAACAAAACTGCATGTAACACAAATGGGTCCATAAGGTGTAAAGTCAATCAGGATTAAAAAAAAAAAGGAAGAGGTATGAACAAAAAAGGGCGGTAGGTATGAACAAAAGGGCGGTAGATTACACCAGTTAAGAGTGCAGATTCTGGATATCACCAATCAAATGCATCTATGACCACCTTCAAGCCATACACAGGCAGGTGATTTGTATCAAGTCATTCCAAAAGGTCAACCATTCATCAATCAAATCGATTTCCCCGGACCATTTATACCTCAGCAGTTGTTGACCGGCCATTATTTAAAATACGGGCCTGATAACTATGGTTACAGATTTGACATTGGTTGGACAGCACAGAAATCTCTTGACGCAATGCATGAGCCAGGACTATTTTCAATTTATCTGTACAACTTACAATGTTGTCTGAAAATAGTCTTAAATATCATGATACTACTTACAAACTAACTATTCTATTAATTATTAATTAATTTGAATAATGAATTTACAAATACATCTCTAATAGCCCTTTCTCTTATGCATACGAGGTATTGATCACATCAGAATCATACAGTATTGAATTTGGAAGCCACTATCAATATAGTATAGGCATTTCATCAAGTGGGTGATTTGAAACGCAATTCAAAACAAAAAATAACACGTGTGCAGACATAAGGTAGCAATACATTGGGATGAACATGGAGGCAATGCTTTTTTCAACAAGGTCTGAATCAACTAACTCATTCATCTTGATGGTCGGTGAAACCCTAATCCAACACTCGAACCAATATGGTTTGCAACATAATATTTTTGTAGACCCCTAATACAACAGACAAGCTGAAGATAGTGAGTTAAATCACAAGTTTTTTTCTTTTCTTTTCCTTTTTTTTCATAAAATAATTTTTTTATGATTAGCTAAGTGAATCAGAGCGAGCTCATATTTACGCAAACCATAGCTTGCTATCTTAAAGCAAAAATTGACAATGGTCAGAAAAGCACTAGTAATGGCTTATATAATGTGAGATTCAAACCCACTCCATCAGATTTGAGTACAAAATAAGATATTCATTTTGGTTTCAGAAGTCGCATAAATAGTCACCCATTATAAAATACCTCAAATTTGAATGAGGTTTTATCTTTTATCATATATCAGCAGCAGTACAAGTCAGAAATAATTATAACCTGACAGTGCCAACCCCCTAAAGCCAACTCACTAACAAATGGTTTCTGATTTTCTAACTGTAACCCAGTCTAGAATTATCATGTGACAAACTAAGGATGGGTTGAGTTTTGCCAACTGTAATTGGCCAAATACTAAATCCTTCCTAGATTCATACCTTGGTTTAGTGACAAAGTGGTAGGCCCTCTGCTGCAGTAGACTTCTCTTTTAGAAATCCTGTATCAGAGGTCATATCATCATTCAAATTCAGAGTAGGAGTCGCTGGTGGTTCTGCATTTGGAGGAACCTGAAGGAAATCAAAAGGAAAAAATCATTGATAGGTCAATTCACATTAGACCCATTAACATGAAGAATAGGTTATACTCTAGACAATTAAATTAATTCCATGAGGATGTAAGTCTTGACAAGTCATGATAAAAATTGGTATACGAGCAAAAGCTCTCAGAAGCTCCTAGAGCACAAGGAGATGCGTGATTGAACAGACATACCATGATGCTTTGCAAAAACAGCTGGCTACTGCAATGCATATGAGCATGGTTTTCAATAATGGCCATTATTTAATGGGATCGGAGGATTCTGACCGTTGTTCAGTTTTGTGGTGCCGTCAACATGTTCACAACAATAACAGTTACGATTTCATTAGATAACGTTATTGGCTGATATTGAGAAAATAAAAGGTCAATCATGGCCTACATTTAATAATATGATTTTGAAATAAATTTTGTACTCCAAGTTCATGTTTTCACACTTTACTATTTTTTTAAAGAACAATAGCCACATTGTTTTGTAACACCTGTTAGTTCATGATCTGTAATCTGTGACCATCATTTAAAAGCAGTGTAGTCAAGAGGCGCTTGCCTAGGCGATCCCAGCGAGGCAAGGTGAGCCCCGACACCTTTATTAGCCTCAGGCATTGGATGTCAATGAAGCACCGCCTAGGCGAGCACCTTTTGAGTGGGTGCAAGGCATTAAGGCTAGTGCCTGCTTGAAGTTCTTCTTTATATGTTGGATTTTTCTTTTTTAAAAATAAAAACTAATTTATATTTTGACCTATTTATCTATTTTTTAATTGATATTTAATTTTGCTTTTTAATCTATTTGGCTACTTACTACTTTAAATTATCTTATTTTTAAGGGTGAAAAATATAACTTTATATGACTATGTTATGGTATTTTATATTTTCTTTTGATTTTCTAATGATCTAATCCTAATTGAAAAGATATATATTTTATATTTATATATTATAATATAATATTACTTCTTTTTTTTTTAATTTATAGCAAATCGCCTTGGTTCATTCAGATGAACTCCATTCACAGTTTCTCCAACACTAGCATTTGAAGCAGGCATTTAGCCTAAAAAGAACAAAGCTAAGAGTACTTAATAAAACATGCAGGAGATATTGAATGAAGAAAAAGGCAAATAGATTTAAACCTCATGAGACAGATGAACATTAGAGGAAGCCAGATTTTTTAAATCAGGGACAGCAGCAGCTTCCGTCTTGGGTTCCTGTGCTGTGGATTCCATCCCATGAGCGTTGTCTGGCTGAATGTTTTCTACTGCATCCTGGATGAGGGTTTTATAAGTTTTTGATTTGCTGTTGTAGTCACCATTCAATACAACACCACTTTCAGCACTTGCCCTTTTCCTGATATGGGCATGTAGCAAAAATAAACACAAGTTTCACGGGAAATGCAGTTATAGCAACAACTGCCAATTAAGCATTAGCAAAAAATACCATGTTCTCACCTGCGGTTATTGTGGCTAACTATCTGGGGAGAACTTTGCTTGTTGGAAAATAATATTCCACGTAGAAGCTTTCCATCTACAATAGTCTCAATGGTATATCCATGAGGAAGGCTTTCAGTAACTTTGGCTTGAAATGTCTTCTTCCCATGATCACGCTGTGTTTGATTCAACAGGAAATTTTCTCTGCCTGCAAATAAAAGCACAAATTTTGTTTGGTATTCAACTCACATGAAACCAGGACAATACTGCCCAAATTGCTAGTCTTACCATATTACCATCATGGTAATACATAATTAGATTCTCTTAGTTTCCAGCAGATAAATCATGATTACAACAATAAATTGTCACGCTAATATAAAAGAATTGGTAACAGGTATAGTTCGAAACCTACTTAACTTGCATGCTTAAAGAAGTTAAATCACAAACAGTAGGATTCAAAAAGCATCAGTATACAGATCATCAGTAAACTAAATAGCAAAGTGCAAAAAAGGGAAATATGCAGAAATAGAAATGTTGGAGCTTGGAATCTAAATTTCAACACGTAAAATTCCTTTTGCCACTGTTGGGATGTTGAGTGGTCATTCCAAAAACCACATTCTAGAACTTTTTGAGATTTGGAAAAGATTCCCAGGCTTTTTTCCAGAATATAATAATGCAATCTTGGGCGGATTATTCTTAAAAGTTTAGTAACCATGGCAATTACTGTATAAATTTCTCACCTTTTCCCTAACATTTCATGCGAGCTAAAATTCATTTCAGTTCTACATCTAGTGTACAAATCCCAAACAAATTTCAACCAAGATTTCAACTTAAGTCCTGTCACTGCAGTCTGAACATTTTTGTTGATGCCAAAAGACTCCAATCTGAGAAAAGAGATTTCAACTCAAATCATGCAACTAACTCTTGATTGTTTTCTTGATGACATATAGACTATCTGATCCCAGAAAACATAACAACATTTCAAACTCAGGGATCATATATGCTTGGTGGCCATCCGAAAATTCCACTACCTTATTATGAAAAAAATCCTGCCTTCAAATGCCTTAGAATTGTAGCACAGTTGAACCCCATCAATTACATGCCCTTAACCTTCTTGGTAAGAAAGATAGCCACCATAATTTTTTGAAAAACCAGCCAGGCAACAGTAAACATTCTTTATCTGCACAACACAAAACCTTCAAATACGAGGTGGAGGGTGGATATATCTCAACTAGTTTTTAAATCACGACAAATAAACTCCTTCACTCTCATTTTGGCCATAGGAGGTGAGTGCTGCCACTTGGAAATTGTCCTGGCCTCCATGGAAAAAGGAATTAGAACTGAATTTACTTTCATCAAACTCTTCACTATCAATACCATGAATCTTGTAGCAATGTAGCCCCCTCTAAAGTGCTTAAATTTTAGCCAGCCATATGCATATTACATAATCCTGCCTTCAAATGCCTTTGAATTGTAGCACAGTTCAACCCCATCAATTACATGCCCTTAACCTTCTTGGTAAGAAAGATAGCAACCATATTTTTTGAAAAACCAGCCAGGCAACAGTAACATTCTTTATCTGCACAACACAAAACCTTCAAATAAGAGGTGGAGGGTGGATATATCTCAACTAGTTTTCAAATCATAACAAATAAACTCCACTCTCATTTTGGCCACGAGGTGAGTGCTGCCACTTGGAAATTGTCCTGGCCTCCAAGGACAAAGGAATTAGAACTGATTTCACTTTCATCAAACTCTTCACTATCAATACCATGAATCTTGTAGCATTGTAGCCCCCTCTAAAGTGCTTAAATTTTAGCCAGCCATGTATGCTTACTACATAATGATAAGAAAAAGGTCCCCCATCTTATTACAGAACAGCAGTCTCTGAGTATCTGGACATGCTTAAATATTGGGTAATGGATACAAAAAATTGTTATGATGACTGGAAAAGAGAGACAAAAGGAAGTGAACCAAAAATTTATTTCAATCCCAATGGCTGCATCTTAACAAAGAAAAAGAAATTCCAGGAGGGACAAGATCTAAAAAAGTTCTTCCACATTTTTTTCCTCTGTTTAAATAGCATAAAGATGCATTTTCCATTAGAACTAGAATATCATTAGGAGTCCTTCCTCCTGCTCCGTCTCCAAATTGGTCAGAGCATATTTCATAAATTGCATTTCCTTCAGGAGGACAATTTTAAATTCATCCTCATCCACTTTCACATAAGAAACAGAATCACAACATCCCCAATTGTGCTTTTGAACTCACTCCCAATCCATATTTCAAATGAAAAGAAAAGAAATCATACCATCCATTTTCATGGTCAATAAATCCTCAATGATGCTTTAGACCATTATGCAAGAAGTAAATAGCAGATAAAAGAAATTGCACACTCTGTCCCAACAAAGAGCAGACACTGGACTTATAGGACATTAAGATATTGCATTACAAGGAACACCAAGATTTTCCAAGTACACAGATAATGCTAAAGATCACAAATTTCCGATAGAGAATTCACCATTTTCCAAAATAAAAAAGGCCACTGAAAGATTTATTAGATGAGCATCCAAATAAAAAGCTAGATGCATCTAGTCACGTTAAGTTCTATTTTTTGGACCATGTAAATAACTCATACAAAAACTCATTGAGACTGATAAAAACTGTGAAATAATTGTCAATCGAGTAACACTACCAAGGCACTCTAAAGGCATTTTTTAGTGATTGCATGAGACCTCCAATTCTGTCTGGTTCAGATATGAAAAACTATCGGATTAATTTCATGAATGGAAACTGTGATAAATAATATAAAAAGAGAGAAAATCTACTTTTTACCTGGTTGGGCATAACTCAGAAAGGTGTGGTGAAAGTCAGCATTTGTGTCAATTCGGACTAAAACTTTTTCATGCACAGAAGAATTAAGATTTTGTTCTTGGCACTTTAGTTTCAATTGTTTTTTCAGAGATAACTTTTCCATACGCCATTCATCTTGCACTCTTGTGAGACCTACATTTTAAATAATGGATGAGATTACCAAAATAAAATAATGATCTAGACTGATACAAGGGTTTATAGAATAACAAAATTGCATCACAAAAGCATGCAAGAAACGTTAGTTCAAGAAAAATATAAGAGAATGTACCATACCTGTGTGTAAATAATACATATCTTCCAGTGCCTCAAGACTCTTATTGCAGCCACCAATGAACACAAGCACACCATCCTTTAGTGGATCCAAGCAGTCCCCAGCCACAGAAAATCTGGCAGAAGGTCCATCTCCAGTTGTCATCACCATGGTCCAAATGCCAGTTTCTGCCCCCATAACAAATGTAGATGTTTACAGCAATAAATAACAATAACCATATCAAGAACTTGAGGATATAATCTGCTTGTATTTTCAAATCCACAGGAAAAGCAAGTAAAATGTTGAAAATTTGGTGGGTTTACAGGGAGAGGGAAGTGCATTTTTTCAACGTCACTAAAACTTTATCAACAATAGCATGATACATACCAACATTAAGCATATGTAGGTCATCATATAGATTTTGAGCATCTGTAAATCCACCAAAAACAAATAAATTCTTGCCAAAAGAAACAGTAGAATGGCCAGCTCGAGGTGGCAACTTTTGGCCCGATGTGTTCAGCTCCTTCCAAACAAGAGTTTCTAACAAAATACAAGAAAAATAAAGAGTAGGTAACACATCCTTGCACAAAAATACAATTTCAAATTATAATTGAAATTAATCATGTGCATATGTTTGAAAGCAAATACATAAAATATACCTTCACATACGCGCACACACAAATGCACATGTTCTGTGAGTGTGTGCGGATATATATTTATGTGCATGATAATGAGCAGAACCTGTATCTAGGATGTGGACATCTGACAAATAATAATCATGCCCATCTTCACCACCAATCACAATGATTTTATCCCTCCAAGATGAGCAAGTGTGGCTATCGCGGGCAGAAGGTGGAGTGCCTGTTGTTATTGCTTGTTTCCATACAAATGTCTCTACAAAAGTAGAAGGAAAATGAATGACACAATGTCTTTAACCCTACGGCTGTGCACAACAAATTGCAAGAGAATAATAATTTACTAAAATAAATGAAGACTTGTCTACTTTCAGAGCCCATCGAAAGAGTCTGAAAAGTCAATAAGTTTTAGAAAAATCAACTCAGTCCCCCATAACCCAACCCCTAAAACCCCCACCACATGGACGCAAAAAAATAAAAAATAAAAAATAATCCTTGGTAGTCATGTATAGCATAGGAACTTGATGTCCGCATAAATTGTAAGCTAAACTAAAGCATGATCAAAACAAATCCTTGCTGACTAGCCATATATGGAGAAAGTTACCTGTATTCAAGATATAAAGATCATTGTAATAGATTTCATGACTATTATCTGAAGATTTTCCACAGCCACCAAATATGAAAAGTCGTTTGCCAACAAGGGCAGCGCTATGACCCTCCCGTGCATCTGGTCCGTCACCTCTTACATTTGGAGATATCCAAGTATGTGATGCTACAATATGATGACCAATGAAGGAAGTGTAAATCTTCATCAGAGTTGCCAGCACCATAGGTAACAGAAACAATTTTGTTAAATATCATTCCTTAGTTACTCTTTCATGATCAGATCTATTTCATCATAAAAATTATTGCTCTGTGACACTTAAGATATGTAATCAATGTCCACGTAAAATAGTAGGGCGTGACATAGAAGGAAAATCAAAAAGAATCAATATCCAAGATCACTCACAAGTATCTAAGATACGCAGATCCTTGAGAGGGTTCATCCCATCAGTACCCCCAAACACATAGAGATTTTCACCAACAGTTGTACAAGAGTGGCTATCTCTCGGAACTGGCAGTGTGCCATTTAACATTGGCTGGCTCCAAGTCTGGTTAACTACAAGTCAGCAACCCGATATGAGAGCATAAAATAAAATTAGGGGGAAAAGAAATTGCAGATGAAAATTCAACAACTCAAAAGGCAATCATCTACGAATCTCAAGTGAAGAAAACATGGAAAAAATTGTTCTAAAAGAAACCAAGAACACCTCAGCAAGAAAAATAAATGCTCTCAAGTAGCAAAAGCAACAAGCATGATAGAGTACAGATATAATCAAATCCTATTAGGTGGGACAAATACTTGCATAGCCTCGTATAGTTCATTGACTCCAAAATAGGAAATTAACCGCACAGACATCATTTTGCATGCAGAGTTAAAAAAGAGAAGAAAGAAATAAAAATCAGTACCCGTACCCATAGTAAACCTAAACATACACTTCAAACACTATTTTAATAGCAAACCATAAATGCCACAAAAATTAATGCTAACAACAACTCCCATGCAATTTGCAACACCAATAAACACAATTCAACAAGATACAGAAAAAAGGGGGGGAAAGCAAAATAACACCAGTAATCACATTTCCTCTCATCACCAAACTTAATACAGACAAAATTAATGCCAAGAAACAAAAAGAAAATCCGCAAAATCCCCAATAAACAAAAAATCCAGATTTCGTACAAGCACCAAAGGAAACCCCAGAATTGCAAAAGACTAAGAGATAACGAGGACAAGAAATAAAGAAAAAAATAAAAACAAGAGAAAGAAAGTAGAAGAAGTGATAACCCACCAGTGTCAAAGACATGAACTTGGTTGGTCTGGCAGTTATCCTTTCCATAGCCACCAAAAACATAGAGAAATCTTCCTCCTTTAATCGAATTACAAGTGTGTCCCCACCTCTTCCTTGGTCCATTTAACTCTTCCATTGCAACCCCTTGTTGTAACTGCTGCTGCACCCTTTCCCATCTCATTTTTTCTTTCTTTTGGAAAAAAATTCTCCAAGGGAAAATAAAATATAAATGTAAGGTTTTATCACACAGGAGAGAATGAGAATCAGAATTCAGAATATAAAGAAATAAAAGGAGGTTTTTTTTTTTTTTGGATTATCAGTAGATTTAGAATAGAGTGTGGTTTCTTTTCTTTTCTTTTTTAGTTTGTTGTTGTTTCAGTTTTCATGCAGAACAGAAAGAAAGGCTTAAAGCAAAGTGTGTTTTATAAATAATTACAGGGACGAAAAGAAAAGGCATTAGGGTAAACTTGGCTGCAGCTTTTTATTTGGATATGTAATAAATTAATATTTTTTATTTTTTAAATTTTTTTTTAATAGCAATATTAAAATTAAAAGTATAATTCAACTAAAAAGCAACATCATGACTAAAATATTTATCAAATAAAAATGGTCAATTAAGTAGAGATTTATTTGTTGCAAATTACGTGACAAAAAGACAATTAAACAAATTAACCATTAGGGTAAAAACCTAATGGACTAAAGAGTCTAAAAAAACACCAAACACTCATTTTAGAAATTACAAACTTCATCTATCAAGCATGACAAAGAATAATAGAACTATATTTCTAACTAGATAAGAATACATAAATGTTATTTAATCCCAAATCATTGCATTTTGTTTTTGCATAAATTTTCTAGAAAAAATCATCAATAAAGTTCAACTCTACTATTAAAAGTACGGGTGTGCCTTGCAATCAAGAAACACCAAGAATTTTAACTTTATTATAAAAAATCTCAAATTCAACCATATCATTAGAAAATCTCTATTTTCAAACCTATCATAAGGAATTCTTAATTTTAATTTTATCATCAGGAAGTCCAACCCTTCCATTAGAAAGGACACGTATTAGCCTTGTAATAAAAAAACACCAAGAAGTTCAACCTTGTCACGAAGAATCTTCAATTTTAATCTTGTTACCAAGAACCTTCAATTTTAACCATGTCATCAGGAATCTCCAAACTTAACATTGTCATCAAGAACTTTCTATTTTAACTCTATTATCAGGAATCCTCTATCCCAACCCTACCATTAGGAAAGAAAAACTTAACCATGCCTTCAAGAAGTTTGTCCCTACCATGAGGAAGGACATGTGTCAACCCTACAATTAGGAAACACCAAGAAATTTAACATTGTCATCAAGAATCTCAAATTCAACCTTGTCATTAGGAAATATCCATTTTTAACTCTTTTAGATAGTGCTTTTGGCATTATTTCCTTTTGAATATGATTTCTAGCCCTCACCTTTTAGATAGTGCACTTTATAGCCCTATCCTTTTTTCCTTCTAAATGCACTTTATAGTCCTCATCTTTTAGATAATGCGTTTTCTACCCTATTTTTTTTTTATTTCGAGTGTGCTTTGAAGCCCTCATCTACCAGATAGTGTGCTTTCTAATCTATCTCTTTCCTCCGAGTGCCCTTTCTAACCTTCACCTCCTAGATAACACATTTTTTAGCCCTATCCGTTTCTTTGTGCGTTTTCTCCTTCACCAACCAGATAATGCATCTTTAAGCTCTATCTTTTTCTTTTAAGTATGCTTTCTAGCTCTCACCTCTTAGATAATGCACTTTCTAGGCCTATCTTTTTCATTCTAAATGTGTTTTATAGCCTTCACCTACTAGATAATGCACCTTTGAGCCATATCTTTTTCCTTTGAGTACATTTTAAAGCCTTCACCTACAAGATAATGCATTTTCTAGCCCTTTTTCTTTTCTTTTGAGTGTGCTTTTAATCCCTTACCTGCCAAATAGTGCGCCTTTGAGCCCTATCTATTTTCTTATGAGTGTGTCTTTGAGCCATCACCTTCCAAATAAAACGTCTTTAAGGCCTATCTCTTTTACATAGTGTTTTTTGCATTATTTTATCCTGAGTGCACTTTTAAGCCCTCACATGCCATATAATGCGTCTTTAAGCCCTATCTATTTCCTTCTAAATGTGTCTTTGAGTCCTTACCTTTTAGATAGCACACCTTTGAGCCTTATGTTTTTTATATAGCGCTTTTGGCACCATTCTCTTCTAAGTGCACCTTTGATCCGTCACCTTTCAAATAATGTGTTGTTGAGCTCTATCTCTTTACATAGTGCTTTCGACACTATTTTCTTTAGAATGCGCTTTTTAGTCCTCACTTCTGACATTTTTTTTAGATTTGTCATTCTTAGAGATCTTTGAATATCCCATTATTTTGAGAAGGATTAACCACTTCATGATTTGGTAAATCCACATCCTTTTATTTTTTCTTCTTTACAAGCTTACTATCTAAATATCTAAAGTCTCTTACAAGACTTTCGGTTGTAAGTGTCACACGTGTGCAGCATGATGATGAATTGTCCTCCTAAAGCAGGATTAGCGTGAATGGGTATGATAGAAAGAATAAGGAATTCTTGTCCTTTATTAATGAAACCAAAAGAATGGGAGTTGCCACCTAATATAAAAGTCACTAAGAAACCTATCGAACTGCGAGAGTTTGGATAAGGGGATAGGTTGTGAATAGGGAAGACATATCACCCCTAAAACACCTTACCTAGGGTAAGCTGCATTGCTATTTATCTAAAATAAACTAAAGTCTTGTTATGTTTTCTAATTGTTGGTCTGTCTAAAATTTAAAAAAGTCATTCTCGATAAGGAGATTCTTATCTTATCATATGAAAACTTAGTCATTCTAATGTCAAGACATAAATAAAAGGAATTGTCTTTTATTTAATATCAGAAATACATTTTACATATAAGTTCACAATTCCAAATATTAAATATATATATATATATATATATATATATATATATATATATATATATATATATATTTTGGTGTTTTTGAAATATAAGTCAAATTCTTGTGACTTTAATAAACTAATTATGAATCCAAATAAAGATGCATGCAAACTAAAAAAACTATTTTTTTATGATTTTTTATATAAGGAAATATACAGATATAATATATTTTTGAGACACTTGACTATATGCATATGGATAAAACACACATTTTTTGGTATTTTCTTATAAGGAATTTTTTTTTTTTGGGTTTTTCAATAAAAAACATGTATTTTTAATATCAGGTCGGTACTTTACAATATAAATTTACTATCCTAATATTAAATAAAAAGGCCTAAAAATATGAGAGGGATTAAAAAATAAATTAAAAGAGGTCCTTGAATTTTTTTCAATTTTTTTTTGAAATTATTTGAGGGTTTGTTTGGTAAAACCTCTTTTATTCAAAAACATAAAATTGTCAAAGTAGGCTTAAGGGTGTGTTTGCCAAACAACCCCTTCGACCAAAAAATTTAACAAAAAGAAAAGTCATCCAAACAAAGCCTTATAAACTGACCCAAAATTGACCCGTCTAAGTCAACCAGAAGTGTTGGTTCAACCATGAACCAAGCCAAAAATAAGATTTGACCAGGAAAATTAACCAAAAGCAAAGGTTTAATCCGAAACAAATCAAAGTAAAAAAGACATAAAAAATATAGAAATTTCACAGAAAAATAGATCAATGCACAATCAAACAAAAAAAAATGATGAATGTTCTTCATGAACCTAGAAACACAAAACAAGAAGGAGACAGAACTTAAGCAATAAAAGGCATGATTTTATGCACAAACCAACATAGATAAATAATCAAGTGTCAATTTATCTTGATTATCACTCAAAAGCCATAATTTTATCAAGAATGAGTTTTGATTCAAAATCAAAACCCTAAGATTAAACCCACAAAATATGTTATTGATGCTTGAAAGTCCTAAATTAATTACTAATAAAGATATATGAACTTGTAGAAAACATAATTAAATCAAAACGAGCTCTAAAACTAGTACACACGACAATGTTCATCGAATGCAAATAAACCCAAAACTGCTCAGAAAACCCAAAAAACCCTGCCAAACCCAAAATGACCTTTTTGGACCACTAAAACATGCTTTCTTTGTTCTAGCAAAATACATTATCAAAACCAAACAAACTTTAATAATAACAAAAACTAATAAAAACAACAAATCATCATAATCATGCGTAAAAAATCTAAGTTTAAAAAATGGCAACCTAAAGCAACCAACATTTTATGCAATCTTGATCCAAACCAAACACTTTATCATTACACAAGACTCAAGCAAAACTCAAGAGCCAAGAACATGCTTTAAACATACTAAAAAAACAGGAAAACAAACAATATAACAGTGTCATTTAAACCCCCCCAATAAAAGTATCTAGAAATCTAACAAGTTAAAAGCATTAATCCAACACACATCCTAGGCTACAAATATAAAAACTTATAGTAGCTATAGCCCAGAAAAATAGACCTAAACAATAAGAAAAATAGACATAAAAGACCATAAAAAATGATTAAAAAACATAATAAAAATAACCAAAATAAAATAAAATCTTAAAAGCATCTAAAATAAAACACTAAACTATCAAATAACAATTATAACATGGATCGGGGGGGGGGGGGGGGGGGGAGGGTGTGCCCATTGAGCTCCACCACCTCATCAAGAGTTGAGTTCCTTTTGTTTTCTTTTTTGTCAACTTTCCTTGTCTCTAGGTCCCTAACAACCTTTGGGAGTTTTTAAAAAGTTTAATTTATTATCAATTCATCAATTGATTAATTTATATTTGAAAGATCAAAAGCATCATTTAGTAACATGTCATGATTCCTCAAATATTAGAAAAGTCATTAGTGGTTTGACTTAACCTTTAAGTGACTAGTTTCTCGGTGTGATTAATATCATTTCATCAATAATGTTCTGATTTAACATTAAAGTATGAAGTATGTTTGCCATGTTAAATCATGCTTGTTCTCTACATAATAGTCATTGATCGTTTAAATAAAAATTGAAACTCTTTTCAAATCTCATTTCATCTTGGCCAATGATTTCTTAGTCAATACTATTTGAGAACAGATGAAACATTTTCCCTAATTCACCTAAGATGATTAATCTTCTCCTGATCACTCAAGTACCTTCATATAGTTCATGCTACATCCAATGTTTCTCTTGTCATTACCTCGATTAAGATAACATGTAATAGGATCAAAACATAATATTCTCTATATAAGATGACTTAGTGATTTCAAGTCTAAGAATCACTTACATAATCATCACATGAGTCTTTCCATAGTCATAAGTGATCTCTCCATATGGAATTCTCATGTGGGTCAGTTTAGTGTAAATGTTTTATAATAAGCACCTACATATTAGTTCTAAGTATCCCTAATACCTCAGCTTATGAGAACAATTGCTTCTTTTTATAAAATAAAGAACATAATATGTATTAAGAGAGCATATTATGAATGAATGTTCATACTTTGATACAATAGGAATCTCATAATTATAACAACTTTATAATTTGTTTTGTAAATAATTTTTGTTCCATAAACTTTATCTTTACTCTAGATTCATTAATCTAATATTATATGAATATTAAAGATAAATTAAGCCTTTATCAATAATAAATATGTAGTTACATGAATATAATAATATCACATGTAACCAACTGATTGGTTATAAGATATATTAAATTAACAATCTTCCACTTGCACTAAAGTCAATTGCTCATATATCTAATATCATATTGCTCCATATAGCATTAATGTTTCTGCATGGATAGTGACTTAGTAAGAGGATCTTCTAGAGTCTCTTTTGTAGATATTCACTTTATCTTTACATCTTCATTTCATTGATTTATCAAATCAAATAAAATTTCTTAAGTACTTGTTTGGATCATTGATGAGACCTTGGTTCCTTTGCTTATGCAATGGCTCCATTGTTATCGTAGTATAGGGAAACTGGATCAACAATGCTAGGACCAACTTAGTTCATTAATGAACTTCTTAATCCAAATAACCTCTTTATTTCTTAAAACATAGAGTTGTACTCTTATTCAGTTGTAGAATTAGTTGTGCTCTCTTGTTTGGAACTCTTCCAACTTAGAGCTCTACCATTTAGAGTAAAACATATTATTGTTATCCTTTTTTATATAATAATAATAATAATAATAAATAAATAAATAATAAATAATAATAATATATATATAATAATAAATAAATAAGATAAGAGCAAGGAAATACACCTAGAGCAAGCCTCAAAAGAAATGCACGAGCCCAATGATGGATGGCTAGAATGCCAAGCGAGGTTGATATGTCAAAATAGCAAACCAAGGTTTTAATTGGCAAAACCCATTAGTAAAAATGTTTGTTTTTGGTGTTTTAAGACTCAATTGGAATTTTAAAAAATAATTATTTAATTAAGGGTTTCATCGCAAGGAAAATCAACTTTTAGAGGTCAATTGAAACAATTGATGTTTAAGGACTCAATTGGATGCTTAGAAAGTTTAAATTAGCCAAATCAGGAGCTTAATTGCATAAGAATCAAAGCATGGTTAGCAAATAGGGGCTTAATTGAACTTTTTATGAGCCAAGGATCACTTTGCAAAATGCGCGAGACTTTAGGGACTGGAATCAACAGAAATCAAGGGTCAAATAGAAAAAGTTGAAAGTTTAGTGGTCATTTAGGTGCGTAATCGAACAAATCATAAACCAAGAACTAACTTGTAAAAGGCGCTCGAAATTGGAGGTGACAAATGAAGTTGACAAGGACACAATTACATGAAATTAGAAAGAAAAAGGGAAATTAAGGATAACATAGAATGAAATCAGAAGATAAGGGATTGAATTGAACTTTGGCAGATCCCATATCAAAAGAAAACCCTAATCTATAGGAATTAGTCAAAACGGCGCCGTTCAAGGTACTATGCTTCTTCTTTTTTAGTTTTTAGGCAATTGAGGGGGCATTTTCAGACATTTTCGACCACCCCAAAGGCTAAAACCACCACCATTCGATCAAAAAACACCCTCTTTACAACCCCATGTCTTTAATGTCAAATGTTTACGTCTTATTTTCTCCATGGATCTCCACGGCATCTTGTCTCTAGTCGGTCAATACCATAGTTTCAAACATTATGTTGTTTGGGTGGACACTTTCAATCGTTCAAACGTGGAGTTACAAACCTCCAAATCAAGCAAGAATGAGTATAATCAAAAGGCATACACCCTCTCTACCAAGTCCAGGTGGTCTCAGGCGTTGTTGACACCAAAGATGCTCTAATGAGGTCTTGAAAGTGGTCGACCCAATTAGCCTTGACAGGAACACTCAGTTGTAGAAGAACGTTCAACTTTTTTGTTTGTTTCCACTTAGAAGCCTCTAGAAGGATTACATCAAGGGTTTAAAACTTTTCTTTCAGGATCCAGAGGTAGAAAACACCCACTTTGATCTCCAAGCACCCTACAAAACAACCTACACCCAAAACCAACAGCTTATTGGCAAAACCAGCTAGGTTTTAGTCTATTGGAACCTTAGACAATCTATCTAAAAGACCTAAACCTACCTATAAAAGAAGAGGTTAAAGAATAGAAGAAAAGGGAGGAAGAGAAAAAAAACTAAAGAGAAAACATAGGGAAAGAAAAGAAGAAGAGAGAAGAGGAAAGAAACTTAGGCTAAGGAGCAAGGGTCCTATCACCGTTCAAGGAAAGAAACCTTGAAAGTGGAGTCCATGAGTCTTGTCAGATCCTTCTTTTGTGTTCAATATGAAGTCTTGAATGCCATGATATGCTCTTGATTGTTTTTCTACCATTTTATTACATGAAACTTAGGTTTAAAGGATTGCCAATAGTTGCAACAAAGAGAGGATGCATTTTTGTTAATGAAAGGATACCCCCTACTACTAGGTAGCTGGTCTAACCATTTGAGGTGAAAATGGTTAGATTTTGAAGCTCATTTTGTCAAAGTTTGATTGTTGTTTTGAGTCGACAACTTTTGGGTTTGGAATCAATGCATTATTTTGAGTTTTTGTGTTGTTTTGTTGTTTCTTTGACCATAATTATGTTCCTCATCAATAGTATGGTATGTGGGGGATAAGAAGGACACACTTTACAGTCCAAAATGGTCTTTCTGGGCATATTTTGTATTTGTTGGTTTCTAGGCAGCATTTTCTGGGCTTAAGGTAGATTCATCCATTGAATGTTGCCTTCAAGACTTGCTTGGTTTAGTTTCTGGTTTAGATAGGTCTGCTCATCATCTTTGATAAGTAATTTAAGAGTTTTTCACATCAATAACATGTTTTAATGGATTTAAATCCTAGGGTTTTGATTTCAAATTGAAACCCTTTTTGAGCAAAATTGTGTGATTTTGTTGATCATTAAAAGAAATCAACCCTTGATTCTTGATCTATGGAGGATTACGAACATAATCATCCCCTTTTTTTTTTTGAAATCTGCTATGGATTGAGAACTATGTTTTGTGAGGAGACGAAGAACATTCATTTGTTTTGTTTTGTCTTTTCTGTTTTGATCAATTTTTTATTAAAAAAATTTTGATTTTTCATATTTTTGCCACTTTTGATCTGTTTTGTTCCTGTTTTCTTTCCTATGGTTTGTTTCTGAGTTGACTTGGTCGGGTCAAAACCCGACCGAGTTAACCCTAATCGGGTCAACCCATTTGGGTTGACCCAGCTGAAATAAAAAAAATAATATAATAATATAAAAAACAACATAAAATCATTTTTTTGCTTTTTTTACTCTTTGGTTTTTAGGATTTTGTTTCTTAGGAAAATTCCTCTTAAACCTCTATTTTTTTTTATTCTCAAGAAACTACAAGTAAAAATAATGTTTTTTTTTTGTTGCATGCGGCCAAGTGTCTAAAAAAAAACAAAGAAAAGCATATCGCATAGTATTTCCATATAAAAATTCAAAATACATATTTTGCATGTGTTTTAGGATTTAATAACTAGTTTATTAAATTCATAAGAATATAACCAATATTTCAAAAAACCACCTTTTTTTAATTCATGACAATCTATGGTTAAAAATCCTGGTATAAAATGTTGGACCTACAAGTGAGGCTGATAATTGAAATATCGGAGTTAACCGAAAAATTCTCAAAGTTATTCTAAATATTCATCAATTTTAATTGGGAGTATTTTTCACCATAACACAAATTATGAAGATTTTTTTTAAGAATTTATTTTGGTGCACGAGTCCATGATAAATTCTTAAACACCGGATTTATTCATACAAGTATATCTCAATCATAAACCTCTAAACCACATCAAATCGCGCAAAGCAGTTTATCTCAAATAGGGTGCGTTTGGGGTGCTAATACCTTCCCTAGCCATAACTAGTCCCTTACCCTTGAATCTCTGATAAGACTAGTACACCCAGGTTCCCTAGCAACTCTGAACCAAACAACTAGGTGGCGACTTCTTTACCCCCTACACGCCTTTCGCATACGTGCGATGACACGATCAAAAGATTGATGTCTTATCCCAAGTGCAGGAGTGTCAAAGTAATAAATAACCCGGCAAAACTGGGGTCGAACCACATGGAGGTGAACTATATAAATTACAAATAATAAAATGATATTGATGTTGAAGAGAACTTTGAGACGTGATAATGATGAAAAGATTAAACAAGGATAAAACAATTGTCAAGGTTAGAAGATCAACTAATGGTATTTCAAATAAGTATAGTATAAACTACTTTTTGTTACTCAACTGAAAACCACACACAAATGAGGTTCCAATCGGATGATTTATCATTAATGGCTCATTATAAAGTATTAACATGATCATATTAATTATCTTATTTAAATAACACCAATACTTTTAAATATTATCAGGTATTCATGATGCTAACTTGTGTTAACAACAAATCAAGTTCCTCTCATAACAACGATGTGGGGCGAAGACTATGAAGGATTAAACATTTACTGTACCAAGTGTTATACAACATAAATCTAGATTAACCATTTAACAAGCAATGTATTAAGAGTGAATAAGATAAAAATGATAAGATATGTTAATAGCAAACTTTATTGAATATAAGCATTGAAGTCCATGTTGAGTTTATATTATACTTATTCTACACTATTAGTTAAACCTTTTCTCCTTGACATAATAAACTTAGCTAAACATTATGAAGAAGATAAACATAAATAAACTAGATAAGAACATAGTTATAATGAAAAGTATAAATAAGAGACTAATGAAAGCAAAACTTAAACATTACAAAAATACAAAGAAAGAAAGCAAGAATATGATCTTGATCTGAAAACCAAGATGCCTAAATACATGAAAAATATCTCCTTTTATAGGCTAAAATTCGGAACTATTGATTTGATGACTAAGTATTTAGTTGGTGGCCAAACATTGACTTGGTGGCTGGTTATTGACATTGTTGGCTGGTTATTGACTTTGTTGGCTGGCCAAAACGTCATTGCTAATATCAGAATTGGAGCACATAGTCTTCATGAAAGTTGTGGGAAATTGTCTCAGCTTTCTAACAAAATAAGAATGAGCTTATTTGGACTTTTGAAACTCGAGATATGAGATGAACACCGAACAATGTATGGGCTGTAGGACAGATTCAGACGTCTCTTTTGTTGCTCAGATTTGAACTTGAAAATGGAAGATTGGAATCTTGGACTCTTCATGAAATTTAGGCCCATGTCTTAGCTTTCCATAAAGATAAACCAGACCTAAATCCAAGGTCTACAACTCCAATTATGATCCAATAACCGAATGGTGTTCCAGTTTGAATTGAACCAGCATCTCTTCTCTAAGCTTAGTTCTCTCTTTGTCTCTTCACTTTCAATAGTTAATCACATCAATCAATCCTTTGAGTTGTGGGATAAACCTACATTTAAAATTAGCATTTACCATAAATTAAAGGTATCTTATATTATCAGACTTGTTATTATAAAACATGCTTAAGTTAGGGAATTTAATGATACTTTAAGTGCAATATGATGATGTAAAGCTTTAATGAGAATGCACTTTTAAGTACTAATCATGCAACACATGTATTGACTAGTATTTCCTATTTTTTCAACATTTCATTGAAAAAAATCTTAATTCAAACAATTTTGAACTTCTAGTTTATCTTCTTCATTGATGGATCTTATAGCCAAGTATATGATATTATTTCAATCATATCTCTCTCAATCTATCTTAGAACACATGTCTTTGAAGGGAGTGTTCCATGTAAAATAGATAAGAATCTAATCTTATATTCTTCTATACTAAGCTATTTTAGCAACTAGTCTATATGCATGGATTGAGACAATTTAAGCAACCTTCTAGATCTATCTCTATAGATCTTTATATACAATATATAGGTTGCTTCTCCTAATTTTTTTATGAAGAAATTATTGGACACCCAAAATTTTACTAATTAAAGTAAATATATGTTATTTCTATATATGTCATCTATATATAATATTAGGAAAACAACATAATTCTTACTAATCTTTTAATAAATACAAGGTTTATCCATATTTTTTATGAAATCAAATTTGTTGATTGTACCATCAAAATTAGATATCTCTACTCCTTAAAGCTTGCATAGTATATTTGTTCATTATCTTTAATGTTAATCTTTCTTTTAAAGACTCACTTAGATCCATTGGGTTTTATCCCTTCGGGTGAATTAACCAAGTTTCAAACTTGGTTAGTATATGAAGTCTATAGCTTCAAGTCATTTCTTAGAATAAATATCATATATTACTTCCAAGTAATTTATAGGCTCATCAATTATGAGCAACATGTCATTCGCAATTTCCATGAGAGATCTTTATTTCATTGATACATGACATGTCTTACCAAATTTATAGAGATTTTATGTTTCTTAAGGTTCAAGTTAAACATTCAATGTTTTAGCCTTGTGAATATATTTCATTTGGATGTAGTGTTCTAACAGGTGTGAAGAATTTCATTCTCTTTAAGATAATCCTTGAAATATTTGGTCGAATATTAATCACCTGAATTCAATCAAAGTTTCTTAATACTTATTCCAATATGTATTTTAATTTTATTACAGTTTATATTGAACCTGAAAATTTTAAATTTAAGTGTATACAAACCATTCGTATAATTACCGGGTCCATAAAAACATCATTATTAACAATAGTTATCCTTAATAATAAATTTAAATCCATTTAATACTAAATAAAATGAAAACAATGTTTTAAAATACTGGAACATAATAACAATTATAAAATTCTAGTATCAACTCATTATGCAAAATAAAAATACCAGTTCCTATAACTAATGCAGCAACCCTTGCATTACTGATTCGTAGGTTCATTTTGCTTTAATTAATATTCTACCTTTTTTTAGTTCATGCATGCAATTACAAATGTGAAAACCACATTCAGTATCCAATACCTAGGAACTATAATGCAAAGTAGTAAGATAATTTTCAATTATAAACAAAATCTGAAGTAGAAGTTTCATTAAGCTTCTTTGCCTTCATAGTTACAAGGTATTCCTTGCAATTCCTCCTTAAATATCCTTCAGTTCCACAATAATGACAAGTTCCTTTGTCTTTCTTGATGCCCCCATTAGGTTTGTTTGCTTTAGAGACAACACCGTTATTCTTATTATTATTCTTCTTAAACATTCTAGAAGACTGAACTAGAAGAACTGGACATTTTCCTTAGAGGTCTTATACCTCTTTGTTCTACTAGCGTCATCAAACAATTCTTTGAGATGCATAATCATAGTATGGGCATCCATATTCTCATGTTATCTTTGAAGTTCAGGTGACATACTGGCTAACATCACACATGCAGCCTATTCATCATCATCAACATGACATCACACAGGGGCATTTGGAATTAGATTTTCAAGAACATATAACATTTTTTCTTCCTTGAGAACAATTCTCACATTTGGGTGTCAATCCAAGAAATTTGGTCTAATCAATTTGTTAGCATCAATCATGCTTCGTAGGGATACATTACTACTTATTTTGATCTTCAAACCTAATTATATGAAAATAGAGAGTATTAGTTTCTTGCATACATATTTAAATTTCAAATTTAGATAAGGTCTTTAATCCTAATTTGATCTCTCGCTATTTTCTTGCAAATTAATAGCCCTCCTTATTAATTTAGGAAATCTCATTTAGATTTTCCTAATGGGTTGGGATCCCATTTAATTTATCTGACCTTAAATGACTCAATAAATCAAAATAAATAAAATTTGGTAGATAATATAGTTTATCAATCACATTTATATATGACTCTTAGATCAATTAAGTGACAACTCTTTGTCTAAACATATCATATATATTTCACCTAACTCATGTCTCTAACCTCATATGATCATGAGTGACTCATCTAATTTGCATAGGTTAGTTAAGTAGAACCTAATTTTATAGCATTAAACATATTCAATTAATGGTAACCTTGAGTGACTCAACAAATTATCCATGAATAGAATTCTTGTTTTATGCATATAAGATTGGAATACAACTATTCATGTTCTCAACATGTATTTAATATATTAATGAGAGATTTATTATCAATTAATTAGGTCTCATATATAACATGGCATCATAGATATACATTACATACATAACAATTTATATATAAACAGACATCCTTATCATGCCATTCTAATTGGATTATTATGGACATATCTAAGTTAATTCCATTGAGTCATTGCAAGAAATTAAATGGTCAAATCCTAGGTAGTTGTAGCAAGTTTTTATAAGTCCATTGCAAGCACTTTAGTTGTAGCCTTCATCGCTATTTCTTTCTTCGTCTTGGATTATATAACAATTTCTTATCTAAATTTCTACATTTCTAAATTACATAACATTTATATAATTAATTAAGAAACCTCGAGTTACATTCGAGGAAAATTAGATGAGAAAAGAATTACAACCCATAATAAAAAAAATAGAGATAAGACTAATTAATTAAGAAACCTCGATTTACATTCGAGAAGAATTACAACCCATAATAAAAAAAAAATAGAGATAAGACTAATTAATTAAGAAACCTCGATTTACATTCGAGGAAAATTAGATAAGAAAAGAATTACAACCCATAATAATAAAAAAAATATAGATAAGACATGATTCACATAACCTATTTAATAAAATTACAACCATTCAACCATCAAATAAAAACACAATGACATTGGTCTTTAATGTCCATAACTATCCACCATTCATAAAAACATTTTAACATCATGATAAATACATTGCATGCTTCGATTTTAATTATTGGCTTTATGTGCTACTATAAAATAATATTTCTAACACTTAGAAATATTCAATCAAATATAATTTGATAATTTCTCAAACAAAACAAGTTTTATTTAACATAAATTCCATGAAAAACATTTTTCAAGATTTAATAAGAAACTTAATGACATTAAAATCCTTATTAGTATCCTAAACTATTTTAGGATTAATTAAATAACAATTTTTGGATTTAAAAACTCTCAGTATTTTAGAAAAATTAATTTTTTAAATATTGTTTAATTAAACAATTTAATTAAATAAATCCTAATCTCATTAGGATATCATAAAACTTAAAAAATTGAATTAAACAATTTAATTCATTCCTAATCTTATTTGGAAAATAAATGGTTTAATTAAAATAATTAAAGGTATAAAATCCAAATTTTATTTAATTAAAAACAAAATTTAATTAAATCCTAATTATATTAGGAAAATTAATTATATAATTAATTTAATGTCTTTCAATTAAAATAAAATCAAAATTTTATTTCTAGGGTTAAAAAGGCATAAATAAAAGGGTAAAAGAGTATTTTATATTAAAATAAACAATATGGTTATAACATAAATGGAGAGGGGTAATGAGGTAAAATACCTTATAACCCTAAAACCATATATTTATCCCCTTCTTTTACTATGTGTCGCCTGTAAGGCATTTTGCCCTTGTTGCCAGCGTGCGTTCTAGCGGATGCTGCCTACAGCGACGCGAGGCACAGCCCTCGCATGCTGCATCTGCAGCAGTGCAAGGCTGGTGTCTAGCGCTGCTAGCAACGACAACTCCTAGCACAACCAACAACAATGGTGTGCCAGGGTGTTGCCAACAACATCGAAAACGTCCAGTGCATCTAGTGCTACCACCCACGACAACACTGCTGTATATTTTTCTAGCCAAATTTGGAAATCTCATCTAGATCTGATCGAAACAGTAATTGAGTAAATTTTTTTTAAAATCTGATTTCAAAAATCATGAGAGAGAAATTGACCTTTTGAAAAAAATATTTGTTTCGCAGATAAAATTAATTTCTATTTAACACCAATAACAATTAAAACATGCAATCAAACAACTCTAATTATTCTAACAAAGGCTTCGCTATTACTGTTGGGTTCCTGAATATCATACACAACGAAAACTATGAAACAAAATTTTTTTGGGAGTTCCTAGGATCCTGTTAGATTTATCTAGAGTTGTTTAGGGATTTATACCTAAAGATCTAATCTTCTTCGACTTTGAATAATTTCTTAAAGGTTAGGTTGTCGAAACAACAAGTTGTCCAATTGTCCGATCTCCAATGGTAATTCACACAAATAACCTCTGAAAAATCTCCTAAACCCTATTTAGGAGAGAGAGATTGCTATGCCTAGAGTGATAGCTCTAATATTGTGTTTACATAGTTTTTCTTTCTAACAGACAACCACTTCTCACTTTTTTCACTTACAAAATTATAAGCTTAGCTTTATATTTATAGAAAATCCTAAAAACCCTATAAATCATAAAAAATTTATTTGACCTTTAAAAAATATCAATATATTATTTAAGGATAATTTTAGAATTTTAATCAATCAAATCCTTAATTTTTCTAGGTCTAGAAATATAATCTATGTATTAATTATATTCTAGTCCTTAATTTCTAAAATATATTGTAATCAAGTCATACTTAATTAAATCATCATAGTTTAATTTTTGATTAATGATTTTTAATATATGTGACCGATTAGGTTTTTAATATGTTGGCTCAAATATAAAATATAATTCTAATTAAATAATTTAATTTATTATCAATTCATCAATTGACTAATTTATATTTGAAGGTTAAGTGCATCGTCTAGCAACGTGTCATGATCCCCTAAATATTAGAAAAGTCATTAATGGTTTGACTTAACCTTTTAGTGATCGGTTTCTTAGTGTTATTAATATCCTTTCATCAATAATATTCTGATTTAACATTAAAACATATAGTATGTTTGCCATGTTAAATCATGTTTATTCTCTACATAATAGTCATTGATCGTTTGAATAAGATTTGAAGCTCTTGAAAATCTCATTTCAGTGACCGATTTTTTAGTGTTATTAATATCTTTTCATCAATAATATTCTAATTAAACATTAAAGCATGGAATATGTTTGTCATTAAATCATGTTTGTTCTCTACATAATAGTCATTGATTGTTTGAATAAGATTTGAAACTCTTGAAAATCTCATTTCACCTTGGCTAAGGATTTCTTAGTTAATACTATTTGAGAAAATATGGAATATTTTCCCTAATTCATTTAAGGTGATTAATCCTCTCTTGATCACTAAAGTACCTTCATATAGTTCATGCTACACTCAATGTCTACCCTTTCATTACCTCAATTAAGATAATATGTAACATGATCAAAGCATAATATTTTCTATATAACTACAAAGGGAACAAATGTTGTCAGATGAAGTAGGCCTTAGTTTGTTTTTTATTTTCAGCTTTCCAAGCACAGTTAACCATAGGATGAAGTTGTGACGGGGTATTAACCATTGCTCTTCAATTACATTACACCATTAAAAAGGGACACTCTTAAATCTGAAATGTTCATGAGCATTAGCAGAGAAAGATCCCAAATTATTCTGTCAGCATTGAAGCATGTTAACTACTTCAGCAGTGCTACCACAATCACAAACTAGCTAAATTTTAGGAGAAAAATAGACTTATAGAGGGAAGAAGAAGTTTTCTAGAGCTTAGAAGTCCATAATGTGTGACGAGGTAAGTAGTAATGATGTACCCATCGAATCCAAAGAGAGTTAGTTTTAAAATGGATATTCCACATGTGCTTTGACAAGAAGCTTTTGTTTCTGGCTTTAAGATCAAGAAGACCTAAACCCCTTTCGCATTTAGGCAGACATACATTTTTTCAAGCAACGATCGCTAATTTATTACTTATAAGGTTCCCACTCCATATAAAAGTTCTACACGGGGAGGAGATATGATTGAGAACTAGTGAAGGCATGGGGAAGATACTGATCCAAAATTGAATCATCCCATACAAAACAAAATGAATTAGCTCAAGCCTGCTAGCATAAGACATGTACTTCCCCATCCAACTCTGTATACACGCCTCCAACTTATGTAGAAGAGGATAATACTGGCTAGCAAGCAGCCTGTGAGGACCTAATGGCAACCCAAGATACTTGAAAGGAAAACTACCTTTAGAAAAACCTGTATGCTGCAGGATATCATGCTTAGCAGCCTCTCCAACTCCATCAAAGAAAATGGAAGATTTATTAGCATTGTTAATCAACCTTGATATCCTCCCAAAAACCAGAAGCTGCTGAAATAAGATATTCATTGAGGGTAAATCACATTGGCAGAGCAGAAGGATATCATCTGCAAAAGCTAAGTGACTTATACCAAGGGAGCTACACTTTGGATGGAAGTGAAAATCAGCCTTTTGAGAGGCAACATGAAGCATCCGAGAGAAATATTCCATACACACAATAAATAAGTAAGGTGACAAGGGATCACTTTGCCTTACATCACATTTGCCTTCAAAGATACCAAATAAGTTACCATTAACAGTCACTGAATAGGATGAAGTCTCAACACACTTCATGATTAAGTGAACAAAACGAGCTGGGAAGCCTAGTAGCAGAAACAAATGCCTAATAAAAGGCCACTAAACAGAATCAAAAGTTGTTAGCATAATGCCTAATGAAGTCAATCTTGATGAGGCATCTAGGAGAGGCTCATTTTTTACCATAATACCGTAGGAGCTCCTGCAGAAGATTTATGTTGTTAGCCATATTTCTTCCTCCTAGGAAGGCATTCTGAGCAGGGCTAATGATATACTTGATGTAACCATATTATTCGATAGTTTCACCCACATTTAACTAGTGTTTTCCTATGCTTTATATATAAAATACCTTGATATTCTTTGTTTTATGTTTTGAAGGCACTTTTGAATGAAAGATGCAAAAAGGAGTAAATTGGAGGTAATTGATATATTTGACCTTCAGTCGATGTTTTGTGTGGAGTGTGAGCTCTAGAGGTCAAAATGAAGTGATTCCAGTGGAATTAAAAAGCTAACATCCATACCTTTCTAGACATCTAAGGCAAGAAAATAAAATAAGAAAGAGCATGAAAATCACAGCCTTTAAAGTCAAATCTTGCAATCTGTCAATGTTGACCTTCGACCATTCCAACTTAAATATCTAGAGCTACAAAAGTCCAATTGATGCAAACATCATTGTTTTGGATTCCTGACTCAAAGACCTATCAACGCTCCACACGTTAGCCAAAAACGATGTCATATGAGGGAGATATGATTTTTCAAAGATGGCAACTGAATTCTGCCAGCAAACAGGTTTCGTGAAGAAACGAGTCCAAATTACGTTTTGAAGCATCTAAACCATCATCCAAGTTTTTATTTCAGCAATTTAGCTCCTCTAAGTCAAAGCTTGAAGATTTCATGCAAGATTATTTCTCCTTTTTAAGAAAGATAGTTATTGAAGTACTTAAATGTAAATTGTCTACTTAAAGGAGAACTATTTTGTAAAATAGAGACTAGAGTTTCCTAGGATATACAAAGAATGAGAGAAGAGAAGGAGGGTAGCCAGCCAAGAAGAGAAAAACGTCCCCTTCCTCTAAGAAACCTAAAAATTATGCATTCCTCCTTCTTTTTGATTAGTTGTTCAACAAACATGCAAGGCTAAACTCTTTTTCTTGGTTGCAAGGACACGAAAACCTTCGAATTTCAAGAATTGTCAGATCTATTTTACCTTTTCTTTTTAGTTTATATGATGAATATGTTTGTTCTGCTATGCTTATTTTTCCTATGATTGTTTATTTTAATTGGCAGAGCGGACTCTAAGTTATTGTTGTAGACAATCTATTGCTTAGTTTGATATCAAAACCGGAGTTGTGGTATATGAACTTGTGAAGCAACTGAGTTTAATAATTGTGGCAAATCTTTGCTATTGATCTTAGGGAGAACATTCAATTAAATCAAACATAAACTGCGAACAATTATGTTCTCTTGATTAATCAATTTATCTAGTTCTTAAGGCTACCATTGAATTAAATTACTAGTGCGGACACTGTGATTGTTTGATGGCTAGGGTTAGTTATACGGTGAATTCGTTAACTAACCAATGTTAAGAAGAGATAAATATTTAGAATATAAATCGATGTCTCATTTCCATGATCAGTTTTGATTTCTGTAGGTGGACGTTTACTTGTTACCAAGGTTTGTTCACTTGATAATTTTTTATTTATTTAATTTTGCTTGATAGTTTTATGTTTTCTTTTGCTTTAACCTAGATAACATCCAAACCCCCCCCCAAATTGCATATCATCTAGCATAAAAATCAGACTTGAACCTTCCTCGTGGGATCGACCCCTTGCTTGCTCTGTACTATCTTGTGTGTTGTGTTTTAAGCTAGGATAATTAATTTGTGCTACCACGACATCGCAAGAATACTGGAGCACATTAATTAGATGACCTTCTAGGAGCTTGGAAATGACTATATATATGACATTACAGTAGGAGATAAGCCTGAAATCTACAGCTGAAGTAACATTGGAAGATTTAGGCACTAAAGCTATGATTGAGTGATTAACGTGCTTTAAAAGTTCCCCTGAGATAAAGAAATCTTTAATAGAAGCACATAAGTCATTCCCAACAACATTCCAAGACTTCTTGAAGAACAGAAAAGAGTAGCCGTCAGGACTAGGGGCTTTTTCATTGCCAATACTGAAGAGTGCTTCTTTAACAACATCATTGGAAATTGGGGCAAGAAGGAGATCATAGGTGCTGTCATCGAGGCAAGGACCACTGCGAGCCACCACAACGTCAATTAGGATAGTATGCCTGGAAGTCCCAAGCAACTCTTGGTAGTATCTCACAAAAACTACACACCCACTTCATCCAAAAAATTAGTAAGCACACCATCCAAACGTTAAATAGATGGGATGTGATTCATCCTATGTTTTTCACTCATCAATAAATAGAAGAACCTAGTACCCTTATCACCTTTATTAAAGAAATTAGTTTTGAGCTTCTGACCAAAAAACATCTTTTTAGTTGATTTGAGATTAATGAGATTGAGCCTAAGCTATTTATCCTGCATTATGAGCTGAGAATTATTTATGTCATTCTGCAGAATGGCTTGGTGACAATCCAATTTATTTTCAACTCTAGCAACTCTCTCATAAATTTGACTGAAGTGAAGCTTATTAAGTTCCTTTAGAGGCCTCTTCAAAATCTTTAACCTTCAATAAAGGATATTGATTAGTGCTTAAAAGTGCATTTTTATCAAGGTTTTATATCATCATTTTGCACTTGAAGTATCAATAACTCCTTAACTAGAGCATGTTTTACAATAACATGTCTAATAATATAAGATACCTTTAATTTATGGTAAACGTTCATCTTAAATCCAGGCCTATCACATAAATCAAAGGATTGATTGATGAGTTTAACTACTGAAATTGAGAAGACAAAGAGAGGGTAAAGCTTAGAAAAGAGATGTTGGTTCAATCCAAACTAGAACACTGATTAGTAATTGGGTCATATCTGGAGCTGTAGATCTTGGATTTCAATTTGGTTTATATGGTTAGAAAGCTAAGACATAGGCCTAAAACATTCATGTGAAGTCCAAGACTCAATTCTGCTATCTGGAAGTCCAAATTTTAGCAACAACGGAGGAGTTGGAATCTGTCCTGCAGCCTAGACACTGTTCAATATTTAGCCCAAATCTCGAGTTTAAGAAGTCCAAATGCACCGATTCTTTTTGTGTTAGAAAGCTGAGACAATTTTCTAGAACTTTCATGTGGACAATCTGTTTAAATTCTGACGTTAGCAATGACATTTTGTTCAGACAAGAAGATAAGGATTGTCACCAAGTCAAGATGTGGCCACCCACTCAACAATTAGTCATCAAATCAATAGTTCCAAATTTTAACCTATAAAAGGAGGCATTTTCCATGCATTTAGGCATCTTGGTTTTCAAATCAAGATCATGTTCTTACTCTCTCTTTATATTTTTGTAATACTTAAGTTTTGCTTTAAATAATCTATTGTTTATGCCTTTCATTTTATTTCCTTTACTTAGTTAACTTACATAGTCAATTCAACCCTATGACCTTTTCTTTACAGGTATGTTCGTTGCTATAAATACCCTTCCATTGCCTCCCTCCATTTTCATCATCAACCTCTGAATTCTCACCCTACACATTACAAACACATCGAAGAAGCCAGGAACAGAAATAATCAAAGAAAACCCTTACATTTTCTCAGAAAACAAAGGGAAAAAACCATATACAATATTATGGCCCCTTTACAAGCTTCAAGCTTTCTTTTCTCTTATTGTAGTTGTTCAACAAGAATCAATGCTGCTGTTTCAATACCTAAGCTTCCAAGATTCCGTCTCCCAGTTCCAAGAACCCCATTAAGATTTGTTGAGGAGCTGAATTTAAGAGATGGGTTCACAAGTACAGTCCCATTATTAGAAAACACAAGGCCAGATCATCAGTGTAAGTCAATCGAGTCTAAAACTACTGCAGCAGCAGCCAAGCTTTACGCAATCTTATCATGGCTCAACGGATTCCAAATCAACTTCAAATATTTTCTTTCAAAAACTTTATCACTATTTTGTGATCATTGTTTCAACTTGGAATTGCCTCTATCCATTTTGAAACATAATCTACTGCGACTAATATGTATAAGAAACCAAATGATGGAGGAAATGGACCCATGAAATCTATACCCCAACAGTCAAATATCTCAATGACAAGAGTAGGGTTTAAAGGCATCATGTGACGTTTTGAAATAGATCCCAGCTTTTGACAATTTTCACAAGTCCTGCAGAATGAATGTGAGTCCTTGAACATAGTGGGCTAGTAAAATCCACTTTGTAAGATTTTTGCAGTTGTCTTTCTTGATGAGAAATGACCCCCACATGCCTCAAAATGACAAAATTTAATGATACTACTTACCTCATTATCAGGAATGCATCTTTGAAATATTTGATCAGGACAATATTTGAATAAATAAGGGTCATCCCAATAAAAGTTCTTCACTTCGTTCAAGAACTTTCTTTTATCTAGGATACTCAATGAGCGGGCAAATGTCCTGAAACAAGAAAATTAACAATATTAGCAAACCAAGGCATTGTAGCAACAGAAAGTAAATATTCATCAGGAAAGTAATCATTGATTTGTGTGATGTCAGATGTGGAATCTATTGTCAATCTTGACAAATGATCCGCGACAACATTTTCGGTGCCTTTCTTGTCTTTGATTGTGATATCAAATTCTTGAAGTAACAAAATCCATCGTACCAATCTAGCCTTAGAATCCTTTTTTGAAAGAAGATATTTTAAAGCTGCATGATCACTAAAAACAATAACAGGTGAGCCAACAAGATAAGATCTGAACTTGTCACATGCAAATACTACTGCAAGTAATTCCTTTTCAGTGCTGGTGTAATTCATTTGAGCACTATTTAAAGTTTTACTTGCATAGTAAATCACATAGGGTTTCTTATCTTTTCTTTGTCCTAAGATAACACCTACGGCATAATCACTAGCATCACACATTATTTCAAAAGGTAATGACCAATCAGGAGGTTGAATGACTAGAGCAGAAGGAAGCAAGCTTTTAAGTTTAACAAAGGCTTTTTCACATTGTTCAGTCCATTCAAAAACATTTTCCTTTGTTAGAAGGTTACACAATGGCTTAGATCTGACACTAAAATCTTTGATGAACCTTCTATAAAAACCACCATGTCCTAAGAATGATCTAACATCTTTAACAGATTTTGGTGTTGGCAAGCTGGCAATTAACTCAATTTTAGATTTGTCAAACTCAATTCCTTTCGATGAAACAATGTGACCAAGTACAATGCCATTTGTTACCATAAAATGACATTTTTCCCAATTCAGCATAAGATTCTTCTCTTCACACTTGCTCAAAACCTTTTCTAAGTTAGTCAAACAATCATCAAATGAATCGCCAAAAACAGAAAAATCATCCATGAAAATTTCAAGAAAACGTTCAACCATATCACTAAATATGCTAAGCATGCATCTTTGAAACATGGTTGGTGCATTACATAATCCAAAAGGCATCCTTCGATATGCAAAAGTACCAAATTGACATGTGAAAACAGTCTTCTCTTGATCTTCCAATGCAATTTCAATTTGGTTGTAACCTGAATAGCCATCTAGGAAACAATGAAATTCATGACCTGCAACTCTTTCTAGGATTTGATCCATGAAAGGTAAATGAAAATGATCTTTTTCTAGTAATTGAATTAAGTTTCCTATAGTCAATGCACATGTGCCAACCAGTAATAGTCCTAGTTAGAATTAACTCATTTTTCTCATTTGTTATCACAGTGACTCCAGACTTCTTGGGTACAACTTGGGTAGGACTTACCCATTTGCTGTCAGAAATATGATAAATGATTCCATTATCTATAAGCTTAATGACTTCATTCCTCACTACTTCTTTCATATTAGGATTAAGCCTTCGTTGCATTTCTCTAGAGGGTTTAGCATTTTCCTCCAAATAAATCTTGTGTGTGCAAATCAAAGGACTAATTCCTTTTATGTCAGCTATGGTCCATCCTAATGCATTTTTGTGCATTTTCAGAGTTTGTAATAACTTACCTTCTTGAGGTGCATTAAGTTTGAAAGAGATTATTACCAGAAAAGTTTCATTTTCTACCAAAAATGAGTATTTGAGATTGAATGGTAACGGCTTCAAATCAGGTTTTGATGGTTGAACACTTGAAGGTATAGACTCAATTGATCGTGGTGACAATTCTTCAATTTATGGTCTCCAATTACTTGCCTTTGATTTTTCCTGAAAATAAACCATTTGCAAATCTTCAGATTCATTAAACTCAATTTCACTGGAAGCAGTTTGAAATTGATCATAAACTAATTTCTCAATAAAGTCTACTTCCTGTAAATCATTATCATCTTCAGGAATTGAATTACATGCTTCAACAGGTTGTGTATCCAAGATAACAAAATTCACAGGATAAATGAATTTATCAACTTGTACTAACACATCTTCAACTATTCCTCTAGGCACTTTTACAGATCTATTGACAAGTAAAAGAGTTACAGAAGTTGGTTTTAACTCACCTAGATTGAGACTATGAAAGACTGAATATGGAAGTAAATTCACACTAGCTCCAAGATCAAGTAAAGCTTTTTCAATTTTATGTTCTCCAATAAAGCAAGAAATTGTAGGACAACCAGGGTCTTTATATTTCAAAGCATTATTGTTCTGAAGAATGGCACTTACTTGTTCGGCTAAAAAGGCTTTCTTTTTCACATTCAGTTTTCTCTTCACAGTGCACAGATCTTTTAAGAATTTAGCATAAGAAGGTACATGTTTAATAGCATCTAACAAAGGTATATTGATCCTTACCTGTTTGAAAGTTTCAAAGATTTCAGAGTTGTGATTGATTTTTCTTTGTTTGGTCATGACATGAGGAAATGGAAGTGCTGGCGGGGAATCAGTCTTTTTTTTGCAATGTTTAGATTCAACCCCTTCCTTACCCTCGGAGATTAACTCATCATCTTTCTCACAAGGTTCAAGAGTGGGTTTTTCAATAACCTTACCACTACGAAGAGTGATGACTGATTTGACTTGATCCATGTGTTGGCTTCCGGAACTACTTGCATTTGCATTGTATTGCCTCTTGGGATTTTGCTGTGGTTAAGATGGAAACTTACCTTTCTCTTGAAAACTGAGAGGAGATGTGAATTTTGCAAGAGCATCTTTTAGATCTGCCATGGTTTGAGCATTTTGAGTGTTGATTGTCCCCTGCTTTTCAATGAATGCATGCAATGTTTCCTCAAGATTTCTTTTAGGAGGTGGAGCATAAGGAGGTGCATATCCATGAGAATTTTGAAAATTATGGTGTGCTTGAAACGGTGGCTGTGAAGTTTGTGCATTATTGTTACCACTCTTCCAATTGAAATTTAGGTGATTTCTCCAACCAAGGTTATATGTTTGCGAGTATGGGTTATGATTGAGCATTTGGAAACTATTTAGAGCATGGGCTTGTTTATGGAGGCATTCTTTGAAAGAAGGCAAAGTTGGACAATCATTGGTTGCATGTTCATTCGTTTCACAGATTCGACACATAATGTCTTGAACATATTTTAATTGATCACTCTTTTTTAATTCTAGTGCCTCAACTTTTCTAGCTAAAGATGTAAATTTGGCTTGGAGGTCATGATCTTCCCTAAGGTTGTACATACCTCCACTAGATGTACGAGGTTGAGTTTTACCTGGTGCCTCATAAGTACCAGTAGTGTCCTAATTTTAAGCATTTTCAGCTAGCAAGTCTAGGTACCCCATTGCTTCATCAGGGTCTTTATTTTCAAAAGTTCCATTGCACATCAATTCCACCATTTGTCTATCTTTAGGTGTTAACCCTTCATAAAAATGTGAAACCAATCTCCATGTTTCAAAACCATGATGAGGGCAAGTATTAAGCAAGTCTCGATACCTATCCCAACATTGGTAAAATATTTATCCTGGTTTTTAAGTGAAAGTGGTGATTTGTCTTTTGAAAGAGTTTGTTCTGTGAGATGGAAAAAACTTCTTTAAAAATTGTTGTTGCATTTCATCCCAAGCATGAATAGATCCTGACCTAAGATTTTGTAGCCATGTTTTAGCTTTATCTTTTAATGAAAAAGGAAAAAGCTTTAATCTAATGGTATTCATGCTACAATTTAAGTCATTATAGGTGTTACAGAATTCTTCAAATTCTCTCAAATGCAAGTATGGATTTTCTAGATCTAAGCCATGAAAAGAAGATAAAAGTTGAATAATGCCTGGCCTAAAATTAAAGTGAGATGCATCAGGAGGGAAAACTATACATAAGGGTGCACTTGTTCTTGTTGGATTTATGTGGTCTCTTAGTGTTCTAACTCGATTATTCTCATTATTCTCATTATGAAGCGATTGATTATCTTCTTCGGCCATATTTTTTGAAAATGATGAGGATACCCTACAAAGTTTACCACTTAATGTACGTGACCAAACTCTCATGAATGTGTAGGAAGAGAATAAAAGGAAGAAGAAAACAAAAGAAAAAGAAACAGAACAAAAGAAACAAAAGTTAGATACAAGAAAAGTGAAAAGTGAAAATAAAAAAAAATTATAATTTATACAAGAATTTACCTCCCCGGCAACGACACCAAAAACTTGACACGATCAAAGAGTTGATGTCTTATCCCAAGTGCAGGAGTGTCAAAGTAATAAATAACCCAGCAAGACCGGGGTCGAACCACAGGGAGGTGAACTATATAAATTATAAATAATAATAATAATAATAATAATAATAATAATAAGAGCAACAACAACAACAACAATGATGATGATGATGATGATGGTGATGGTGATGGTGATGATGAGTTAAAAAGGACTTTGAGATGTAAGATAAATTTGAAGATTAAACAATGATAAAAACAAATGTCAAGGTTAGAGGATCCACTAATAGTATTAGAGATAAGTAACGTATAAAATCTTTATAAATTATCAACATAATCATATTAATCATCTTATTTACGTAACACCATACTTATAAATTTTATCAGGTATTCATGATGCTAACTTATGTTGACAACAAATCAAGTTGCTCTTATAATAACGATGTCGGCCGAAGACTATGTAGGATCAAGTATTTGATGTACCAAGTGTTATACAACACAAATCTAGATTAACCATTTAACAAGCAAGGTATTAAGAATTAATAAGATAAAAATGATAAGACATGTTAATAGCAAACTTTCTTGGATATAAACATTAAAGTCCATGTTGAATTTATATTATACATATTTTAGCACCATTAGTGAAACCTTTTCACCTTGACATAATTAACTTAACTAGACATTATGAAGAAGAAAACATAAATAAAAAATATAAGAACATAAACATGATATAAGTTAACTAAGTATAGTAAAGGAAATGAAAAGCATAAACAAGAGATTAATGAAAGCAAAACTTAAGTATTACCAAAATATAAAGAGAGAGAGCAAGAACATGATCTTGATATGAAGAACCAAATTCCTAAATGAATGGCAAATGCCTCCTTTTATAGGCTAAAATTCAGAACTATTCATTTGCTAATTGATTATTGATGTAGTGGCCAACTATTGATTTAGTGGACTTGGTGGACAACAACACTCAAGCATTTTGGCTGAATGAAATGACATTGCTACAATCAGAATATGGCAATGTGTTCCTCATGGCAGTTGTTGGAAATTGTCTTTTCCTTCCACCCACCAAATTTCAAAGCATTTGGAGCACTAAAGCTCAAGATATGTCTAAAATACTGAGTAGTGCTGCTGGTGGACGTGGTGGATAGCCCTCAAGCTCTTGTCTGGATGAAATGTCATTGTTACCATCAGAATTTGAGCCAGTCTTCTTCATGAAAGTTGTTGAAAATTATCTTTTCCTTCTAGCCACAAAATTTCACGTCATTTTCTTTTCTATAACTCTAGATATGGGTAAAATTCTGAGCAGTATTTGGGCTGGATTGCAGAACAAATTCTGACTTCTCTTTTGTGGCCAAACTTTGAATTTGAAAACTGTAGATTTAGGTCTTACACTATTCATGAACATTGTAGGCCTATTTCTTATCTTTCGATCCATATAAACCAAACTGAAATCCAAATCTATAGCTCTAGATATGACCCAATGACTAAACAGTGTTCGAATTTGAATTGAATCGACATCTCCTTTCTAAGCTTAGCCTTTTCTTTGTCCTTTCACTTTCAATAGTTAATCACATCAATCAATCATTTGAATTGTGAGATATGCCTACATTTAAAATGAACATTTACCATAAATTAAAGTTATCTTATATTATCAGACTTGTTATTGTAAAACATGTTCTAGTTAAGGAGTTATTGATACTTCAAGTGCAAAATGATGATATAAAACCTTGATAAAAATACACTTTTAAGTACTAATCACGAGACTTGCTTAATACTTGCCCTAATCATGGTTTTGAAACATGGAGATTGGTTTCACATTTTTATGAAGGGTTTAATTTATAAAAAATTAAGATGGTCACAATGCAAAGCTAGATCCTTTATAACTTTTATATTATCATTTGTTTTCCCTTTTACGTCCATGATCATGTTACAGATTTTATCAAACATATTTTTCTTGATATGTATAACATCCAAATTATGATAGATAACATTAGTCTTCCAATAAGTAAGCTTCCAAAAAATACTCTACTTTACCCAGTTATGAGTCACACCAAAACTAGGAAACTTTTGTTTCTTATAATGAAAATAAAATACAATACCCTCATATTTCGCAACTTCATCATATAGTTTTTCACCCAACAATACATACAATGTAACATCCCTTTCAACTTTACTTTTCAAGAAGTCATTTATGTTATTTCTAAATCAATAATAACTTGGCAATAACCTTTGGTGGTAATAAAAAGAAGAAGAAGTTTTACCATTATTGATTAAGGTAAATGTCTTATTAATTTACATGCAATATGGGCAAACTAATTTCATATGTGTAATCTAACACGACCAAAAGATTGATGTCTTTTCCCAAGTGTAGGAGTATCGAAGTAATAAATAACCCGACAAGACCGGGGTCGAACCACAGGGAGGTTAATTGTATAAATTATAATACAACAACAATAGTAACAATAATAACAATGATAATAATAATAATAATAATAATAATAATACTAGTAGTAGTAGTAGTAGTAGTAGTAGTAATACCAATAATACTATTAATAATGATAATAATAAAGATGAAAAAGAAGAAGTTGATGAGAACTTTGAGATGGAAGATTAACGTAAGGAATAAACAATGATAACAACAAATGTCAAGGTTAGAGGATCCACTAATGGTATTTCAAACAAGTATAGTATAAACTCTTATTATTCAATTGGAAACCACACACAAAGAAGGTTCCAATCAGATGATAAATTGTTAACATGATTACATTAATTATCTTATTCGAATAATGCTAATACTTGTAAATGTTGTCAAGCATTCATGATTCTAACTTATGTTAACAACAAATCAAGTTCCTTTCATAGCTCAAGTGTCGGTTATACCATACAGTATGGGCTATGAAAGTGCCAAGTATTTGTTGTACCAAGTGTTATATAACATAAATCTAGATTAACCATTTAACAAGCAAAGTATTAAAAGTGAACAAGATAACAAATATAAAGCATGTTAGTATCCAACATTAAAGTCCATGTTGAGTTTATATTATACTTATCCTTACACCATTAGTGTAACCTTTTCACCTTGACATAATTAACTTAGCTAGACATAATGAAAGAAAGAAACATAAATAGACAAGATAAGAACATAAATGAGAAAGAAGTTAACTAAGTAAAGAAAAGAAAATGAAAGGCATAAATAAGAGATAAATAAAACTTAAGCATTACAAAAGAGAGAGCAAGAGCATGATCTTGATCTGAACACCAAGATGCCTAAATACATGGCAAATGCCTCCTTTTATAGGCCAAAATTTGAAACTATTGATTTGTTGACTAATTGATGAGTGGGTGGCCATATCTTGACTTGGTGACAATTCTTATCTTCTTGTCTGCCAAAAACGTCATTAATAATGTCATAATTTGAACAGACTTCAATCATGAAAGTTCTAGGAAATTGTCTCATCTTTCCAGGGTAAAACTTTGAGATCATTTGGACTTTTAGAACTCGAGATATGGGCTGAACACTGAATAGTGTCTGGGCTGCAGGACAGATTCGGACTTCTTCTTTGTTGTTACAATTTGGACTTGAAAACGGCCTTGTTAAATCTTGGGCTCCACATGAAAGTTGTAGGCCTATGTCTTATCTTTCCATCCATATAAAATGGACCTAAATCCAAGATCTACAGCTCCAGATATGACCCAATTACCGAATAGTGTTCCAGTTTGGACTGCACCAACATCTCTTTTCTAAGTTTGGCCATCTCTTTGTCTTTTCAATTTCAGTACTTCAACTCATCAATCAATTCTTTCATTTATGTGATAGGCCTGCATTTAAGATGAACATTTACCATAAATTAAAGGTATCTTATATAATTAGATATGTTATTATAAAACATGCTTTAGTTAATGAGTTATTGATACTTCAAGTGTAAAATGATGATATAAAACCTTGATAAAAATGCACTTTTAAGTACTAATCATAATCCAACCTAAAACCATTCTATATGCAGAAAAATCATTTATAGTCCACATCAATGTTGTCTTTAAGAGAAAATTTTGTTTTTTTGAGATGTTATATGTCAAAGCCTCGACTAACCATAACTAATTTAACTCATTAATCAGCAGTTAAAGACAAACATTTATATTCCTACCTGGATTATAAGGACCTGGTATGATCATAGATCTGGTATGATCATAGATAAGAACATGAATTCCAACTTCATACATATCCATAGGGGTAAGTTGTAAACCGTTAGTATGACTACCCAACAAGAATAAAGTGTGTCAAGGAACCTAAATGGGTTAAATCCATCATTACACAACTCAAGATGTATGTTTTACAATTCTATTAAAAACTCATAATGTCACCCTATTGAACCACTTCTAAGCTTCATTATAAAAAAGGGTGCACTGTGACTCCATCCACCTCATCATGTAAATGGTATCATGTCATGTCATGTACTCAGTAGTCTTTGTAGACATAAATAACCTTTGCAATCTAGAAGTGATTGACAAGTATCTTAATTTTTTGTATGCGATAAGTATCTTCTCTCTACCGCTATTAGATTTATACCAAGCATGTTGACAAGTTTTATGTTGCATAAAATTTGTATATTCATTATAGTATAAAATACAAAAGTTTGAACATATATCAATTTTTTGATATCCTAGGCCAAGAGACTTCATCATGGATTTTGCAGCATATAACTCATCTTTCAACCTATTCCCTTCAGATAACATGTTTTTTCCCATTCAAGGATCTGATCATAATCGGCCTCACTTAACCCATAATCTAACTTGATGGTAAATACTTGTGCAATGATCGACAATTTATTATGAGTAGTGCATCTATCCTATAATGGTTCATTAGAATCTTTCAAAAATTCAGAGAGCCTAGCTGCATCTATATTAGGTTGTTAATCTACAAGGATGTTATGTGAATCTTATATAAATAATCTTGATTTATTCTCATTGCATCGATCACTATACTCTTATAAGGATTAATATTATCATCCACAAACCCATATGTTGCCAAAGTTAGAAGTTGAGCCAACCATCCTTTCTAATACGTTTTAATTTGTAAGGAACATAGGGTTCTCCGTGTACTAACTAATTTAAGTATTTCTTGATGAACCCCTTTTTAAGTTGATGCATCATCACAACATCTTTATAGTGAAACTTTTTATTTTTGCACTTAGCGCATGGACATCTAATTTCACTTTCACTAATATTCTTTGAATTAAAAAGTACAAAATTAATGAAACTCTCAACTCTTTGAAGATAATTTTTTTAAAAATAAAAATAAATTCACAATCCAATAACTATCCAACACTTCATATATTGAAGCATGATAAACCCTAATTAGTATCAATTTCACACAAATTCAATTTTCCATCAAAATTTGAATTTAACAATAAAATTGGCAAAAAATAATTGGTACCCAATGAGTTATCCATCATTTATTCAATTCAACTTAGTCAACCTAAATTAATACCTTTGAATTATTATCAATTACACAAAAATAAATTTTCTCTAAATTTCTAACTTAAAAATAAAATTGACAAAATATAATTGATACCATTAAATTATCCATCATTTCTTCAATTATAACACACATAATTTACAAAATCAAACTTAATTTCATCAAATAACATATAAGATTCATTTCTCCCAAATCCTAAACAAACCCTAAAATACAAATCATACATTAATACAACAAAATTATCTAGAAAAAGTTGTAAAACACTTAAATATACAATTACACTATAAATTCTACAATTGTTTTAAATAAATTAATTTAAAACATAAATAAGTTAAAAAACAATTGTCGCACGCCATCCACGCAGCGTCAGGCTGGCGATTTTCTCGTTTGTTTGCTTTGATAGGTTCGTTGGGAGTCGCCACCTAGTATTTAATTGAGGGCTACTAGGAAACCCGGATGTATTGGTCTTGTTAGAGATTCATGGGTAAGGGACTGGTTGTGGTTAGGGAAGATATTAGCACCCCTAACGCACCCTACCTAAGGTAAGCTGCTTCGTGACTTTGATGTGTTAAAGAAGTTTTAAAAATTTTATCTTTTCATCAGATATTAGAAATACGAATTACGTGTAAATTCATAATTCTTGACCGTGAGCAAATCAAAATATTAAATTCTTCTTTAATCTTGGCAATTTTATCATAATAAAAAAAACATTCATAAACAAAATACAAACAACACATTCACTTTCACTATATTTTTCTTTCTTTTTTGGTTACATCCACACTACAAATTATAAAAATTCAAAATTAAACAAAAATTACATTAAAAAATTTAAAAATTACAAAAAAGCCCCTAAAAAATCATGGAATTGCTGAGGAAGCCTTCTGGAACTGCAGGACCTGTGGCAGCGCGTCCTTTCCATGCGTCGCCGCAACAGGCAAGCAGGGGTCAGTCACAGCTTCCTCCCCTCTTCCCGTCCTCGCCGGTGTGACCTGCAAAACACCCAAAAACGCAACAGGCAGTCGATTTTAGTTTTTTCTTTCCTTTGTTTTCAGATGTGATTCTCTTTCTCTTCTTTTCCGGATCTACTTCACGGCGGGTCAGTTTGTTATGGGTTTTGTCTTCTTCTCCTCTACTTCGGGTGGCAGGTCTGGTGGTTGTAGAGGTGGCGGCCGACGGCTGAGTTTCTGTCGTGTTTGTGCAGCTGTTGGTGGCTGAATGGAAGGGAGGCCTGATTCGGTCGGTGATTGGAGAAGAAGAAGTTGAAATGGCCAGCAAGAGGAGAGAGTAAGGGGGAACGGCTCTACCCTCCTTTTGGTCTTGGCGAGCTGGCGGCTAGAGAAGGGAGTAGCTGAGAGAGGGAAGATATGTGGAAATGGGGGCTGTGAGAGGAGAATGGGAGCTCTGGTTTCTGTCGGGTGTGTGGCTGAGGGGAGAGGGATGATGGAGAGGTTAGGAGAGGGAAGGTCTGACGAGGGGAAAGGGAAAAGTAAGGAGGAGCTCAAATGGCAAGGGGGACATGGTTCGGTCGCTGACGGAGAAGAAGAAGAAAAATAATAGAAGCGGCGGCCTCCCCTTGGCTCGCCGGTTCTAGGTGTGGCTGGTTTGCGAGAGAAATGGGGAAGTCAGGGTGAGGGCTCTCGGTTCAGTCGAGAGGAAGAAGAAGATGGGGACGGCCATTGTTTTTTTCTTTTTACTGAGGGGCTTTCTCAGCCGCTTAGGTGAGGGAGGAGAAAAGGTTTTCGATGATGGGGGGCTGACGGCTTGGTGTGAAAGAGATAGGTTTAGGGTTTCTTATTTATTTATTTATTTATTGCCCCCCTCCTATTGTGTGAGTTGGAAACTCCTATTTATAGGCAAAAATATTGTTTTGTCTCCAAACTTGGTCCCTAAACTTCTTCTTTTTTTTTTGTAAATTTGATTTTTCTTAATGTTTTTGTATTTTTTTGAAAACGAGCAATATCAACGTCAACTCAATGAGGAAAATTAATGATTTTAAAAATGACGCGTGAAAAGTCGAACGCGTTCAAAAGACCTTTGAAAAAATAAATTCTTTTGAGACGATGCCGAAAATGCTAAAAACGATACAAATATATTAAAAACATATTTTTTTGGATTTTCATTGTTTTTCACAATTTTTGGATTTTTCAAAAATTTTATCAAATAGGTGGGTCAAAAATTGGGTAACAACAGATGCCCCCTCTTTACAATGCTTACGAAGCAAAACTCCTCAATGTTTTGCATAGTAAGATTTGTAAAGAAAAGAAAAGGAAAATGATCTCATTATCTTGGGCAACCTGCCCCTTTTGAAAACAAGTGGTCTATTTTCAGGGGCGACCTGCCCATACACTCACATTGGTCTATTTTCACTGGCGACCTACCCACATAAACTCACACTAGTCTATTTTCATGGGCGGTCTGCCCACACAAACTCACACTGGTCTCTTTTCAGGGGCAACCACCCACACATAATTACCTTGGTCTATTTTATGGGTGACCTGCCCAAGTGGAAAAAAAGAAAGAGTGCTCTCATTGTAATGGGTGACCTGCCCAAATAAAAAAACATGGAGAATTGGTCGCGTTGTAATGGGTGACCTACCAAAGTGGAAGAATGACCTCATTGTAATGGGTGACCTACCTAGAAAAATGTTGGTCTCATTGTAATGGGTGACCTACCTAGATAAAAAAACATGGAGAATTGGTCGCGTTGTAATAGGTGACCTACCCAGAAAAAAAATGTTGGTCTTATTGTAATGGGTGACCTACCTAAATGGAAAAAATTAAAAAGTGATCTTATTGTAATGGGTGACCTACCCAGGTGGAAGAATGACCTCATTGTAATAGGTGACCTACCCAGATAAAAAAACATGGAGAATTGGTCGCGTTGTAATGGGTGACCTACCTAGAAAAAATATTGGTCTCATTGTAATAGGTGACCTACCCAAGGAAAAAGGAAAGAGTGGTCTCATTGTAATGGGTGACCTACTCAAGTGGAAGAACGGCCTCATTGTAACCTACCCAGATAAAAAAAACATGAAGAATTGGTTGCGTTGTAATGGGTGACCTACCCAGAAAAAATATTGGTCTCATTATAATGGGTGACCTACCCAAGAAAAAAGGAAAGAGTGGTCTCATTGTAATTGGTGACCTACCCAAGTGGAAGAATGACCTCATTGTAATGGGTGACCTACCTAAATAAAAAAAACACGGAGAATTGGTCGTGTTGTAATGGGTGACCTACCTAGAAAAAATGTTGGTCTCATTGTAATGGGTGACCTACCCAAGAAAAAAGGAAAGCGTGGTCTCATTGTAATGGGTGACTTACCCAGATAAAAAAACATGGAGAATTGGTCGTGTTGTAATGAGTGACCTACCTAGAAAAAATGTTGGTGAGGGCTCAAAGGCGCACTTGAAAGGAGGTAGGGTTAGAAAATGCACTACCTGAGAAGTGAGGGCACAAAGGCACACTCGAAATGAGGTAGGGTTAGAAAACGCATTACCCAAGAGATGATGGCTCAAAGGCGCACTTAAAATGAGGTAGGGTTAGAAAACACATTACTTGAGAAGTGAGGGCACAAAGGCGCACTCGAAATGAGTTAGGGTTAGAAAACGCACTACCCAAGAGATGGTGGCTCAAAGGCACAATCGAAAGGAGGTAGGGTTAGAAAATGCACTACCTAAGAAGTGAGGGCTCAAAGGCGCACTTGAAATATGGTAGGGTTAGAAAACGCACTACCTAAGAAATGATGTCTTATAGGCGCACACAAAAGGAAGTGAGGGCACAAAGGCGCACTCGAAATGAGGTAGGGTTAGAAAACGCACTACCCAAAAGATGGTGACTCAAAGGCACACTTGAAATGAAGTGAGGGCACAAAGGCGCACTCGAAAGAATGTGTAACACCGATCTGTCAATGATGAAAGCAATGTATTATGATTGATATGCATGTATACTTACCTGAGAAATATAGGTCCTCATTTCTTCATGGTGTCTTTCCTTTCTCAAAAGTTGGAGTGTTGGTAGTGAACTTTGATAGCTTCTTCGCTCTTGCTGACTCGAGTCATCTCTTATGATCTTGACCTCTAGGAAGGACTTGATATCATCATACTTCTTTATCCTTCGCCCTTTATCTCAAGGGTTGCCAATTTTTCCCAGCATTTTTCTTAGAAAGGGAATCATGGAGCCAGCCCTACCAGGAGTTTTTGATTGCCCCCCAGCTTGATCATGCCCCAAGTGTTCACTTCGGGTTTGGGAATGAGGCTATGTGAAAGAAGGTTTGATAAGGAGTTGTTTTCATGCAGAAATTTTGGAATTTCAAAGCTATTCCAAACATAGAAATTATTTTGATATCGATTCAAAGCAAAATCGTTCTGAAGAAATTCAAGTGATTCCAATAGAGAGGTTTTTAGAAGTGATGAAAACTTTTTGTTTTGATTTTGGTGAAAAATGTGAAGTGATGTTTGGTTGGTCAAAAAGGTTTAAGATTTAATTTGAGAGTTTCAAAGAACCAGTATTCAAGGCATTCATTTTATTTGCATGAATAATGATTTAGTTCACATGAGAAAGCACTGCCTATCGATCCAGATTGCTTACCCTTGATCAAAAAGGGTTTGATTAGGCATGTAATGTTGGCTCGGGCTAAAAATGATATTTATCAGCTCAAAAGGTGTTTAAGGGATTTCAAGACTAAGGATCACTTGTGCTTGTTTATTGACCTTTTGTCTTTTAAAAAGGTCTGTCATGCCCTCTAGTGTTGGGCTTAGGCTCTTTCTCTTTGTTTTTGATTTCTTCATTTGGTTTTGAGCATCATTGTATTGGTTTTTTTTTTCTCAAAATGTTTTGGATCCTTTGGATTTTTCTTCATACCCCCAAGCTTTGTTTGGATACTTTTGATGATCGAGAATTTTCTTTTATGCCCCCCAGTGTTGCTTGGGCACTTTCAATCATTGAGGTTTTTTTTCTATGTCTCTTGCACATGCCCCCAACTTGGGGTGTGATCCTAGCCAAGGTTATTTCCAAAAAATGTTATTAGGCTCAAAAGGGGACTACAAAGGATTTATTTTAGCCTCATGAAAGAATTATCAAAGATGGCCTTTCTTCATTCCAAACTCATGCACTTAGGATAGATTAGCCTTGCTTTCATGCGAGTTAACGTGATTTCTCATTATTCATTCAAATAAAACTCAGCTTTTGGAGTCACTTCATGATGTTTATTTTGTTTTTTGTTTTTTTGTTTTCTTTTTTTCAGGTTTTCTAGGTGTATGGTTACCTTTCTATAATCATTTGAATTTCAGAACTCGTTTGTTTTTGGATAAACACCAACATGATTTTTGTTTTTGTACTAAACTTTGAATTTCCAAACATCCTTGTGAACATGTGCGATCATGCATAGTTTTGGAAGAAAAGGGAAACACACCAAAAGATTCTTGGCGCAATGGTTTCATGCCTAAAGGTTATGCTCAATGTGTTATTTGCATGAAACAACAACAAAAATGAAGGCATGTTATAAGCACATGATCTTTTTAATAATAAAGGCTCATTTGACAGGGAAAGTCTTGTGAAATTTTGAGCCAAATTACCAACAAAAATTGGAACAGGTTGAAACAAAAAATCAAGAAGTTTTGTAGGCATGATCGAACAGAGATAGTTATTTTTTGGTAGAACAAGAACAGGCTCTATTTTACAACGGTGGTGCAATTCCCCTTCGGATTGTGCTGAGGCTCTTGACCATGTTTGCCCCCAATTTCTTCAGGTTTGAAGAAAGATGATAGGTCGGTTGGAAGGAACTTCCCTAGAGTTATTTCTAAGTATTTGTTCAAGTAAGCTAGAGAAGAGTCAAGCTTTTGTTCAGAGACTCCAACTCTTCTTGAAATTGGACGCTACGGCGAGCACACTCTTCATCTTCCATATTTTTCGCTCAAAATTAGGTGTTGTAGACTCGTAGGGGACCCGCTTTTCATCCCGGTGCATGCATGACAAATGTATGAACATGTAATCTATATGAAGAACTCGCCCTTCAAGGGGTGATAAATGATCGTAACTCTTGCATGATGAAACAAGAATCTTGATTCTTGCCCAAACTCTACAATGAAAATTTCCTGAGTGACGGTCATTGTGTCACCCACAAGTCTTGAGTTCAAGATGCTTCAAGAAGGGTTTGCCCTAATGCAAATAAAAATAGCACATACAACCTAAAGACAGGTTCTATTCATTATGTGAATATGGGTAGGTTTTCTACCTGGTCTTAAAAGGGTCTCATATCTGCCTAGTGACGATCTTCGTAAAGACAGTATAAGAGCGTTGCAAGAAATGATTAAGGCCCGTATACCCACCATTACCAAGCAGGCATTCAGATATGAGTTGGGTGTTTCACGCATCTGAACCCTGACCAATGATCATAGGACAGATCGCTAGTTCACCACGTAACCTAGAAGCTTGTGTGTGCTTTCAAAAAGAAATATGATGCATGAGACAATTCTACAAAGTGCATGGATAAAACAAAAATAAAATAAGACAAAAATACAAAAACATAAACACATCAAATACACAAAGCTTAGTCCAATATTGTCAGAAACAGTACCTTCCCCATTGGAGTCGTCATTCTGTCGCACGTCATCCGTGCGACGTCTGGCTAGTGATTTTCTTGTTTTGTTTGCTTTGATTGGTTCGTTGGGAGTCGCCAACTAGTATTTAATTGAGGGCTACTAGGAAACCCGGATGTACTGTTCTTGTTAGAGATTCACGGGTAAGGGACTGGTTGTGGTTAGGGAAGGTATTAGCACCCCTAATGCACCCTACTTAAGGTAAGCTGCTTCGTGACTTTGATGTGTTAAAGAAGTTTTAAAAATTTTATCTTTTCATCGGATATTAGAAATATGATTTACGTGTAAGTTCATAATTCTTGACCATGAGCAAATCAAAATATTAAATTCTTCTTTAATCTTGGCAATTTTATCATAATAAAAAAAAAACATTCATAAACAAAATACAAACAACACATTCACTTTCACTGTATATATATATATTTTTGTTACATCCACACTACAAATTATAAAAATTCAAAATTAAACAAAAATTACATTAAACAATTTAAAAATTACAAAACAGCCCCTAAAAAATCCTGGAATTGCCGAGGAAGCCTTCTGAAACTGCAGGACCCGTGGCAGTGCGACCTCTCCACGCGCCACCGCCACTGGCGGTACGTGAGTTCACGCGCCGCCGCCAGAAAACCCAGGCAAGCAGGGCGCAATCAGAGCTTCCTCCCCTCTTCCTGTCCTCGCCGGTGTGACTTGCAAAACACCCAAAAACGCAACAGGCAGTCGATTTTAGTTTTTTCTTTCCTTTTGTTTTCAGATGTGATTCTCTTTCTCTTCTTTTCCGGATCTACTTCATGGGGGTCAGTTTGTTATGGGTTTCTTCTTCTTCTCCTCTGCTTCGGGTGGCAGGTCTGGTGGTTGTAGAGGTAGCGGCCGACGGCTGAGTTTCTGTCGTGTCTGTGCAGCTGCTGGTGGCTGAATGGAAGGGAGGCGTGATTCAGTCGGCGATTGGAGAAGAAGAAGTCGAAACGGCCAGCAAGAGGAGAGAGTGAGGGGGAAGAGCTCTGCCCTCCTTTTGGTCTTGACGAGCTGGCGGTTAGAGAAGGAAGCAGCTGAGAGAGGGAAGATATGTGGAAATAGGGGCTATGAGAGGAGAAGGGGAGCTCTGGTTTTTGTTAGGTGTGTGGTTGAGGGGAGAGGGACGATGGAGAGGCTGGGAGAGGGAAGGTCTGACGAGGGGAAAGGAAAAGGTGAGGGGGAGCTCAAATGGCAGGGGGACCTGGTTCGGTCGCTGATGGATAAGAAGAAGCAAAATAATAGAAGCGGCGGCCTCCTCTTGGCTCGCCGGTTCTAGGTGTGGCTGGTTTGCAAGAGAAATATGGAAGTCAGGGTGGGGGCTCTTGGTTCAGTCAAGAGGAAGAAGATGGGGACAGCCAGTGTTTTTTTTCTTTTTGTAGAGGGGCTCTCTCAGCCGCTTGGGTGAGGGAGGAGGAAAGGTGTTCGATGATGGGGGGCCGGCGGCTTGGTGTGAAAGAGATAGGTTTAAGGTTTCTTTTCTTTTCTTTTTCTTTTTTATATTGCCCCCCTCCTATTGGATGAGTTGGAAACTCCTATTTATAGGCAAAAATATTGTTTGGTCTCCAAACTTGATCCCTCAACTTCTTCTTCTTTTTTTTGTAAATTTGATTTTACTTAATTTTTTTGTATTTTTTAAAAACGAGCAATATCAACGTCGATTCAATGAGAAAAATCAATGATTTTAAAAATAACAAGTGAAAAGTCGAACGCGTTAAAAAAAAACCTTTGAAAAAATAAATTTTTTTTGAGATGATGCCGAAAATGCTAAAAACGATACAAATATATTAAAAACATATATTTTTGAATTTTCGTTATTGTTCATTATTTTTTGGTCAAAAATTGAATAACAACGCGCTGTTGGCAGTGAAAACGGCTGTGGCCGTTGAAGCTGCGTTGGAGGTGTGAACAGCTGTTGAGGGAAGATATGTGGAAATGGAGGCTGTGGAAATGTGTTGGCTATCTTGTGGTCGGCCGGTTCAGGAGAGAAGGAATGACAGATCGGGGGGGAGAGAAGGAAAATGCAAAGGCTTTGGTAAGCGGTGGGGGACCTGAAAGGGAGGCTTGCGGCTGAGGGGAAAGACTGGCGAAAAGCTGGGGGAAGGGCTTGGCCGGGGGGTAAGGACGCTTGAGCGGCTGGTTTGGGTGAGAAAAAATCCAAGCCGGGGAGGGGAACCTGTGTTGGGTGGCCGTTGGGTGCAGGCGTTGGGTCTGCTGGTTGAGGGGAGGTCTGGTTAAAGGCAAAATGGGGATGGTCTGGTGAGGGGAGGCAGCTCGGCTGAGGGGAGAAAGAGATAGTGAGGGCTGGTGTTCGGTCGGCTGTTGTGGTGAAGGAAATCAAAAGCCTGGGGGGCCAGCGACTTCTTTTTTGGTAGAGAATGGGAGTGGGTGGCGGCTTTAGTGAGGGAGAAGAAAGGGTTTCAATTTTTAGGGTTTTTTGTATTTTTTTAATTGTTTTTTTAAATTGCCCCTCTTTTTTTTTTATGTGTGTTGAGGGCTATTATTTATAGGTAAAATATTGTTTGATCCTTCAACTTGGTTCCTCAACTTTTTTTTTTTGTAAATTTGATTTTTTTTTAATTTTTTAGTATTTTTTTGAAAACGAGCAATATCAATGTCGACTAAATGAGAAAAATCAATGATTTTAAAAATGAAGCGTGAAGTCGAACACGTTCAAAAAACGTTTGAAAAAATAAATTTTTTTGAGACGATGCCGAAAATGCTAAAAATGATACAAATATATTAAAAATATATTTTTTAGATTTTCATTGGTTTTTACTATTTTTAAATTTTCAAAAATTTTATTAAATAGATGGATTAAAAATTAAATAACAACCAAAATAGAAATAGATGAGTGAAATAGAACTAAAAGAGAAAATCTAACATTACTGATAGATATAAATCGACGTGAGAGAGGTCACTATTATTTTTATTTTATTTTATGAAAGTTAGAAGTGGAAAGGATGTGAGAAGACTGTCGGTCTTTAATTCATTTAAATTTGCTGATGAGATTTCCATCAGCAATATGAATATGTCAAATCACGAACGATGATTTCTTCTACTATTACTAATATAAATGGACGGCGGGAAATAGATTGAATCTACAATGAAACTTGTTGGAGCTTATTGATAGAAATCAAACTCTTAAGGTAAAATTGAAATAGACAATATAAATTAATAACCTCACGGGAAGCGAATTAAAATTTATACAAATATAAACAAGCCACGGACCCATCTACCAACAGTATTCTCCATCAATGCATTAGAATACATAATCTGAGAGAGCACCTGTTCATAAGTAAATCACATATATATTAATCTCCCGAGTCGTATTTTAATAAACTACAGCGAATTCTACACGTCGATCATTATGTATATGATTTCCAGCGGTGCTTCATCTTTCTGTAAACCAAGTGGTTTATTTTCAACTTTTTAATTAAAAAAAAAGGATAAAAGGTTGGTACATCTTTTTTTTTTTTAGTTTAACATTGATGTCCGGGCCAGCTTTCACGCACCTCGACTAACAGGCCCTGAAGTTAACGACCATGTAAGTTTCTAGTGGTCATCATATGAGCAATCACAGGGCTCGAATCTGAGACAACAGAGAGAACAAACCTCTTAGTCCCAAGTTTTTACTACTGGAGCCACCAATATATGGTTATAAAAGGTTGGTACATTGATAAGATGGCTCCTTTTCTTCATAAGAACTTCCCAATTAATCCTATCCAGCTAGGTTCAATATCTACTAGAACAACGAACACCGAAGGGCTAGCAAGATGAGAATTAGAAAAATGGCTGGTGTTGAGGAGGCTGTTGGACTGAAAGGAGCAGAGTTGGGTAGAAATGGATATGAATCAGGAGGAGGCATCATGCATTCATCACCGTTGAAGTAAATTCTCGAAGGGAAACCCCAGCCATGCTCCAATGTGTATCTGCTCATGTCCTTTCCAAGCAGAATCTCTGATTGAACATTCCCATTTCGCCCAGCTTCCAGGAGCATGTCATTTTTATTTTTGTTCCCATAAAACATGGCAGTATCGTCTGCATATAGGAATGCTTGTGTCATAAGAAATGAAAGCACCATTACCAGTGAATCAGAACTATACACAAATAAAAGAAACCATGTAAGGTGGATTCTCTTGGACTTTGGACTTACTTATGGTATTGAAGAGCATAAATGACTTGTAGAGAAAGCTATAAACTCTGGTTACATTGTTGAGGTTTGGATGCTGAGCAACAAGAGTCCACTGTGTGAAATTCTTCCGATAATTGAAATTGGTGACTGTAATCTTCACACGCCAATACTCCTTGTAGTTGGCCTTAACATGCCAATGCACCCGGATTGGGCACATGTGTGAAGTACACTCAAGCATTGATGTACTTGCTTCTACAACACTTGAAATTCTGGAATTGCTCCTGTTATTTTACAGTTCAAATACATGAATCAGGAACAGAGACACATCTAACAGAACGAACACACTAATCGATGCAGCGTCAAATACATTTAACTTGTTTCTCAAGTGAGTGTGACTTCTTACATGACACAGCTAGTATTTTCATTATTCTGGCACCCACAAGAACAGGACGGACAGGGAGTGATCTTAGAGTTGTAAAAGGATGACAAAGAAACACAACAGGAGGGATTCTTAGACACAAGCATTTGCGAGTAAGAGCATGTCACAGTCCACGTCACTGCAATATTATAGAAGCAGATAATCAAAGAATCAGAACTCTCTACGCAGGAACTACATTGGCCAGAGGAGATTTTAAGAGGAAGACCAACTCACTCATTGCTTGTGTTTTTCGCTGCCCATCACTTGAGAAGAAAACTGAAGGTGAAACTATTGTTGCTGCACTGCACGTATAGCCTGGTCCTGGACCAAGCAAAAAGAAATTCTGGGGCAGTGCAACTGTTGTATTGGATGTACCAGAGAGACCAACACTGAGCTGAAATGATGAAACTGCGGCTGTAGGATCTTGTCCCCAAGATGCCAAAACACCACCCTTGCAGCAATCAGAATACCGTTGGGTTTTAGGGACTCCAGGGAGCAAGTCAATAACTGTAGGATTTCTCTTACAGCAGTGTGGAATGTTGCCTTTGAAATTGGAACAATCTCCTTGATCAGTGGCTTGGGCTCCCACCATTGACCAAATCACTTCTTTCTTAGCCCATGTCCAGCCTAAGGTCCAGCCTGGGCTCATTATTTGCCGATACATTTGAAAGTTATTCATCAACACAACTGCCTAAAAAATATCTCAATTTCAGTCAGTTCAAATCAGAATACATAAGCTAATCGATGCTCTTCTCTTCAGTTGGAAACTGCATGTTTAAATTTTGACCAAATTTTACGAGTTCTTCAATGCAAATTGAGTACCCTTGCTAACTAAGAGGCAAGCTAGTAATGTAACTGATAAATTCGCATATATGCTGTTAGAACATGAGCAGATTCTAGCCCTCTACAATGCTCTATTTTGCTAATTTTCTATTTGGTAGCTGCAACTATAGAATAAGAGTTCTCACAAGTTTAAGACAATAATGAATATTGACAATATAATTGAGTACTTTGCATTGTGCTTACTTTATGCTGATAAACTAGCCGTAGCATTACATAATACAAATATATGAAGAAAAATGAGATGACACTCACAACATAGCCATCAGGAGTCCAAGACAGGATATCCCATTTTATATTTATGCTCCCATTGGGATCCAATGGATCGTAAGCCGCTGCAATAACATGGCAAGAAAAAGAGGGAAATAAATATTCAGCAGAATTTTATCAAACTTGCCTAATGTATATTTCTGAGAGCTAGAAGGGTAACCTGCACATAAAACTGTCATGGCACAAAAAATAGTCAAGACAATCGAGAACTTAAGCTTATCAAGTTCCATGCTCTTTCGCTCGCTCTTAGTTTTGCCTAATTGTATTAAAAAGTCTGGTATTTATGTAAGTAGGTAGGATTAAAGATATCGAGGTGATATTCTTTGTTTGGTAGTTCCATTTAATATTCTCCTGTTAGATTCACAGCACCTTCAGAGCAGAAGAAATAATAAGATGACTAAAGAATGGCTTCATATGATAATGTCATGTGATGTAATTCTGCCACTAATTTATCCTGCTAGGTACTATTGATTCGGGGCACGGGGCACTAGAAGATATAGTAATAGAAGTGTCCATCAATGACATCAATGAGGGGGAACATCTCTCTTTCATGGGCAGATGATATCAATTAAACTGGTAATATGGTTTCTCTAAGAGTTAATTGTATTTTAATATATTTGATAAATAACTATTTTAATAATTTAGTATGACCTGATTGATTTGATGGATCTAAAAATAACTTAGATGATTCATGTTCAATCCAATATTAAATAGAATCAACCCGGCTGAACTCGTTAAACCTGTGATATAGATTATGAGAAAAGGATAATCTCATATAAAATAATTTTTTTAAAAAAAAACTAGAGCAAAAAAATATTATTGCAATAAATAATATTTTGTAATGTTTTGATATTTTTGTAAGATATATAAAAATAAAATAATATTTTAACATTTTATTTAATATTCTCCTTAATATAGCAAGCAAAACAAGCAGTGAAATGATAAATTAATATATATATATATATATATATATATATATATATATATATATATATATTTCTTTTAGCTTTCTATTTATCACATCCCTTGTCCTTATTGTGTTTTTTTTTTATAAAAAAAAGAGAATATGCCGATCATAGAATTTGCTTTGGGAATTCCCAATTTAAGAAGAAGGTTCCCAGAAGAGAAAAGCCATATATAGCTCAGGTGACAAGGATTCCGCACCAGTTTCTAGTTATTAAACAAACTCTGCTTAGCCTTGTTTACTATAAACACAGATTCCACACACACACACAGATATATATAAATATCACACGTTTGTGTATAATGAATGAATATTAATATTAAAGCGTCCCTTTGTTTCAATTGAAAGATCTCTTGCCAGTTGACAAAATGCCTATTGAGAAATTCCACCCTCTCAGTAGCTTCGCCATTTATAAAGATAGTTTCTCAAAACTATTAGAGATAAGTCACCTCATCATTCTTGATGAACCGTACAACTTGAAAGTAGAAAGAAATAAGCTTGGAATATCCCTTCACGAATAGGAAAAGCCATCCAGACATAAAAAATTGAAAAAAAATATTAATTAGATTTAGTCAACTAGGCCACGACAAGACACAACCATCCACTTGGGCTGAAAGCTCTTCCATTGTGAGCTGAATACCCGAAGTTTTTTTGAGCTGGGATCCACCACTATCAGTTGATCGTAATAAGAGGGCTTGACACGTGTTTAGCTGACAAATACGTTTTCTTACTCAATGGTTCATGCGTGTCGGTTGTAATGTGAGCTCGTGGGTTAGAGCATTAGGAGCAGCAATACATTTCCTTATGACAAAAAACAATATGCATGATATATCATTTTATAGTTACAAGAGCAGCGATATTTTTCTTTATGATTTTTTTTTAAAAAAAGGACGGCCAGCACACTCCTTATTAAAAGAAAAGAAAAAAAAAACAACTAGGTACATTGATCCAGAGTTTTTAAACCCGGGTCAAGATCCGAGTCACCCAAATTAACCCTGTTTTTTTAGAAATTAAAACGACGTTATTTTAGTTAAAAAAAATTAAATAGTCAATGGATTGGAACCCAGTTTTTGACCAGGTCTTGCCGAGTCAACTCGTCGGGTCAGCTGGGTTTTTGACTTCTCTTATTTTTTTAAACTCAGCCCAGTTCCAGCCTCAGATCAGCCGGGTCTTGGGTCGACTCGCCGGGTATGGTTTCAAAACTATGCATGGACCTCCCTCGAGCACACGTATTTGGATTTTATTTAATTGGCCATTTGGTTTTTTTAGTTTTTTTATCTTTTCTTTTGTTTTTTTTATTTCATAATTTAATATGAGATTTGTATTTCTTTTGGGATTTGTGTTTTTTATCTATTTTTTTTAATTTCATCATTTAACATGAAGTTTTTATTTAATTTTATCATTTAGTATTAAGTTGATGGTAAATCAATTTTTTTTGTATTTTTTATCATATAATAATTTTTTTAGCCTTATTTTTTTTTAATTTCATCTTTTAATATGGAGTTTTTAATTCTTTTGTGTGTTTTTTTTATCTTTTATTTTTTTAAAAAAAAATTCATCATTTAAAATGAGGTTTTTATTTAATTTTATCATTCGGAGTATTAGGTTGTTTTTTTTTCTTTGGACCTACCTAGTGAACAAGATTACGTCAGGAAACTCTCACATAATTTAATTTAAAATATGACATATTAAGCAAAGAGTCAAGTTAAGATTTTTAAAATTTGAACCGTTATACTAAGTTTTATGACATCATTAAAATTTTTTGTTAATCTAGATATTATTGTTTTAAGTTCAATTTTTTTATCCATGCCACAACTAGATAGTGGTTAATAAACTAATTAATAAATACTCTAAAACCCGTAGGTCATTTATTGTAGTTCAATCCAAAGTGAAATGTATCTTGGGTTATAGTAAAATAATCATTTTACCCTTTCCCTTTTGATTATTGAGGCTTAGTTTGATGGTAGGATAATCTCACGTGTGTAAAAATACCCTTTTACTCTTAAAGTCAACAAAATTTAGAACAGTTGGCCAAGGCAAGGTTATCAAAAATATTTTTTTGACACGACACAGAATATACAATATTAACTCGGATCGTAAATTCATAAGTAAAATATTTTAATTGATTATATATTGACAATTCCAGTCAAATAGTAATAATGATATAACACAATTAAAATGAAAATGAAATAAATAATATAAAAGTCCAAACATCTTAAAATATTTTTGGAAAATTAGCCAAATTCTCATGAATTCAATAAACTGATTATTAAATTCAATATGCATGCTAAAAACATATAAAAACATACTACGAATTTTTTTAAAGCAAGATATGATTTTTTTTATTTATGAAAAACTTGACCGTATGCAAACGCAATATATATATATATATATTTGTAAGATAACATTTGGAAAAAAAAACCTACTCAAAACAAGCCAAAAGGTTTGCCAAACACACATTTAAACCAAATAAATCTTAACAAAAATAACAGCAAATCAAACAAGGCCTGGAGACTGACTCGGTTTTGACTCGACCAGATTGACTTAATTGGTTTAACCTGGCTGGGTTGAACCGATCGAGTTGACTAAAAAACTAACCAAAACAAAGTCTTAGGACCAAAACAAATCCAATATAAGAAAAACATAAAAACTTAAATTTTTTGTCGAAACGAATCAAACACATGAAAAACAAAGAAGATGAAGAACATTCAAATGTGAACCCAACAACATGCAATCAAGTAATAAAAGGCAAGATTTTGTGCGCAATCAAACATAGATCAATAATTAAGTGCCAGTTTGCCTCCATTATTACTCAAAAGCCACAATTTGATTAAGAAGTATTTCAGGCAGGCAGAAGAAAACTAAAATCTAAATGCATTAATCTATGTTATTGATATGTTTTAAACCTAGATTATTTGGTAATCAAGTTATTTAATGGGTTATGTGCAATTAAATGGATAAAAAATGGTCTAAATCATGGAGCTAAGGCAATTTTCTTTTCAAGAACACTGCCTTAGATACTCAGAAAATACCCAAAAAAGGCTAGCTATTATCCAAACCAGAATGGTCATTTTATGCCTCTAAAACATTATTCGTGACAAGTATATCCATAACAAAAGAAACTAGCAATACAAGAAAAACATAAAAAAATGCATTAATCTTGGGGTTTGAAAACTTGGTGCTTCCTGATTAAAGGGTTGACCTAAAGATTCTTCCTAATGACAAGGTTGATCTTCTTCTTTTCTTGAGAATTTTCTAATAGTAGGGGTTCTTCTCTATTTCTTTCCTAATTGTAGGTTCTAATTCATATTTCTCGATTGCAGGGTTTAAACTTGGTGTTTTTCTATCATAGCTCAAGGATTCTTTCTCTATCAACTTTGATTCATCAAAATCTTGTTGGATTTCAATGAGGATCTTTCTAAAAAATTCAAAAGCATATATGCAATGCTTTAAGGTTAGATGACATGCATGCATCCTTACCTGGTCTGAAATATAGGCCCTTTTCTTTGATATTCCATCATCATAGGGTGCCTTTATTTATTATCCAAAGCCTTCTAAGTTTTTCTGATTCATCAGCTCATTCGAGTTTACTGTATGTTAGTCCCTACTCAAATATAAATGCAGTGCCCATCCTGGGTTGTCCGTGCTGATTACATGTCTCATTATTTATCTAGTCTGATCATACCCCCAAGTGTGATGTTGCTTGATTCATCATGAATAAGTTTAACAAATCATTAACTCTTGGATTCTCCTAAGAATTGCCCTCTAATTAGCTGTATGTATCCTGCCAACAATCATAAAAGACATTTCTAGTGTCGACCTCATCTTAGATTGTTAATCTATCACAAAGTTACCTTCAGTTGAACTATATACTTCAAGCATATATTACTATCAACCTTTATGGAACTATTTAGGCTCATCATTTTGCCAACAATCATAAAAGACATTTCTAGTGTCGACCTCATCTTAGATTGTTAATCTATCACAAAGTTACCTTCAGTTGAACTATATACTTCAAGCATATATTACTATCAACCTTTATGGAACTATTTAGGCTCATCATTTTATGCTTCATTTTTTTCTCGATAAATTTATCTCACCCCATCTAATCAGATCATGCAAAGAAATGCATTATCATCTTCAATGATATTTCTTTTATCAACCACATTCACGTGGTGAAATGAACCTTGAATCTATGGACTTTAAAGCATATTGTCCACAATCAGTCTTGGTGGTGTGCATCCTTCTAACATTCATCCAAATGTACTCATGTGATAACATTTTTCAGAAGTCATAACCATATTTTATAAAGGGTAAACCAAGATTTTAGATATGAAGATACCCCTCAAGTACAACGTTATTCTCAACTGCTGTTGGAGTTCATTAAATCATAGCATGTCCTTAAATAACATTGCCCACAATTGATCTGATCGTGCTCATTCTTCTATTTATAATCAAGAGGCATTTGTTATTGCCAGATGCTAAACATAGCTTTGATGAATTTTACTAAATCATCATTTGATTATCTTTCTTTGCCCCCAACTGATCTAAATATTGTTTGTTTTTCTTCACATGGTCCACTATATTGCCCCCAGCTGCTCAACTTTTCAAAGATGATTAAGGAGTGTCAATGTCATTTCTGTCAAGGATTTTGCAAACTCGATTAACATTCTTTTTGGTTTAAAAATCTTTCTTATTCCAAAATCAAATTTTCAAGGATCATGTCCATTCAAATCTAATTTGTTGAAATGAAATTAGAAAAATGTCAGTTTGTTTTTAATTTTTGAAAATCATGCTTCTTTGGTCAAAGATCCAACACACGCCATTCAATACATGGAGTCCTTTGATTGTTTTGTATTTTGAAAACAAAAATTGACTCGTTTTAAGATTAAAATAGTTTTTTCTATAGTTCATTGTGTCAATTTTAATCTTCGATTTCGGGCATATCTTTTAATGGTATGTGACAATGTGACCTTCTATGGATTTCAATAGTAAGAGGTTTCGAGTAAAGACTCGAGGTTCCGTTCAAATTTTGCCTATTTTGAGTATCAATTTTATCAGCATGCATAATAACCAGTGGCTTAGTTCGTAAAGCCAACCTTTATAGAGAAGCTATTGAAGTTTTGAAAGTGTCATTTATCATTTCACAGTGCTTATTTGATTAGAAAAGAGCTTTTAAAAGCACGCAATGTAGGCTATGATTCATAGCTATAAAAAGGGAAATTTATAAGCTCAAAAGATGTTTTAGGGTTTCAAAAATCTAGGATCAACATCAACTATCCATTAACTTTCTTTCTCTTGTTGTCTTTATAGAGGAAATGACATATAACCATGTCATATATTTCATCAATAAATCTTGTTTCCTAAAACTGGACAAGAAACTCCATCATAATCAAACAATAACCATGCCTCACTTTAACAAGATTTTTTTTCAATAAAAAACTTTCAGTGTTATCCATCAAGGTTAAACATTTACATATAATCATGCCACTCCTTTCATTGTCAATCTCAAACTTAAAGAGAATACCAAAAGACAAAATTTTCTTAATAGAGGCTATAAAGCAAATCCAACTTTTCCTTTGATGGATAACTAATCTAATCATTTGAAGACACGAGAGGCTTTATTATAAACACCAAAAGACATGTTTGTAGTTCAATATTTTTTTTTTATCAACTTTTAGCATTTGTTGTGCCTTTCCTTAATAAAAAAAACCCTATTTTGCCCCTCTTAGACTTGATAAGGCATTTTCCTACTTTTAACTTTGACTTAACTTTTAAGTGCGGGCAATTTCCACTTTTTGGCTTTCATATATCCTTCCTCAAAGGTTTCTTAGATGCCCCTAGACTAGGTCTTTTTCACTTTTAGCTCTTTCAGTAATCATTAGGCTTTTGTTCTTAGCATTCCCTTTACCATTGATTCTACCATTGTCTTTATTTTTTCAACCGAAAATCCCTTGTTTGCCCCTAGTGTGGGGTGTGACCCATGTCAGGGTTTTTTTTAAAAGAAATAATCCACCATGCTCAAATGAGAATTACAAGGGATATATATTTTAAGAATAGTGAAGGGAACAAACAAAGATGGTATTTTCTCATATCAAGCAAGGTCGGTTAGAGCCGATGGATTTTGACCTCGTCCAATATAATGATTTGGACTTACAAAGAATCATGATTCACAAGTCCATAATTACCGAATCCACTACATGTCATTATGCATACTAGCTAAAACTTAGCTATATGATGTGTGGTTCAATTTCATGTGTGAGTTCAAAATTTGTTTGGTCGCCTATATTGTTTATCATGTCATTTTAACGAATGTCGAGTCATTTTTGCAATCAAAACACTTTTAATCTTTCAGGATTGATTAAAATTAATTTTACATGTTGGAGTTTGATAAAATTATTTTGTCAAAAATCAAATGCTAAACATCTCTTGATTTCAGAACAACAAAGAGACAAATAGAAGACATATTGCATTGAAAAGACTATTTAATCCCAAAACAAAATGCAGAGTAACAAAATTCCATAACAACATGATTGAGAATTTAATAATCTTCTTGGATCATCTTCTCTATCAATATCTGTGTTTTGCCAAACATTTTCGATCACTTGTTATGTTGAGGATGTTTTGGTGTACCAAATAGAGGATGATGACTTAGGGCAATTGTTTTAAAAAACCGGGCAATTCCAACATTTATGGCCAATTTTGATTCTTTCCTTGTTAAAACCCCTATGCTTATTGAATGCCTTTTATTCCATTGTTTTCTGTTGTAACTCCCCATGATCCATACTTCCATGAAATCACCCAACCTATCAATACAGGTCATGACAAGTTTTCCTTTGTACTTAACAAGCGCAATATCTTTGCTATAATTGTCCTCAAAGACTGGTAGAGGAAGTAGAAACAAGAAATAACTCTCCCTTTTCACATCAAATGCGAATATGTTTCTCTTCCAAGTAAGCCAATGAAGTGAACCATTCACGGATACTTTTGTTATAAGTTAAAAAAACCTCTTGTGGCAGTTTTACTAAGATATTGGATAGGAACAATGAGTCATTGACCATGAGCAATGATGCGTTGCTTAAAGACACACTTTGTTTCATTACAAGATTAAATAAACAAGCATGTTGATTGATAAGGTGGCTCAAAAGGCAAATGAATTATGAATGAAACCCTGCATGATCTACAACAACTTTGGCAAGTATAAAGAGTATTTGAGTGAGGTTTTAGCTTCTATTACAAATGTAGCCAATATGGGGGGAGACATTTCAGAATGAGTAGAGATGTATAGAAGTTTTATTCCATAATATATACTCCTTGTATGAACTATTTGCTTTTCATGAATGAAAAGGGCTTAAACCCACTCTTTATATGGTACTTTCTAATGTGTATGGGATTCAATCGATTCGAGGACTAAAAAAAATCTCTTTAAATCCATCAGACTATAGATTCTACCAATACTCCATAAAGAAGTCATGGATCAAATCTTTGAACCAGTTAATCCATACCTGATATACGTGTACATACACTTACATTCATAAGCATGCATACATTCATGTCTTAGAGTTTGAATGTCATAAATGCATGCCCAGGTTGAAATACAGGTCTTTGAAAAGCTCAAATCCATAGAGTTTACAGCACCAGACTTCGACAAAGAAATATGGAAGATGAAAAACGCATTCATCGTGATGCCCACTTCCAATAAGAGTTGGATTTCTTGAAGGATAACATAGCCCGCATCGCTAGCTTGCTCAAGCAAATGCTAAAAAAATCTATAGTGAAGGCCAGTCCAATCGGCCTATGACTTTTGCTTAGAACCAAACAACCATTTAACCTGAAGATGAGTGGACAAAGCCATGAACCTCTATTTAATACATCATTTGTGTAGTCAATAATAACTACACTAGTCCTAGCAGTTGTAAATGCATTCACCAATGAATCTCACAAAACAAAGTCCTCTGAGGACATTGATCATGATAAGATAACTACGCTAGAAAATAGAGTAAGGGCGATTAAAGGAGCAGATATGTATGATCTCATACAAGCCGTAAAATGTGTTTGATCCCGAATATTGTAGTACCAAAGAAGTTATGTGTACCCAAGTTCATAAAGTACATCAGAACTCAGTGTCCTGTCACCCATCTTAAGTCTTATTGTAACAAGATGACATAAGTAGTGCATGATGAAAAATTGTTGATTCATTTTTTTCACGATAATTTGAGCAAGACAATGTTAAGTTGATACATAAGGTTAGATAACATAAAGATTTGGAGATGGAATGAACTTGTGGATACTTTTATCAAACAATATATATACAATATGGATATTGCCCTTGATAGAACAAGCCTTTCTCATCTAGAGAAGACAGACAAAGAAACAATGAGAGAGTGCGCTTAACACTAGAGGGATCTAGCTGCATAAGTACATCCTCCACTTTTAAACAAGAAGATGGTTACTCTATTTGCAAATATGCTCAAAGTGTCATACTATGAACATGTGATGGGTAATTCGACATAAAAATTCATATACATTGTACCCATGGTCGAGCGTGTAGAGCAAGGCATAAAAAGTGGTAGGATCTTCGCGCCCATTGAAAATAGGGGTTTTGGAGGGAAGAAGCAGGATGTCGATCATATCAAGGTTGGCTACACAAGTAACAAAAACAAATTCCAAAACTACAACACTCCATCTCCTTCATCCGAAATCGCCAACATCAACTTTAACTCCTATTTTCCTATCAAAAAATCTAAAACCCAAAACAGCTAAGCTAAAAATCAATATAGGACAAATTACCAAAGAACCCAGGAACAACTACCCCCGCGAACATTATCCTTGAGTGAGATGTACCAAAAGCTACTGAGTATCGACAAAACAGCTTCAATACTACCCCATGCCACTACAACCACCCTATAACAACTAGCATAAGCCGAACTAACCTGTGAATATCACGCCATCGTCATAAGACATAGCATCAATACCTACAATGCCTTTAAAAAAAAGCTCTTGTACTTAATTAAAGTCAGGTGGATAACATTTTAGGAAACCCCAAATGTAAATAAAAACCCTATATACAATCATGCCTCAGGTAGCAGAACAGTAAATGCATTAGAGGTGGAAGCCCAGAGTTTAAAGTTGTTGCTTAATAAGGTTCACAAAATGCTAATAGAAACCAGGTACAAGAAGGGTAGTTATAAAGATGGATTAACAAGGATAAATTTTTATAAGTATCACTGTGAAGAAGGCCATATGATCAATCAATATGAAGGCTTCTGCAATAAGGTGATACAAATGTTGATTCGAGGAACCTTTAAAATTGAGAGGGAAACAGGTAGAGAACTGTCCATGATAGATGAACCTAGAAAACAAGGAAGTCTACTTGGTATAATTCACTGTAGAAGGATTGCCCAAACTAATTCTCTCAAAACTTATAATGACAAGTAAAGGAAACTATAATTCCTTACAACATAACTACGAGTAATCCTTCTAGAGCATGCAACTAGTTTCTGGTTTCTAAGCAAAAGTTTGAGACTTAACCTGTAGCGTAAAATGTTTCACCCTAGAAGAGCTTGAGAAACAAAAGAAAGCAAAGGGGAAAGAAGTAGTTAACCTGATCGAGAAAGTGAACAAACCTGTCACTAAAAAAGAGATCAATAAGTTCCTAAAGCTAATGAAACACAATGAATACATTATTGTTGAGCAGTTTAAGAAGACTTCTGCTAGAATATCATTGTTGTTATTGATTTTGAGCTCTGAGTCATATAGGAAGGCTCTTTGAAAGGTGTTGAATGAGGCATATGTACCTCAAGATATCAACCAAGACACTATAAAACATTTAGGAGGAAGGATTTAGGCTTCAAATTATCTATACTTTACCAAATATGATTTAGATCCTGATGGTACTAGACATAACAAAACATTGTACATCATAATATGATGCAAAAATGTCTTAATCGGGAAGGTACTGATTGACAATGGTTCAACATTGAATGTGTTGTCCAGGAACATGTTGAAAGAAATGCCCATTGATGGGTCACACATAAGATCTAGTACCATGATAGCAAGACCATATGACGACTTGCCAAGGTAGATAATTGGGACCTTTAAAGTGGAGTTATTTATGGGGCCATAGACGTTCTTGGTGACACTGTAGGTGAGGGATATTCATCCTTTTTTATTGTATATTATTAGGAAGACCGGATCCATGTGGCTAGAGCAGTAGCCTCCTCATTACACCAATGCCTAAAATATATTATGAATGAGATACTGATAACTATCAAGGTTGAAGAGAAAATTTATATGATCAAGAATATGGTTGTATAATTCATCACGGAAGAAGATTATAGAAATAAGAATATTCATGCTTTCAAAATCATAAATGTTGAATAGGTTCCTGAAGGCATGATACTGAGAAGATTGAAAATTTTGGAAGCAATAAAGATGGTTGTCAATTGCTTCCTGAAGCATGGGTTTCCTTTCCAGTATGATCCTAATATTAGGATGCTTGAGTGAGTCAATTTGATGAAATTATATGTGCGGACTAGAGATTTGGTCTCAAGTATAAGCCTAAGAAAGATGATTACAAGTAGGTTGCTAGTAACAGAAGGGAAGTTAAAATGGCAATGATTGAAGGATAGGAGTCAAAAGAGGAAGGCCTTGCCATCATGCCACTTCAAACAAACTTTCCAAGGTTTGTGGAGGTGATCAAATCTGGATTGGTAGACCTCTACAATAGTGCTTTGGAATGTTAAGACAAGGAATAGATTGAGGAAATGAAGGTCAACGCAAAAGATGAGATGCTGCTACAGCTGTCTGTGCACACCGTCAATGATATCCCTGTAAAAGCCTTTGTGAAGAAGCTGGCTGAGGGATAGGTATACCAGAATTTGAAGATGGAGTCTGCTCCTATTGTGTTAAAAAAATAATTTTTATTGTTTGACCATGTTTGCTAAAGTGTTTTGTTTTGTTTTGATGTTTTACCTCTCTATAGATGTCTTTTAATGTTCTGTTATTTCTACATTGTTTTTGTCTTGATGCAATTTGTCTCATAATGCCACAAGATCTTCTTTGTCAAAAGAGCCTTTTTATTTGAATGATATTATGCATTTTCTTGGGTCCAAAATGTGCCTTTGTTTTCTTTTATTTTCCATACAAATAACACACTTACAAGAGCACACTTTACACCTTCAGAAACATTAAAAGTTCCATCAATTCACGAACCCACTACATTAAGAATGATTGGCCAAAATTTGATAATACAATTGCAATGTGTGACAATGACTAGGAAGAAGAGGGAATAAAAAAGTTTATTAGGTTGATGGAGAATTATGAGAAAACCTGGAAACCCGTTAGTAAAGAGGTAGAAATTATAAATTTGGGTACTAAACAAGAAAAGAAAGAATTGAAGACTGGTACCCTTATTACAACTAAGGAAAAAGATGGCCTAATCTATTTGTTACATGAATATATTGATGTCTTTACTTGGACTTATACAGATATGCCTGATTTAGACTTTGACATAATGGTACATATTATTCCCTTGGTGGAAAGAAGTCGGTTAAATGGAAGACCAGGCGAATGCACCCGGATATGCTACTTAAGATGAAGGTAGAAATACAGAAACAATGAGATGCGGAATTCCTTGATGGGGTCCATTATCCTCTATAGGTGGCTAATGTAGTTGTAGTTCCTAAGAAGGATGACAGATTCAAGGTATGTGTCGATTATAGAGACTTTAAGAAGGCAAGCTAGAAGGATAACTTTCCTCTCCTCACATATGCATCTTAGTCAACAATGTTGCGAAGAGTGCCACGTACTCATTCATGGATGGGTTCTCAACATATAATCAGATTAGAATGGTAGAGGTAGATGAGAAAACTACATTTTTCATGCTTTGGGAAACCTTTTGCTATAAAGTGATGTCATTTGGATTGAGGAATGTTGGTGCCACTCAAAGAGCAATGGTCACTTTGTTCCATGACATGATGCATCTAGAAGTGGAAGTATATGTGGATGATATACTTGCCAAATCAAAGAAACAAGAAGATGATGAGCAGGTATTGAAGAAATTGTTCGAAAGGTGGCAAAAATTCCAATTAAGATTGAATCCCATAAAGTGCTCATTCAGGTTAAGGATTAAAAAAATATTGGGTTTTGTACTAAGCAGTCAAGAAGTTGATCCGAACAAAGTAAAGGAAATCTAGGATATGTCGGTGCCTAAGATGGAGAAAGAAGTAAGAAGTTTAACTCATGGTAATGTGTGAGTCGATTTTCTGTTTATTTAGAAAAAAAATCTTAGAGTATAAGATAATGATTGCCAAGAAGCTTTTGATAAGATCAAAAAAATATTTCCAAAACCCGTCATTGATAGTGCCTCCTATACCAGGAAAACCTCTAATCCTATATTTGATGGTGACAAAAATAGTTATGGGATGCATGTTGAGCCAACATGATGAGTCAGAGAGGAAAGAACAAGTTATCCATTACTAGTGCAAGAAGTTTAATGATTATGAATCCTAGCATATTGCCTTCAAAAGGCTATATTGTGCCTTGGTTTACGGCGTAAAAAGGCCTAGGTAGTATAAATTGTACTACGTGACCTAGTTGATCTTAAAACTGGATCCGCTCAAATACATATGTGAAAAGCCTTACTTGTCTAGCTAGATAGCAAGATGACAAGTGTTGTTAAAAGAATACATCATTGTTTATATGACAAGAAAGGTTGTAAAAGGAAGTGTGATTACTGACCATCTAGGCAGATCATGTTGTGGAAGATTATAAGCCACTGAATTTTAACCTTCATGATGAGGATGTGCAGTACCTTGTTTTGATAAGGTTGCAATTTGAATGCACTAATAATATGACCGAGTATGATGCATGCATCATCACTCTAGAGGCTACTTTAGAGCTAAAAGTTGGGAAACTTGATGGTAGTCACCTATAAGGATTGACATATATGCTTTCATACGCACTTCATGTGTGTACCACCCTGCAATCAGAACTTCTACGGGTTCAACTCCTTACTCTCTAGTATACGGGATGGAAGTAGTGTTGCCTTTATAAGTGGAGACTCTATCATGAAGGGTTCTAATGGATGCAAAACTAGAAGAATTAGAATGGTCAAAGCTAAAATTTGAGTAGTTGAATCTGATAAGTGAAAAGAGATTGGCAACCATTTGTCACAACCAGTTGTACCAAAATAGAATGGCTAAGGCATATAACAAAAAGATTAGGCCAAGAGTGTTTAAAGATGGAGACCTAGTATTGCAAAAGATCTTGCTGCCATTGGGAGAAGATTAGAGTAAGTGGACACTGAACTACAAAGGACCTTACATGGTGAAGAAGGCTTTTCCGAATAAGCTCTAATTTTAACTAAGATGGATGGAGATGATATACCTAAACCCGTAAAGAAATACTATTCCTGATGTATTTTGCCTATTAAATCAATAAAAATCAAAGTTTGGCCAAGAATTCTTTAGTGTGTTTCCTCTTTCTCAAAAAAAAAAAAAAAAACTCTACATGATCTTATAAACTTAAAAAACCTTGTTTTTGTGTTTTCACAAAGGTTTTTGAGAAATCAAAGTTATTAGTACAAATACAGAGGTTAAATTGGTGTTTGTTTTTCACAAGTGAGTTTAGGATCAAATGCTTACTATAAATCCCGAGAAAATCAAGGTTGGATTAAATTAAGGAAAATAAACTAAACTAAAAAGAAGTGGGGGCAAAACGAATACACTTAAAGAAAATGAGGCCTAAATACAAATAAGAATAATTATAGAGAATAAATACTCCTCTTCTCACCAAAAACAAATCTGTAGCTATCGCGAAGAAAGAAAAGAGGGAGTTTTTGTATCCATTTTTACAGATCAAGAGAGAAACACCAAAATTTCAAGAACTGATCCAAGATTAAGGGTTATAGGTAGAATAAACACTAGTGGGCAAGGGATTAACAAGAAAAATTGAACAAGAAGAGAAGAGGGGAGGGTCGGCTGTCATTAGAAAGAAAAGGTGGGATCGAAACCTTGATTTGTACCGGGTAAGGTATTCTAAACATGGTCTTATGAGTCGTTTTAAAGTCGATTATGAATTGATGCCTAGATGTTAAATTATAGATTTGAGTTCTATCACTCTAGATATAGTTAAAAATCTGAGGAGAGGTCATACAGTAACAGTTGGACAGTAACAATTCAAATGTTTGTTGATGAGCAATTTTGACTATCTTAGAGGCAGAACTGGGTTCTCCTTCCTTCAGAGAACTTGTAGCCTCATGTCTTAGCTTTCCAACGAGACTAATCTCGCTTGAATCAGAGTTCTATAACTCCATATATAGTTAAAAATCTAAGGAGATGTTAGACAGTAACAGTTCAAAAATGAGACAGTAACAGTCCAAATATTTGTTAATGAGCAATTTTGATTGTCTTAGAGGTAGAACTAGGTTCTCTTTCCTTAGAGAACTTGTAGCCTCATGTCATAGTTTTTCAATGACACTAATCTCGCTTAAATCGGAGTTCTATAACTCTAGATATAGTTAAAAATCTGAGGAGAGGTTAGACAGTAACAGTTCAAAATTAAGACAGTAACAATTCAAATGTTTGTTGATGAGCAATTTTGACTGTCTTAGAGGTAGAACTGGGTTCTTCTTTCTTCAGAGAACTTGTAGCCTCATGTCTTAGCTTTCCAACAAGACCAATTTCGCTTCAAACAGAGTTTTATAACTCTAGATATAGTTAAAAATCTGAGGAGAGGTCAGACAGTAACAGTTCAATGTCTAGACAGTGACAGTTCGGGATTTAAACAAAAACAATTCAAATATAAAAAAAAGGAATGATAACTGTGGTTGGACAAAGAATGACAATATTAATGGGTGAAATTAGAAAAAACCTAAAATATTAAGAAATGACTTAAAGAAAGACTTATTGGTTGTTGATATGGTTATTATAAAACATATCCTTGAGTGAGGAAAATTTATGAGATGAACCTGTGATTTACAGGAGGGACCACAGGCGTGGTGCAACAGCAGGGGAGCACGAGTAGAGCTTCTATTGTAGGTAGGTGAATCGCACTTATACCTTCTAGTTAAATTCCATGATTTAATATATATTACCGATATGAAATGTGAATTACTGAATGTATATGTATTCAAGGGGAAAGGTTGTTGGGTGAATTGCCAAGTGATGAAATTATCACTGACAAAGAAAATATAAGAAGTGTGATTTGAGGCATAAACTAGCATACATTTAGTGTATGTTAGGATCTTGGATAAGGGGATCACCATGTTTGGACTAACATACATTTAGTGTATGTTAGGATCCCGGGTAAGGGGATCACCATGTATTGGCTAGCATACATTTATTGTATGTTAGGATCCCGAGTAAAGGGATCACCTTGCATCGACTCCTATAGGGTGATGATGATAATACCAGTGAAATTGATATCGGTAATGTGTTAAACAAAAATAATCATGTTTGATCTTATAAAGTCTGGAATAGAGGTTAATAGTGGAAGAGGGAACGATTATTAATAGTTGAATAAGGAAGAGATTCTAATGAAAACCAGAAGGGAGAAGTGAACAAAATATGAATGCATGTTACCCTGTTGAAATTGTTAGATATTTGTGTTGTTATAGTTATGTGATATTCACCTTTCAATAATATGTATTTTGAATATATATTACACGTAGGGCACTTTCTCCCCCATGTTCTCCATGATCTCAGCAGCTTGTCCACATGGCAGTCCCAACTGCCTATTCTGCTGCATCAGCTGCTGACATAGAAAGTTATATTTATGTGATATTCACCTTTCAATAATATGTATTTTGTTTCAGGATCATCGCATGCACGACAAGAGTAGATCCTAGCTTATGTTCCTTTCCTGTAATTTAGGTTCTAGGGAGTATACCCTTGTATTTTGTAAACATGAAAATGTTTATATAACATAATTTGTATAATTAATGTTTAAACTTGATTGAATGAACTTAACTATGTAGTTCATATAACCATATTTCATGTTTATGTATTTATATTTTTTTTATCCATCCATAATGATATTTTGTTATATAATGTATATCATAAATATTATGGTTGATAGGTGTGAGAATATTTGTGGAATTGAAACCCAGGATGATTGAGTCGGGATTAAGTTATTAGATGCAAGTTATTAGAAGTGTAAACATGTTACATGTCGATAACTTGGGACCTTCTGGTATAGGGGGGACTCCGTCGAAATTTTGGTAGATTTTAATACGAAAACCATGAATATATATATACCATGAATATATATTACTCTGTTTTTCGGTTGACATGAGATTGTTGTTTTTATCTCGGAATGGGGGATGTTACACTTACAAACCAAAAAATAAACCAAACACCATAAAATAACATTGAAGCTAAGTTTTAATTGAATGAATAATGATTCATAATCACAATGAAAAATAATTTTGCATGGCTAAAATGAAGGAAAGTAAAGCTTACTGATCCTAAGAGCATGTGTTTAAAATTAGGAGAGACCATCTCTGATAATCCTTTTACAACACTCAAAAATATCCTTTGCCCTCTTTGAGCCTAATAAGTTTTTCTTGAAAATCAATTCTAATCAGGATCACACCCTTACTAGGGGAAATACATGGATTAGAAAAACAATTTGACTGCAATAATATGCAAAATGATCTTTAATGATTAAAGGTGCCCAAACAAAGTTGGGGTATGAAAAAATTCAAAACAATGAATATAATGATGATATTCACAGTCAAATAGTCTAAATGTTGAGGGCATGCCAAACCATTTTACAAAGTCAACCCTAAGATCTAGGAATCCCTTTACAAAAAAAAAAGGTTTTAGAATGAGCTTAGGTGATCCTCATTCTTGAGATTCTTTAAACGCCTTTTGAGCCTGCAAATACCATTTTATTAAATAGCCAATAGCCAAAATCCATATTATATACCCAATAAAGCCCTTTCTAATTGAAGGCGAGCAATCTGGATTGGTAAGTGATGCTTTCCCAAGTGAAAATGAGTTTTTCGAGAAACCTCGGTTATGCTTTGTTATTCATACAAGTAAAATGAATGCTTCAAATACCTTTTTAATTCTCAACTTAAAATTGTTTCACCAACAAAATGTCACTTCATAATTTTTTAATAGACAATAAAACAACAAAGATTTTCAACTATTATGAAACCTTATCCATAGGGATTGCTTGAATTCTTTTTGGAACAAATTTGCTTTACACCAACATCGAAATGGTTCTTATGTTTAGGAATTGGCTTTGAAATTCTTAAAAAAAAAATTCTTATGAAAGCAATCTCTTGTAAATAGCCAAGCCCTTTTTCATATGATATAAGCCTTGAGAAATTTCAAGCAAACAAAATAGGATAAATATACTTAGTGGCATGATCAGGCTGGGGACAACTAAAACAAAATAGTAAGGGTTGGCTCCATGACTCCTCTTTTAGGAGAACATAAAATGGGAAACAAAGCTATTCAAATCCTCTAAAAACTTTTGAGAAAAGACATCATGGAATAGGTCATAATTATTGAGATAAGGGTTTTCAGATAGTGGGGTATGTCGGTATCATCTGAGATCATCAAATGAGCATCTCTCCTTAGAGGTCAAGTCCACGAGTTGTGGCTAGGGTAAGCAGAAGTGAAAGAGCCATGAAAGCTTGCTACAAGGATCAAAGTTTTGAAAGAAAGAGCCCACGAAGAAAGGGGACCAATAGTTCTTAAGTAAGAATATATGCATATTAATCATAACGTATCGCATAGGAAAGAATCCTTGATAGACTCAAACCTTTCAAGCAAAAGATATCATCTTTATCCATTTTCTTTTGAGTGTGCTTTTTAGCCCTCGCATATTAGATAGTTCGCTTTCTAGCCTTATCCATTTTCTTTTAAGTGCACTTTAGCCCTCACCCATCAAATAGTTTACTTTCTAGCCCTATCTTTTTTCTTTCAAGTATGCTTTTTAGTCCTCGCATTCTAGATTATACGTTTTCTAGTCTTATTTATTTTCTTTTGAGTATGTTTTCTAGCCCTATCTTTTTCTTTTCAGGTGTGCTTTCTAGCCCTCGCATATCGGATAATGTCTTTTCTAGCCTTATCCATTTTCTTTTGAGAGTGTTATTTAGCCCTCTTCTATCAGATAATGCACTTTCTAGCACTATCTCTTTCCTTTTGATATCTCTTTCCTTGTAAGTGCGCTTTTTAGCCCTCGCATATTGGATAGTGTGCTCTCTAGCCTTATCCCTTTTCTTTTAAATATGCTTTTCTAGCCGTTACCAATCAGATAGAGCGCTTTCTAGCCCTATCTCTTTTCTTTCGAGTGTGATTTCTAACCCTCGCATACCAGATATTGCGCTTTCTAGCCTTTTCCATTTTTTTAGTGTGTTTTCTAGCCCCCGTGTACTAGATAGTACGTTTTCTAGCCTAATCTCTTTTCTCATGAGTGCGTTTCAAGCCTTCACTCTTGATACTTTTGGAGGGATTGACCATTTCTTAATCTGGTCAAATCACAATCTCTCATCTTTTCTTCTTTACAAACTTATTATCTAAAGTCTCTTACAAGACTTTTTATCATAAGTATTGTAAGAGGGGGCAATTGTCATAACTTGATTTTGCATTTCCCCCAAAATCATCGATTTCTTTCAAAATTCAAAAAATAAAACTAGCAACTTGGCAAGAGCCTATGAGAAGGTTTTCAAATGCATGGAGGAACATAATTGAGATTTTGGACAAAAATATGGAACCCAATTCTACCTAAGTTTGAAAGACAATACAAATATAAGGTCAAATTAAATGATTATTGAACAAATTTGTATAACAATTAAGTGTAAGGACTAATTAGACTTTTAATAGGCCAATTTGATTTAATCATGAGCCCAATTAAAGGTTTGATTAAATTTAAGAATTAATTAAGTGCAAGGATTTAATTAGACTTTTAATAGGTCAAATTAATTTTATTAGGGACTAAATTGGTGAAAAACAATTAAGTTTGAAATCTTAATTTGAGCTTATTGAGAATATTTGAATTTTAAAGAACCATATTTAATTTTTTCAAACTCAATTGAATGGAATAAGAGATAAAAATTGCAAGAAAACCAAAGTTTGGTGGTCAATTAAAGGCCAAATTGAAGAAATTTGGAACCAAGGATCTTTTTTGTAAAAGACGCATGAATTCAAAAATCCAATACAACTGAAAAATGGGTGAATTGAAGAAAATAGAAGTTTGAAGATCAATTAGGGATGAAATTGAAAATATCCAAGACCAAGAACCAAGATGACAAGTTTCCCATAAACCCTCTTTTAGAGGCCATTTAATGCTTCATTTATCCTCAAAACAAGACGAAAGACCCACTGTTCTCACCCTTTGACATTGTACCACACCCTCATCCATTTCTTTGCCGGTTTGCATCCTTGCAGCCATTGCAATAAATGGCCAAAAACTCTGACCTAATTTTCTTTGATAGTAATTGTTTTGTAGTACTAGGTTGCTGGTTTGTGGCCAACGATTAAGATGATTCTCAAGCAAATCAAAGGCCACAAACCATGCGTAAGAAACACCTCATATCCTTCTTTCATACCCTATAAATAAGATGAATTTTGTGGAGAAGAAAAGGAGAAAAATAAAGGCAAAAAACCCACTGCACCAGCTTTTCTTAAAAAAAAAAAACAAACATTCCCTTGCATTTCTAGTAAACATTACCTCTGACACCTTGAAAAATACCTTTCACTAGCCTTTTAACCTTTTCTTTTAAACCAAGCAAACAATTTCCACCATTTCTTTTTTTCTTTTTCACGATAACACAACCACCAACCCAGGCAACACCATCGTGGACTACAATATCTCTCCACCACGTCCAACACCAGGAACAACATTGCTCCCTCCACCACCAACTAGTGACCAAGACATGCCCAGGCAAACTAACAATAATAGTTCCCTCCACACTGCAACCTCCATAATTTTTTCTTCTCCACCAACAACTTCTTCTCTAGCATCCTAAACAACACCACCGGGGACAACAGTAGCTCCACCATGTCCAAACCACCACCAATGACTGAGTGACCATCCAGTAACACCCCATCCACAACCCAAGTAATTTTCCTCCTCTCTCCATTTTTGTTATTGTTTAAGCAAACCTACAGAACGTGAAATAATTCATGTTATGCAAAGGAAAGCAATGTGGTCACTAGGTTGGGCTAGTGACCAAGTGGCATGGGCTAGACTTAAAGCCAACCTGTATGGCTAGGTTGGGTTCAACCCACTTTTTAATTATTATTTTTAAAGAAAAGGCCTATTAGGCCATCTCTCAAACAACTAATTTGGTTGAGTTGGGCCTAAGCTCAGCCCATACATGAGGGTTTTGGGTCTCGAGTCTAATAGATTTAAGGGTGTATTTGGCATACCTCTTTTTTCTTTTAAGAAATAAGGCTTTGTTTGGGTTCCTTAAGGCACGTTTGTCAAACACACCCTTAAATCTAGGGTGTCACTCATCTCTATAACTCTCCCCTTCACTCATATACTTATGGAAGGCAACATGCAGCTAGGTTTGGTGAGCTTTTTCTTAGGGAAAGAGGGAGAGGTCTATTGTGGCTGGTTTTTTCTTTCTTTGGGAGAGAGAGTTGTTCCAGCAGGGTTGTAACTGGATTTTAGGGAGAGGAAGGGTCACCTTCTCTCTCTTCCTTGTATATATACCCCTTCTTAAATAAGGTGAGGTGTTTGGGTGCTGATTAAGGCTATTCTTAGCCCTCTTTTAGGTTATTTTGGGGCTGGTTGCTATTCCAATTCTCCCCTAGAATAAGCCGGTCCCCCTCCTTCAAATTTTTCACTAAAGTTGGTCGGTCTATATCCCTCAATTCTTCCTAGCATAAGTCGACCAAAGGCTAAATTTTGTTAGGTTTTATAATGTGTCATATGATATTATGGTGCATAAAAACATCTAGTTGCTTGTTAAACTTATTTTCTAATGCAGTAGAAATTCAAACAATTTTTATGCCCTAACTTTAAGATAAAATTAGAACTTGAAAACAATGGCATTTGAGGTTTGTTTTTTCAAGAAAGTTGTAGATATGAATGTCAGCGTTCAAATGAAACCAGTCTTGTGTAATTAAGAGTTGTAAGACTCCAGATATGAGTTAAAACTAAAGTAAGGTCTTAACCAAATCCTACTGGACAAATTATGTATACTCTATAATGAGTGATTTTGGGCTTGGAAATGCCAAAAATGCATGTTTCTTCCTTACATCAAAGTTCTATATTTATATCTTATGTTTATCAAGAGATAAAACACAACAAAAAATGAGTTCTGAAACTTTAGTATGATGAAAACACTGAACAATGGTAGGGGTTGGTTAGGCTAATTCAATTAAGAATAGAATTATGTTAAATTAGCAATTGGTATTTTGGAACTTAGGCATAATTCCTAATTTTATAAAAAGTAACGATAATGAGTTTAGCATGTGTTGATAGGGGATATTTTAGTAACTAGACCACATCCCGGGACATGTACGAGTATTTCACATGTTGTAGGTAGGTGTTCCACACATTGGTGTATTTATTTGCTTTATTATCTTATTTTATTTGTGATTTCCCTAAAATGTGTAAACTCATGGAAAATGATTGAAAGAATTAAATAAAGAGAGAAAAGAAAGAATGATGAAAATGGTTATTCTTCTAAGGTAAGGAAGGACATGATAATACCAACAAGTTTTGTTAGTAGTGTCGGTGATATGATTGATGGAAATGGTTAATCTCCCGGAACAAGGAGGGATTGATAGCACTAATTGGTATTGTTAGACATGTGGATTGGATGACCAACTCTAGCCATAAAGTCTAACGAGGCCAGTGGAGTTACACTAGTAAAGGTGTGGTTTAGCAAGTTGATTAGTATCTAGAAAGTGGATGCTTATGATACCAGGTTACATGGTATTAGTGTGTGCGTGTGTGTGTGTTTGATTAGTATCCAGAAAATGGATGTTAATGATAACAGAATAATGGTATTGGTATATATTGATTAGTATCAAGAAAGTAGATGCTAATAATACCAGGTTAAATGGTATTGACATACATAGTTGACCCAAGTTATGGGTGATTGTGAGTGTCAAAGGATTGGTGACATGCAATAAGTTTTGGTGTGAAAAAAATTACAAGAAAGGAAGATGTATATATTGTATGTAAAATAATGGTTGGTCACTTGATTAGACGTAAAGGCATTAATACAATGGACTTAGTGGTATTAATGTGGTTTACCTAATAGAGTTTAAATAATGATTAAGAGAACAAATCCATCAGATAATTAAACATCTAAGAGAAATGTACATTGAAGGTTGACTATAAAATTAATAAAAATATTCTTATTGACACGACCAAAAGATTGATGTCTTCTCCCAAGTGCAGGAGTGTTGGAGTAATAATTAACTTGGCAAAACCGGGATCGAACAATAGGGAGGTTAACTATATAAATTATAAATAATAATAATAATAATCATGAGTTAAAGAGAATTTAGAGATGTAAGATTAATGTGAAGATTAAATAATGATAAAAATAGTTGTCAAGGTTAGAAGATCCACTAATGGTATTTCAAATAAGTATAATATAAACTCTTTTTATTACTCAACTGGAAACTACACACAAAGGAGGTTCCAATTGAATGATTTGTCATTAATAGCTCATTATAAATTATTAACATGATCATATTAATTATCTTATTCAAGTATCACCAAACTTTTAAATATTGTCAGGAATTCATGATGCTAACTTATGTTAACAACAAATCAAGTTTCTTTCATAGCACAGGTGTAGGTTATACCATACGGTTGGCTATGAAAGTGTCAAGCATTTGTTGTACCAAGTGTTAAACAACACAAATCTAGATTAACAATTTAACAAGTTAAGGTATTAAGAATTAATAAGATAAAAATGATAAAACATGTTAATAACAAGTTGTTAAGGATATAATCATTGAAGTCCATATTGAGTTTATATTATACTTATCCTAACACCATTAGTGAAACCTTTTCACCTTGATATAATAAACTTAACTAAACATAATGAAAAAGAGAAATATAAATAAACAAGAGGAGAACATGATTGTATAAGTATAGTAAAGGAAATGAAAGGTATAAACAAGAGATTAATGAAGCTATAACATGAAATAAAACTAGAACATTAAAACTACAAAGAAAGAAAATAAGTAAGGAAATGATGACCTTCTTTGTGGCTAGCTAAGGTTGTGCTGGCCTTGTTGTCCTGGGTCAATTGTTGTCTCCTGATACATGGATATGTGATTAGTAGCTGCTTTGATCCTCTCTGATTGCTTGAGCTGTTGGTGGTCCTTGACTGCCTGCTGCTTCTGGCATATGCTCGTTCTCCTTGTGGGTTGTTGAAGGATCTCTCTTAGGTTTCTCTGGATTGGCTCTTCTGCCCTAGCCCTGGGTATACTTGCTTGGGCTTGTTGTTTGAGATATCTGCCTCCTGGAGTTTTTACTTGCTTCAGTTCTGTGTTATATGTTGGCCCTAGCCCTAGCCCTTTTGGGCTGGTTTCGGTTGCTGCTCTATGCAGCTTGGTTTGCTGCTATATGCAGCTTTGTATGTTGTTTCTAGTTCTGCCACTCAAGGGGTACTTCTTGAAGCTGGCTGGAATTGGGTGCAGCTCCTTGTAGCTTGTTTGCTGGACTATGTCCTTACAATATATTGTTTGGTCGTGTGCTTGATTGCTAGACACAACCTTGAATCCTCTCGTGGGAGTGGTTCCTACTATATGCAGGTTTTTTCTTGTTTGCTGCTATATGCAGCCTGAAGTTCTCTTTGATTGCATATGCAATTAAAGATTTGTTGGAGTATGTCCTTGACCTGCAGGTTCTCTGCAGATTGCTTGTGATGTGTTGTTGGCCCTCTTGGGACTGGTCTTGTTACTTGCTCCACTCTGCTCCAGTCTCTTTGCTGGTTCTGGCTGGTTGGCCTGGGCTTCTTGCTGGTAGTGGCTGGTTTGTGTGTGCATATCAAGCTAATTCAGCTGTGGGTACGTTATAGAACTTGGCTAGGTGAAGGCTTCCCTGTCTGCTGAGGCTTTGTCTGGCTGGGTGAGGGTCTCTCCCCAAAGTACAGACTATACGCCCCTTGTTCTTAGTCCCTTTGCAGATTTGTTTTGGCTGCCCTTTTCTTGGGCTCTTATGGAGACTGCTCCACTATGCTCTCTTTGTTGATGCTATGGATTCCATCAGCTTGGGTGCGGCTCTCTCCCCAATTGCTTGGGCTACTGATGTAGAGTTCTCTGTCGCAGCTCTGCTGGCATGCTGGTTTGATTGAAGGATATTGGGAGATCTTTCATGCTTCAGCTCGCTTCTAAGTGTTGGATGGAGACTGTTCTAGTATCAATCAAGCTAATGTTGTGGTGCAGATTTGGTCTTTTAGAGATGATGTGCGGATGGTTCACTACTCTTGAGTTGCTTGGTAACGAGCTCTGTTTGGGTGAGGGTCTCTCCCCAAATGCTTTGTCCTCTTGCCTGGTACCGTTCTGGAGCAGCTGGTTCGCTTTTTTGGTTGCTGCTATATGCAGCTTGGTATGCTGTGCTTCTTGAAGCTGGCTGGAACGCTTTGATTTCTGAAGCTGGCTGGTCTAATGGTTTGCTAGAGCTGCTGTGTTCTTCTCTGGCTTGTTTCTGTTGTTGGTCCTTTCGCTAGCTTTGGTTGGTGGAGGGTTGGTCTCAATGGTTGCTGTCATATATGGGAGATATAATGACAGTGTGGCTTGTGTGTTTCACTCCTGTATGTGTCTGTCGTTGCCTTGGTTGCAGGTTTTGCTGCTGCCGGGCTTTGGTTTATTGCAAAGGTTGAAGCTCTTTATCTACCAGTGGGGATCAATCAGGGCGAGGCTCTCTCCCCAATTGCTTGATCTCGTCTAGTTGATGGAAGCTGGAGCAGATGTGTAGGCCTGCTATAATGAGGATCAATTCGGGTGAGGCTCTCTCCCCAATGCTTTGATCTCCCCGGATGCACACTATAGGGCATCGTTGTTGGCCTACTGCTGCTTGGTAGCTTAGGGCTGGCTTTTGCTACTGTACTACAACAGGCTGCTGCTGGGGTCTGTTGTTGTCGATCTGCTCCTCGTCTCAGCTGCTGCTGTAGCGTGCCGTTTGCTGGGTTGGAAGGAGTTTTGCTGCTGGTTTTTGGGTCTCCTAGCTGATGTTTTTCATTGTATGCTAGTTTGTTTTGCCTTATGGCTTTGATGCATGTTCAAGGGAGCCTGTTCCCTTTAATCCTCTGTTCAGCAAGCCTGTCTTGCTTTTGGTTTGTACAAGGGAGTCTGTTCCCTTTGCCTTCTGTTCAGCAAGCTTGTCTTGCTTTTGATCTGGTCAAGGGATTTTGTTCCCTTTTCCTTGTATTGCTGGTCTCCAGCTCTTTTTGATCTATACAATTCTTACATTTGATCAAAAAAAAGTAAGGAAATGATGACTAAATGCATGGCAAATGCCTCCTTTTATAAGCTAAAATTCAGAACTATTGATTTGATGACTAATTGTTGAGTGGGTGGCCACATCTTGACTTGGTGACAATCCTTATCTTCTTATCTAAACAAAACGTCATTGCTAACATCCGAATTTGAATAGATAGTCTTCATGACAATTCTGGGAAATTGTCTCATCTTTCCAACAAAACAAGAATGAGGTCATTTGCCTTCTATAACTCGAGATATGGGCTGAACACTGAACAATATTTGGGCTGCAGGACAGATTTCAACTTCTATGTTGTTGCTACAATTTGAACTTGAAAACGGTCCTTTTGAATCTTAGACTCTTCATGAAAGTTTTAGGCATATGTCTTAGCTTTCTATCCATATAAACCATACTTAAATCCAAGTTCTACAGCTCAAGTTATGATCCAATAGCCGAATGGTGTTTCAATTTGCATTCAACCAGCATCTCTTTTCTAAGCTTAGCCCTCTCTTTGTCTTCTCAATTTCAGTAGTTAAACTCAGCAATCAATCCTTTGATTTATGTGATAGGCCTGCATTTAAGATGAAAATTTACCATAAATTAAAGGTATCTTATATTATTAGACATGTTATTATAAAACATGCTCTAGTTAAGGAGTTTTTGATACTTCAAATGCAAAATGATGATATAAAACCTTGATAAAAAATACACTTTTAAGTATTAATCACTTATATGATGGAATGTGTATTAACATAGTTGAAAATGTTAAAAGATTTAATTACGGAACTTATATGTGTGTATAGAAGTTTTGTTGACTAAATTGTCAAATGATAATTTTGCAATGTATAATATTTGATTTTAAGTTCAATTCATCATATTGCTACCTTTTGACCTCATTCTTGAAATAATTTTGAAAAAAACTAAAAATTTAAAAAACAACAGCAACCCAAAAACAAAATATATTTTTGATGTCTTTGCATCACTTTCAATGTCTTTTTTTTATATGTTTGGTTGTTAACGCGTCTTTTTAAGTCGAAGTTGATGTTACTCTTTTTCAAAACAATCAAAACACAAGAAAAATCAAAAGTGAATAAGGGAATTAAAAGTGAAAAGATAAAAATTGAGGGACTAAATTGTTTTTAAATTACATGGTTATCAATTTTGCTTGGAGATCAAATAATTAAAAATAACAAATTTATTTATTTATAAATATATAGTTATACCAGACATAAAAAGTGAGGCAGAGATTTGAGGAGAGAATTTCACAAGGATAGATTTTAAAGAGAATTAATTAGAGCATGAAAAATCACACAACATAATATATTCTCTCACCCACCAGCACACTCACACAAGAAGAAAAGAAACAAACAAGTACACAAAAAAAAAAAAAAGTTTCTTCAATCTCACACAAACCCGATGAGAGCAAGAGATAAATTAATTCACTCTTCTCTCCTAGCCACCTGTGACTTCTTATTCTCCAGCAACAACGGCTTGTTCACATACCAGCACAACCACCGTGATCTCAGTCGTGAACCGCATCCTCCTGCAACATTTGTTTGGAAGAGCAACAAAGTGTAGCGTTGCAGCTGGATCCCTCTCATCAGTGTAGCAACTGACATCTTCCCCAACTGCTCGTGGTTTCAATTAAATCATCATAGAAGAGCAGCTCTGCACCAGCACAACCATTATCCTCCTTCAGCAGCAAGCAACCTCTGTCAACCGTGAGCTTCAATCACGCCAACAGCAGTAGGAGTCCATCCTCCAGCATCAACAACTTTGCTTCTAGCTGAGAGTCTCATCCAAAACTCGGTCAGGATTAGCAGCAGCTCAGCCTTGGCCATCTTTGTCCGCCGTGAGCCTCAGTCAGCCATGGCAACCACCTTTCCAACAACAACAGCAAGCCATGGCAGTTTCTCCTTCCTGTAACTTATCTCTCATCTTCTCAAGTAGCAGTGGTTGTGTTCCTCAGCCACTTCAGTAGCTTCAATCATGAGTAGAGTCTCCTGAGTAGCAGCAAACTCTCGCAGGCAGTAAGGATTTAACCAGCTCAATAACACTCTGACGGGTTGGCTTCAACACCAGACCGACACCAGGTAAGGTTTCTCTCCTACTTCCTTAAGTTATATGCTCTTTTAGGATTAGTTCCGATTACTGCATGAGACTAGAAATGGTATGTTAATATAAGAATAAAGATTGTAACTAGAAAAGGCATGTTGTGTATGTAATTTGGCAAAATAACTGTTGTTTATCATTTTGATGCCAGATAACATGCATTTCAAGTAGATAGTGTTTTTGGGCCAAGCTTGTGAAACAACAAAAGGAGGTCGGGCCCAATCATTCTTTGGGGCTATTTTTCCCTTTTAGGCTGAGTTGTGGGTCTGCAAACTGGGCTTCAATGTAAAGATGTGTGCTTGAGCCTATGTTTATGTTTAAACATATCCTATAATCCAAGATTACATGGGATGGCTTTTAGTCATTTGGATCAAATATGATATTTGCAATTTTTTGGGCTGATGAGTTTATTGGTTTTAAAGTAAGGTTTGGATTATGTACCTTTCTCTTAATTACAAGCTAATAATAATAATAATATATATAATAATAATAATTAAAAAGAGAATAAAAAATCTTTCTTTTAAAAATACAATTTTATTTTAAATAATATTTAGTCAAGTCTCTTAAAAATACAAAAAAATCATATCTTGTTTAAAAAATAAAATACATGGTATGTTATATTTTTTTAGCATGCATATTTTATTTAATAAACAGTTTATTGAATCCATAAGAATTAATCAATATTTCAATAACTCATAAAATCTTAATTCATGAGATTAATGGTCAATATTTTGGTATAAATATTGAATGTACAAGTCGGCTTGTATTTAAATATTAGAAGTTGACCAGAAAATTCTTGGAATTATTCTAAATATTCACCAATTTTAATTGGAAGTATTTTTCACCTTAACACACAAGTTGTAAAAAACTCTTTCGCCTTCCAAGATAAGTGAACGCTATTAAGGCTTCTACATGGATCCTCTCCGTAAGAATTTATTTTGGCATACAAGCCCATAATAAATTTAAAAAGCCAAATCTATTCACATGAATAGATCTTCACCCCAAGCCATAGACAGACCATCGGTTAGGAACCCATTAAAATTTTTAAACCACATTCAAACCTAACTTATAAACAAAAAAAAAGTATTTATAGTTCAACAAGATAAACCCTATTAGAATATTAGAAAGAAATTAAAACATAAATATAAATGCATTTAAAAGTACTTTTAAAATAAAATAGCAAAGCCCAAGTCTTAATAAATAAAGTCTAATCCATATAATAACTTATATGCCTTATCAAAAGGCATTTATGATGTCTGATCACAATAAAATTTATACCATAAAGGATATGGAGCCTTTAAAATCTTCTAGAAAGATTTCAGTCCAATCTATTAGTCGAATAGAAAGTTATCAACATTAACATAAAGATGTGTGGTAAAGCTCTAGAACATGTTAAACAACTCCATCTCTTGCTTGGATCACATTGGTCAAAGCTTAATCATTCTTTAAACTCAACTTCATACTTGATGCCATCTTAGAAGGGAATTTTTAATCTTACTCGACCAAAATGTCTTGAATCGGCCCATTGAATGCCTATTTGCTCTTGGATCTTGCCCTTGTAATTAGAACAATCAATATATGTAATGGATTTTGTGGTATTATTTGCTAATTCTCGTCACCCACCTTCTCCTCAAAAGAATTTGATCTTGAATCATCACTTATATTAAAAAGAAAAAGATTACAAATATTAAATATAGTATTAATATTATACTTACCTCGAAGATCCAACTTATATTAATTATTGTTGACCTATTCAAAAACTTAAAATGAGTTATTCCTTCTAGGATGCAACTTAGATCTCCTATGGGATGGAAATCTTTCCTTCCTCATATGCAGCTAAACCCAATCACCAGGTTCAGAAACCACACTCATATGACCTTTGTTAGCTTTAGATTCATTTTGTTCATTTTTTCTTTTTATGTGTTATCAAACACTCATAAAGTTTCTTCATCATTTCTATACCTTTTGCACTAACAACGTAGCTAAGAAAAATAATTTTATCCATGCAAAAAGTATAATTATTTAAATTGGTATACAATTTTTTATTTCTCAAAACATTAAACACAAAACACAAATGATTAACATGCTTATTTAAGCTTTTATTGTAAACTAATATATCATCAAAATAGACTATCATATAAGAAAAATAACTTTATCCTTGCAAAAAGTATAATTTTTAAAATTGGTATACAATTTTTCATTTCTCAAAACATTAAGCACAAAACACAAAATGGTTAACATGCTTATTTAAGCTTTTATTGTAAACCAATATATCAACTTTATCAATGCAAAAAGTATAATTATTTAAATTGGTATACAATTTTTCATTTCTCAAAACATTAAGCACAAAACACAAATGGTTAACATGTTTATTTAAGCTTTTCATTGTAAACCAATATATCATCAAAATAGACTACCATATACCTACCTGCCTATAAATGCACACAATTCATGATTCACCAATCTTATAAATGTACTTGATGCATTGGTAAGATCAAATGGCATAACTAACCATTCATACAAACCAAACTTAGTCTTAAAAGAAATTTTCCATTCATCATTTGTTTTCATTCTAATTTGATGATATCCAGTTTTTAAATCAATCTTTGTAAAAACACATGAAACCATGCAATTCATCTAATATGACACCTATCCTAAGAATAAAAAATCTATACTTTACCGTAATGTTGTTGATAGCTTGATAATCAACACACATCCTTTAATATCAATCCTTTTATAGCATAAGTAACATTGAACTGCACATGGACTCATGCTTTTCTTTATGTACCCTTTAGCCACTAGCTCCTCAACTTGCCTTTGATGCTCATTTGTCTCCTTTGGAATTATTTATATAGGCTAGACGATTAGGAATCACGACTCTAGGTACAAGATCAATTTGATATTTTATTCATTTTGCGTCAAATCATTAGGAACATCTTCGAGAAACACATCCTTGAATTCTTAAAATAAATAAACAACAACACTAGGAATAGAAGGATTAAGATTGTTGGTATTAAAACATTTCTCTTTGTAAACAAAAGTACAAACATATGATGGTTAGTATAAAAAAGCTCTCTTGATCTCACTATCTTTTACATAAAAACTCATTTGTCTCCTTGTTTTTCCCTTAACACTCCATTTTCTCTTATTCTCATCTTTTTCTTTTGTCATTGCCAACTCTCCATTTTCCGCTCTCTTGGTTGAATCTAACTTTTCTCTCCTCTTAATAATTTGATTTTTCTCTCCTCTCAAAGTTTTTGGTCAAAACACCATTTTCACTCCCTTCAGCCTTACTCTCTCTTTTCAATGTCAATTGATCCTCATAAACTTGTTTTGATGATAACAATACGAAGGTGGTAGATTTTCCATCTTTATAAATGAATACTTATTCTTAAACCTATCATGTACAACCTTTTTATCAAACTATTATGGTCTCCCTAAAAATAAATATATTGTATGCATAAGAATAACATCACATAAAACCATATCACTATACCTCCCACTAAAAAATAAGACCAAAATCTGTTTATTCACCTTTACTCCCCCCACACTCATTCAACTACTATAACTTATATGGCCTATGATGTTTTATAGTAGATAAATTTAACTTTCGCATAAGAGTAGTACTAGTTACATTAGCACAAGTCCCTCCATATATAATCATATTATATACCATATTACTGACGTTACATCTTGTATGGAAAATATCATCTTTTTATTGCTCTATATTATCTTTTTTTTACCTAAACACTTAGTGAATGCTTAACCATAAGTGATTCACCCTTAACCGGATTCTTTACCTCGTCATCACTAGTATCCCAAAGTGGTGACTTTTTCTCTTCATCGCTATCACTTTTGGTTTCCACCTCCCAATAGACATGCAAGATCATAGTTTTTTTTTTATATTGAAAAGCTGTGTGACCTAATATGAATCTCTTGATCACATGATCAAGTAACGCACAACAAAGATGATTCAACTCCTGAAAAGCCAAAAAATCAGGTTTGATAGGAGTGTGAGACAATGAAAACCTGTCCCAAGGTACCAACACTATTGGAACCAAGGTTGTTAAAATCTCGTTTTTAACTCGTAAAATCGTACGATTGTACGAGTTAGTGTATGTTATCGTGTTAAATCGGTTTATAAACTTGAAAAATGGTAAAATCGTATAAAAACATTAAAATCGACTTAAAACGTTTAAAATCACGTTTTTGAACCCTGTTTTACGTGTTTAAAAGGATTATACACACACACACACACACACACACACACACACACACTGTAGTTTGCACTACAGTAAGCCAATAACAACACCAAAAACAAAAAGTAAAAAAACCTAACGTCTCCCAACGCCTCCCTTTCTCAATGTCCTTCTAGTTCCAATTTTCCAATCCAAACTTTCAATTTTCAAATTCAAAACAAATTATCTCTGCAACATTTAAGTTACCATCCAGTTCCATCTCTTCAATTTCCATCTCTCCGTAACTTACCAATTTCCAAATTCCACTTTTATACAATCTACCTCTCTTTCCATCTCTTCAATTTCCATCTAGATATGTCTCTAGAATATATGCATCTGCTGGTAGATGGGCTGATGTCTCTAGAATAAGAGTGAAGATGAAACAGGGACTTGCGAAACAACCAGGATCTAGTTGGGTAGTTTTGAGGGGAAAGAAACATGAGTTTCTTTCTGCAGATAGATCCCATCCTTTAAGTGAGAGAATACATGAAAAGCTGGATTGGTTGGGAAAAAAGTTGAAGGAATTTGGTTATGTTCCTGATCAAAATTTTGCTCTACATGATGTCGAGGATGAGCAGAAGGAAGTGATGTTGTCTTTTCACAGTGAGAGGCTTGCTATTGTGTTTGGGCTAGTTAGCACCGTGCACAATAACAGTCATGAAGAATCTTCATGTATCTGAGGATTGTCACTCTGTTATTAAGCTTATGTCAAAGATTGTAGGACGCAAGATTGTTGTCAGAGATTCTGGCTGCTTTCACCACTTCAAGAATGGCATTTGTTTTTGCAGTGATTATTGGTAGCACTATTAGGATTTTTTTTCCTTGTTAAATCTGCTGGATCAATTTGCTGATTTGGGATGCCTATAGGCACATTAAAGCATCTTCATGATGACCAAAACAAACATTTTGAAGAGGAAAAGAATAGAATTACGCAGATAAATTTTAAGATTATATATGGATTTTATATGAATTTTTATTTGAATTATGTATTTTAAAATGCTTGAACTATGTATAAATTTTTATTTGAAACATGTATTTTAAGGTGCTTGAAGCCTTGAATTATTTATATATATAAAAAATTCCTTATGATTTTACGATTTTACGATCCGATTTTATTTTGTATTTTCCGTGCCGTGTTAAAAATGCGTTTTTGACAACCTTGATTGGAACACTATTGGAATAAGAAACCCTTACCCAACGAATATCAATTCTCGAACGAGAAGTATAATAAAGATGCCACAAGGTTAGTTATACCTTGATAAGTCAATTCGTTCTTTTTCCTAGTAAACAAAGTGTGTTGTATTAAAAATTATGATTGTTGCTATAAAACTGGACAATAGACAATTACGCTAGAATCTGAATATTATTCTCTAATCCTTTTTTGGATCATATCATTCCCTCTCTCTTCAAGATGATTCATCATAGAATCACCAATAGGTATAATAGATGTTTCATAAGCCTCTTGTTTAAGCCATCAGAGCTTTTTTCTTGCCAACACTTACCTCCAACAATTTTGTATAAAAGTAGTAGCTTTTATCTTTCATCTTTCATCCTTTCGATGTTGTTGCTCTTCTCTCTCTAAAGCTTGTCATTCATAGAATAGTGCGTTTAATTTATCAAATTCACTCATAAAAACCTAAAACTTCCGGGATATATCTTTGCATTCTTCATAAAAAACACCAACCTGTTTGTTTCTCTCCCTTTGATACCACCTCTCTTTTAGATACCTCCTCTTCATTGTAATACTCCCTTTGCATTTTTTTTTACTCTAAGTTTTCAAACTAGATAGAAAATAAAAAATCCAACCAATCCTTTTTTATATATATAATAGACCCTAAAATAAATGTTAATTATAATAAAAAAAAGTAAAAAGACACTAAGGACTACAAAAAACTAACTTGAAACAAAAGGAAGGATAAAAACAAGTAGATTTAACATAGAACAAGATAAAAAAAAAATATCATAGCTTTTTTTAGATGTTTCATAACCCTCTTGTCTAAGCCATCAAAGCTTTTTCTTGCCAACACTTATCTCCAACAATTTTGTATAAAGTAGTAGCTCTTATCTTTTATCTTTCATCCTTTCGATGTTATTGCTCTTCTCTCTCTAAAGCTTGTCATTCATAGAATAGTGCGTTTAATTTATCAAAATCATTCATTAAAACCCAAAACTTTCGGGATAGATCTTTGCATTCTTCGTAAAAAACACTAACCTGTTTGTTCCTCTCCCTTTGATACAACCTCTCTTTTAGATACCTCCTCTTCACTGTAATACTCCCTTTGTATTTTTTCTTACTCTAAGTTTTCAGACTACATAGAAAATAAAAAATCCAACCAATCCTCTTTTTTTTTTTTTTATAACAGACCCTAAAATAAATGTTAATTATAATAAAGAAAGTATGAAGATACTGAGGACTAGAGTAAACTAACTTGAAACAAAAAGAAGGATGGAAACAAGTAGATTTAATGTAGAACAAGATAAAAAAAAATCAGAGCTTTTTTTATATGTTTCATAACCCTCTTGTTTAAGCCATCAGAGCTTTTTTCTTGCCAACACTTACCTCCAACAATTTTGTATAAAAGTAGTAGCTCTTATCTTTCATTTTTCATCTTTTCGATGTTGTTGCTCTTCTCTCTCTAAAGCTTGTCATTCTTATAATAGTGCGTTTAATTTATCAAATTCATTCATTAAAACCCAAAACTTTCGGGATAGATCTTTGCATTCTTCACAAAAACATTAACCTGTTTGTTCCACTCCCTTTAATACCACCTTTCTTTTAGATACCTCCTCTTCATAGTAATACTCCCTTTGCATTTTTTTTTTCTTACTCTAAGTTTTCAAACTAGATAGAAAATAAAAAATCCAACCAATCCTCTTTTTTTTATAACAGACCCTAAAATAAATGTTAATTATAATAAAGAAAGTAAAAAGACACTAAGGACTAGAGAAAACTAACTTGAAACAAAAAGAAGGATAGAAACAAGTAGATTTAATGTAGAACAAGATTAAAAAAATCAGAGTTTTTTTTTTATGTTTCATAACCCTCTTGTTTAAACCATCAGAGCTTTTTTTTTGCCAACACTTACCTTCAATAATTTTGTATAAAAGTAGTAGCTCTTATCTTTCATCTTTCATTTTTCATCTTTTCGATGTTGTTGCTCTTCTCTCTCTAAAGCTTGTCATTCTTATAATAGTGCGTTTAATTTATCAAAATTCATTCATTAAAACCCAAAACTTTCGGGATAGATCTTTGCATTCTTCATAAAAAACACCAACCTATTTGTTCTTCTCCCTTTGATACCACCTCTCTTTTAGATACCTCCTCTTCATTGTAATACTCCTTTTATATTTTTTTTCTTACTCTAAGTTTTCAAACTAGATAAAAAATAAAAAAATCAAACCAATCCTCTTTTTTTTTATAACAGACCCTAAAATAAATGTTAATTATAATAAAGAAAGTAAGAAGAGATTGAGGACTAGAGGAAACAAACTTGAAACAAAAAGAAGGACAGAAACAAGTAGATTTAACGTAGAACAAGATAAAAAAAAATGAAATTAACAGAAGGATATAACTTGATTAATGGAGCCAAGTTCAGATACCAAATGATGTGAACCTCTTGATTACGTGGTCAAGCAACTCATAACGATGATACAACTCCTGAAAAGTAAAAAAAAATCAAGTTTGATAGGAATGCGAGACAATGGAAACCTGTCCCAAGGCACCACCAACCATTGAATACCAATTCACGAACGAAAAGTGATTAGTACTTAAAAGTGTATTTTTATCAAGGTTTTATATCATCATTTTGCACTTGAAGTATCAATAACTCCTTAACTAGAGCATGTTTTATAATAATAAGTCTGATAATATAAGATACATTTAATTTATGATAAATATTTATTTTAAATGCAAGCCTATCACATAAATCAAAGGATTGATTGATGAGTTTAACTACTGAAATTGAGAAGACAAAGAGAGGGCTAAGCTTAGAAAAAAGATGCTGGTTGAATTCAAATTAAAACACCATTCGGTTATTGGATCATAACTTGAGATGTAGAACTTGGATTTAGGTATGGTTTATATGGATAGAAAGCTAAGACATATGCTTAAAACTTTCATGAAGAGTCTAAGATTCAAAAGGATCGTTTTCAAGTTCAAATTATAGCAACAACAGAGAAGTTGGAATCTATCCTGCAACCCAAATACTGTTCAGTGTTCAGCCCATATCTCGAGTTCTAGAAGTGCAAATGACCTCATTCTTGTTTTGTTGGAAAGATGAGACAATTTCCCAGAACTGTCATAAAGACTATCTGTTCAAACTTTGATGTTACCAATGACATTGTCTGCAGACAAGAAGATAAGGATTGTTACAAAGTCAAGAGGTGACCACCCACTCAACAATTAATCATCAAATCAATAGTTCTGAATTTTGGCCTATAAAAGGAAGCATTTGCCATGCATTTAGGCATCTTGGTTTTCAGATCAAGATCATGCTCTTTATTTTTTTCTTTATTTTTTTGTAATGTTTAAGTTTTATTTCATGTTATATTTTCCTTAATCTCTTGTTTGTGCTTTTCATTTCCTTTACTATACTTATGTTCTTATGTTGTTTATTTATGTTTTATCAAGGTGAAAATGTATCACTAATGATGTTAAAATAAGTATAATATAAACTCAACATGGACTTCAATGTTTACATCCAAGAAAGTTTGTCATTAACATGTCTTATCTTTTTATCTTACTAATTCTTAATACCTTACTTGTTAAATGGTTAATTTAGATTTGTGTTCTATGATACTTGGTACAATAAATGCTTGATCTTGCATGGCCTACTGTATGGTATAACCGACACCTGTGCTATAAAAGGAACTTGATTTGTTATTAACATAAGTTAACATCATGAATTCCTGACAATATTTAAAAGTATGGTGTTACTAAAATAAGATAATTAATATGATCATGTTAAAAATTTATAATGAAGTATTAAGGATAAATCATCCGATTGGAACCTCTTTTGTCTGTGGTTTCCAATTGAGTAATAAAAAGAGTTTATATTATATTTACTTCTAATACCATTAGTGGATCCTCTAACCTTGACAACTGTTTTTATCATTGTTTAATCCTCACATTAATCTCACATCTCAAAGATCTCTTTAACTCTTTGTTAACTTATATATATTATTTATAATTTATATAATTTACCTTCTTGTGGTTCGACCCCGGTCTTGCCGGATTATTTATTACCTTGACACTCCTGCACTTCGGATAAGACATCAATCTTTTGTTCGTGTCAAGAAGTATAATAAAGAAGCAACAAGGTCAATTGTACCTTGATAAATCAATTTGTTATTTGTTTAACAAAAAAAAAACATATTGCATCATGCAAAACACAAGTTTATTTTATAAATTTCAAAATAAGATGTCATATCCTTGTAGGAAAACGATCATTGCTAAATAGTAAGTCCACAAGTCAAAAGGAATTAAATAACAAGATGTATACATCTTGTTCTGATGTATATCACAAGGCCTTCCTAAAATCTGATTGACCTAAAATTTACCTTAACATAGAACAATATTCTGGGAAACTCTAGATAAATTTTTAACCCTATCTAACGATCGGATTGAGAATTATGATTGTTGCTGTAAAACTAAAAAATAGGCATAATTATGCTAGAATATGAATTTCCTTATTTAACCTTTTATTGTATCATATCATTAGCTCTCTCTTTAAAATGATTTGTCCTCGAATCACCAATAGATATAATGGATGTTTCATAACCCTCTTGTTTAAGCCTTCGGAGCTCTTTTCTTGCCAATATTCGCCTCTAATTGTATGAAAGTAGAAACTCTTATGTTTCATCTTTCATCATTTTAGAATCGTTTCTCCTCTTTCTCCCTCTCTCTCTCTCTCTCTCTAAAGCTTGTCATTCATAGAATAGTCCGTTTATCTTATCAAATTCATCCATTAAAACCCTAAAAGTTTGAGATAGAATTTTTTATTCTTCATCAAAAAACCAATTTATTTGTTCCTCTCCCTTTGATACCACCTCTCTTTTTGATACCTCCTCTTCCTTTGCCATAATACCTCATCAAAATACATCTAATCTTGATTGTAATACTCTCTTGCATTATTATTTTTACTCTAAGTTTTCAAATTGGACATAATACAAAAAATCCGAGCAATCCTCTTTTTTTATAACAGACCTTAAAACATATGCTAATGACAGTAAAGAAAGTAAGAAGACACTGGGGGACTAGAGAAACTGACCCGAAACAAAAATAAGGATAGAAACAAGTAGATTTGACGTAGAACAAGAGAAATAAATTAAATTAATAAAAGGATATAACCTAATTAATGGAGCAAAGCTTAGATACCAAATGATGCGGACCTCTTGATTACGTGGTCAAGCAACCCACAACGAAGATGCTACAACTCCTGCAAAGCAAAGAAATTAGGTTTGATAGAAGTGTGATATAATGAAAATTTGTCTCAAGGTACCAGCACTATTGAAATAAAAAACCTCTACCCAACAAATACTAATTCGCAAACGAGAAGTATAATGAAGACAACACAAGGTTAGTTATACCTTGATAAGTCAATTTGTTCTTTGTCCTAATAAAAAAAAACATGTTACATCATGTAAAACATAAGTTTATTTCATAAATCTCAAAACAAGATACCTCATCCTTGTAGGAAAATGATCTTTGTCGAATAAGAAGTCTACAAGTCAAAAGAAAGTAAATAATAAAATTTATACATCCTGTTATGACGTATATCGCAAGGCCTTCTTGAAATCTAATTGACCTAAAATTTACCCCAACATAGAATAATATTCTGGAAAACTCTGTGTAAATTTTGAACCCGATCCAACGGTCGGATTGAGAATTATGATTGTTACCGTAAAACTGGACAGTAGGCACAATTATGCTAGAATCCGAGTTTCCTTGTTCAACCATTTCTTGGATAGTATCATGACCTATTCCCAATGAATAAAAAATATTTAATATCATAATTACAAGGTTGTTGAGAATCAGATTTACCCTTACTATCGATGAAGACCTTATTTCTTAAGTTTAGTTATCTCAGTTTTATTACTCATAATTGGCTTAGTTTGGACAGTCTTATCCTTCTTCCAATTCAACATCGCTGATGAAAAAAAACTCAAATTTTGAACTTACGATGAACTACCTTTTCTTTTGAGTTGTAGTTCCACCTTTGTAGCCATATATATCATATCTTCTATGTAACACCCTCACATAAACAATATATGGTCACACATTAAAACCAGTGGAACACTATTATAATAGCATGAAATTGTTTTTTTTATATCTTAGAGAATACATATCCACCATTAACCCTGGCCATAACCGGTCAAGAAATTAAAAGAAAATCAATTCAAATTGAATAATTGTAACATCTCACATTCCGAGATAAAAACAACAATCTCATGTTCACCGAAAAACAGAGTAACTAATTTTTTTTCTATATATATTCATGGTGTTCGTATTAAAGTCTACCGAAATTTCGACGGAGTCTCCCCTAAACCGGAAGATCCCAAGTTATCAACATTTAACCTGTTTACACTTCTAATAACCCACATCTCCTAACTCAATTCTAACCCAATCATCCTGAGTCTCAATCTCAAAAACATCATCATACACATCAACCACAATATTTATGATATACATTATATAACAAATATCATTATGGATGGATAAAAATATAAATACGCATACATGAAACATGGTTATATGAACTACAAAGTAAGTTTATTTAATCAAGTTTAAACATTAATTATACAAATTAAGTTATACAAACATTTTCATGTTTATAAAAAATACAAGGGTATACTCCCTATAACCTAGATTACAAGAAGTGAACATAAGTTAGGATCTACTCCTGTCGTGCATGCAATGGTCCTGAAACAAAATATATATTATTGAAAACATGAATATCACAATAAATATAACAACACAAATATCTAACAATTTAAAAAGGGCAACATGCATCATATTTTGTTCACTTCTTCCTTCTAGTTTTCACTAGAATCTCTTTCTTGTTCAACTACTAAAAAGCATTTCCCCTCCTATTATCAACCTCTATTCTAGATTTTACAAGATCAATCATGATTATTTCTGCTTAACACATTACCAATACCAATTTCACTAGTATCATCATATCACGCCGTAGGAGTAGATGCAAGGCGATCCCCTTATCCGAGATCCTAACATATACTAAATGTATGCTAGCCAATACATGTTGATCCCCTGACCCAGGATCCTAACATACATTAAATGTATGCTAGTTCACGCCCCAAATCACCCTTCTCATATTTCCTTTGTCAACGATAATTTCATTACTTGACAATTCACACAACAACCTTTCACCTTGAATACACAAACATTCAGAATAATATGCAAAATATCAACATCATTACGCAAACTTTCCTCCTTTCACCTATTATCCAACATTCGGTAATTCACATTTCATATCGGTAACATATTAAATCATGAAATTTAACTAGAAAGTATAGGTGTGATCCACCTACCTGCAATAGAAGCTCTACTTGTGCTCCCATGCTGCTGCTGTTACACCATGCCTGTGGTCCCTCCTGCAAATCACAGGTTTATCTCATAAATTTTTCTCACTCAAGGATATATTTTATAATAACCATATCAACAACCAATAAGTCTTTCTTTCAGTCATTTCTTTATATTTAATGTTTTTCTCATTACACCCATTAATATTGTCATTCTTTGTCCAACCATAGTTATCATTCTTCTCTTTATATTTTAACTGTTACTGTTTAAATCTCGAACTATTACTGTCTAACTGTTACTGTCTAGACATTGGATTGTTACTGTCCAACTGTTATTGTATTGACATTGAATTGTTACTGTCCGACCTCTCCTCAGATTTTTAACTATATCTAGAGTTATAGAACTCTGTTTCAAGCGAGATTGGTCTCGTTGGAAAGCTAAGACACGAGGCTATAAGTTCTCTGAGGGAATGAGAACCCATTTCTGACCCCAAGACAGTCAAAATGGTTCATCAACAAACATTAGATTGTTATTGTCCAACAGTTACTGTCTTGACATCGAACTGTTATTGTCCGACCTCTCTTCAGATTTTTAACTATATCTAGAGTTATAGAACTCTATTTTAAGCGAGATTGGTCTCGTTGGAAAGCTAAGCCAATAGGCTACAAGTTCTCTAAAGGAAGGAGAACCCAGTTCTGCCCCCAAGATAGTCAAAGCCAATAGGCTACAAGTTCTCTAAAGGAAGGAGAACCCAGTTCTGCCCCCAAGATAGTCAAAATGGCTCATCAACGAACATTGGACTATTACTGTCCAACTGTTACTGTCTTGACATTGAACCGTTATTGTCTGATGTCTCCTCACATTTTTTAGTATATCTAGAGTTATAGAACTCCGTATAAGCGAGATTGGTCTTATTGGAAAGCTAAGACACGAGGCTACAAGTTCTCTAAAAGAAGGAGAACCCAATTCTGCCCCCAAGATAGTCAAAATTGCTCATTAACGAACATTGGACTGTTATTGTCTTGACATCGAACTGTTATTGTCCGACCTCTCTTCAAATTTTTAACTATATCTAGAGTTATAGAACTCCGTTTCAAGCGAGATAGGTCTCGTTGGAAAGCTAAGACACTAGGCTACAAGTTCTTTAAGGAAGAAGAACCCAATTCTGCCCCTAAGACAGTCAAAATTGCTCATCAATAAACCAGACCTACTACCCTACAGGGTCTGTCATGACCTAGTCTCGGTTGGTGATCCATAGCTGAGTTCTATAACTCCAAATTGAGCATGATCAATTTTCTTTGTTAGTAAACATCCAAAACTATAATTTCTATGAAGGAACCTGATCCTAATACCTTTATCCGCCTACCCGAAATCTCTCTGAAAGTCAAGGACAAAACTGTCCAAGTTCGTCAACCTTTCCATTTACACACAACATATGAAGTTATTTAATTTAACAACTAATACTTTTTCCTCAATTCAAGTCTAAGAATCCTAATCTATAATTCAACATTCAGGCATCAATTCATAATTGACTTTGAAACTACTCATAAGACCATGTTTAGAACATCTCACCCGGTAAGAAATCAAGGTTTTTGATGTAACCATATTATTCGATAGTTTCACCCACATTTAACTAGTGTTTTGCCTATGTTTTATGTATAAAATGCCTTGATATTCTTTGTTTTATGTTTTGAAGGCACCTTTAGATGAAGGATGCAAAAAGGAGTAAATTGGAGATAATTGGCAGATTTGATGTTCAATCGATGTTTTGTGCAGAACGTGAGTTCTAAAAGTCGAAACGAAGTGATTCCAGTGGCATTAGAAAGATAACATCCATACCTTTCTGGAAATCCAAGTGAAGAAAAATAAAATGACAAAGAGCACGGAAATCACATCCTTCAAAGTCAAAACTCGCACTCTGCCAGTGTTGACCTTTTTCCATTCAAAATTCAATATCTGGAGCTGTAGATATCCAATTGATGCAAACTCAATTGTTTCGGATTCCTGATTCAAAGTTTTATAAACGCTCCAAATTTCAGCCAAAAACGATGTCATATGAGGGAGATATGATTTTTCAAAGATGACAGCTGAATTCTGCCAGCAATCAGGTTTCGTGAAGAAACGAATCCAAATTACATCCCGAAGCATCAAAACCGACATCCAAGTTTTAATTTCAGCAATTTAGCTCCTCAAGTAAATCAATCCAGAAGGTCAAGGAAGGCAGCCATCAACCTCAAGCCACCAACCTCAAACCACCAACCAACCTCAAGCCACCAGCCGCCAGCCGCCTTCACACTACCACCATCTCTTGATGTTCACACTTGAACTTTGATTTTTCTTACTTACAATTTGTGTATAAATAGGCAGCTAAGTTCATGATATTAAGGGAGCCAAGAGAGAGGGAGAGAGAGTGCAGTAGAATCAAAGAAAGAAGGGTGGCAGCCATAAAAGAAGAAACACAAACTCTCCCCTCTACAACCCAAAAATCATGTATTCTTTCATCTTTAGGAGTAGTTGTTCAATAGATATGCAAGGCTAAGCTCGTTTTCTTGGTTGCAAGGACGCAAACACCTTCAGATTTCAAGAACTGTGAGATTTATTCTTCCATTTATTTTCAGTTTGTATTATGAATGAGTATGTTTGTTTTCCTATGCATATTTTCTATGATTGTTTATCTTAATTGCTAGAGCGAACTCTAAGTTATTATTGTGAACAATCTATTGCTAAGTTTGACATCAAAACCGGAGTTGTGGTATATAAACTTGTGAAGCAACACAAGCTGACAACTTGGTTGTTAAGATTAATGAATTTATCTAGATCTTAAGGCTGCCATTGGATTAAATCATTAGTGCGGACACTGTGATTGTTTGTTGGTTAGGGTTAGTTATACGGCGGATCCGTTAATTAACCAATGTTAAGAAAAGATAAAAATTCAGAATATAAACTGAAGTTTCGTTTCAAGGATCGGTTCTGATTTCTGTTGGTGGATGTGTGCTTGCAACCAAGGTTTGTTTTCTTGATATATTTCAGTTTTAATTGATTTTGTTTGCTAGTTTAATTGCTGCCATAGTTTAGATAATCACAAACCAAATCCCCCCAATTACATAACATACAACATAAAAATCTGACTTGAAACTTCCTCGTGGGATCGACCCCTTGCTTGCTCTATACTATTTTGTGTGTTTTAAGCTAGGGTAATTAATTTGTACGACCACGACATCGCAACAAATTTTGGCGCCACTGCCGGGGAAGTAATTTTAGTTGATTCTTGTGCTTATACTGTTATTTTTATTTGTTGTGATTGTTATTTAATTTTTCTGGAAAAAAAAAAAGAAACATATTTTTTGGGGGAATTAGGATCTGGCCTTTTGTTTCCTGAAGGGAAATGACGTTCTGAACAGGACTAGTGGTATACCACTAACCCCACCCTATCGAGGCCAAATTCCGCTGTTTTCTAGTGTTTTTAGGCAGTTTTAATTTTCTAGCGTATAATTTTTGTACAATTTGTATTGTTTTCAATCTCTTGTGTGATTGCTTTATTTTGAGTTTTCTTGAAGATTTATGCCAGTAACCCGTTCTACTAATCAAAGTCAAGTGCAGTTGGACCTCGAAATAGAAAACACTTTATGCAGGTTACGAAAGGAAGCTCGCCTCAACACCATGGTTGTTGCATGACAATAAACACTTAAGGAGCTTGCTGCTCCTAACGTGGAAAACCAACCATTGTGCATAAACATCGACAATAATGTAAACTTTGAGCTCAAATCTGGTTTTATACATTTGTTACCAACATTCAATGGTCTTGCAGGAGAAGATCCTCATACGCATCTCAAGGAGTTCCATATGGTTTGCATTGGCATGAAACCGAATGGAGTTGACGAAGAACAGGTTAAGTTGAAAGCTTTCCCTTTCTCTTTAAAAGGGGCAGCAAAGACATGGCTTTTCTCTATTCTCCCAGGATCTATTGGAAATTGGAATGCCATGAAGAAGATTTTCCTTGAGAAGTATTTCCCAGCATCTCGAGTTGCCAATATAAGGAAAGAAATATGTGGGATTCGGCAATCTCATGGAGAGACACTCTCCGAATATTGGGAAAGATTTGAGCAACTCTGCATTCAATGTCCTCATCATCAAATACCTGATCAGCTGCTCATTCAATATTTCTATGAAGGATTGATGCCTACTGACCGTAGTATCATTGATTCTGCAAGTGGAGGTGCATTGGTAGATAAGACACCCGAGGCTGCACGCCAATTGATCTCAAACATGGCAGCCAACTCGAAACAGTTTGGCACTCTTGGAGATTTCTCAAACAAACGAGTAAATGAGGTAAGTGTTTCTAACCTTGAAAATAAAGTTAATGATCTTACTTCTCTTGTGCGTTCTTTGGCTTTTGAAAATGTACAGCAGGTGAAAGTTTGTAGCATATGTTCCTTACAAGGACATGCCTCAAATATGTGCCCAACAATGCAAGAAGATTACATTGAACATGCTAATGCAGTTGATGGAGCATTCAATGGACAACCCAACGTAAATATGATCCCTTTTCCAACACGTACAATCCCGGATGGAAAGATCATCCAAACTTACGCTATGGGAACCCACCTCAACAAAGCAATCAAGGCCGACAGTTCCATCCCCATGGATTTCAATCCCAACAGAATTATCAAGCAAGACAACCCCCTCCTCCATTCACAAACTCCAATGTTATGGTGTCGTCATCCAATGATGATCTTTGTGAGATGATGAAAACTTTGGCTTCTAACACTGTGACCTTGCAACAAAATGTCATGTCTTTTCAACAGGAAACAAGGTCAAGTATTCACAACTTAGAAAAGCAAATGGGGCAAATAGCTTCAAGTGTAGGGAAATTGGAGGCACAAATGAATGGAAAATTGCCCTCCCAAGCATTGAATCCAAAAGAGAATGTTAATGCAATAATGCTGCGAAGTGGGAAAGAACTTGAAAGACAAAGGTCAAAACAAATTGAGATAGAGGAAGAAGAAGAGATAGAAACTGAATTGAGTACAAAGAAGGAACATCCTTCTCCTCCACAAACTGAAACAAAGACCAACACTCCAAAGGTAATTCCTTAATCAATGAATTCCAATTTTAAAACAATTCCACCCTTTCCTGTGAGTTCTTCTAGGTCAAAGAAAGAAGACAAAGAAAAAGAGATTTTAGAGGTTTTCAAGAAAGTGGAACTCAACATTCCTTTGCTTGATGCTGTCAAGCAAATTCCCAAGTATGCCAAATTCTTGAAGGAGCTGTGTACTACCAAGAGAGCTTTCAAACTGAAAGGTCATGAAACAGTAAGTATGGGTGAAGTTGTCTCTGCTGTTGTTGCTGTTGTTCTAAAGAATATGCCTTTGAAGCAAAAAGACCCAGGTGCGTTTACTATCCCATGTGTTATTGGTAATGCTAGTTTCAAAAGGGCCTTGTGCGATTTAGGTGCATCCATTAGTGTTATGCCCAAACATGTTTATGATTCTCTTAGTCTTGAGCCTTTGAATAAAACTAGCATTGTAATACAACTTGCGGATCGTAGTTTTGTTTACCCACTTGGTGTGATAGAAGATGTCCTAGTCAAGATTGACAGTTTGGTCATTCCATGCGACTTTTATATTCTTGATATGGAACATGATTCTTGTGATTCATCAAACAGCACTCCTATATTGTTTGGGAGACCATTCTTGAAAACTGCCAATACAAAGATTGATTGTGGTAAGGATACTTTGTCTATGGAGGTAGGAGATGAAAAAATTGAATTTAATTTTCATGATGCAATGACATATCCTTATAGCAATGTTTATTCTATCACATGCTATGACCAAGTTGATAAGTGTGTGCAGCAAGTTTTTGATTTTGATTGTGAGGACGGATTAAGCGTAGCTTTGAGCTATAGCTATGATTTTACCGAGATAAAAGAGAAGGAGAGGCACATATGTGTTCCCCAAAACATGCACCAATCAGCATTGGCTTTGCAAGCTTTGCAAACTATCCTCCATGATGCAAAAGTCATTCCCCCCATCACGGACAGTGAATGGGTGGCGTCTATCCTTTTGGTACCCAAAAAGACTGGAACCATGTTAGAAGAGATTCGACATGATGCTTACGAGAATGCAAGGATTTACAAAGAAAAGACTAAGAGTCTCCATGACCGAATGATTACAAGAAAAGAGTTTAATGTTAGAGACAAAGTCCTTCTTTATCATTCGCGTTTGAACTTTTTCCTGGAAAGTTACGCTCTCGTTGGATTGGACCATTTGTTGTTTCTAATGTTTTTCCTTATGGTGCAGTTGAAATTACAAGTTTAGAAACCAACAAAGTACTCAAGGTCAATGGGCATCGCTTGAAACCTTTCTATGACAATTGGACGGCAGAACTCACCGCTTCTGTGGAGTTAGCTGAACTAATCTATGAAGAATGAACATGCAACATGTCAAGCCAATGACATAAAAATAAAAGCGCTTACTGGGAGGCAACCCAGCACAAAAAAAAAAATCAGATTTGTTTTCTTTTTTCCCTTATCTTTTATTTTTCGCATTTTACTTTATTATTGTCATTCTCCTATATTCCATTTCTTTTATTTGAACATTGAGGACAATGTTGTGTTTTAAGTGTGGGGGTATTGGGAGAATTTTGGTTTTCTTTGTTATTTTTCAAAAAAAAAAAATTTGTTTGATCTTTAGAACTCCCATTGTTTTTGAGAATATGAGTATTATGTATGAGAATTAGTTGAGATAGATGAAGATATAAATCAAATGAAGGAGTATGCATGTAAATTTTAAGGTTTAATTGGTTTAGGGATTGACTTTGAGAATATGCCATGTTGACTTTATAGTGTTATACCAATGCAAGCTTTTGAGCCTTCAACATTATATTCTTTGATTGTGCATTCTTTCAATGCTTTGTATCTCTAGAACTTGCTTCATATCTTGTTGAGATTACATTCGCATTACTTGTGTACATGAAGATGATAAAGGCATTAGAAATTTTAACCACTTGAACCAAAAAGCCAACCTAAAGCATATTATCCTTAGTGAGCCTCTTTTGAGCTTGTTTATCTTTTCTTTGCTTTATCTATGTATAAACCTGAACTTTTTATATGTTTTTCTTTTCCCCTGGCCAAGGATTAGTAGAGCATATACTTGTGATATTTCATGGAATTATGGTTGGAAATTATATGAAAAGAAAGAATAAGTGATGCTTGATGAAAAGATGGGCAAAGTTGCCAAAGGTGAAAAAAAAAAAAAAAGTATTCCTTTATGTTCTTAAGGTTTTATGTTGAAACAAAAGCATTGATGATTAAAGATGGAAAATTTATGTGCTTTAATGGAATATCTTGTTGGAAATATCATTTTTCAGAATACTCTACTTTCTTTGGTTTGAAACCTTTCCTTTTAATCTCTTTTACCTCACCTTAACCCTAGCCCCATTACAACCGGAAAATAAGACCTTTTGATTCATGCGTTGTGTGTAATATGTTAGTAATGGAGATGAGATTGAAAAGCAAGTTTATGGTAGAACATATTCTTTGATTGAATTTGAGAGATTTAAACACATAAGCCCTAAACACGTGAGTGTTGGAGTATATATCAATGAGAGGACCTATTACTTTGGCATGGCATAGATTTCATTTAAATCCCGACGATTAATTGAGTTTTGAAGTTTGCATGTAAATGAATTCATGAAAATTTATAATCTGTATCTTTCTTGATTGTATTCTTGTTTATAATGCATATATTCTTGGACATTGATGGGAGATTAAGAGATTGATCATAGTTATTTTCAATTTGATTTTATTTATCCTTTCTCGAGGACGAGCAAGAGCTAAGTGTGGGGGTATTTGATGTAACCATATTATTCGATAGTTTCACCCACATTTAACTAGTGTTTTGCCTATGTTTTATGTATAAAATGCCTTGATATTCTTTGTTTTATGCTTTGAAGGCACCTTTAGATGAAGGATGCAAAAAGGAGTAAATTGGAGATAATTGGCAGATTTGATGTTCAATCGATGTTTTGTGCAGAACGTGAGTTCTAAAAGTCAAAACGAAGTGATTCTAGTGGAATTAGAAAGATAACATCCATACCTTTCTGGAAATCCAAGTGAAGAAAAATAAAATGACAAAGAGCATGGAAATCACATCCTTCAAAGTCAAAACTCACATTCTGCCAGTGTTGACCTTTGTCCATTCAAAATTCAATATCTGGAGCTGTAGATATCCAATTGATGCAAACTCAATTTTTTTAGATTCCTGACTCAAATTTTTATAAACGCTCCAAATTTCAGCCAAAAACGATGTCATATGAGGGAGATATGATTTTTCAAAGATGACAGCTGAATTCTGCCAGCAATCAGGTTTCGTGAAGAAACGAATCCAAATTACATCCCGAAGCATCAAAACCGACATCCAAGTTTTAATTTCAGCAATTTAGCTCCTCAAGTAATTCAATCCAGAAGGTCAAGGAAGGCAGCCACCAACCTCAAGCCACCAACCTCAAACCACCAACCAACCTCAAGCCACCAGCCGCCAGCCGCCTTCACACTACCACCATCTCTTGATGTTCACACTTGAACTTTGATTTTTCTTACTTACAATTTGTGTATAAATAGGCAGCTAAGTTCATGATATTAAGGGAGCCAAGAGAGAGGGAGAGAGAGTGCAGTAGAATCAAAGAAAGAAGGGTGGCAGCCATAAGAGAAGAAACACAAACTCTCCCCTCTACAACCCAAAAATCATGTATTCTTTCATCTTTAGGAGTAGTTGTTCAATAGATATGCAAGGCTAAGCTCGTTTTCTTGGTTGCAAGGACGCAAACACCTTCAGATTTCAAGAACTGTGAGATTTATTCTTCCATTTATTTTCAGTTTGTATTATGAATGAGTATGTTTGTTTTCCTATGCATATTTTCTATGATTGTTTATCTTAATTGCTAGAGCGAACTCTAAGTTATTATTGTGAACAATCTATTGCTAAGTTTGACATCAAAACCGGAGTTGTGGTATATAAACTTGTGAAGCAACACAAGCTGACAACTTGGTTGTTAAGATTAATGAATTTATCTAGATCTTAAGGCTGCCATTGGATTAAATCATTAGTGCGGACACTGTGATTGTTTGTTGGTTAGGGTTAGTTATACGGCGGATCCGTTAATTAACCAATGTTAAGAAAAGATAAAAATTCAGAATATAAACTGAAGTTTCGTTTCAAGGATCGGTTCTGATTTCTGTTGGTGGATGTGTGCTTGCAACCAAGGTTTGTTTTCTTGATATATTTCAGTTTTAATTGATTTTGTTTGCTAGTTTAATTGCTGCCATAGTTTAGATAATCACAAACCAAATCCCCCCAATTACATAACATACAACATAAAAATCTGACTTGAAACTTCCTCGTGGGATCGACCCCTTGCTTGCTCTATACTATTTTGTGTGTTTTAAGCTAGGGTAATTAATTTGTGCGACCGCGACATCGCAACAGTTTTGATCTTCAACTCCTTTCTTTTCTTTCTAATGACAGTTGACCCTCCCCTTTTCTCTTCTTGTTCAAATTTTCTTGTTAATCCCTTGCCCACAAGTGTTTATTCTACATATAACCCTTAAGCTTGGATAGGTTCTTGAAATTTTGGTGTTTCTCTCTTGATTTGCAAAAATAAAAATAAAAATTCCCTCTTTTCTTTCCTTACGGTTGCTGCAAATTTTTGGTAAGAAGAGGGTTATTTATGCTCTATAATTATTCTTATTTGCATTTAGGCTCCATTTTCTTTAAGTGTATTATTTTCCCCCCCGCATCTTTTTTTTCTTCTTATAATTAAGTTATACCTCTTTTCTTTTCATATAATTTCACCCCACAATTTTTAGTTTAGTTTATTTTCTTTAATTTAATCTAGCCTTGATTTTTCCGGGGGTTTACAATAATACCATATAAGATCAATAAACTTAAAACATCAACATCACAAACTTAAAATAAAAAAAAAAAGCAATCATAAAATCTTGTATTAACTATATAAAGTTGATGTTGTCATCATCATTACGACTTCATAATAAAGAGAATAATATTAAACCATAATATTTATATGATTTATTTAGTATAATACTTCAAGGTTATCAAAATAACATAAACATGGAAATCCTAAAGCTAAACATCAAGTCAAGTCAGTTAATTTTATGGAGCATATGATGAACTTGACAAAAAAATAAAACATACTAAGCGATAAGGATGATAGATATATTTTATAACACAATATTAATCATTCATATTCCACAATGATATTTTCTTACATATAAGTAGCCCCAAGCATAAAGGTCTCTACTCCAAAACCCTATTTTTTATCACCCTGTAGTGGTCTAATAACATAACCACCAAGTAATCATTATTCATCCACATCTATGTTGAAGATGTATACTCAACATCTTCTTGGTCTCCTCTCATGTGGCTGACTATTATTCAATAACATTTTATATCCAAACCTATGGCCAGTACAAGAAAATTAAAATCAAACTCCCATTCATTATGGTCGACCTGTAGTAACCATTTAGAGTCTCACTCTTGTGCCTGACTCCTATGCATAAAATACACATCTAATATGTCTTTCTATGAACCTTAATCTTAGCATCACTCATGTGGCTACCTTCCATGAATACAACCCATACATACTTATATCTTTACAACCTGTTTACAAGCTAAGCCCTTCTCCGTGGTTAGCTTCCATACAATATTTCATTAAATAGGACCATTATCAAATATCAATCCCAGCCCTTCTCATGTGGCCTGCTATTATACCATAACATAATTCTCAAGATATATATCACAATAAGATTTCATCAGTCTTTTACCAATGTGTTACTACATAACATGTAACTTATCATTAATGTACTACTTAAAAAATTAAAAAATGTATATTTTATTGAAACACTAAAAGGATGAGGTTACAGGCACCTATATTTTCCTCTCACTGGTTATGTCGTACTTGCTTGGGGTCCCACAGCCAATGCCTCTCCTTACCAAGTAGTCTTGAAATCAATAAATTCCTTCTTGACTAATTTCTTGATAATGCCTCTCCTTACCAAGTAGTCTTGAAATCAATAAATTCCTTCTTGACTAATTTCTTAATTAATTTCTCTTCTTCCTTAATTTTTCATGCTTTTATTTAATTTCCTTGAATTCCCTTTTGCTTTTCTTGAATTCTTGCTTTAGTAATGTCTCTTATTGCTAAACCCCCTCTAATGTTCTTTTAATTTTCCTATTTTGATGTGCTCTCTCCCAGGATTAAAAGTTATAGAAGAGCTCTCCCTTCCCTTCCCTTTTATATTTGAAGTGACGAATCCTCTCCTCCCAAGAGATGCTGTTAATTCCCTTTTTATTTCTTTTTATTATTTTTTTATTAACCCTTTTCTTAAATTCATTTTACTCCTTATTATAATTTGTAATTCTCATTTTCAACCCCAATCCCCTATTTCCTTAACAATTTTGGTCTCTTTTTTAAAAACATTTTCGACTTTTCAAAGTAAACACTATTTATATTAAAAATATTCCTCTTATAATTAAAGCTTGGGGTTTTACATTCTAGCTCTATATAGTGTTGTAACTCTTCAACAATCGTTATCTTACAATTCAAACCATTTAAGAATCTAGCCATGATAGCTTCTCTATCCTATTTTACATTCGCCTGAGTCACAGCTACCTCCATCTCTTTATGGTAGTCCTCTATACTTTTTTATAACCTTTAGTTAATCTTTGCAATTTTTTATACAAATCCTGATAATAGTGACTAGGAACAAATCTCTTTCTCTTGATTGCTTTTATCTAATCCTAAGTATTAATAAACCTCTCATAATTCCTTCTTTTACTCAAAATAAGTCGATCTAACCAAATAATAACATAATGAATAAATTCAATCACAGTTAATTTTACTTTTTTATCCTCCAAATAGTTGTAATAATAAAAATCATCTTCACTTTCTTTTTCTACTCTAAGTAAGCTTTTGGATTATTTCTCTCTTGGAAACTACGAATCTTCATCTTAATAATCCCAAGATTTCTGTTAAGCCATCATGAAACTCAATATCTCTATTAAATACTCTACGGTCAAAATCCCTATAATGCCAAAATCTCTTATCACCAAAGTTGTCGAATTCTACCTCTTTAGTCAAATAAGGCCTGATCAAATTAATCCAAATTGTCATCCTCGTTCTCACCAACAAACCCATCTGTAGGTGTTGTAGTACGTGTTTCTAGCCTTTTGGGATGGCTACTCTCGCAAACTATAAATCATGACATCGTGTCTATCCATTTGATCCTTTTCTTTTTCAAACAACACATTTATCTTCTCAAACTATTGTTGCATGGCTTGTAAAACATAGACAGTGTTCTCCTTCTCCTCTTTAGGTGATGACTCACCTTTGGAAGACATAGTCAAATCTAAAACAATAAGTTAGTAAATAATCATCACTCACTCTTTTAGTGTTTATTCTCAAAGATGAGTCACTTCACTTGTATTTTGCTCATAATTTGGTTGTTCATGATATTATTCTCACATTTTTTACCCTTTAGCTTCCTAAGTTACCCTCTTCAGTTCCTTAAGAAAAAAAAATGGTATTATAACATTCAACCAATGGATTCAAAAAGATAAAACAATCAAGAAACAAATAAGGAAACTAGGAATAAGAAAAAATCAACAAAAAATTTTGAATCAATTCCAAAAACCAAATTTAATTGAGAATCAAACCAAACAAATTGATTGACAATTGAAAAGAACTCAAGAACCCAAAATCAATATAGACTCAATCAACCAAAATAAACTTGGCACTTTGAATTCAAACCAATCTCAAATCCACAATCCTAATAAGAAATTGTTTTCAATAACCTATGATTTATGATTTCAATTTATATATATATATATATATATATATATATATATATATATATATATATATATATATTTCAGCAGAATACTATTTTGCTAGATAATTTGTTTTTTACTAATGAAACCACAAATTAGAAATTTATGATGAAGTCAAAATCAAAAACACAAAAAAAAGTATTTAGTCAAAATCAAGAACTCAAAGAAAGTTTAAAGTTGAAACAAGAATGCAAAGAAAACTAGAAATTAGGATAAAGCCAAAATCAAGAACACCAAGAAAACTAGGGTTTGACAATTTTGAGAGAAAATCAAAACTAACAACAAAAAAAACAAGACTCAAAACATGAATAATACTAAATTTAAAGATAGATAGAAAAAACTTGATTTTAGATTCAAGCTTTGATACCAAAAGATGCAAAAATAAAGGACAATAACCCTGAAACTCATAGTCAAAATTAAACACAACCAAAGAAAACTAAAATCAAGTTGAAAAGAACATGACCCAATGATTACTTAAATCAAAGAACCATAGTTATTAGATGAAAACCCTAACCCGTTGATTATAACAAACCAATAACCGAAGTTATAAAGGTTGAAAACTATAAAAAAAGAATATTTGATAAGTTTTGAATAGTTCAATGAAAAACCAAGAATAAAAGAAATCCTATCTAATATTATTTCTGAAAATCAATGGCTTACCCTAACTTACAAAACAAAGAAAATATTTATAGGTCAACAAAATAAATAATTAGTACTTAAAAGTGTATTTTTTTCAAGGATTTATATCATCATTTTGCACTTGAAGTATCAATAACTCCTTAACTAAATCATGTTTTATAATAACAACTCTGATACTATAAGATACCTTTAATTTATGGTAAATGTTCATCTTAAATGCAGGCCTATCACATAAATCAAAGGATTGATTGATGAGTTTAACTACTAAAATTAAGAAGAGAAAGAGAGGGGCAAGCTTAGAAAAGAGATGTTGGTTTAGTCCAAACTAGAACACTATTCGGTTATTGGATCATACCTGGAGCTGTAGAACTTGGATTTAGGTTTGGTCTATATGGATAGAAAGCTAAGACATAGGCCTAAAACTTTCATGAGGAGTCCAAGATTCAAAAATGTCGTTTTCAAGTTCAAATTGTAGCAACAACGGAGAAGTCGGAATCTGAACATTGCAAAGAAAAGACTGATTCCCCGCTAGCACTTCCATTTCCTCATGCCATGACCAAACAAAAAAAAGTCAATCACAACTCTGAAATCTTTGAAACTTTCAAACAGGTAAGGATCAATATACCTTTGTTGGATGCTATTAAACAAGTATCTTCTTATGCTACATTTTTTAAAGATCTGTGCACTGTGAAAAGAGAATTGAATGTGAAAAGGAAAGCCTTTTTAGCCGAACAAGTGTCATTCTCACTACAAGATTTAACAATTTTTCCGTCGGTGTAAGACACATATTCCGTTAGTAATTAATTTACCAACTAAATTATGATGAAAATGCTCCGTTAGAGAATTTTTCATCGGTAATTTTTTGTTCGTTGGTAATAAAAAAATATTATTACCGACAGAACAGACGCGTAAAAAAAATTTATCTGCTTCCTTCCGTCGGTATATCCCTCGAAAAATACCATCGGTAATTCCGTCGGCAATTATTTAAAAACATTTTAAAAAATCCATTTTATAAAATTATAAAATAATTAAATTAACATAAATCAACACTCTATAATATATACTCAAAATGCTTGGAAAAAAGAATAAGAAAATCAACTCAAACAAATTTGCAGCAAATAAATAAAATAAAAAATAAATTCAACTAAAAAAATTCATATGAAAAAAATGAAGTAGCAATTGCTAAAAATTTAAAAATCCTATAAATAAATCAACTAAAAATTGATCTCATATGGAAAAAAAATCTCACAACAACATTTATACAATTATTAAGAACAAAAATAATTAAAAATAAAATAAAAAACAAATATAGTGAAAAAAATCATGAAAAAAGAAGAAAAAAGAAAAATCTTACCTTAATGTAGTTGCAGGTGAAGTTAAGGAGAGAAAAAAAAATTTGTAAAGCATATTAATTAAAAAAAAACTAAGAGGATAAAAGAAGAAAGAAGAAGACAACATACCCGAGCATGGATGAGAAGAGAAGGAGATGAGGATAGAAGAGAAGAGAAAGAAATAGATATTGATTTTTTTTTACATATAATGAAGAAGAGGAAGAAGAAATAAGTCTGTCTCTTGTGAAATAAGGGGATTCAGGCTTTTTATTGGGGAGCGTTAGCGACAAAATTACCGATAAAAAATTAAATATTAATATTTTTTAATTATTCTGTCGGTAATTTCATCTGTAATATTTAATTTAAATTTTTAATTTCATAAAAAGTTTTCAAAAACCGCCAACAATCACTGATAATTTTTCAATCCGTCGGTAATATTTAAATGAAAATTTTAAATTAATTGAATTTTTTCATAAAACCGTCAAATAACACCGACGACTTTTCAATCCGTCGGTGATTTTGTCCGTAAAGAACAACAATTAACAGTGCAATTGGAAAGTGAACAGTTCTAGAGCTTTCTAGAAAATACCGACGGATTTACCGACAGATTTAACGACGAAATAAATTTCATCGATGATTTTGTTGGTAAAAATGACACGTCATCATTTTTTTGTTTGCTTTTTTTTTTAATTTTTTTCCCACTGTAATTTCCTCGGTATATACCGAGGAAATATTTCCGTCGATAAAATCCCTCGGAAATTTACCGACGAAAATATTCCCTCGGTATTTCCGTTTGTATTTATATATTTTCTAGTAGTGTCTTCAGAGCAATAATGCTTTGAAATATAAAGACCCTGGTTGTCCTACAATTTCTTGCTTTATTGGAGAACATAAAATTGAAAGAGCTTTACTTGATCTTAGAGCTAGTGTGAATTTACTTCCATATTCAGTTTTTCAAAGTCTCAATCTAGGTGAGTTAAAACCAACTTCTACAATTCTTTTACTTGCTGATAGATCTATAAAGGTGCCTAGAGAAATAGTTGAAGATGTATTAGTACAAGTTGATAAATTCATTTATCCTGTGGATTTTATTGTCTTAGATACACAACCTGTTGAAGCATGTAATTCATTTCTTGTTATTTTAGGACGTTCGTTTCTTGCAACTTCTAATGCATTGATTAATTGTAGGAATGGACTGATGAAGCTATCATTTGGAAACATGACATTGGAGATGAACATTTTTACATTTGCAAGCAACCTGGAGATGATAATGATTTACAGGAAGTAGATCTTATTGAAAAATTAGTTTATGATCAATTTGAATCTACCTTGAGTAAAACTAAGTTTGATGAATCTGAAGAATTGCAAATGATTTATTCTCACGAAGAAATCAAGGACACGAAAGGTACCAACAATGTTGTTGCGGATCATTTGTGAAAATTGACAATAGATTCGACATCTGACATCCCATCAATCGATGATTACTTTCCTGACAAATCTTTACTTTCTTTTAGTCCAATGCCTTGGTTTGCTATTTTTATCAATTTTCTTGCAACAGGAGATTTGCTAGTTCACTAGAGTACCGAAGACAAAGAAAAGTTTTTGAACGAAGCGAAGAACTTTTATTGGGATGACCCTTACTTATTCAAATATTGTCCTGATCAAATATTTCAAAGATGCATTTCGGACAATGAGGTAAGTAGTGTCATTAAACTTTGTCATTCTGAGACATGTGGGAGTCATTTCTCGTCAAAAAAGATGACTGCAAAAATATTACAATATGAATTCTATTGACCCACCATGTTCAAAGACACACATGTGTTCTGCAAAGCTTGTGAAAATTGTCAAAAGTCAGGATTTATTTTAAAACATAAGGAATCTTTAGATAATCTTCTATTGACTTTTTGGGACATATCCTAGTGGCAATGTGCATTGTGCATTTCATAACTTATGACCCCATTTTTATAAAGAACATGCTCAGCATAGTCTTGGGAATCTGACTATAAAAGACATTGTTTACCAGTTTTTAAGAAAACTAGATGGGAAGCCTATCCCCGACCCATAGAGGGCGTTTAAGCCGTTCTTTGACGTAAAACCAAGGGAAGATGTGAGCCACAATCACAACTACAATGTAAGCCTTAATTTGTAAGAACTTGTGTCTTTTGGTTTTATTAATAGCATATTATTTTGTTTGTTATTTCTTATATTTGTTTAAATATGTTTCAGGTTTGTTAGTGTTCGCTGTTTCAGGTGATGTCTTCTATACTCTATCTTTCTGCCTTAGAACATTGAGGACAATGTCTCATTTTGGTTGGGTAGGAGGGTAGTAGTTGACATTAAAAAAAAACTAACTAACTAACTACTTATGTTTTTAATAAAACCTTTTGACAAAACTGTTATTACTAGGATGACAGAGTAAGGGAGAATTTTATTGACTCTTGAGACGCATCTTAGTAAACATTTTCCAATGGTTATTTGCAATATTCATAACAAGGTTTATCACATACTTCTTGAAATATTCAGGTTTACAAACTCTTGCATTGTTATCACTTGATTCTGCCCATAAACTCATTTAACAAGTATTCTTAAACCTTCATTTTCACACACACACTTTAACATATGATTGTGGGTTGCACATTAGATTGTTAGATTATTTATGTTCTTTTGTTAAAGGTAACAACTAAGGGAAAGGGATAGTATATAATTTGCAAAACAAAAATTGATAATATTAATGATAATAAAAATATAGATAAGTTTGGTTTTGTAGCCTCCCTAACCTAAGCAATTAAGCCTGAAAAGGTGTTTTAACACCTAATACCCTAAAGTCGACTGACTTGGGAGCTATTGGTCAAGTGCTTGTTACATGGATTAAGGAGAAAAGTTTAAGGGAATCAAACATTGCACTATGTACATATCAGTATCTGCAACCTGAGTTACTAAGCTCGTAGGGGTGTCTCAACACCTAATGCCCTAAGACCAACTGGTCTGGGAGTCATTAGCTGAAAGCTCGTTACATGGGTTAAAGATGCATTATGTTTTAAGTTAGATGTATATATATTAAAAAAAAAGGAAAAAAAAATAATAATCCCAACCCAAGGAAGTTAACCTTAAACATTAGAACAAAATTTTGTTTTCTTCCAAGTAAAGCCCTATAACTATGTGTTGATATATTGAGCACAAAAGGAAGGTTTATTAATATCTTGTTTAAGAAGTATGAAGCAGGTATATAAATTTAATGAGAGATTGTTTATTTGGATAGATTAATGGAAGTTGAATGATGAATGTCTTGCTTTGTGGAACTTGCAAATTGTTTTTCTATTTTAACGCTTTGATTACTAGGGACTAGTGATAAGCTAGTTGGGGGGTGTGATTAGTACTTAAAAGTGTATTTTTATCAAGGATTTATATCATCATTTTGCACTTGAAGTATCAATAACTCCTTAACTAAAGCATGTTTTATAATAACAAGTCTGATACTATAAGATACCTTTAATTTATGGTAAATATTCATCTTAAATGCAGGCCTATCACATAAATCAAAGGATTGATTGATGAGTTTAACTACTGAAATTGAGAAGACAAAGAGAGGGGCAAGCTTAGAAAAGAGATGTTGGTTCAGTCCAAACTAGAACACTATTCGGTTATTGGATCATACCTGGAGCTGTAGAACTTGGATTTAGGTTTGGTCTATATGGATAGAAAGCTAAGACATAGGCCTAAAACTTTCATGAGGAGTCCAAGATTCAAAAATATCGTTTTCAAGTTCAAATTGTAGCAACAACGGAGAAGTCGGAATCTGTCTTGCAGCCTAGACACTGTTCAGTGTTCAGCCCATATCTCGAGTTCTAGAAGTCCAAATACGCCAATTCTTTTTTTTGTTAGAAAGCTGAGACAAGTTCCTAAAACTTTTATAAAGACTATCTGTTCAAATTCTGATATTAGCAATGACGTTTTATTCAGACAAGAAGATATGGATTGTCACCAAGTCAAGATGTGGCCACCCACTCAACAATTAGTCATCAAATCAATAGTTTTGAATTTTGGCCTATAAAAAGAGGCATTTGCCATGCATTTAGACATCTTGGTTTTCAGATCAAGATCATGTTCTTGCTCTCTCTCTTTATATTTTTGTAATGCTTAAGTTTTGCTTTCATTAATCTCTTGTTTGTGCCTTTCATTTTCTTTATTATACTTATATAATCATGTTCTCCTCTTGTTTATCTATATTTCTCTTATTCATAATGTTCAGCTAAGTTTATTATGTCAAGGTAAAAAGGTTACACTAATGGTGTAAGAATAAGTATAGTATAAACTCAACATGCACTTTAATGTTTGATACTAACATATTTTGTATTTGTTATCTTGTTCACTTTTAATACTTTGCTTGTTAAATGATTAATCTAGATTTATGTTGTATAACCCTTGATACAACAAATACTTGGCACTTTCATAGCCCAACTGTATGGTATAACCGACACTTGTGCTATGAAAGGAACTTGATTTGTTTTTTACATAAGTTATAATCATGAATACCTAACAACATTTACAAGTATTAGCATTATTCGAATAAGATAACTAATGTAATCATGTTAACAATTTATAATCTGATTGGAACCTCTTTTGTGTGTGGTTTCCAGTTGAGTAATAAAAAGAGTTTATACTATACTTGTTTGAAATACCATTAGTGGATCCTCTAACCTTGACAATTATTTTATCCTTGTTTAATCCTTATATCAATATCACATCTCAAAGCTCTCTTCAACTCCTTTTATGTTATTATCTATTTCTTTATTTGTAGTTTATACAGTTAACCTCCTTGTGGTTCGACCCTAGTCTTGCCGAGTTATTTATTATTTTGACACTCCTACACTTGGGAGAAGACATCAACTCTTTGGTCATATCAATAAACCCTAGTAAGAGTACTTTTAAATATAAAATAATCTAAGAGTACTTTTAAAATAAAATTTGCATAGTCAACTAGTCTAAAAGTACTTTTAAATATTATTTATGCTAGAATATTGAGCAAAAACTAAAATACAAATATAAATTAGTTTAAGAATACTTTTAAAATAAAATAACAAAACCCAAATCTTAATAAATAAAGCTTAATTGGCATAATAAATTATGGATCTTATTAAAAGATCTTTCCTATGCATGTTTTACTTTTACAGGAAATAAAGCCTTTAAAATATTGCTTTGATAGCCTAATAAACATTCTTCAATATGAAAGGGACTAAAAGCAAGTAAAGACTAAATGAGTTTTTTTTTTCAAACAATATAATTTATTTTTATATTCCTAATTTCTTTCTATAATATAGAAAAAAAATAATTTATTTTTTAATTAAATGTATCTTACTTAATATTTGATAAATTTTATATGTAAATACTTTTTGCATTTTATTGATTTTTATAATTCAAAATGAATCATTTTGAATGAAAAGTTAGTTTCCTTTGTTTTTTGAGATAAATGGATTTTCTTCCTTTAGAATTTGATAAGAAAAATAAAGGAAAGTAATATTGTATTTTTTTTTTATTTCTTGATATTTAACTTTATTACGGAAACAAACTTATGAAAAGATTCAATTGTTTTCAAGGTTTTCTGTTTAAAAAATTGATAAAAATAACAAATTATTACGAAGGATAAAATTTCTTATTTTTTTTATAAAAAACAATAGAGGGTATGTGTGCTAAGCCCCTACCATAATCTAGAAGCAAATTTTGTTTCAAAGAAAAACCATATAGGTGATAACAAAAATTAAAAAATGACGTCGTTTTACTAGGCAAGAGCACACTCTTTATTAATGAACAGAAAAAATGCCAAACCGTTAGTGTTTTGGTAATTATATATATAACCTACCATGCTATTCCCAAGTCATTCATTGTTCATTGGATTTACATATAAATTTGGTAAATGTCAATCCGTTTAGTGTTTTGGCAAAAAAATAATTGGAAATCTAACAGTAAGTGGAGTACTGTGGTAGTTTTGGCCACAAGAAAAAGTTTTTTATGGCATAGTTTTTAAACTCGATCCGATTCAAAACCTGGATTCCGGATTTAAAGTTACCTGGTTTTAACATAGTCACCGGATTATCCAGGTTAATTCTTTTTTTAATTAAAACGACATCGTTTTGATAAATAAATAAAAAACAAAAGTCAACGGGTTACAATTGAGTTTTTGACCGGGTCTTACCGGGTCAACCCGCCAGGTCAACTGGGTCACCCCGGGTTTTTCCTCACCCTATTTTTTTTTCAACCCGGCCCGGTTCCAGTCTCGGGTTCCGAGTCGACACGCCGAGCCGAGCCGAGTTTCAAAATTATGCTCTACAATCAATAGATTGGTGATCCATACTATATTATTGGTTGGACAAAAGTTTTTTATAATGTAACAAAAAATATTAAGATTTTATTAGTTTGTTCAATAAATATAATAAAAATATATGAAGTGGATTGTAGACTGACTGAATTTATAAGCTAATTTTATTTAATTATATGATAAAAATAATGACATTAAATAAATTAAATTAAAAAAAATTATGATAACTTTTATTAAAAAACATTTATAAAAAAAATTATGAATCTTAATTTTTAAATAATTCAATGCTAAAAAATAAAATTAAAAATAAATAATAAATAAAAAGGATATAATTTCTTGTTTTAAATGGCGCCGTTTTCCTAGGCCGAGAGCACTCTTTATTAATGAATAGAAAAAATGCCAATTAGTTAGATCCGTGCTACTCGACGGATTTACTTTTTATTTTTATAAAAAATATTGTAAAAATTTATAATATAAAAAATAATATTTTTTAATATTAATAATAATAATATTTTTTAAAATTTATTAATTATAATAAAAATAATAATATTTATAACACAAATGATAATATATTAATATTCATACTATTAATTATAATAAAAATAATAATATTTATAACACAAATAATAACTATTTTTTATATGAATATTTATAATTATAATAAAATAATAATATTTATCACATAAATAATTATATTAAGAATTCTCAGGATGATTATAACACAAATAATAATATTTTTTATATCAATACTTTGAGTTATAATAAAAATAATAATATTTATAACACAAATATTTTTTATATGAACACTTTTACTTATAAGAGAAATAATAACATTTATAACACATTAGTATATTAAGAAAACCGACGTGGGGTTGGGCGTGGAGGCGTCCAGGCCCAACATGAGGTTGGGCGCGGATGCGTCCACCCCAACATGGGGTTTGCCGCGGTCACATCAGCCCAACTTGGGATTGGGCGCGAACGCATCCAAGTCCAACATGGGGTTGGCCGGGGACACATCCAGCCCAATATGGAGTTGGGCGCGGATGTGTCCAGGTCCAACATGGGGTTGGACGCTGTTGCGTCCACACCCAACGTGGGGTTGGGCGTGGATGCGTCCACTTCCAACATGTAGTTGAGCGCCCTCTCGTCCATACCCAACATGGGGTTGAGCTGGAGCACATCCAGGTCCAATATGGGGTTGGCCGCGGTCGCGTCCAAATCCAACATGTTATTACAACCACAGAAAAACCATATAGTTGATTTGAAGGATAAAATTAAAAATTATTATTATTATTATTTGTGCCATAAATATTATAATTTTTATTATAATTAAAGGTATTAATATTAATACTATTATTTGTGTTATAAATATTACTATTTCTATTATAGTTCAAAGCATTAATATCAAAAATATTATTATTTGCGGTACAAATATTTTTATTTTTATTATAATTGAAAGTAATAATATTTATTTTTATTGTAGTTCAAAGTATTAATATCAAAAATATTAATATTTGGGGTACAAAGATTATTATGTTTATTATCATTGAAAGTATTAATACTAAAAAATATTATTATTTTTTGCCCCAGCGCCACGTCGGGTCTGACCCTTAGCCTTGGGAACAGGGCAAGCCAGTCTCAGCGCCACGTGGCGAAATTAACATTCGCTGTCGAATTGGGTGTTCAGCAGCGAAATTGTGATTCGTTGCCGAAACTGAGTTGTCAAGGTATCAAGGTTTGGCTGACACCAGGGCAGCCCCACCAAAACTTGAAGTGATTATTTTCTTCCTAACCATCCATTCAATGTCAAATGCATTCTAGTGAAAAGACAACCCCAACTCTCCTCCGTTGCTTTTGCAACTATTTGTGGCAAGGATTAAGTTGTCTTTACACTGCTTCAATTCACAGTGCTTTGAGTATAGGTAAATAGTAAGAGGGACACTGTGCCCTTTTAGTATATTGTATAATAGAGAGAAAAAGCCAATCCGTTTAGTGTTTTGGTAATAATAATTGGAAATCTGACACTAAATACAATATTGTGGGACTTTTAACCACCACGAAAGGTTTTCTTCTTTCCAAATATGCTCCTATTAGGATAAGTCAGTCACTTGGTACATGTTATACTTCAAGTTAAATATAATTTTTTATATATAATATATAAAAAATATATTTAAACATTGTTAATGTATTTTAAAAAGTAAAAAAATATATAACTCAAGTTATAGATCTGTTTAAATTCAATAAACTGGTTTCATTTAATTATATATATAAAAATAACGATAGTAAATGGACCAAATAAAAAAAAGAGTGATTATAATAACCTATACAAAAAGAACACTTCACAAAAGAGAAAAATATATAGCTCAATTTCTAGACAACCAATATTGAATGATAAAATTAAAAAATTGAACAAAAAAATAATACAAAACACGCGACCTGGGTTGTGAGGCCAGGTTAAACCTATAGAAAAAAATTTTGAAAAGCATTATGATGCTCAATTTCCTTACAATACAAATGTAAAAGGACAAAATCTAAAAGAAAAATTAATTAACAAAAAAGACGAAAGAAAACACCAGCAAACCCAGGAAAGTCCACCAAATTCCTAAACTAACACAATATAGAAGGATAAAAAGAAAAAATATTCAATCTTAACTAGCTCCAGTCATCCCAAACTAACCAAAAAAACCCAATAAAAGACTGAGTTAATTCGGGCTAACCTACCAAAACCACAACTTAGGCTATAAGACTAGGATAATCCGCAATGAAAATCATGAAGCTTAATTTCTAATAAGCCCAATGTTGAAGAATGGAACTGAAAAATGAAATCATTGTAAAAAAATAATCTAAAACAAGAGATAAATGTCAATCAAGGTTAAACTTTTAAATTGTGAACCGAATTATGAGACTGAGATCACCCAATCAAAAAAAATTATGAAACTTAATTCTTAACTAACTCAATGTTGAGAATAAAATTGAAAAAAAAAGAATTTTTAAGAAGTCTAGAGCAAAAAAAATAACAATCAAAATAATTGTCGCACGTCCCCGCGCGACGTCGATGACGTTTTTTTTTTGTTTGCTTGTTCTTTGGGAGTCGCCACCTAGTATTCGATTTAGGGTTACTAGGAAACCCAGATGTACTGGTCTTTGTCAGAGATTCACGGGTAAGGGACTGGTTGTGGCTAGAGAATGTATTAGCACCTCTAACGCATCCTACCTGGTAAGCTGCTTCGTGATTTGATGTGATTTAAAAGATTTTGAAAGTTGTCCTGCCAATGATTTCGTAAAAAAAAAAAGAAAAGTTCTCCTCGGTAAAGAGATCCTTATCTTATTGGGTAAAGAAAACTTAATTGCTCTAGGATCAATAAAAACAAAACAAACTTTTCTATTTAATATCCAGAATGTATCTTATGTATAAGATTATGATCCCCGATACATACCAAAAGAAAAATATTTTTGATATTTTTTGAAATATAATCCAAATTCAATGCAAATTAAAACATTTATTTTTTTTTTTTAGTTTTATCATAAACAACACATACATAAAAAAATAATAACAAAACACCCACTCAAACACTTTCCTTTTACTATGTTTAAGCACACACCCATTTGCTTGAAGCCTTTTGCTTTCTGGTTCTCTTTGGCCGAAGGGAGGGTGGCGCTGGCTTTGGGAGGAAAGGCCGGTGAGCAGGGAAAGGAAAGGCCTTGGCTGGTGAGAGGGGGAGCGACTGTGAGAGGGAGATGGTGGCTGGAGAAAGGGAGCGACCAAGGAAGAAAAAAAATCCAAAACAAGGGGGGTGCGACTACTCTTTTTGTTTTTGCCAAATAGGGGCGGCTGACTGGTTTGAAAGAGATGGATTTTTAGGGTTAGGGTTTTTTGTGTTCCTTTTAAATGTGCAAAATTACCCCCCTTTTTGTACGTGTTGGAAACTACTATTTATAGGCAAAAATATTGCTAAGTCCCCAAACTTGGTCCCTCAACTTCTTTTTTTTTTTTGTAAATTTCATTTTTCTTATTTTTTTTATTTTTCTTATCAACATCGACTCGAATGAGAAAAATCATTGATTTTAAAAATAACGCGTTAAAAGTCAAACGCGTTACCTTTGAAAATTTAAATTCTTTTGAGACGATGTTGAAAGTGCTAAAAATGATGCAAATATATTTAAAATGTATTTTTTGGATTTTCGTTGTTTTTCACTATTTTTGGATTTTTCAAAAACTTTTATAAAAAAGATGGATAAAAAATTGGGTAACAACAATAATAAGGACCACATTTGAAAGAAAATGACAGGATATATTTTTTTTTTCAAAGATCAACACTCTCAAGCAGTGGAGAGAGAAAAGAGAGGAGAATGAAAGAAAAGAGGGGCTACCACTAACACAATCAAATAATTGATGTCTTTTCTCAAATGTAGAAATGTCAAAGTAATAAATAAATCGGTAAGATCAAGGTCGATCTACTAGGAGGTTAAGGATACAAAACCAAAAATAATTAAAAAAAAAAACAGAGTTAAAAAGATCTAAAAGATGTGATATTAATGTAAAGATTAACAAAGATAAAACAATTGCTAAGAGTAAAAGATCTACTAATGGTATTTGAAATAAGTATAGTTCAAACTCTTTTTATTACTTAACTGGAAACCATACACTAAAGAGGTTTCAATTAGATGATTTATAATTAATAGCTCATTTTAAGTTATTAACATGATCATATTAATTATTCTTACTTATCTCATTTGACTAGCGTCAATACTTGTAAATATTATCAAGTATTCATTGTGTTAACTTATGTCAATAACAAAACAGGATCCTTTCATAATATAGGAGCCAATTCTTTATGCGGTAAGCTATAAAAGAATCAAGTATTTGTTATGCAAAGGATTGCATACCACAAATTGAGACTCGCCACTTAACAAGGAGGGTATTAAATTTATTAAGATAACAATTATAACACATGTTAATACCAAACTTTCTTGAATTTAAACATGAAAGTCCATATTAAGTTTTTATTATACTTATTCTTACATCACTACTTAACCTTTTCATCTTGGCAAAAATAAACTTAACTAAACATAATTAAAAATAAAAACATAAATAAATAAGGTAGGAACATAGATATGATATAAATTAACTAAATATAATAAAGAAAGTAATAAGCATAAATAAAAGTTTAATGATAATATAAGATGAAATAAAACTTGAATATTACAAAAATACAAAGAAAGAAAGCAAGAGTATGGATATTGATATGAAAACCAAGATGTCTAAAGGAATGAAAAATGCTCCTTTTTATAAGCTAAAACTTAGAACTATTGGTGGTGGCTAATTAATTTGGTGGTTTAACTAATTTGGTAACTAACTATTTATTTGGTGGTTAGACAAAACATTATTTATAACATTGTAATCTAAACAGATGGTCTTCATGAAAGTTATAGGTATTTTTTTCAACTTTCTAACAAAACAAAACGAACGGGATTATTTGGACCTCTAAAACTTCAAATATGGGCTAAACACCAAATAATGTTTGGGCTGCATGATATATTTAGACTTCTTTTTTGTTGCTAAGATTTGAACTGGAAAACGACAGTATTGAATCTTAGGCTTCTCATCAATATTTTATGCCTACATCTTAAGTTTCCATCAAGATAAACCAAATTTGAATCCAATGTTTATAGCTTTAGTTATAACCTAAAAACCAAATGGTGTTCTAGTTTAAATAACCAGCCTAATTAGTATTCTTCTCTAAAAATAACCTTATCTTTGTCTCTTCACATAAACCTCAATTTCAATAATTAAATGCATCCATCATTCTCTAAATTGTGAGATATGTCTATTTTACAAATCTGAATTAAAAACCAAACATTTACCATAAATTAAAAATATCTTATATTATCAAATTTATCATTATAAAACGCGCTTAAGTTAAGACATTTATTAATACTTTAAGTGCAATATGATTATACAAAATCTTAATAAAAATATATTTTTAAGTACTTCAATTGTGACATGCACTGCATTACTGGTAAGAGCTCACCATGCTACTTCCAATGCAATTACGAATGATGATGTTTCAAAATTGGAAGCAGGCACATGCATCACTAACTTGCCTCCACATATTGGCTTCTATGATGCACACACAAGCCAAGTTGTCTTGCACACTACCCTAGCATACCATATTTATTTTAGATTTCTTAAACCTTAATTGTTTTAGATAAACATAATTTTATTTTATTTTGTCAAATTAAACATCAATCGAAAGCCAAAATTTACCTTAACATTGCAATAACCATATATTTAGGCAAACAAAACAAACTACCAAGTCAAATACAAAATAAAGCAATATGAAAGGATCAAACTAAAAAAAAACATTGAGCGATTAGAATAAACGACTTCAATTCTTTCCCTGACCGTGCAAATCAGCCCCTGATTTTAGCTTAAAAAAAGAACTATACATTTGTTCAAACTTCAAGTTTGTTCCCCGAAGCTCCAATTCTTTTAAATTAATAAAATTGTATTTTGTTTCTCCAAACCAAGCATCAAACGAGTGAAAAAATATTTCCCCAACAACGTGAGATTCTCATATATAAGCATAAAAAACTAATTATCAAGACTAATCTCAAATCAACACCATGTAAAGGACAAAAAAAAAATAAAGGACAAAAATAAAGAGGAATCATTATTTGAATTAGGAGTGAATATTCCTCTTAAAATAGTACAACAAATCACTGAGCAATTTTAAGTTTTTTTTATATAATAAACTTTAGGGATACTGAACTAAGTTACCCTTCCTTCATTTCCCATCCAACCTATAGCCTAATAAAGAACCACAAGGATTTTTAATAGTGGTGAGGGGTAGCATGAATTGAACCATTGTAATTAAAATTGAAAACAAAAACTAATTGCCTGCAAGAATTCACTATAGCCTGCGAGGACAATTAATTTCGTTTTCTTCCAATTCCTTCCCTCTATATTATATTGGATGGAAATTAGGCTTGATAAATTTTTTTACTTGCTTTCTCTAGATTGTTTTAGTTTCAAAAAGTCCTAACATTGTTGATTTTGCAAAACAAAATTGATGTCATTACTTGTGAAATATTGAAAACACATAAATCAAAATTGACAATAAATCAAATATAGAGGCATTTTTTAAATGGTTCATGGAGTTCATTTTCAAAGATTTTGGGCTCTGAATTTTTTTGATTTTTCTTTTGGTCTTTATAGCTTGAAACTTTTATGTTTTATTTTAAAATTTTATTTTGTTTACATTTCAGACATTGAGTTTGAAAAATTAAAGAAACGTAGTTGGTGGAAAATGGATAGGAGAAGAGAGAAAGTGATTGATTAATAAGATTCTATGAACAAAAAGGTCAAATTTGATGTCCTTGTGTTCCTCTTGATAAAATGAGTTCAATTAAGATGTTTTTGAGCTTTTATATTACTAGAAAAAGTAAAATAGGGCTGAGAGAGATTTGTTTCCTATTTAATTTTATGTTTAAAAACCAATTTAAGTGAAAATATGCTAACAATAGGTTTATTGAATTCAAAAAAACCCTAGCCTGATTTTCAGCCACCTCTTTAATGATCAAAATCAAAGCAAGCAAAAAATGCAAGGTCTATTTTATTTCTTTTAAATAAAATGACAGACAATACATCATTTATCTTTTGGGCAAAATAAAAAATAAAATAGAAGAGATTAGATGCTTGGGCCACATCTTTTTGGTTTTTTTTTTCTTACATGGTTTTTGTTTTTCAAACTTGTTTTTGTTTTTTGTTGAATTTTCATTGGAATGTACTATAAAAAAAATGTCTATCATGATATTTAAATTATTATTCAATTTTTTATGGTTCTTAAATAATATTGTGGATTTTTATGCAGATGTTAACAATTTTATTTTTCAAATATCTTGCGCCTAATATGCTAAAAACAAATTGCTTATTAATATTCAATAAAAATAAATTTTTGTTCTTTGAATCTTTCAATAGATTTTTGACATGATTTTATCACACATGTTAATTTTTCTTTCCTTCATTCACATATAAAGTATTGAAAAATTATTTTGATATTATTATAGGTTTTTATATTTTAAAAAATAATGCTTGCAATTAAAAAAGGTGTTTTCTTAAAATAATAAAAAGATGCATTAATAAGAAAATTGAGTTTGGATTTGAAGAAATACATTTTTTCTCGATAATTTTATTCATTGTTTTTTATTAAAATCTTAATTTTAAAATAGTTTAATTAAATAAAAAAAGATTAAAAATAAAAAGGTTATTAAACCTGATTAGGGTCATCAATTAGTTTGCAAGTTAGATAAATTAAACCAGTTTAACTCAAATTTTATATTCTCATTTAAATAATTTTTTTATAGAAAAATTAAAACAATATTATTATTTTTTTAAAAAGTCAATATAGATCGGGCTAAGTCATATTATATGAAATCCAAATCTCATTTACTTTGAAACTCTGTACACCTTATAATATAGGTTAATAAATCACCATGTTAACTTGCCACATGGGGTTGGATTTACTAATACTTCTGAAAAGTTCCCCCCAGCAGCTGACGAGCAATTAATTAGTGATTGCTAGAGTTAAACACGGTCCCTTTCGACAAACCACACACCTTAGTGTGTTTTTTGGAATATATAATTAATGGGGAAATCCATCCTTTTATCCTAAATTATAAAACAGTCACGAATTAGATTTTAATTTTATAAATTATTTTAAATAAAAATTACTTTTTAAAATCCATATGTATTTTTTTTAGTGGACAAGCAGCTTCTAGACCATACATTACTATTTTAAAAAAATTGTGCTTGTATTCTTTTATCAATCTTATATACACATAATTTTAATATAATTTCCTCTTAAAATCTAATTTTTCAATCTGCTTTTTCTTTATAACGTTAAGCTTTAGATGCCTACAATTTACTTCAGATAAGCTTATTTCTAACGGGCTTAAAAAAAATTTATGACTCTCTTTTTGGTAGGTTAAAAGGAATAAGTATGCCTAGGAGCTTGGTAGTGTATCAAGCCCAGCCACACAAGAGCTTGGTAGTATTGCAAGTCCCGAGCATGTTGGATTTAGCGTCAGCCACACCCAGAGGCTTTTTGGATTTAACAGTGTGCTAAGCCTGATATTTAGACTTAGCAGTCAGCCAAGTTCAAGATAACATGAGTTTAGAAAATATGTCAGACCCAAGGCATTTAGATAGACTCAAGACACTTGAATTTGACAGTTAGTCACGTCCAAGATAACATGGCTCTGGGCAAATATGCTAGACCCAAAGTACTTGGACTTGGCAGTCATCTAAGTCCAACGACGACATGGGTTTGACAAACATGTCAGACCCAAGACACTTGAATTTAGCAGCCCGCCAAATCCAAGGTAACATGAGTCTTGCAAACATGTTAGATTCAAGACACTTGGACTTGGCATTCGATTAAGTCCAAGGTAATGTGAATCTAAAAAGCATGTCAACCCAAGGCACTTGGACTTCGCGGTCAGCCATGCCCAAGGTAATGTGGGTCTTACAAAGATGTCAAACCCAAGGAATTTGGATTTTATTGGGTCTAATTTCAGGGAAGAACTAAGCTTTCATAGGCTTAGTTACATTTGAAGTCTTAAACTCTAATCTCACTAAACCTTTTTAGGTGTATAAAAGTCCTCTAAGGACCCACCATATTCTCATCAAATATTAATATAGATGTAAGGCATATTTATCCCTCATTAAATATTATCAGAGTAATTATGCTGCAAGCCCTCCTCTTCACAAAAGGACAAGACTCGTGAGTTGTAAATATACCATGAGACCTTTAGAATAAATGTTCACAATCGTTATTCTCTACTGTGTGTATGTGTGTGTAAAGAGAGAGAGAGAGAGAGAGAGAGAGAGAGAGAGCATATCTCTCTAGAATATTCTTGTATTTTCTCTTTCTAAAAAGATATTTATTTAAGTATCAAAGAGTCCCCACCTCAATAAAAAAGGACCTTTTGTAGGTACTAGCCACAAGCAGTTTTGGCCTACCAAGGATTAAGTATAAACTATCAACTACCTTGGCTAGGAAGAATAGAGGAGATTGATAGGACCAATTAATTAACTGATTGTCCATCTCGAAAGCCCTATTCTTAGGCTAGCTGGATTTTTGAGACATCATCAGTGGTGCTGTCTGTGGAAAACTGATCAAAAAGCCATCGGTTTCTTCCTAAAACTTGTTTTTAGCATTTCCAGGGCATTTTATGGCACATGACTAATACCCATCTAGGTTAAGATGTGGGACAAATCAATTTGTTTCCACAAACACTCCTACCCAATAGGAGCTTCTACAACTTACTAGTCAAGTGCAACTCCTTACCCAGGTCGTGTTGACAATCCGAGGGCAAAATCAGACCTTGCTACCCTAACAAATCTTAACATCATCAACAACACATAATGTCTTATTACCATGGCCACTAGTTGCACCGGGAGCTTGTAGACAATTACACTACCCAGAGGAGATTAGACAGAATAACATTCATAAAAGTTCCTCAAGGGATCTTTCCTACCATTGTTACACCCATGCACAGAGCAAATACTACGAACGTACTCCCCTTAATTACTATGGGATGGACACCGGTCATCATAACCGTTGTTCTACGCCAAGCCTTCCAGGCTCCTAATAGCCTAACAGACAAAGAGTTAGGAGATAGTTTGTGCACGAGCATGCCCCAAGAGAATGAACATACCTCAGGGGAATGTTTACAATCCCCATTAGTGAAGGGTTTCTCCCTTATCCAAACACATCGAATACTTGATTCCATGAGGAATACTTTTTCATGAATATGAGTTTGGACTACTATGATGGCTTGGCCAATCCAAGAGAACATGTGCAAAATATGCACGATAGCTTGTATATGATCATCCAAGACCATGACTCAATATGCAAGATATTCCCTACAACCTCCAAATAATCTGTGCATTCTTGGTATAACAACTTAGAACCAAACTTTATTGAAGATTTCAGTGACCTATATGCCAAGCTAGTAGCATGCTTTAGCATCAATATACCCATCAAGAAAACCTCCACGGAGCTTTTCGGTGTTACCTAATAAAAGGACGAGTCTACATGGGTATATTTGAGGAGATACAATGCGGGGATGCTCAAGGTGGAAGAATTGATTGGGCTAGTAGCCTTGGAAGCCTCTTAATAAGAGGAGTAAAGGAACATGTCATCTAAAAAAAACTTTATATCTTACCAAATAAAAGCTTATCCAAAGTAAAACAATTTATGGAAAATCATATACGGATTGAAGAGGTCAGTTTACTTTGACATGGACCTTTGTTTTTACAAGGACAACCAATGTTAATGATTTCCAAAGTGAAATAATCAGGGTACCTAAAGCCAACATCTTAGTGCCACCCCAATGATATGTTTCCTTCTAAGAGCCTCTTTCATACCTATCACTCAGATCACCTCAGGATGTATAATCCTTAATAAGAATGTAAGTTTCTTAAATATGAATGCTTATTCAAAATAACTTTTTATTTTCTCCAGGTGATCCCTAAGGGCAGTAGCCCCACCACTCTCCAAGGGATGTATGTGATTTTCCTAGTATTACATGCATCACTCTTCTAGAAATGGATGTAATCTTCCCAATGATATATGCACCAATCTCCAAGGGATGAATATGATCTTTCTAGTGTTATATGCACCAATCTTAAAAGGATGGATGTAGTCTTCCCAATGCTATATGCATCACTCTCAGTGGGTGGGTTCCTAAGCCCATGACAATGATGGGAAGGCTGATAGTTCATACTCTTAAAGAACCTATAATCATTTAGAAATTTCTAAGTATAGGTTCACCCTTTTTGGGTTCCCACTATCCACTTAGAAATTCTCTAAATATGGGATCAACGCTTGATTTGTTTGGAGATAGGAATTCCATCAAAGCAAGTTGATTTCCTTCGATGGGTTCCCCCTGGTCACTTAGAAATATTTCTAAGAATAATCTTTTTCCTCATGTTTTTCTCTTACCCTTTAGGGAAATTTTTGAAGTATGACTTCCTTCATACCCCTTCATATGATTTGTCCAATATATCATCCAAGGTTTCCACCCCTTTGTTCATACGATGAAAAATCAACGAACTCATCATAACAACCGAGTATTTTTACAAGTTTTTGCGTATCAATATCATAAAAACTTGGGGGGCTACTGATAAACCTATTTTTAATGGGCTTAAAAAACCCTTATGACTCTCCTCCTTTAAACATGCCCAAGGGAATAATCATGCCTCAACCAAGGGTTTGATAGTGTTTTAAGCCTTAGGCATGCTAAGTCTGATGCCAGCCACACCTAGATGCTTTTTGGGCTTGGTAGTGTGCCAAGCTTGGAATTTAAACTTGACAATCAGCCAAGTCCAAGATAATATGGGTTTGGCAAACATGCCAGACCCAAGACATTAGGACTTGGCAGCCCATCAAGTCCAAAAATGATGTGAGTCTGACAAACATGTCAAATTCAAAACACTTGGACTTGACAGTCAGTGAAGTCCAAGGTAACGTAGGTTTTGCTAACATGCCAAACCCAAGGCACTTGGACTTGGCATTCCATCAAGTACAAAGTAATTGGACTTGCCAGTCAGCCATGACCAAGGTAATATAGGTCATGCATCTTAAGGCACTTGGTTTTGGCAATCCGTCAAGTCCGACACACTTGAACTTGGTAATCAGCCAAGTTTAAGGTAATGACTATCCTCCCTTAGCATGTCTATGAGAATGATCATCCTCCCCTTGAGTCTAACCTCAGGGAAGAACTTATATTTCATAGGCTTAGCTACATTTGACATCTTAAACTATAATCTCCCTGCACCTTTCTAGGTGTATAAAAGTCTTCCAAGGACCCACTATATTCTCATCAAATATCAATACATATGTAAGAGATATTTAACTTTCATTAAATGTTATCAGGGTAATTATGTTGCAAGCCCTCCTTTTCATAAAAGGACAAGACTTATGAGTTATAAATACACTATGAGACCTTCAGGATAAAAGTTCACAATCTTCATTCTCTACTACATATATTTTTTTAGAGGATCTCTCTCTAGGATATTCTTGTATTCTCTCTCTCTAAAAAGATACTTATTTAAGTATCGGAGAGTCACCACCTTTACCAAATGAGACCTTTTATAGGTACTAGCTACGAACAATTTTAGCCTACCAATGACCAAGTATAAGTTATCAATTACCTTGACTAGGGAGAATGGAGCAGATTGTTAGGACCAATTGATAAATCGATTGTCCAACTTGGGAGCCCTATTCCTAAGCTAGTTAGATTTTTGGAACATCATCAACTTCAATAAATTTATTTTTCATTCATAACTTTATTTATTCCTTTCTTTACATTTTTATTTATTGCATTAGTATTTTTATTAATTAATATATAACTTATGAGTTGATTTTAGTGTTTATTAACTCTTTTTTTTTCAATCGTTTTAATTTGTTTAGGTTTTCATACAACTTTCACTATTTTTTTAATTCTTTTTATTTATATCATGAAATTTATATTCTATGTTATATTAATTTTGTGAATTGAGTTCTTAACTAAGTATTAGAGCATCTCTAAGAAGAGATGCTATTTAGAATAGCCAAATTAGTAATATGGTTTTTTAAATAGTGTAAATATGGTTTTTTTTTTGCTTATATGCTATCTAATGGTAAAAGGCCATTTAGAAGAATCAATTGTATTTTAATATATTTGATACACAACTATTTTAATAACATGACATGTCCCGGTTGATTTGACGGGTCTAAAAACAACCCAGATGATTCTAATCAACCTAATATTATAGGATGAAATTAAAAAAATTAATTAAAAAAACAAAAAATAATCTAGGTCAACTTGGGTGAATTCGCTAAAAAATCTAAAGGAAAAAAATCTAGTGAAAAAAAAAACCCATTGCAATAAATAGTATTTTAATGTTTTCACATGAAGTATAGGAATAATATTTTTATAAGAGAAATGCTAAAATAATATTTTGTTTATCTTTTTTATTAGAGCATGAAAAATAAAAATAAAAACCAAAATATTATTTTTTGTTTTTGACTCTTCCTTTACCACTTGGGTTAGAGTTGCTCTTATAAAATTAATTGACAACAAGCTTCACCTTTGCGTTTCGGTCAAAAACATGATATTTAAGCCAAAGCTAGAAAAAAAAAAATAGATTTTTTTTCCCGTTGTGACTAATCACGGAATAAGGCAAAGCACATTAGGTTCATGGCGAGTTGCAGATGCGGTGTTGACATGCCAAGGGGAAAAAAACACCTGTCCTGGGTGGTGTAAATAATAACACCTGTAAATACGGGAAGGAAATAGCGCCGTCAAGCGACAGACACCTGCAATTCACTAATATATCCAATGCATGGAAATGATTATTGCAGGTTAAGAAATAAATAAATAAGGTTATTACCCTTACCTATGTAAGAAAGCAATTTCTTTTCTTTTTAAGAAAGCTATAAGTAAATATAATTTTTCATGTACGGATGATAGCGACATTTTGGCTTGAATCCTTGAAAAGTGAAGCAGACTCCAAAAACAGTAACCCTCCAGCCTACGAAATATCGACAACGCATTTGACGAAACCACACTTGTTTTCTAAAACCACTCATGTCTTTTCCCTCTCCTATCCCAAAGTAGTTTGCGTACTTTTCTTTTTCTCTTTGTATGTAGTGTCTCTCCCCCTCCCACACAAACGTCAGTGTAAGAGCGTTTACCCAGGAAATAAAACAAAAGGAGACCTTGCTTCCTGGATAGCTCTACTAGAAAATTATACAAAAGAAATAAAATAAACACTTTTGATCTCTCTCGTGCTGAATTGATTGTGTAAATTTGGTATATAGTATGGGGAGAGGTAGGATTCAGTTGAAGAGAATTGAAAACAAGATCAATAGACAGGTGACTTTTTCAAAGAGAAGGTCTGGTTTGTTGAAGAAAGCCCATGAGATCTCTGTGCTCTGTGATGCTGAGGTTGCTTTGATTGTCTTCTCTACAAAAGGGAAGCTCTTTGAATACGCTACTGATTCCTGGTACGTACAATCCATCAGCTTATTCTTTTTTATCACTACTCTCTCTCTCTCTCTCTCTCTCTCTCTGTGAGTGTGTGTGTGTGAATCTCATTCTGAGTATTTGAATACGTTTATTGTTTTTACTTGTTTGGGACAACACTGATTGTGTGCTTTACAGTTATGATTTGGGTTGAGTTCGTATATCATTCTTTGTTTTGTTTTCTGATCTTTTCCATATAGTATTATTATTTCTTGATACTCGTATTTCTAGTTTTAACGAGATAGTACAATGAGGTGCTTAATGAAAAAGAAATTGTGAGTATCTCTTTTTGGTTTTGATGCTTAAATTGTCAGTGAATGTTTGTGGGATGATCATGTTTCACTATCTACTTGTGTTTTTTCTGCAGAAAAAGATAATAAAAAATACTACATGTGTGTGTCTCTGCAGTAGAGAGCGTGTGTGCGTGAGAGAGAGAGAGAGGAAAAACCAATTCAGTACATGGATCTTGGGATTTAATATACATCATTTGTGTTTTTTTTTTTCCTTCTTCTGAATATATTTCTGTTTTTTTTTTTTTTTTTGTTATACTTGGAATAATATATATATATATATATATATATATATATATATATATATATATATATATATAGAGAGAGAGAGAGAGAGAGAGAGAGAGAGAGAGAGAGTCTAGCGAGTTTTATGGGTACTGCTTTCTGAGGTACACTGAATGCAAAGCAACATGTTACTTTGTACAGAAAACATATTTAACGAGACTGTACATGAATGCACTAGATGCAGATGGAGGACGCATATTATTTATATGTGGTTTTATATTTCTTTAGATCATAGAATCTGAAACCATTGATTTTGTGCTGAGCTGTAATTGAAGGCTGGATTGCATGTTACACATATGATCTAACTTGGATAGGATGTTGCGCGAATACATGAAATTTTGACCTCATGTTCTAACATGTTGTCCATAGCAAAGTCAATGTCTTTAGGTTTGAAGTTTGAACCAAAGCAGCCAGTGATTTGCCCCCATAATTAAACTAATGATTACAACTCATTTTGGTTTTCGATATCTCTCTTTTTATTTGTGTATTAAACAATTTGATGCTCAGCCTCCAGCTAGTCATGGGATGGATAGTCGTCCATCTTATTCAGAGGATTTAGGAGTAACAATGTAATTAAGATTAGTTTTGTTGTTTGCATTTCCCTAGCAGTCGATCCTCGCCCGGTCCCCTCTCTCTGAACAGCTTATACATATTTCAGTTTGTCTTTTTCTCGTGCGTGGAAAAAGAGAGCTCCTGATAAGAACCGGATTATTCATCACTAGCTAGTCTTGTCAGGCGTCTATTCGGGAATTGGATTTGGCTTATCTGTGCATTCTAATGCTAGTGAGTGGGAGATAAGCCTTGCTTGTGCCGCCGCCCCCCCCCCCTGTTCATCAAGTAACAACGGTGGCCTAATGGTCGCATTGCCGACTTCGGGGGTGAGGTCCTGCGTACAAACTGGTACCAGGCTTCATGTGGGGTTCGATTTGGATGGAAAGCATTTGACATTGTTAAGAAAAACGTACAGTTTAGTTTCAAAGTCGAGAGTAGTTATGTTTGATTTCTTTGGTTATGCATGGACGCATGTCCAATGTCCATTGTTAATTTATTGATTGTTTATCATGGTCAGGCCAATAGGAGGCAGATGAATAGATAGGGGACAGTAAGCAGATGATAAGATATAGAGACTTGTCCTTTTTCGGTTTTTTCCACACAACTCTTGTACCGTTTTTCCACTGTTGCTATTTCCATCGACTTTTACGAAATGTTACCAATGGTGTCGATCCATATTGTTCTCAACTAAGAGTTTCAAGCCGACAGCGTTATAGAATCCAGTGATTAATAAATAAATAGAAAAGGAGATGAAATTTATTGGTTCCAAGGGGAAATTCTTAATACTCTTTACAAGCTAAGGTTCCTAATAATTTCTTGCGTTGATTTTTTGGATTACAATTGCAGGTGCTTTTACATATTAAGCACTTGTAATTGCAACAATCATGTGAGACCAAAGAACGGTCAAAGATTTGTAATTTTGTTTTGCATGTAGCATTACTCGGTTTGTGTATTTTTTGTTTGAAATATGTATGACCTTTTGACTTCGCTGTGCCCTTTATTCGTGCTGAAGGCCATAGAACCTGTTGGGACCATGTCGAATTCGTCCCTGGGAACTTCTTTGTGGATTTTTTTATTTGTGTATATATGTCAATGCTTTGCACTTTACTTTCAACAAATTGTGGCCTTCCTTTTCTTCTTGAGGATATAGAAGATGAATGAATTATAAATTTAGTTTATTTGGGTTTTCATTTAATCTTATTTCGATTCAAAATTTAGAATTATTTGCTAAAGTCACATGAATGATTTTATACTTAATTTTTAATACACAAAAAATCTTTTAAACTTGAAACTTGCATATCATTATCTTATGTTGAATTCTTTTAATTTAATTAAAAAAATGAAGGTAGCAAAATTTATATTTATAATGTTTTAGTATTATGTTAAATAATCATTACAATGAAAACTCAAACTCCAGTTAGTTATTAGATAAAGTTTCATGATTGTTTTTATATTATTATTTAACAAATTTTCTTAATTAAAAGCCTTTAGAATTTAAAATTCAGACGAGTTTCATCTACTAAAATTTGATTAATTAGAAAAGTGAATTTAATAGGATTTAAACTTGAGATCATTATTGTTATTACAGCATATCAAAAAACCAAACCCGTACATGATATATAAATATGATACACTTACAGAGAAATGTTCTTTTAATATTGTAAACGTATCATATGGTTATCAAGGATAAATTTTATGGCGATTTTATTGTTTGTCTCGTGCTTTTAATTCTCTTGTCATAGAAAATTTAGATTCGGATAAAGCTAAATTCTCTTAATGTACATGTTTTATATGGTAACAGCATGGAGAGGATCCTTGAACGTTATGAAAGATATTCATATGCTGAGAGACAACTTCTTGCAAATGATGATCCCGAAAACCATGTATGTCATCTATCTAATTGCCTTTTCAATTTATAATAAGACTTTTTTTCAATGATATTTAATTAATTATCTAATTATACCATAGTTTTTAAATAATATTAGTGATTTTTATTATAATATTAATAATTATTTTTTGAATAATTATACATAAACCTAATGTGCAAAATGTTTTTTAAATATTGCTAATAAATATTCAATATAAAAAAAATATCTATTTTATTTTTTTAATACATTCACATCTCATGATTTTTTTTTATTAAGACTTTCTTTTAAGATTATGATAAGTTTTTATTTTAAAAAATGCTTCTAATAAAAAAGACATGTTTTTATGAAAATAAAAACACGTGAATAAGAAAAGAGGATTTTGACCATAGATAAATTTGTTTTTTTTTTTTTAATTTCAAATCATTATAATTTTTTTGTATATTCATTTTAATTACTTTCGGTTTTTATTCAATAAACTATGCTACTATTAAAAAAATATTTGTTTTCATCAATTTAGAATAAAAAATATTTTTTATAAAACTTAAATGATTGACTTTCTTACAAATATACATTTTAATTTTCATATATTTAAATAACAAAAAATTTAAAAATACCTCGCAACACAAGATCAAATACTTGCATGCTCTTGTATCTTTTATTTCTAATAAGAAAAGATCAATTTCTCATTTTAATATTTGATTAACTTTAATCACTTTTTACAATTTATTATTTCATATATTTTTTTTATTCATTAGACATTATATTTTTAATTCTCAATGAAAAAATTTCATTATATTAGAAAAAGAATCCAAAACCTTTTCTTTTATGACTAGAAAAAAGAAAAAAGAAATCATTAAAACTAGAGAGTGGAATTTTTGGTATGTCTTGGAAGATGAGATAGAATAACAACCTTTTCTTTTTCTATTTTCTTCTCTTTTTTTTTAATTTTGTCTTAATATAATATGGTTATGAAAATAATAATAATAAAAAAAACTAAAGGAGGAGGGGATTTTATTGTACCCTCCTTACATAACACTATTTACTGAAATAATGTTCTTTTCTTCATTTGATTTTTTTCTAATATATATATATATATATATATATATATATATATATATATATATATATAAATTTCATCCTTCCAGGTTTATTAAGGATTTGACTTCATGAATTTTTTAAATTTATTTTTTATAAGGTTACCCTGTACTCATGACTTGACCTGCAGGTTTGACAAGTTAACTCAAGTTTTTTTTTTCAATTTTTCAATTGATTTTTTTGTCAAATTTATCCTTCAACATTGGGTTAATTGAGAATTAGGTTTCGTAGTTTATTTCGATTTGCTTTATATTTCATCTTCGTGATTAAGAATTAACATCATCTCATAACTCAGGTTACGAGTTTGACAGGTTAATTCTGGTTGACTCGAGTTGTTTTTGTGTTTTTTTTAATTAATTTTGTTTTTAGTTTTATCTTTCAACATTAGGTTGATTGAGAATGGTGCTTCATAATTTATTTAAATTTGTTTTCTATAGGGTTATCTCAGTTTCATAACTTGGGTCGTAAGTTTGAAAAGTTGATTCAGGTTATTTTTTAGGGTCTTTTTTTAAACAATTTTTTTTTGTTCAGTTTTATCTTTTACCATTAGGTTTATTAGAATTGAGCTTTGTAATTTCTTTTGATTTGTTTTTTATGGGGTTATCCCGATCTCATGACTAGGTATGCGAATTGACAAGTTAACCCGAGTTGTCTCGAATCAATTTAATATGTTATCGTCTCAATGTTTATTTAAAAAATCCCCTCCTTAAATATTTATTTTGAGTTAAACTAAGTATGTTTTTACCAATTATATGGATTGTTTTTAAACTCGTCAAGATAGCTGGCCTTTGAAATATGCGATAGTTATATAGTATATAAAGAAATGACATAAGTGTTTCCAGGGTAGCTGGACTTTGGAATATGCGAAGCTCAAAGCTCGGGTAGATGTTCTACAAAGAAACCAAAGGTATGAACTTATGAACTTTTGAAATGAAATGCAAATGTTCTAGTAGAACTAATGCTAGTAAGACCAATTTAGTACCACCATTAATTATGTATGTTGGCAGGCATTTCATGGGAGAAGATCTTGATTCCTTGAACATCAAAGAGCTTCAAAACTTGGAGCATCAGATTGATTCAGCACTTAAGCACGTGAGATCAAGAAAGGTAATGTCCGTGCTTGAACTTTTCGATAATTTAGGACCATGTTACTGATCAATGTTGCCATTTCATTTTGCAGAATCAGTTGATGTATGAATCCATTTCAGAGCTGCAAAAGAAGGTACGTAATCCTTGACTGGTCCTTCTTTTTTTGTTCTCCTAGCAAGTGGAAGGTTGTTTGATGTTGTGATTGTATAGAATCTTGTTTTTCCCAGGATTATATTGTCAATATCTTAAAGGTTGGCTTAATCATTAAGTGAATATGCCCCAACCTCACTAATTAGGATTAAATTTTAAAATTATGGGGATGGAATATTAATCATTAAGTGAATATCCTAACTAGTGAATTAGATATGGGGATGGTTTATTTACATTTAAGATTGGTTTATTTACATTTAAGATATTGTTAATTAGATATTATTAATATTTTAACTTTTTCATTTTTAATGATTAAAACTATTTTATAAATCACACATACTACATTGATTGAAAGTTAAGTCTAAATTCTTAATGATATCTATTGCAAGCTATTATTATATGTTACGTTAAATAAGAATATTATAATAAATTTCAAAACAAAATTTAATTATGATCACGAGGTCTTAATGTATTTTATTATTATTATTATTTTGACACTTTGCAATTTAAAAAAGTAATTTTTAAACTTCGTAAATTTTTAAGGAAGTGCATCTTTTGAAATACACCATAAATAATATCATAAAGTAGAATACAAAAAAATGAGGCTTAAGAATTAATCGGGGAGTCTGAAAAAGTTAAATCAACAAAAACAAAAACAATTTTTCGGAAAAGAAGCCAATTCTAAAAGTGAGGCTTCTAGACCTCGCAAGCAACGCCAATGGGTCTTAAGATTTACATTTTTTTTTATATACATAAATGTGTTAAGCAATAAAAAATAAAAATAAATACAAAAATTAATGAAGATGAGGATAGAGTTTTATTGATACTGTATGATCACAATAATCTAAAAAAATAAGTTTAATCTAAATATAAAGATATTATATATAGGCTAAACTGAAAGGAAAATAAAAATATTATTCTATCCTTAATAAATAAAACAAAATAACCATATATTTCTTAACATTTCCCCTCAAACTCACGATGTGGTAGCTATAAGTATTTGACAGTTTGCCAACTAGAAAACAAAAATGGGAAATAGAATGTTATTTGATAAAGAAATCTACAATTTACAAAGAAGAAAAAATAAAAGGTAAAGCAATGGTGTCATGCTTGAGATTATGACAAGTAAGATGACAATCGATATCAATGTGCTTAGTTCGTTCATGAAAAACTGAGTTGTGAACAATCCGAATAGAACTCTGGTTGTCACAATACATAGGAATGAGATGATAAAGAGAAATTTCTATATTTGCATGTAACCAACGTAACCAAACAATCTCTTTGGCAGTAGATATCATAGTATGATTTTATGCTTTAATTGAAAATTGAGAAATAATAAATTGTTTCTTGCTCTTCCAAGATAATAGAATCATCTAAAAAGATACAAAAACCAGTAATAGACTTGCGATCCGTTGGATCACTTCCATGATCACCATCAGAGTAGAAAACAAAAATGGGAAATAGAATGTTATTTGATAAAGAAATCTACAATTTACAAAGAAGAAAAAATAAAAGGTAAAGCAATGGTGTCATGCTTGAGATTATGACAAGTAAGATGACAATCGATATCAATGTGCTTAGTTCGTTCATGAAAAACTGAGTTGTGAACAATCCGAATAGAACTCTGGTTGTCACAATACATAGGAATGAGATGATAAAGAGAAATTTCTATATTTGCATGTAACCAACGTAACCAAACAATCTCTTTGGCAGTAGATATCATAGTATGATTTTATGCTTTAATTGAAAATTGAGAAATAATAAATTGTTTCTTGCTCTTCCAAGATAATAGAATCATCTAAAAAGATACAAAAACCAGTAATAGACTTGCGATCCGTTGGATCACTTCCATGATCACCATCAGAGTATGCACGCAACTCCAAAGAAAAGGTAGATGGAAGTAAAGACTCTGAAAGACCATACCCCGAAGATATCGTAAAATATAAAGAACAGCTGTTTAATGAACAGTAGTAGAAGCAACAAACTAACTAATAACATGAACAACATATTCAATATATGGATGAGTAATAGTGATATATACCAAGCTCCCAATAATAGTATGGTATAAAGTAGGATCTGACAAATGTAATCATCAGAAGAAGAATACTTTGCATTAACCTCAATACCTACAGTTTTATTATTAGTAAGTCTAGCCCACTGAAGAATATCTACAACATATTTCAACTGAGAAAGTAGATAACCTCTAAATGAGTAGGCTATCTCAATACCCAAGAAATGTTGATGAGTAGGCTACATCAACATATAAAGATGGAATGGTACGACTTGCATCAATGCACTTAACAAAAAGAGCAGAGTCATGATTACTAAAAACAAATCCTGAGGAGATCACAATAAAAAATTTCTCAAACCAAGCATAAGATGCTTGTGTGAGACCATATAACGTTTTATTGAGCTTGTAAACATACCTAGAGTCATGTTAAATACTAGGAGGGGATGCCATATAAAATTTTTCTTGAAGATCTCCATTCAAGAAGGCATTTTTAATATCAAATTGATACATATGCCACTAATGAACTGAAGCTACTGCAATAAGAGTACGAATAATTGTTATTTTTACAACAGAAGCAAATGTCTCCTCATAATGCATATCATATTGTTGAGAGTATCATTTTACAACCAACCTAACTTTGTATTGCTCAATAGATCCATCAGAATTAATCCAATCTTATACACCCAACGACAACTAACAACACTCTTATTAGGAGGTAGAGGAACCAAATCCTAAATATATCTTGTGCAAAGCAGAAAGTTACTTATCCATAGCTTATTGCTAAAGAGGAGCAAGAATTGTTTTTCTTTTTATAGGAAGGGGGTTCAGAGAGATAATGAATAGAAGCTAAAAAAAAAGTATAAGATGAAGAATAACAAGAATAGACAAAATCTAGTAACTTTGTGGACTTACAAATGCGTATGGATTGATGTAGAGGTGGATCCACGATCTTAGACAAAGCTTGAGGGACTATAGAAAAAAAAAGTGCCTCAGGTATACTAGAGAGTAAAGTGTCGGTACCTGCAAAATGATTAGTATGGATTGGTCGAACATGAGAAGAGGTATGTGAAGTATTAGGAACTTGAGATGATAAACTATTTAAATCCTTAGAAAAAAGGATCTATACAAATAAGATCAAATTTAGTCAAGCTATGAGTAATGGATGGAATAAAAAGAAAGATATATGCTCGAGAAAGACAACATGATGAGACATATAAAGTTTTTGAGTTATTGGATCAAAAAAACGATACATCTTTTTACCTTCACCAAAACCAAGAAAGACACAAATAACATATTGAGTGGACAACTTACTGCGTTTTACATGAGGATGAAGAACAAAACATGTACAACTAAAAATTCTAAAGAATGAATAATAAAGGGCATACCCATACAACTTTTTGAAATGAGAAAAACCTGAAATATGAGAAGATGAAATTGTATTAATCAATCTACAACAATAAGAACAACTTCTCTCCAAAACACACCTGGAACAGAAGTAGACAACAAGAGAGAATGAGCAGTTTTAACAATGTGTCTATGTTTTCTTTTAGCAACGCCATTTTGCTTAGGAGTATCTACACACGAAGTTTGGTGAATGGTTCCATCTAAGACAAACAACTCATAAATTTTATTAGAGGTGTATTCTCCATCCAAATCACACATAAAAAAATTTGATAACAGCAGAATGCTGAGTTTTGATAAGAGCTCAAAAGGCTGTATATATCTCAAAAAAATCAGAACAATGTTTCATTAAATAAACCCAACAATAACGAGTATGATCATCAATAAAAAAATAATATATCGAGACCTTTCTTTTGTGGTAATAGAAGAAAGTCCTCATGCATTAGAATGAATCAAGTCAAATAGAGAAGAAGAAACATAAATACTTCGCTTAACAAGTAAAGCGGAAAATTTTATCAGTTTACATCCACTACAATCAGAAATATCACAAGTTTGTAATTTTTTTATAGCTCATATGGATGCAAAAAATCTCAAACAAGAAGATAAAATATAACCTAGACGAGAATGCCATAAATAAAAACTAGAAAAACTCAAATGAAAATAAGATAAATCAACACTAGTAGCAACAACAATAGTAACTAAAACTTTTAACTCATCCAAAATATATAGTCTCTTCTTTCTACGACCTGTCTTAATTAGCTTCTGAGACTACAAATCCTATACACAACAAAAAGAAGGGGAAAAGAAGACTCAATAATTATCAGAATCATATGACTGGCTAACAAAAGCAAGATTCAATGTGAGTTTTAGAATAAGATAAAAATCAGGGGGAGACAAGTGAGGTGTGACAACAAAACCACACTTGCTAAGGGCGAAGGGGACACAAGCAAATGATGAAGAAGCTGAAGACATGATGTGAAGCACCAGAATCCAAGACCCATTCAAAATGTGACATACCTGAAGAACTATGAGGCAACTGACGTACAACAAAAAAAAAAGGACATAGCTTGTGGCTGTAAGGAGAAAAACTTCTAAAATTGCTCAACTAAAGTACTAGAATCGGTGAAAGGACTTGATGAAACTACTGTTGTTGTATTATGGTATGGTGGTTTGTAGCTCTAAGGTGGTCTATGAGCATTAGATTGTGACTGGTTGTCAGACTTTCAAGCTTGATTCTGTTATCTTAACTTGGGACACCGAGCCTTCCAATGATCTTTCTTCTTATAGAAACTGCACTTGTCGAAGACAACTCTTGTGTAAGGCTTATTCTGATTATTAGAGAATGGTTTAGAAGGTATTATTACTAGGATATAAGGATTAGAAGTATAAATAATTCTCTTTTCAGAATAAGACTGAAGACGTATTTTTTCAGTCAATAACTCACTGACAACTGAGTCAATAGAAGGCAATGAAGAACGGTGCAAAATTAAACCTTTAATTCCTTTAAAATCACTTCGAAACCCCATTAAAAATTGTACAAATTGTTCCTGCTCTCTATGAGCAATATAGGTACCACATGCCTTTAATTCTGTCGATCTTTAAGAGCCAAATGATCCAAAAGATTTGTCATAGCAAAATAAAACTCCTGAATACTCATATTTGTTTGGTGAATATTGTTTTTCAAAATTTGATTGCATGAAAAACCTTTGCAGATGATCTCAAGCCTCCTTTGTTATCTCAGACTTTGCAAACTATGTACTTATGGAATGCTAAACATAATTGTTAATCCAAGTAATAATTTTTGCATTGTTTGCTTCTTAAACATCTATCAAAATAGCATAACCCTCATCAGTATTCATGGGTATCATAAAAGTTGCATTAATATATCCCCACATCTTTGTATCTTTAAAAAAATTTCTCATCACATAACTCTAATACGAATAATTTTTTCCATTCAACCTTACACTCACATACAAAAGTGAATCATCTCTTTCAATAGCCATAAAAAAAAAAAACCAGAGCACAAAAGAAAGAAAAACAAAATACTAGATTGTAGAAATTGAACAAATATCTTCTAAAACTAAAAAAAGAAAGGTGTGTTTGAGATTAAGCTTCGTTCCATTAAACCATGCCATGATACTATGTTAAACAATCCAAAGAAATAAAGAAATATATAAAAATAAGAGAAGAGAAGGTTAGGTTTTCATTGATACTACAGGATCATAATAATATAAAAGAATAGGTTTAACCTAAATACAAAGAGATTATATAAACGCTAAACTGAAAAGAAATTAAAAATATTATCCTACTCTTAATAAAAAAACGAAATAACCCTATATTTCTTAACAAAATGAATGGAGCCTGGTCATTTTGTTTTTGTTTTTTCAACACCTTCTACATTTTCAAAACATTGATGTCCAACAAAAACAAAACTTAAATATAATCCTTCTAAACCTTTTTTAAATCTATTTCTAATGTAAAAACTATTTTTAATCTTTTAAAAATAAAATCAAAATTTTGAAACCAAATTCAATCTTGGTTTGTAATTTAAAGAGTTTTTCAAGGCAATCAATAAACTTGAATTGTCATGATTATCCCATTCACATTATTTTTTCACTGAACTCCTAAAAGGTTATATCTGTCGACTCTTGCTCATTTGTTTCTTTTTTCTCAATTTCGCACCCCATAATAGGATTGAGGAACTAAAAAAATGCAAATGCACTTTAGGAACTAGAATGAAAAAAAAAAGCAATTATAATAGTCCATAAAAGTTAGGAAAAGAATACTTGAATATTTGTTAAACTTGATCCAACCCAGTTGGTTGGCTCGAGAAACCTGAAATCAAAGCCTGACCCGGGTCAGGTTTCTAGTATAGTCAAACAAGAAAATGATATGATCAAACTCATTCAATATGGTGTGGTTTTATATGATCTTGTTGATCCAGTCAAATCCAGTCAAAACCTGGTTGGGTCAATATCATGGAAAAAAAGAAGAAGAGAACAAAACACTGTCATTTTAGTAAAAATAATTGATCGAGTTTACCTGATAGCTTGAAGGTTGAATCGATAAAACAATAACCTAGATTTTTTTTAGATCAGTTTCAGAATTAAGTCTAAAAACTATAATAAAAGTCGGATGTCAAATTTGAGTTTTAACAAAACTGAACTTTAAATCATCCTTAAGCTTACTTATTGTAAAAATTTTAATACATGATACAAATAAATAAGTATTTCTAGGATGCACTTTTGTTAATAACTTCTTTTGACCATTAATAATGAAAGTTTGTAAGATGAGACTGATAATAACTAACTCATTAATATTTCTTGACTTTATGAACTTTTGGATGAAATATAACCTTTTCTCACATTTTCTTCTTTACTTCATTCATCAATCAATATTATTCCAACTGTTTTCAATCGAAATACTTGGAATCCTGGTGAAAAGGGCATATTTTGTAAGAACTCATGATTCATATAGTTGAAGCACACAAGTTCTTGTGAAAGCAAAGCTAATGATAAACCAGATTCGAAAGAGATACAATTAGTTTATATGTATTCATAATAAAATTGAATAATAAATATAAAAAAATGAAGCTTCACTAATGTTGATTGACCAAGTTTTAATAATCTAGCAAAACGATGTTCTTTAATATTGTCTCTACCTTTTAGCTTTCAGTATTCTTCTAAATTGTGAGCACACCCATATTCTTCTTCTTATTTTTATTTATATTAGATGCTTATTAAATATTTAAATTTGATTTTTATTTAATTGTATAGTGATTATTAATCTTAGATTTTTTTTACAAACTAGCATAATGCTTAAATAGAGTAGTTTTTTTTTTTTTTTTTTGTAATTGTGACAGCATTATTTATGTAATTGAAAAAATTGTGACAATCATTATACACAACTTTTTAAGTTTTTATTTGACATTGCAGTCTAATCATGTTTTTAAAATTTTTATTTTTTAAAAAAATTTAAATTAATATTTTTTGTTCTTTAAAATTGTTTTGATGTGTTAATATCAAAAATAAATTTTAAAAAGTAAAAAAAAATATTATTTTAATACATTAAAAAAAATATTTTAAAACACATTTCTAAATTGACCCTTGGCCTATGACAGAATAATTACCACATCCTATGAATTTTACATTAACACAATTTTTAGATTGTTTTTTTATTAGGTTTTATTTAGCATTATGATCGAATCATATTTTTTAGTTTTATTTATTTATTTTATCTGTTTTAATTTATTTTTAATATTTTTAAATTATTTTGATATAAAATTTTTTTTTAAAATTTTAAAATATTATTTTAATATATTACATTTTAAAAATAATTTTTATTATACTCTCAAATACACAATTATAATAATATAATAGAGATTTAAAAAATTATGTTTTTTTTAGCTCAGATGTCGTGTCTCTAGCTAGCTTGCTTGCTTGCCGACATTTGACGTGAACAAGATAGCATGTGCAGTGAAAGGCTATTGGATTTTGAATTTGTTGTCAGAAACCTAGCTGAAAGCCTATACTTTTTTCTATGGTGTCCACAATTATATAACCTTAGTTTAATAATTTATTTTTTTTATATTTTAAAAATATTTTTAAAAATTTAATTTTTTATTTTAAATTAATATATTTTTAATATTTTTAAATTATTTTAAATTATTAATATTAAAAATAATTTTTTTAAAATAAAAAAATATTATTTTAATATATCTTTAAATAAAAAATACTTCATAAAACAATCATAATAACTCATGATGCTTTCCCAGTAAGGTAAGGGATATGTTAGAAACCTGCGAGTAAATAGGTACATATTTCTTGATTTTTTTTTAACAGTAACACTGTTAGAAAAATATTTTACCCAAATAACGTTGGGTTAAAGAAACTATTTACAAAATAGCATGGTTTGAGGTTAGTTTTGAGTTAGGATTGATTTGAAATTCATTCAGGGTTAATTTGGGATAAGTTTAGAGTTAAAGAAGTTTTGGGTTTGGATTGAAAATATATTTTTGTTTTTATATATAATAAATATAAATCTACACCATTTTTTCTGTGAAAAATCTTCCAACCAGACATGGGTTATATGATTGGGTTCTCTCCTCAGCCCTAACTCCCTCTAGCACGAGGCCCTCCTCTTTTTCTTCCATAAGAGAAAGGTTTCCAAAACTTGCCTCCATGAAATCATATTTCTAATTTAAAATTATTTTGATTTATTTTTATCATAAGATGCTAAATGGACTCATAATCTTCTTCTCTATGCAAAGCTTGTTTAGCTAAAGAATCTGCTACTAAGTTGCCGTTTTCTAATAACATGTATGAAGTGAGCATGGTGCAGCTGCCTAAGTAAAGCATTGATACGATTGAAAATACTCATGGCCGATCCTCTTGTCTCTCAAATATCCCAGCTGATAGCATTAAGTGAATCAAATTCAATGATTAATCTTGTCTGACTTGTTTAAGTGGATTTCGCTATATTCTCCAACGCTGTTAACTTGTATATATTTTATTTTCAATTTGATGGTTGTACAAAATTATATAGGATTGTGCAATTAATTGTATAGACCGTTTATCCCTTCTCCTTTACAGGACAAGGCGCTCCAGGAGCAAAACAACATGCTTGCAAAGAAGGTGAGAATCTTTTTATTAAGAGTTTTAATTTTTTTCTTACAATAAAATGTTTAGACTTTTATTAATCTTTTAACTTTATAAACGGCAAACCATCAAGTAAATGTTTGTTTAGTTTCCATCGAGTTACGATTGAATACATGGCATACAAGTAAAAAAATAAATAATTCACTAGTTAGATATTGAGTTTGCTCCCTAAAGATCACTAGTTTAAGTCTCACAAATTTTAGAGCCACTGGAGGCTTACATGGTCTTTAACTTCAGGGCCCGTGGGACTAGTCGAGATATGCATAAGCTGACCTGAACACCCACGTTAATCTAAAAAAATACAAGACCCTTAATGATATGATGTGTTAATTTTTGTTTTGGCACAAAATATTTTTGTTTTTTTTTTTAAAACCAATGAATTATGTGGTTTTTTTTTCTTTCATGGATAACAATTTATAAACAAAAAAAAACCCTCTTCTCGCTCATCCACCAAGTACTTTCATCATTGCAATTTTTTTATTGTTATTAACGTAACAATAAGATAATTTAATTATAAATGTATTAATATTTTATTTATGGGAAAAAGAGTAAAAAAAAGGATGACATAAATAATGTGGGTCCTCTATTTTCTTAGTGTTTTTTTTTCAAAATTAAAACTTTCATTTTAAACAAATAAAATTAAGCAAGATTTGATTGCATATGAATTCAATTGAGATGATTGTATGATAAATATATTTTTATTTAAACATGCTTTAATAACCAAGTGATTCTATCTGTTGACACTAGAAACAATTGAACCTCTTCTAGTCTAAACCATAACTCCCTAGAGGTCTTGTAACAAAAAATTATTAGCATTTCATTACAATTGAACATCGATATAGTTGAATTAAAAATAATAATCGAAGTTTACATATTTTGAAACAAATACAACGATTAACATGCATTATTTGGTTTCACAAGTTTTCTATTATAACTATTTGATCGCGTATACCATATTTATTTAGCAAGCACCCCTCCCTATCATCTATTTTATTATGTAGACGAGTACATTTTCTTTGATCTTTATCCATTCACCATCTAGTTAGACATCTATATATATTTGGACCGGTATATGCATGCCACAATAGCATGTCAGGCAAGGATTGAGGACTATATGCATTTTTGTACGACAAGTCGGAGTTAAAATAATTAACAAATTACACACATTTTGTAAAGTGCAACATACAATTAAGTGTGAATATAGTCGATGATACAATTGCCATTTACTATAAGTACAAGTTGCTTCATTAATGTTAATTGTATTTCAAAATTCTTTTGCAACACTAGCTATTGCCGATGTCTTAAACTGAAGATCATATAAAGTTACCATGTGTGATCTAGAAGTTGCCGTATTAGCAAGCAATTCGTATAAAACTTTTGGAGGCCACCATACATCACGACTTAAAAATTCTACAACTTCGGCTCTACACTCTACAAAACATTTATTACATCTGAAAAAGGTTATATCTATTGCATTATAGCTGATATAGGCATGTCATTGACAATTCTTAAAATATTATTAAAAACTTTTGACAAATTCATCGTCGTATTGCTATAACGACGACTACCAAAATCATATGAGTGTCCTTTTTTTTGTTCAACTTCTAGCCATGCTCTGATTGCATCATTAGTCTCCACCAGATCATCATATAAAATGTCAAACTCTTTGTCTTGAAGGATTTTTAAACATTATATGCAACATATTTTTCAACTCGGTGTTGAAGTTACGAACAAAGTATCGTGAACAATATCGATGATATGCAATAAGTTCAGAAAAAATCTGAGTCATGAAATTCTTAATCGCTACATGTTTATCTAATATAATACACAACCCGGTGTGATAACTAATTACATATTGACAAATTGAATCTAAAAATCAACTCCAATTATTGTTGATCTCGTTTTTGACAATAACAAAACACAATGGATATATAAACTCTATTAATCGCATCATAAACAATTGCAACAACTTTGCCTTGTACTTACTTTAAAGGTGAGTTTCGTCAATACTAATATAAGGATGAAAATATTAAAACCCATTAATTGAAGCACTAAATGCCTAAAATGTTGTTCTAAATATTGTCTTATTGCTATTAACCATTTTATGATCCAAAGTGAAAATTATTCCCGGATTTAAATCTTTAATGGCTAGTAGCATTCTAGGCATGTCTTGAAATGACTCTTCGTGTATACCAAATAAAAGCTCTAATGTTTTTTTTGCTTAGCCATCTATGTCTTCCAATATAAGACGTCATGTTCACAATTCCTCTCCACATTACCTTGAATCGCTGCAATACTCATACTTATATCTCTTTTCACAATTGTCAATATCACCTTAGCAATGAGATCTGAGTTAATCTGATGATGATGGTGCAAAACAAGAGGGTTTCAACATGTGTGTGACCCTTTTAATTTAGATATTTTCCATGAATTAGACCTTTGGTGATATCCCCTACTCAAATACCATTTACATCTTGGTTCCTAAACGCATTGCGACTGATCATATGTTTTAGTTGAACAATGAACCTTGTATTGCAAGGAATTCTTGATATGTCATCCCTTAACTATAATAATACATTTAGATTTGTCTATGAATTTTTATCCAACCTCCAATTCATCAACTGATAAGCTTGAATGCCTACGACTGTTAGCCCAATTATTTCATCTGTATTGGTCATGCCCCCTCACAACCTCAAATTGAGAAGGAGGTTCCATATATTGATTTATAGGCTCAATTAACTCAGCATTCCCATCTTCCCTATCTTTCTCCCTAACCTCAACTCTATCAATATGATGATCATCTTTATCGTCACATGGTTCAGATTCTCTATAGCAATATATAGCAAATATCATACCTAAATGAGGTTCCATATTAATTTCTTATACCAACATTTTTCTTCTTGCATTACCACCTAACCTACATGGACCAGCTGCTTATGATGCCTATGTAATCCTCTAAGAGTTACTTGAAACCTGAGTCAACTCCATACTATAAGAGTTTTCGCATCTAGTTCTACTATTCAAGTAGAGCTCTAGCATATTAATCATATTAATGCTCAAAACCCAAACATTGAATTCACACTTCCATCACTACAAATTGATACATCGATATAATGAGCTTGACTAACCCTAGTTTGCAACATCCTCCAAGAAATTTCAACTTTTATTTTAAGCACATTCTAGCCAAGTAGATCACATGATATTCTAAATAGTTTGTTATGAGACATATATATCTAATGTAAGAATTAAGAACTCATGACTTCCTCCATTATAGGTGATACCATTGTCGGTATTGATAATGGTACCACAATGGAAGCATAGTATTCTAAAACTACTAGATATTTTATCAAACAACACAACAAAACCTAATTTATTAATAACATGAGGTTAATCAAGGTCCATAATTTATCAATAAAACCATAACGGTAACATAATTGAAAAATACCTAAAAACATCAAATTAGTCGGCGAAAACCTAAATTAATCAAATTTCAATATCATAACAAAATTATTAACTCAACTCATGTATTTCATAGCTAATTATCTTAAAGTCTCTAATTTTAAACCCTATCATTTTTAAAATCAAGATTAACATATATTAACATAAATTATATCAAATTGACAAAGGACAGGTGTTGAATATACCTCTAAGCATAGAATGTGGGTGGTGGTGGTGATCGATGGTGGTAGTTTTGGCTGAAAATGGCTTGACCTGTGGTGGAGAGTGGAGTGGTAATCTCGTGCTTGAGAGAGAGAGGGGGTGATCTCATTGTGTTTTGGATGTGTTTCATGATAAGGAGAAAGAGAGAGAGAGTGCTCGTTCATGGTTGGGATAGGGGAGGGGCAACGTTGGGGGGGGGGGGGGGGGGGGGGGGGGGGACGAAAAGGGCTCTAAGTTTTAATTGGAGGAAGAACAGGGCTCTAAGTTTTAATTTTGTATGGTGTCACAAATGACATGCGAATCGCGAGTTGCAGATATCAATTACGACACGCGGTTTATAGATGTCATTTGCGGCTTTATACAAAATTAAAGCTTAGAGCCCTTAGATCTCAATTGCGACATGAAAATCGTAGATACCATTTGTGATACGTTAGTCACACTTGTAATTTACGACTTATTAAAATATGTTATATCTCTTAATATTTTTTTCGTTATGTTACTTCACCCTTTTTTTCTTTCACTATGCTAAAAATAAAATTAAATAACTATTTTATTAGTGGCATACATAGTCTTATAAAAGGTTTCTTTCTACCTTATTTATTTCGCACAATCATTCAGTTATTATTGATTGACTATCAATCACCATTGAAGTTTTAAAATAAAAAGTTTCCGTGGAATTTGTTGGTATGGTATGTTATCATTTTTCAATAGCATGTTCAGAAAAGATAATCCCTTCCTTTTCCCAAAAGCAATTTGCTCCTACCACTTCATTTAGGTGGCTTTTGGCGCATCTAATTTTTGGAATCGAAATTAGGTCAAGGAAAAGGAGAAGGCAATAATAGCTCAACAAGCATCATGGGAGCAGCAAAATCCTGACCTGGATTCGCCTACAATTCTTCGGCCACAACCAATGCAGCCCATAAACATAAGGTTATTCTCTTTCTCTCAAGTGCATGCACTAGTACATAACACACTTGAACTACTGTGTTTCATAGAAAATATACAGTAAAATGTAATCTGAGATGCATGTATAATTGTTCTACAATACCTTGAAGCACTCTATGTTTCTGCATCATCTCCGTGCGTGCTAAGAAACTAAAGCAGGATCTGTCATTCATACAATGCAGTAGCAGCCACCTGGCAACGGGAATTGAGGAAGAACCCACTCCAATCCAACATCGAGCCAACGCACTGTTGCCTGCTTGGATGCTTCGCTACCTCAACGAATAAAAGAATCAAATCCACTCCTTGTTGCGCTGTTTTGTATACACCAAGACGTGGGGGTATGGAAATGTAAATCCATTTTCAGTCTGATGAAGTTAAAATGTTGGATCGGTTGCTTGATACTTGGGAATTATCTAGCAGTTCCATGATAGTAATGTATCTCTATGTATCTATAATTGTAATGTATCACTAAATTGCTTGTGTAATAAAATCCATAAATAGAAAGACTAACTGCAATGTACCATGGACGTAAGAAAGTGAACCATTCTTTATATTGGCATGTGTTGATTGCAGGTGTTAATCTCTTTCCTGATCAATACTAGACATGTCGACGTGCTTCTTTATTGTGAGGATGATATTAAGCTTCCGATTACCCTCTTTACTGGGGGTAATTCTGATCGGTTTAAAAAGGCTTCACAAATCTCATCGAACTGTCGCCTAGCAGCAGTTTCTAAATGCCCCCTGTCTCTAATACGGAGACCAACTCGGTCGTTCTCTCATTATGATCCTCACGGTTTCTCAGCTGAAATTTTCAACCTTTTCTAAGATACAAAGAGTGTTGATGTTAAGTAGTTGAATTAGTCAGGTTTTAGGTTTATATTTTAATGATTATGAGTTCAGGTTCTTTCAGAGCCACTAAAGGCTTATATGATCGTTAACTTCAGAACTCGTGAGATTAGTTGAGGTGTATAAAAGTTAATTGGATATCTATGTAAATAATAATAAAAAAATGTCAAAAGTACAAATGCTATTATCTATGGTGCTATCTATCAGACGGTCCAAAGGGGCTGATGGTTTGGACTTATGGTGCTGTATCCCTATGTGACCTATAGTCACAACACTGAATTGGGTTGATAATTCAATTGGTACCTATGTCAGATATCCTTTTTCTATAAGATTTTATTAAAAAGAGTTAATTAATCTTTATAATTATGATAAATTAATTTAAATAATATAAATTATAATTAATTATTAATACGATTCAAGGAAAGTCAAATTTGAATTTTAACATAAAATTTTATATTATTCAATCATACACTACCGAGCATAACTCTTAACTTGATCATTGGATTGAGCTTAAAATTTTGACATGAGTTTTTTATACATTGTTCTATGTTGAGGTAAAATTTCAGATCAATAGGAGTTCGGGAAGGTTTTGTGATATATGTCAAAACAAGCTGTATGAATTTTGTTATTTATTTTCTTTTGTTTTGTGGACTTTGTATTTGGTAAAGTTCCTTTTCCTACAAGGATGTAACATCTTGTTTTGAAAAATTTCTAATTCTACAAGAATCTTTAATGGACTGCAATATAATTTACAAGCATGACAAAGATCCATTAATGTTACAAAATTCTTTTTTACAAGAATTTCTTATTCGTCCTAGCTAAAAAAAAGGACTGATGATATTTAATAACAGATTGATTAGCTTATTATAGGGAGTTTCCTAATTCTATTTTACAAGAACTCCTTATTCATCCTAACCACACAAGAAAAAAGGACATGATATTTAATAACAAATTGATTAGCTTATTTTAGGGAGTTTCCTAATTCTACAAGGAAAGTTAAAGGAACTATAATTAATTATCTTAAACAAATAAGAAAACTAAAGGAAAGACAAATTCAAAAATTAATTTTCTAACTTATTCTTAATATCTAAAGGTGGCACCAAAGATCCTAGTGTTTTTAGGATGAAAATTTCATTCATTACATTATTTAAATTAGAAAATTTATCTATTTTAGGTTATTTTGTTTAATTAGGTGCAACAACTTTATTTTATGTTAGATTTATTTTTTTTTCTTTTCATGTTTGAGCTTAGTTAACATACTTTGAGTTTATTGTAAGTCGATAAATACTAGCTCACAAGTTTTAGGTCCATTAAGGTTACCAATTGAGCTATTATATAAGGTTTTGTAACCTGAAATTTTCAGCAACCATATATTTATAAAATAAACTTGTGTTTTGCGTGATGCAACATGTAACATCCCCCATTTCTGGGATAAAACCACAATCTCATGTCAATAGAAAAACAAAGTAGTTAAATTTTTTTTTATATATATACATATTCATGGTCTTCGTATTAACATCTACCAGAATTTCGACAGAGTTCCCCCTATACCGGAAGGTCCCAAGTTACCGACATGTAACCTGTTTACACTTCTAACAATTCGCATCTCATAACTTAATTCCCGACCCAAACATCCTAGGTTTCAAATCCACAATTATACTCACAGTTATCAACCATAATATTTATGATATGCATTATATAACAAAAATATCATTATGGATGGATAATTTAAATAAATATAAATACATAGACATGAAATATCGTTATATAAAATACAACGTTAAATTCATCCAATCAAGTTTAAACATTTATTATACAAATTACGTTATACAACCATTTTCATGTTTACAAAATACAAGGGTATACTCCCTAGGACCTAGACTTCAAAAAAGAACATAAGCTAGGATCTACTCCTGTCGTGCATGCGATGATCCTGAAACAAAATACATATTATTGCAAGGTGAATATTTCCATAAATATAACAATATGAATATCTAATAATTTCAACAGGGTAACATGCATTCATATTTCATTTACTTCTCCCTTCTAGTTTTTTTTTTGTTTAAAAATCTCTTCCTTATTCAAACTATTAATAACCGTTCCCTCTGCCACTATCAACCTTCATTCCAGGCTTTATAAGATCAACGTGATTACTTTTGCTTATCACATCACCGATACCAATTTCACTGGTATTGTCATCACCACCCCATAGGAGTCGATATAAGGCGATCCCTTTTCCCGAAATCCTAACATACACTAAATGTATGCTGGCCATTCCATGGTGATCCCCTTACCCGGGATCCTAACATACACTGAATGTATGTTAGCCAATACGTGGAGATCCCCTTACCCGGGATCCTAACATACACTAAATGTATGCTGGCCATTCCATGGTGATCCCCTTACCCGGGATCCTAACATACACTGAATGTATGTTAGCCAATACGTGGAGATCCCCTTACCCGGGATCCTAACATACACTAAATGTATGTTAGTCCATTCGTGACGATCCCATTACCCGGGATCCTAACATACACTAAATGTATGCTAGACAATACATGGTGATCCCCTTACCCGGGATCCTAACATACACTCAATGTATGCTAGATTATGCCTCAAATCACACTTCTAATATTTTCCTTTTTCAGTGATAATTTCATCACTTGGCAATTCACATAACAACTTTTCACCTTGAATACACATACATTCAGTAATTTCACATTTCACATCAAAATATATTAAATCATGGAATTTAACTAGGAAGCATAGGTGTGAAACACCTACCTGCAATGGAAGCTCTACTCGTGCTCCCCTGCTGCTGCTGTTGCACCACGTCTGTGGTCCCTCCTGCAAATCACAGGTTTATCTCATAAATTTTCTTACTCAAGGATATGTTTTATAATAACCATATCAACAACCAATAAGTCTTTCTTTCAGTCATTTCTTAGTACTTTATGTTTTTCTCATCTCACTCATGATTACTGTCGTTCTTTGTCCAATCCTAGTTATCATTCCTTTCTTTATATTTGGACTTTCACTGTCCAACTGTTACTGCCTCGTTTTTTAACTGTTACTGTCTGACCTCTCCTCAGATTTTTAACTATATCTGGAGTTATAGAACTCCGATTCAAGCGAAATTTGTGGCATTAGAAAGGTAAGACATGAGGCTACAAGTTCTATGTTTTGGGAAGAACCCAGTTCTGCCTCTAAGGTAGTCAAATCGCTCATTAACAAACGCTTGGACTGTTACTATCCATCTGTTACTGTCCATTTTTGAACTGTTACTGTCTGACCTCTCCTCAGATTTTTAACTATATCTGGAGTTATAGAACTCCGATTCAAGCGAAATTTGTGGCGTTGGAAAGGTAAGACATGAGGCTACAAGTTCTATGTTTTGGGAAGAACCCAGTTCTGCCTCTAAGGTAGTCAAATCGCTCATTAACAAACGCTTGGACTGTTACTATCCATCTGTTACTGTCCATTTTTGAACTGTTACTGTCTGACCTCTCCTCAGATTTTTAACTATATCTGGAGTTATAGAACTCCGATTCAAGCGAAATATATGGCGTTGGAAAGGTAAGACATGAGGCTACAAGTTATATGTTTTTGGAAGAACCCAGTTCTGCCTCTAAGGTAGTCAAAATCGCTCATTAACAAACACTTGGACTGTTACTGTCCAACTGTTACTGTCCATTTTTGAACTGTTACTGTCTGACCTCTCCTCAGATTTTTAACTATATCTGGAGTTATAGAACTCCGATTCAAGCGAAATTTATGGCGTTGGAAAGGTAAGACATGAGGCTACAATTTATATGTTTTGGGAAGAACCCAGTTCTGCCTCTAAGGTAGTCAAAATCGCTCATTAACAAACACTTGGACTGTTACTGTCCAACTGTTACTGTCCATTTTTGAACTGTTACTGTCTGACCTCTCCTCAGATTTTTAACTATATCTAGAGTTATAGAACTCCAATTCAAGCGACATTTATGGCGTTGGAAAGGTAAGACATGAGGCTACAATTTATATGTTTTGGGAAGAACCCAGTTCTGCCTCTAAGGTAGTCAAAATCGCTCATTAACAAACACTTGGACTGTTACTGTCCAACTGTTACTGTCCATTTTTGAACTGTTACTGTCTGACCTCTCCTCAGATTTTTAACTATATCTGGAGTTATAGAACTCCGATTCAAGCGAAATTTGTGGCGTTGGAAAGGTAAGACATGAGGCTACAAGTTCTATGTTTTGGGAAGAACCCAGTTCTTCCTCTAAGGTAGTCAAAATCACTCATTAATAAACATCCAAAACTACAATTTCTACGAAGGAACTTGATCCTAATTCCTTCATTCTCCTATCCAAAATCTCTTTGAAGGTCAAGAGACGAAACTGTCCAGATTCATCAACCTTTCCATTTACACACAACACATGAAGTTCTTTACTTTAACAACTCTTACTTTTTCCTCAATTCAAGTCTAAGAACTCAATATATAAATTAACATCCAGGCATCAATTCATAATCGACTTGAAATGACTCATAAGACCAGGTCTAGAAAATCTTACCTGATGCGAATCAAGGCTTCGAACCCTCCTTTTCTTTCTAATGACAGCCGACCCTCCCCTCTTCTCTTCTTATTCAATTTTTTTCTTGTTAATCCCTTTCCCACCAGGGTTTATTTTACCTATAACCCTCAATCTGGGATGGGTTCTTGAAATTTTGGTGTTTCTCTCTTAATTTCTAAAAATAGATATAAAAACTCCCTCTTTTCTTTCTTTTCGTAGCTACCCATCTGTTTTTGGTTAGAAAAGGAGTATTTATGCTCTATAATTATTCTTATTTGCATTTAGGCCCCATTTTCTTTAAGTGTATTGGTTCTTACCCCCACTTCTTTTAGTTTAGTTTATTTTTCTTTAATTTAATCCAGCCTTGGTTTTTTTTTTTCTCGGGATTTACACAACACATTTTATTTACCGGGACAAAGAACAAATATGACTTATCAAAGATTAACTGACTTCGTAGCGTTTTCGTTATACTTTTTCGTTTGTAAATTGAGATTCATTGGGTGGAGGTCTTATTTTAATAGTGCTAGTACTTTGAAATAAGTTTTTTTTGTGTCACACTCCTATCAGACCTGTTTCGACTTTCTGGTATTCGTTGTCAATCTTATTATGGGTTGCATGACCACGTGATTATGAGGTTCACTTCACCACCAATTGTGATTAATAATATTTTGTTTTCAAAAATTGTTTTTTTTTCTTGTCAAACTTTTAACCCTATTTATTTATTTATTATTTAAAAAAGTAAAATAAAATAAAAATTAATGTGAAATAGATAAAAAGAATTAAGTTCTCAATTAATATAAACATATATAGAATAACTAATAATTTCTTAAATTATAAAGTGTAATTAATTTTTTTCTGAATTATAGGAAACAAGTTATTATTAACTATGTTAAAAAATATTTGTCCATTTTTTCTTAACTTTTCCATGTGAGTGAGATAATAGGCTTTTAAATAGTTATTAATGTTAAAATCATAGTGAGCAATTTGAGAACTTGTTTTTTATTTAATAATTGCACACTTGATAAATATGTGATATATAAGGAGTCTATCTATAAAATTGATCATCTCTTTACCCTATAATTATACCTTTTATTTCATTTAAAACATTCGTGAAAATAATAGAGAGCTAGAAAAAAAACACAATTTTCTTCATCAAATTCATTTAGAATTTATTCTCTCAAAGAACTTGTTATGGATTAAGGTATACTTTCTTTTTCAAAAAAAAATAATTATTATTTGAATATAAAAATTATAAAATTCTAAGATTATAGGCAGTTCCAATACTAATACTATTTGATTGTTCATGTTTATAATTAAATAATTGCTTACATGTAATATTAGAGCCTTAGATTTAAGAAATCATGTTTTCCATTCAAATATTACCAGTTATATCAATTTTATGAATCCTATATTTTAATTAAGGAATTTTATTTTAAAATTTCACTGCCTATTACAATAATTAATATGAATGATTCTTGGAGAATATTATTGTTTATATTTTCATAATTGATGATGGATCAAGTTTTGACAATGGAGACATTACGAGATTTTGTGGTTTCTGATCTGGGTGGATTCTAATAATATTTTAGAAAGATTATACCAAAAATAAATGTTAGAGAAATCAGGGCTGACCAGCACACTTGCTGCGCATTGCATAAATCTTTCTTTGTCCAAAAAAATAATAATTAAAATTGCAGATGAAGGGGCATATAGAGAGTCGAACCCAAGTGGCTGGGTTAAGAGAATAAAGTGCTAACCACCCTACCACAAAATATATCTTGCTTGAAGGTCACACACTACTATTTTTATAGTTTGACTTATTCTACTACCACAAAATCGATCTGAGGTAAGGTTCCGACGTTGTGAAGGATTCCGTGTATAATAATGTTATTGGATGTGTAGAGGTCTTGTAATTATAGTGTACAAGTTTGTTTGAAAAAGATCATGTACATCACCCTAGCTATTGCCTTCTCACAATTTTATTGTACAAATCACTGAAGCTAATTATTTGGGAAGGAGTTACTTTATGATGTAAGGTTGTAAATAATCATTATCTTAAATCTTAACTCCTAAGTTCTCTAATAACATGGAGTATTTGTATAAGGAAGGAATCTTTTATGTAATTAGTATTTGTTTATATGTTCATAATAAAATTAAAGTTAAGAATGTCAAACCGACACTACATTGGAACCTCTTAAAATTAAAGAAAAAAATAGAAAAATTGATTCATCTTCCAATAATTTTTTTAAAAAAACTAGTAATCTTAAAACATACACTAGATCCAAAGATTCAAGTTAGAGGTTAATACGTAAGGGAAGAACCACGCCACTCTTATCACATCTTTCAAATGAAATATTACCTTGCTATGTGTTTTCTTGTAAATCTATTCAACACACGCCATTAACTGTTTAAATTATTTTTTGAGTTTATTTGTGATTTATTTCTAATTTTTTGATAAAAATTCAACATTGGTCCCTAAAAATTAGAGACTCATCGACTAGATCATTTGCGAAACATTTGACTTGCGTTCCTAAAAATTAAATATTCATCGATTAGGTCATTCATGAAAAATTTGATATTCATCTTCTATTTGTCAATTTGATCATTTGTAAAACAAATATTGGATCCATATGGATGGTAAGAACTGGGCTTTGGCCTTACTCTTTTAAACATATCCAAAATAGGCCCAAATAACACAACTCAAATTCATTGGACCAATATGGGTCACTTTGACCCAACTTGTGTCTACTCGCAACAATAGGGATGTTGTAACACATAAAAATGATCAAAACATATTTACAAATAAACATGAAAAAAGTAACCTTCCATTTTTGTTTTATATATATATTATCATTTTAAGAGTGACTCCGCTGATAGGATATTAGTTTATTATGTTATGAAAAAATGAAATTGAAAGGATATTGACAAAAACACCTTACAACTTATCAATTTATGTTCATGTTTAACAAACTAATTTCTTTTGAGAACAAAACAGCTATTAATTAAAATAGCACACATTCTATTTTATATTTTTTATGTTTTCCTTTTGTTTTATTTAAAAACACTCTTATCATATTTTTAAAAAACACATTATACACATTCACGATGCATATTCATACAAAAAACACATCATGCCAGAAAATTAAACACACAAGAAAATCAAATGCCCACACATAAATTAAAAATTAAAAAATAAATCAACACATACATTTCATAATTTAAAAATAACATTAACACACATCAAATTTCACACCAAGACCAAAACAATTAAAAAACAACATCCACACATAAAATAATAATTGAAAACAACATCAATATATAAATTTCATATCGAGACCAAACCATCACGCCTCAGATAAACTTGTTGCAACCCAATCATCCCAACTCCAACTCAGGGTATTGATTCTGGCTTTATTCCACCTAAAACTATAAATTTCTCGGTGGCATCATATCTCTAGGGTTGCCACAACACTTCAAGTATTCATAATCATCCACAATAATACGTATGCAAATTAACAATATATTGAATTTTATGTAAAAAATTAATTTTGGATCCTAAATTGACCTTCAAGAGTATATGGGTTGGCTGAGGAGCTGCTAGAATGGCAATGACAATTCTAGATAATGTTGGCACATGAATTCATGTGTCCCTGACACTGGTGGCACGGGTAACCACGTGTTACCACTACTGGACTGCATTTTGAGGTAGATTAGGAGTGTTGCTTTCTCCTCTTCACTTTTGTATCAATGATGAGACTCACGATCACCTGTGAAAGGAGATCAATGAGGGATAACTTCAATGATGTGAACCAGGAGGGTAAGAACCCTAGAACCCATAATCAAAATTGAACGTAACCTAAGAAAGCTAAAATCAAGCTAAAAAGAACTCGAATAAATGATTATATAAACTAAAAAACCATAGTTATTGGATGAAAAACCATAATCCATTGATTATAATGAACCAATAACTGAAGCTATAAGGATGACAACTTTGACCCATTGATTATAATGAACCAAAAACTAAAGATATAAGGATGAATGTCACAAAGAAGTAATATCTGCTAATTTGTTCTGAACATTTTATGAAAAATCAAGAGTAAGAGCAAACTCTCTTACACAAGTTTTATTTATAAATAATCAATCCATCTCTAAACACAAGCTAAATAACCATATTTAATCTAGGTAAAACATCCTAAAAAGGCACAAAAAATAACAAAAGATTTCTAAATAAAATGGAAAAAAAACCTAAATCAACTAAGAAAATATTGTAAATTTCAAACAATAACTTTTGGACCTTAATGTAAGTCCTTCTCAATGTCTGACCACTATGAGATTTTATACTTATAGGAAAACAAGTCTTTAGAATATTTTGAAAAAATCTCAATCTAATCCAATGGTCAAATCGAAAGTCATCTTCATTAATATAAAATAATATATTAGGAAAATAAGCCCAATTCGCAAGTCTTATAGGAAATAAGGCTCAAATATCTTGAAATAGCCCACTAAATTCCTCTTTAATTTTCTTAGCTCTTAACCTTGCAATAGACCTAATTGGCACCTCTGGATCTTTTGGTGATTCTTATTGATTCTCATCATTCGACTTTGTTTCTCTCTTTGTCCTTCCTTTCTCTCTCTCTCTCTCTCTCTACGTGTTCAATTGTTGTTGCTTTTGTTTGGAGTGTTGTTGTAGCGTAGAGGCTAGCTCGTTGTTTGAGTTAGTTTTTCTATTGTTAGAGTTTTCAATCGATGGCTATGATTTTCGATTAAGATTTGGTTCAACGTGGAACAAAGCTACTATCACAGGTTGATTGAAGGATAGTTTAGGTTAAAACAGGTTAAGGGTAATGGGTTTCTATGCTTGGAAAAATAGAAGAGCAGCTATTGCCGCCGGTGGAGTTGAGTTGAGTTGAGTTGAGTTGTCATGGCTAGCAAAGAAGGAGGGATTGTTGTCGCCGGAGATGAGGCTGCTTGGTAGGTCAATAATTCTTAGGACCATGTGGTTTTTAAACACACACATAGAGAGAGAGAAATGTTTCATGATTCTTTTTCTTCTCACCTAAAATCTTTTTTTTTTTCACTCAAAATATTCCTCCCACTTTTTCTCTCCACATATTTTCCTCTCCAAAATTTTTTCTCCTTTTTCTTTCACCTCCTTTTATTATTTCCTTTGTCTCAAAATTTTTCTTTACACACTTTTCTTTCTCTTCCCCTGAATTTATGGCTAAGGTTTTCTTTGGCACCCATCTTTTTTTCTATATCATTCACTCATCTTTTATACTACCTCATCTAATAATATTCTTATTGTTTCTTATCACCTTGTTGTAATTTTTTGATCCTTCTATTCTTACTTGATTATTATTCCACTCGCTAAACTTTTTTTGTTTTTGTTCTTTGATTTACTTTTTTTTGTGATTTTTTTATGAATTTTTTTTTAAAAAATTCATCGATATGAAACCTTAAGTGAAGAGGTAAAAAATTATGAAATGGATGGGAATTGGCCAAATTGAGTTGAGAAGATATTTGTTTTTGAAATTTTATTTATTTATTTATTTTTTCTTGAAAATATGTTAAAAAAGGAGGCAAAAAATGGGACATGGAAAAATTTGAAATGTGGTCAAGTTGAGAAGTGATAAAAAAAATCATGCTTTGGACTTAAGTTTGCAAAAGTCATTTGAGTCTCCAAAAGAAAGATTTGCGAGAGCACTTTGGGTTTTAAAATCACATAAATATTTTCAAGAGTCTTCTTAAACTCAAAAGTAAGGATGCCAATGGATACATGCGGGTTAGATTTCTTGATACTCATAACCTATCTATTACCCATCGAGTAAGAAATATATATATTGTATTAAACAAATACATGTTCTACAAATATATTTATAAATATAAATATATATTTTAGGTTAGGCTCCGGTAGGTTTCAAGTTGGGTTTGACAATAAGGTAACTATCTAAAAAATACCCTCCTTGTAAAAATCCTTGGCCCAAAACTAGTAAACCAATGTTAATTAGAATAATACCAACCAAAAAATAATAAACTAAAAGGAAAAAATTATTATGATTAAGGAAAAAACCCACAGTAAATTAACTAAAATCTTGGATGAAATAAAGTAATAATCAGTAAGCAAAATATAAGCCCAATGATAAATCATGTAAATTCCTCAATTAGGTAAAATAATTATTTCAAAGAGAATGTTTATGGATTGGGGAAAAAATATTCAAAAAAATATAACATAACTCTGAATAAATAAATGTTTGAATTTGTGTTCAAATAACTCTTCTCTGGAGCTTGTATAAAAGGAGCTCAAGGTACGGGTCACCCCCTTGCCTTTTTAATTATTTAAGATGCTTTTATAATTGTTTTCTTTCTATGAAAAATTTATTGGAAGAATATAATTGCTTATCATGAGATATCATGCCTACCAGGCTGGAAATTATTTGTGAATTTTTAATGAATCCATGTGATCACAATAATAGTAACATAAATGTGTTTTGTAATCAGTCATAACAACGGTAAATTATATGTGATTAGTAATCGACCCCAATAGGTAATGTATATATGATGTATAATTAATTGCAATGATGATAGTTTTATGTGATTTGAAATCGACCACAACAATAGACTCCTTAGATAAATCATAATCGCTCGCAACATCAAAGAACAATGTGTAAATGCCAATAAACCATAATGATGGATATGATAAAATGATTTAAGTTGGTCATTTGAACGAATGCTATAATATGTGATAGATCCTGTAACACCCTCACTTTTTGTGGCCATCTTAAACATAAAATCACACCATATGTTATTGAAAATCCAGAAAATTTCTTTTTTATACATGCACGCGGATGTATACACATAATCACAATTATCTTCAATACCATATTTCAATCCTTAATATATTACCAATTATTCTACTAAAAATTCAGTAAAGTTTTTCTATATTTGAATGGTACCAAGTTATCGACATAAACCTGTATACTTCCAAAATCATTTCACAATCCCTGATCCCACTTTCCTGGATCATATTTCATTATCCCAACATCATCTCCATGAGATTTTCCTCATATCATATAAGCATTGATGTTAAACTCAACATTATAAAAATAAACGACTAATAAGGAAAATCTACATTAAAGTTTATACATCATGTTATACCTACCAAATAAACCTTAACTAGCTATTGCATATGTAATAGAAATAACATCACTTAGTTCACAAACATAAATCTATAAATCTATTTACTTACAATCTAGAATAATAAATTATATAGTATTTACTATTTATGCCAAAAATCTAAGATAGAATATCCATATGCCACATATTTCTTCGAAATCAATTGTGAAGTGCCTAAATAAACAATTTAAAATTTATAATGCATTACATTTAATAAATGAAATGAAAATGTAAAGCGTGATGCTAATATTATCTTCTAGAACTTCTTCTTTTTATTTAAAGCTCTTTGTATAATTTTATTATTTCTAGAACTCAAAAATCAACTAGACTTTTATCATCTTTATACTCAATTTGACTTCATCTATCCCATCAGCTTAATCATTGATTTATCTTATCTTATCTCTTCCTTTAATTTCCTAGCTTTTTTGCAATTTCCCTTAATAATATCAATATGTCAACTACGCTGCCTCTACTATCTTTCCTTATGAACACTGATTAAAACATCTGATAGACACATACCCAAGTGCTACTAACTTTATATAAAATAGTTAGTCAATTTAATGTTCCGGTCATCAATCATATTGATGGCACTAACCCCTTACAATGAGCTAGTTAAATTAGACATCACGGTCATCAATCTAGTTGATGCCACTAGCCCCAAAAAAGTTAGCTAGTTAACTTAAACATATTGGTCATCAACCTCGTTTATGTCACTAGCCCCAAACGGATCACTAGTCAAATTAAAAATCTCGGTTATCAACCTCGTTGATGCCACTATCCCTAAACAAGACAGCCAATCAAATTAATCTTTTATTTGTACATATAATTCAATGAAAACAACCCAATTATATTTAACACTCTCACCTTATTATCTAAAACAAACATTTTGTTCACTACCACATAATCTTATTCCTATACATAACTATCAAGTTCTTCCCTAAATTGTTCAAGAATAACTTGGCATGTTAGTTGTACCAATGCCACTAGCTCCTCTAAAAGCAGCTTGTTAAACTTCTCATTCCTTATCAACACCACACACACACATTTAAAGAATTTGCAGTTTTGCAAGCCTAAAAAAATCAATAGGTAGAATAATGTTATGACGTCGCAGTCACACAAATTAATTACCGTAGCTTAAATAAACAAGATAGTATAGAGCAAGCAAGGGGTCGATCTCACGAGGAAGTTTTAGTTCAGATTTTTATGCTATACGATGTGCAATTGAGGGGGGGGGTTGTGAAATTATCTATGGCTATAGTAAACAGAAAGAAACAATCAATGCTATATCAAAGAAAACCAAAATTTATCAAGAAAAACAAACCTTGGTCGCAAGTAAATATTCACTTATGAAAATCAGAACTGATCATAGAAACGAAACATTAATTTATACTCTAAACATCTATCTTTTCTTATGTTGATTAGTTAACAAATCCATTGTATAACTAATCCTAACCATCAAACAACCACAGTGTCCGCACTAGTAATTTAATTCAATGGCAGCCTTAAGAACCAGATGAGTTGATTAATCTAGACAACATAACTGTCCACAGTCCATGTTTGATTTAATCGATCAAATGTTCTCCCTAAGATTACTAATCTGGATCTGCCATAATTATTAATCTCAGTTGCTTCATAAGTTTATATACCACAACTCCGGTTTTGATAGCAAACTTAGCAATAGATTGTTCATAATAATAACTTAGAGTCCGCTTTAGCAATTAAAATAAACAATTATAGAAAATAAGCATAGGAGAACAAACTTATTTATTCATCATATAAACTGAAAAGAAAAGGTAAAATAAATCTCACAGTTCTTGAAATTCGAAGGTTTCTGTGTCCTTGCAACCAAGAAAAAGAGTTTAGCTTTGCATGTCTATTGAACAACTAATCAAAAAGAAAGAAGAATGCATGATTTCAGGTTTGTAGAGGAAAGGGGTGTTTTTTCTCTCATAGTTGGCTGCCCTCTCTTAACTTTCTCTCTTTCATTTTATATCTTAGGAAACCCTAATCCCTTTTCTACAAAATAGTCATTTCCTAAGTAGACAATTTACATTTAAGTAGTTCAATAACTATTTTCCTAAAAAAAAAGAAATAGCTTTACATAAAATCTTCAAGCTTTGACTTTTGACTTAGAGGAGCTAAATTGCTGAAATAAAGACTTGGATGTCGGTTTGGATGCTTTGGGAAGTAATTTGAACTTGTTTATTCACAAAACTTGTCTGTTGGCAGAATTCATGTGACATCTTAGAAAAATCATATTTCTCTCATATGAGCTCATTGTATGCTGAAATTTGGTATGATTATAGGTCTTCAAGTCAGGAATCCTTGAGTTTGCATCAAATGGACTTCTCTAGCTCAAGTTGGAATGGCCGAAGGTCAATACTGGCAGAATGCGAGATTTGTTCTTTGAAGGCTACGATCTCGATCGTTTATCTTTTTTTTTCTTGCCATACATGTATAGAAAGGTATGGATGTAAGCTTTCTAATGCCACTGAATCACTTCATTTTGACCTTTAGAGCTCAAGCTCTGCACAAAACATCGATCGGAGGTCGAATCTGCCAATTATCTTCAATTTACTTCTTTTTGAATGTTACATCCAAAAATGCCTTCAAAACATAAAATAAGGAATATCAATGCATTTTATATATAAAAAACATAGGCAAAACACTAGGTAAATGTGGGTAAAACTATCAAATAATATGGTTGTATCAAATACCCCCACACTTAGCTTTTGCTCGTCTTCGAGAAAGGATAAACGAAATCAAACTAAAATTAAATAAGTAAAATAACTATGACTAATCTCTTAATCTCCCATCAATGTCCAAGAGTACAAGCATTATAAACAAGAATACAATAAAAAAGGATAAAGAACATAATTTTTCATGAATTTATTTACATGCAAACTTTAAAACTCAATTAATCTTTGGGATTTAAATGAAATCTATGCCATGCCAAAGTGACAGGTCCTCTCATTGATATACACTCCAATACTCATATGTTTAGAGCTTACGTGTTTAGATCTCTCAAATTTAATTAATGAATATGTTCCACCATAAGCTTGCTCTTCAATCTCATCTCCATTACTAAAATATTACAAGCAATGCATGAATCAAAAGGTCTTACTTTTTGGTTGTAATGGAGCTAAGGTTAAGGTGAGATAAAAGAAAGGAAAAGAAAAGGCTAAAATCAAAGGAAATAGAGCATTCTAAAAAAACTGAACTTTTGAAACAAGATATCCCATCAAAGCACATAAATTTTCCATCTTTAATCACCAATGGTTAACTTCTTTTGATTTCAAGCTCCATCAACATAAAATCTTAAGAACACAAAGGAACACTTTTCTTTTCTATTATTTTGTTTTCTTTTTCTTTTTTCTTTCTTTTTTTTTCTTTTTGTTTTCTTTTTTTTTTCTTTCACCTTTGGCAACTTTGCCCATCTTTTCATCAAGCATGTTGTAACCCATTTTTGGGTCCCCCCACAAAAATAAAAGTATATAGCCGGAAGAAATTAGAAAAATAATAAGAGGTGGGAGCGCTCAGAAAGAATCAGAAAAAAAATTGATTAAGGAGGTTCAGAAATGCAAGGAGTGAAATTTTTGACAGTATATTCTTGAAGGGGGAGAGCCCTGTAGAGAAGGAAAATTTGAAATTTGAGGAGAAAAGCCCAAATTTGGATGTTTATGGACTTAATTGGATTTTTAAGTGAATTTATAGGGGATTTGATTACAAGAAAATTTTTTTTTTTAAGTCAATTTGGGCTTTAATTAGAAGAAATTTAAGTTCTGGGGCCAAAATATATTTTTTAGGAATTTATTAGGGCAAATCAGGGGCTCAATTGCATAAATATTGAAGTTCAAGGGCCAATTAGGGACTTAATTGAAGAAATCCGAAACCAGGGACCAAATTGGAGAAGGCGAACAAGTAGGGGGGCTGGAATTAATTGATTCAGGGGCCTAATTGAAGAAATTGAAAGATTATTGATCAATTAAGGGCTCAATTGCATAAATCAGAGGCCAAGGACTAAAGTGGAAAACGCGGCTAACTATAGGGGCGGATACCGAAATTTGCAGGGATGCAATTGAATTAATTTTTAAAATCTAGATTACATTGTGAGGACTTAAAAGAACAAAGGATAAATTAAGGACTGATTTGGAAAACATTTGCTGGCGCCACATTTAAATGAAACGGCGCGTTTTGTATAAAACGACGCCGTTTCATGTAAAAAAAAAAAAAAAAGAGGCAGAACAGTGTCGTTTTGAGCGACACTGTTCTTCTTTCTCCTTCCCCCGGACGTGCAGCAGGGGAAGGTAGACAGTTTTCTTCCTCTTTCTTCATTAATTCCTGCGAGTCGCGTGCCCTGCAGAAGTCTCGAAACCCCAAGCCTTGATGATGAGAAATCAGGGGCAACACGCCTTGCCAGCGGCGCCCACTGGCCAACCAACCGGCGCTGCCCTGTCCCATGCGCGACAATAATGAGCCCCACTCCTTTGGCTCTATAAATAGAGGCTGAACGCCAGCACGCAGAGGGGGGAAAAAAGGGAAAAAGGAAGAGAGAAAACAGAAAAGAAAAGGGAAGGAACCGAAGAGAGGAGAGAAAAGAAAGAGGCTGGGAGAACGAACGGAGAGGAAACGGAGAGAAACAGAAAACGAACCGAGGAGAGAGAACGAACCGAACAAAAAGGGAACCACTGATAAACTCAAACGGAGAGGAAGGAAAAGCTTGAAACGGGGTAGGAAACTTGACAACAAACCGGGAGGATAAAGGGAAACCACCGAAAACGAAAGAAGAGGAAGGCATACGGAGGAGAAGGGAACAGCAGTAACCTCACCCTCCACCGTTTGAAACAGCAGCACCGCCGCTTGGAGCCGCCGTCCGTGAGCCACGACACCGCCACCGGCCTCCACCACAGCACCACCAGCGAAGCATTCCGATCAGCAAGCCTCGGCCTCCTCCGCGCCAGGTAAGTTCTTCTTCCCCTCCATTGTTTGCATTTTTTGTTGGTTCGTTCCTGCATGCAGATTAGCGTTCTGCATGCAGGAGGGGAGGGGAAAATAATTCTCCCCGGATGTTATGTTGCCGGGCCAGGCTGATTCTGGCCCGGCATTGTAGGTTTTTCCTTCTCTGGGCCAAACTGGTTCTGGCCCAGCCTTGTGTTGGTGGGCTAGACTGGTTCTGGCCCAGCCTTGTGTTTGTGGGCCAGACTGACTCTGGCCCAGCCCGAATGTCTGGGCCAGGTCTGGCCCAGACGGGAATAGAAGACTTTGTTGGGCCGAGATTGGCCCAAATCCATGATGGGCCGAGATCGGCCCACCCCTTTTTTGGGCTGAGTCCAGCCCAGTTAGTTGGGCCGGCCCAGCCCAGCCCACCTAACATTATTTATTATTTATTATAATGTTTTATATATTATTTTTATATAGATATATATCAAAAAAATTAAAAAAAAAATCCTGAAAAATCCTTGAAAATATTGTTGATTTTCCTGCATATTTTTATCACAATGGTTTAATATTGGTTTGTATTTTTATACTGTAAAGATACAAATCCAGTATCAAAAACATCGAAAAAAAAAAAAATGTTTTTGCTTTCAAAAAAATCTGGAAGATCCTTAAAAAAAATATGGTTGATTTTTCGGCATATTTTCATCAAAATTGCCTAATATTGGTTTGTATTTTTATACCGTAAAGATACAAATCCAGTATTACAATACCCGGTTTTCGTCAAAAAAATACATAAAAAAAAATGTTTTTGGTTTTAATGCATACGGCCTAGTCTCTCCAAAATTAACAAAAAAAAAAAATCATCACATCATATTTTCATATAACAAAAAATATATATGTATTAGCATGCATTTTGGTTTTAACAACAAGTTTGTTAGAATCACGAGAACTAGGCCAATATTTCAAAAAATTCTAAAAAATCTTTTTGTCTTCCTTTAGTATTGGGGAATTATGAATTTATACGTAAAACATATTCCTGATATTAATATATATATTTTTCCTATAGACGTTAGAACGGTTAGGTTTTTACCCGATAAGATAATTACCCGATAAGATAAGAACCTCCTTACTGAGGAGGACTTTTCTTAAACCATAGACAGACCAACAACTAGAAATACGATAACACCTTAGCTTTTTATCAGACAATCAAACAATGCAGCTTACCTTAGGTGAGGCGTATTTGGGGTGCTAATACCTTCCCATTACGCAATCAGTCCCCGCACCTGATCTCTGAGACCAGTTAGGGTTCCTAGTGACCAAAATACTAGGTGGCGACTCCCATTCCATTTTTGACCAATAGACGACAAGAATTTCTTGTCTCCCCATATTTGCCAAATAAGTTTACATTTTAGATTTAAAGTGGGACATACATTTTCGCCGCGACGCCGCACCCGTGCGACAGAATGGCGACTCCACTGGGGACCTTGTAGACTAAGCTTTGTTTTTGTCTGATTTGTTGGTGTTTTCGTGTGTTTTTATTGTTAATGTCTTTCCTGTTGTTATTTGCGTATTTGCTTTATATTTTTACATATAATATTCATGCATTGTATAAAACTGTCTCATGCATCACATACTTTGATTTTGAGAAGCACACACAAGCTTTAAGTTAGGTGGGGGATTAGCGATCTGCCCTATGACTATTGGTCAGGGTTCAGATGTGTGAAACACCCAACTCATATCTGAGTGCCTGCTTGGTAATGGTGGGTATACTTACCTTAACTGTTCCTTGCGACGCCCCCATACTGTCTTTACGAAGAACGTCACTGGGCAGATATGAGACCCTTCAAGACCAGATAGAAAACCTACCCATTCTCACTTAATAAATAGAGCTTGTCCTTAGGATGTGTATCTTACGTTCATTTGCATCATGATTAATAATGTTAAATTCATCAATTCAGGTTTTTGAGCTGAAATCATGACTAAGTACCTATCTTTCCAAGAGTTTGGGCAAGAATCCGAGTTGACTCAGGTAGCTGAAGGGAAATGCCCAAGAATCGATGCTAGTAGGTTGCCTTGCATTACCAAGATAAATCACATGGTAAATGACTTGGGGAAGTTATTGTCTATTATGGAATATATTGATGAGACTATTTTTGAAAGGCGATATGGGAGAATTGCACAACTAATGATGGGGTAAATGACTCTTGCATCTAATAATTTCAAATTTTCAGCTTGCACTACCTCTATCATAGACGAATTCAACCTCCTTTGCATTTCTCTCATTGGTTTACATTGTCTTCTAATAGTATGTGATGCATACACATCGAGGGACTAATGCCCATGATGCCAACTAAAGTCCATCCAATGACTGTTTTGTGATCGCACAACAACTTCACAAGTTTTTCCTCTTGCGCACTTGTCAAACCTTTTGCTATGATAACAGGAAGTGTATTGTTGTCTCCAATGAATACATACTTCAGATTATCAGGCAAAGCTTTCAACTCTAACTCGAGGGCTTGTAAAATAGATGACAAAAGCTTTTTATGTGAAAGTACTAAATCAACAAAGACATTACCATGAGGAATGGTTTACAAAGCTTGTAAAGCCAATTCTGATTTGTGCACATTTTAGGGAACACACATGTGCCTCCTCTTCAATCTCGGTAAAATCATAGCCAGAGCTCAAAGCCATGCTTAATCCATCCTCATAATCAAAATAAAAAACTTGTTGCACACACTTATCAACTTGGAGGTGAACTATATAGAATTATAAATAAAAGAAAAGATTGAAGAGAGCTTTGAGATGTGATAATGATGTAAGGATTTAAACAAAGATAAAACAATTGTCAAGGTTAGAGGATCCACTAATGGTATTTCAAATAAGTATAGTATAGACTCTTGTTATTACTTGACTGGAAACCACACATAAAGGAGGTTCCACTCGGATTATAAATTGTTAACATGATTACATTAATTATCTTATTCGAGCAATGCTAATACTTGTAAATATTATCAGGTATTCATGGTGATAACTTATGTTAACAACAAATCAAGTTCCTTTCATAGCACAGGTGTCGGTTATACCATACAGTTGGGCTATGAAAGTGCCAAGTATTTTTTGTGCCAAGTATTTGTTCTTCAACACAAATCTAGATTAATCATTTAACAAGCAAGGTATTAAGAGTGAGTAAGATAATAAATATAAAACATGTTAGTATCAAACATTAAAGTCCATGTTGAGTTTATACTATACTTATTCTTACACCATTAGTGTAACCTTTTCACCTTGTCATAAGTGCCTGTAGTGTCACAATCTTGAGCATTTTTAGCTAGCAAGTCTAGGTACTCCATTGTTTTATTAGGGTCTTTATCTTTAAAAGTTCCATTGCACATCAATTCCACCATTTGTCTATCTTTAGGTGTTAACCCTTCATAAAAATGTGAAACCAATCTCCATGTTTCGAAACCATGATGAGGGCAAGTAGTAAGCAAGTCTCGATACCTATCCCAACATTGGTAAAATGTTTCTCCTGGTTTTTGAGTGAAAGTGGTGATTTGTCTTTTGAAAGAGTTTGTTCTATGAGAAGGGAAAAACTTCTTTAAAAATTGTTGTTGCATTTCATCCCAAGCACAAATAGATCCTGATCTAAGATTTTGTAGCCATGTTTTAGCTTTATCTTTTAATGAAAAAGGAAAAGGCTTTAATTTGATGGTGTTCATGCTACAATTTAAGTCATTATAAGTGTTACAAACTTCTTTAAATTCTCTTAAATACAAGTATGGATTTTCTAGATCTAAGCCATGAAAAGTAGGTAAAAGTTGAATAATGCTTGGCTTAAAATTAAAGTGAGATGCATCAGGAGGAAAAACTATGCATGAGGGTGCACTTGTTCTTGTAGGATTCATGTGGTCTCCAAGTGTTCTAACTCGATTATTCTCATTATGAAGCGACTGGTTATCTTCTTCGGCCATATTTTCTGAAAATGATGAGGATACCTTACAAAGTCTACCACTTAATGTACTTGACCAAACTCTCATGCACGTGTAAGAAGATAATAAAATGGAAGAAAAAAAAAAGAAACAAAACAAACAAAAGTTAGATAAAAGGAAAGAAAAGAAAAGATAATAAAATAAAATATATAATTTATACAGTAATTTACCTCCCCAACAACGACACCAAAACTTGACACGATCAAAGAGTTGATGTCTTATCCCAAGTGCAGGAGTGTCGAAGTAATAAATAACCCGGTAAGACTAGGGTCGAACCACATGGAGGTGAACTATATAGAATTATAAATAAAAGAAAAGATTGAAGAGAGCTTTGAGATATGATAATGATGTAAGGATTTAAACAAAGATAAAACAATTGTCAAGGTTAGAGGATCCACTAATGGTATTTTAAATAAGTATAGTATAGACTCTTTTTATTACTTGACTGGAAACCACACATAAAGGAGGTTCCACTCGGATTATAAATTGTTAACATGATTACATTAATTATCTTATTCGAGCAATGCTAATACTTGTAAATATTATCAGGTATTCATGGTGATAACTTATGTTAACAACAAATCAAGTTCCTTTCATAGCACAGGTGTCGGTTATACCATACAGTTGGGCTATGAAAGTGCCAAGTATTTTTTGTGCCAAGTATTTGTTCTTCAACACAAATCTAGATTAATCATTTAACAAGCAAGGTATTAAGAGTGAGTAAGATAATAAATATAAAACATGTTAGTATCAAACATTAAAGTCCATGTTGAGTTTATACTATACTTATTCTTACACCATTAGTGTAACCTTTTCACCTTGACATAATAAACTTAGCCGAACATTATGTGTAACAACCCGACTTTTCAAGCCCAAAACAACAGTAAATATTTTTTTTTTACTTGACACACATGGTGCCGGTAATCGGCGAACCTGATCCCTCACATCATCAAAATACGATCCATACATTCAACATTTCATTTAAAAGTGAATCTTACATAAACACATAATATTATGGTTGCATGGTTAGAAGTTCATAAGAAAAATATACATACATAGACATGAGTTTGCATTCCTATCCTACTAATAGCCATTACGAATTTAAACAAAAGGATCTAATAAAAGTTATATGTTCAGTACATTGATTCATACAAAATACATTGTGATTTAGAATGCATCTACATGATTCCTTGCAAAAGTAGGTTCCCGTGTATTGGGTTTCCTAGACATCTCGTTGGTGTGACGTCCCTGCTGTAGTACAAAACATTTAAGAGAATGCAATTACTTAATAATAATAATAATGATAATTAAACGGTCTGGCAGTTAAATGAAGCATTAACATTTATAGTTTCTTCATGTACTTGGTATGAACAACTTGTAGTACATATAGATGTACCAATTCTTGCAATCAACCATAATCTTAAACCCAGCTATCCTCTTAAGGCATCATTTGCTAGGTTAACCGTTCATTCACCCCGGCCATCCACTTCGGATGCCATTAGCCGAAGCTAATCAATTGTTCGTCCCGGCCATCCATTCGGATGCCATTAGCCGAAGCTAATCATTCATTTGTCCCGGCCATCCATTCGGATACCATTAGCCAAAGCTAATTAACCATTTGTCAACATTTAAGCGTTTGACAATCTAATATCTGTTCTAACGCAATATGGTAACATTCATGATAAAGTATTTTATTATTCAACGTATGAAAAAGGAAGTTGCAAGTCACCTACCTGCTCCACCTGCGGGTTGTTCTGGTCTTGACGATGGTCCAATCCCGACCACACCACCTAAAACATCAATGGTCACAAATCAGTACATGGTTATCTTTGAATCACATTCGTCACCACACTTATTTTAAGAGTTCATATGTTCACATTCAAGTGTCCCACATTTTACATCATCATACCATGAAATTGTTACTAGCATTTAAGTCACTTCAGCCTAGGAGGCCTATTGTATAAAATGACAGCGAAAACTAGTTCGTTGCAGGCTGCCAATTCGGCAGCGAAGCTGGTTTTCTGCAGGGGGCCAATTCGTCAGCGAAAACTGGTTTGCTGCAGGTTGCCAATTCGGCAACGAACTGGTTCGCTACAGACAACTCAATTTTGACAGCGAATGTTAATTGGCTGCAGCCGACACAATTTCGACAACGAATCACAATTTCGCTGCTGAACACCCAATTCGGCAACGAATGTTAATTCGATGCAGACAACTCAGTTTCGGCAGCGAATCACAAATTCACTGCAGAACATGCCATTCGGCAGCCAATGCCAATTCGCTGCAGACGACATGATTTCGGCAACGAATCACAATTTCGCTATAGAACACACGATTCGGCAGCGAATGTTAATTCGCTGCAGACGACACAGCTTCGGCAGCGAATCACAATTTCGCTGCAAACAACTCAGTTTCGGCAACGAATCACAATTTCACTGCTGAACACCCAATTCGGCAGCGAATGTTAATTTGCTGCAGAAACTCAGTTTCGGCAGCGAATCACAAATTCGCTGCAGAACACGCCATTCGGCAGCGAATGCCAATTCGCTGCGGACGACACAGTTTCAGCAGCGAATCACAATTTCGCTGCAGAACACACGATTCGGCAGCGAATGTTAAGTCGCTGTAGACGATACAGTTTCGACACCGAATGCTAACTCGCTGCAGCTGACACAGTTTCGGCAGCTAATGCTAATTCGCTGCAGACAACTCACATTTTGGCATGAACACACACCTCACATGCTGTAACAATCCCAGCATATCAACTGTCACTAAGTTCCAGCAGAACACACACACATTGAAACCATCAATTTCAGCATATACTCTTTCAACAATTTCCAGCAGCATATACTCTTTCAACAATTTCCAGCAGGACACACACATTGAAACCATCAATTTCAGCATATACTCTTTCAACAATTTCCAGCAGGACACACACATTGAAACCATCAATTTCAACACATAATCTTTCAATAATTCCAGTAGAACACACACACATGCATGCTGGCCAACCCTATAGTTAAGGCCAGCTCTCTACCATAATTTGTTATTTCCATTTTTTTTTCATTTTTCTTTGTTAGATGCTCTGGGAATTTGGCCTCATTTCGTTTCTGTTTCCTTATCCTCTTAGTTAATTTCAGTTTCCTTCACAGCTAGCTTAGGTCTTAGGTCAATTTTTCTTAGGGTCTTCTTCTTCATTTCTGGTTTTGGGTCTTAAGGAGAAGAGGAAGGGAGTTTCATGACCCATACCTTTCGAATCTAACTAAGTTTGAGGAAGGTTTGACACTATTCTTTCTCTTCTCCTGCTGGTTCTCCTCCTCCTTCTTCCTCTCACATTTTCCAGCCCCCTTTTCCTTTCCCTCTAGGCAGCTGTCCAATCTTCTCTCAAGGTCTCATCTTTCCCTCACACGTTCACAAGGCACTCTCTACTGGTTTGGTTTAGGTTTCTGTTGGGAAAGAGGAAGGGAAGAGCGACATGCAGCTGCTGGAGACAACTTTGGGAAGAGGATGGATTATCCTCTCTCTCCTCCTTGTATTTATACTCCCCATTAAATGAGGTGGGTTGTTTGGGGTTGGTTTAGATGTGTTCTTATCCTTGTTTTGGTCTATCTAAAACCGGTTTTACCCCTCCCTCCCAACTCCTTAAGTTAAAGAAATCAGCAATGAAAACTGCGTCGTTGCCGATCCAGAAATCGGCAGCGAAAACTGAGTCATCGATTATATATATATATATATATATATATATATATATATATATATATTTTCTTTTGGGTGTTTACATTATGAATAAGAGAAACATAGATAAACAAGAGGAGAACATGATTATATAAGTATAATAAAGAAAATGAAAGGCATAAACAAGAAATTAATGAAAGCAAAACTTAAGCATTACAAAAATATAAAGAGAGAGAGCAAGAACATGATCTTGATCTGAAAACCAAGATGCTTAAATGCATGACAAATGCCTCATTTTATAGGCCAAAATTCGGAACTATTGATTTGATGACTAATCGTTGAGTGGGTGGCCACCTCTTGACTTGGTAACCATCCTTATCTTCTTGTCTGCAGAAAATGGCATTGCTAACATCAGAATTTGAATAGATAGTTTTCATGAACTGTAACAGCCCGGCCCAACTTGCCATATATTGTCCGCTTTGGGCCTTACCGCCCTCACGGTTTTGTTCCTGGTGACGCGAGCCCACTTCTGAGCCTAACGCCCCAAAACGCGTATGACAAGTTGGCAACCAGCACTCTTAATAAGGCTAGCTACCATTCCCTCACCCGCCGATGTGGGATATTACAATCCACCCACCTTAAGGAGCCCGACGACCCCGTCGGCACAACCAGATAGCTAGTGAGGTCGGCTCTAATACCAAATGTAACCAGCCCGGTCCAACTTGCCATATATTGTCTGCTTTGGGCCTTACAGCCCTCACGGTTTTGTTCCTGGTGATGCGAGCCCACTTCTAAGCCTAACGCCCCAAAATGCGTATGACAAGTTGGCAACCAGCACTCTTAATAAGGCCAGCTACCAGTCCCTCACCCAACGATGTGGGATATTACATGAACGTTCTGGGGAATTGTCTCAGCTTTCCAACAAAACAAGAATGAGGTCATTTGGACTTCTAGAACTCGAGATATGGGTTGAACATTGAATAGTGTCTGGGTTGCAGGACAGATTCCGACTTCTCTGTTGTTAGTACAATTTGAACTTGAAAACGGTCCTTTTGAATCTTGGACTTTGCATGAAAGTTTTAGGCCTATGTCTTAGCTTTCTATCCATATAAACCAAACCTAAATCCAAGTTCTACAGCTCCAGTTATGCTCTAATAACCGAATGGTATTCCAATTTGAATTCAACCTGCATCTCTTTTCTAAACTTAGCCCTCTCTTTGTCTTATCAATTTCAGTGGTTAAACTCATCAATCAATCCTTTGATTTATGTGATAGGCCTGTATTTAAGATGAACATTTATCATAAATTAAAGGTATCTTATATTATTAGACATGTTATTATAAAACATGCTCTAGTTAAGGAGATATTGATACTTCAAGTGCAAAATGATGATATAAAACCTTGATAAAAATGCACTTTTAAGTACTAATCAATCTCCCAAACAATATAGGAGTGTTGTTTGATGAATCACAATAATCACGTTCCATATCAAGAATATAAAAATCACATGGAATAACCAAACTATCAATCTTGACTAGGATATCTTCTATCACACCAAGTGGATAAACAAAACTACGATCCGCAAGTTGTATTACAATACTAGTTTTATTCAAAGGCTCCAAACTTAGAGAATCATAAATATGTTTAGGCATAACACTAATGGATGCACCTAAATCGCTTAAGGCCTTTTTAAACTAGCATTACTAATAACACATGGGATAGTAAACGCACATGGGTCTTTTTGCTTCAAAGGCATATTCTTTTTAACAACAACAGATACAACTTCACCCATACTTACCATTTCATGACCCTTTAGCTTATAGGCTCTCTTGGTAGTACACAACTCCTTCACGAATTTGGCATACTTGGGAATTTGCTTGATAGCATCAATCAAAGGAATGTTAAGTTCCACTTTCTTGAAAACCTCTAAAATCTCTTATTCTTTATCCTCTTTCTTAGACCTAGAAGAACTCAAAGGAAAGGGTGGAATTGTTTTAAAACTGGAATTCAATGAGTTAGTACTTAGCTTTGGAGTGTTAGTCGTTTTTTCAATTTGTGAAGGAAGAGGATGTTTCTTCTTTATACTAAATTCAATTTCTATCTCCTCTTCTTCCTCCATCTCAATTTGTTTTGACCTTTGCTCTTCAAGTTCTTTCCCACTTCACAGCGTGATCATACTAACATTCTCTTTTGGATTCAATGCTTGGGAGGGCAACTTTTCATTCATTTGTGCCTCTAATTTCCTTACACTTGAAGCTATTTGCCACATTTGCTTCTCTAAGTTGAGATGCTTGACCTTGTTTCCTGTTGAAAAGACATGACATTTTGTTGCAAGGTCACTTTATTAAAAGCCAAAGTTATCATTCGATGACCTATAACATTGGACTTTATGAATGCAGGGGGCTATCTCGCTTGATAATTCTGTTGGGGCTGAAATCCATGGAACTGTCGGCCTTGATTGCCTTATTGAGGCTTGTTCCCATAACGTAAGTTTGAATGATCTCTCCATCCAGGATTGTACGTGTTGGAAAAGGGATCATACTTACGCTGGGGTTGTCCATTGAATGCTCAATCAACTGCATTAGCTTGTTCAATGAAATATTCTTGCATTGTTAGGCACATATCCGAAGCATGTCCTTGTAATGAGCATATGCTACAAACTTTCACCTGTTGTACATTTCTTCAAGCCAAAGAATGCCCAAGAGAAGTAAGATCATTAACTTTATTCTCAAGGTTAGAAATACTTACCTCATTTACTCGTTTGCTTGGGAAGTCTCCACGAGTGCCGAATTGTTTGGAGTTGGCTACCATATTTGAGATCAATTGGCATGTAGTCTTGGGTGTCTTATCTACCAATTCTCCTCAACTTACCTCATCAATGATACTGCAATCAGTAGGCATCAGTCCTTCATAGAAATATTGAATGAGCAGCTGATTAGGTATATGATGATGAGGGCATTGAATGCACAGTTTCTCAAATCTTTCCCAATACTCAGAGAGTGTCTCGCCATGAGATTGTCGAATCCCACATATTTCTTTTCTTATGTTGGCGACTCGAGAGGCTAGGAAATACTTTTCAAGGAAAATCTTTTTCATGCCATTCTAAGTTCCAATGGAACCTGGGAGAGTAGAGAAAAGCCATGCCTATGTTGTCGTTTTTAAAGAGAAAGGGAAGCTTTCAACTTCACCTATTCTTCGTCAACTCCGTTTGGTTTCATGCCAACACAAACCATGTGGAACTCCTTAAGATGAGTATGAGGATCTTCTCCAGCAAGTCCATTGAATATTGGCAGTAAGTGTATAAAACCAGACTTGAGCTCAAAGTTGACATTGTTGTCCATGTTTATGCACAATGGTTGATTCTCCATGTTAGGAGCAGCGAGCTCCTTGAGTGTTTGTTGTCGTGCAACAACCATGGTGTTGACGTGAGCTTCCTTTCGTAACCTGCGTAAAGTGTTCTTTATTTCGAGATCTATCTGCACTTGTCTCTGGTTAGTAGAACAGGTTACAGGCATAAATTGTTAAGAGAACTTAAAAGAAACCAACCACACAAGAGATTAAAGTTACTACAAATTGAACGAAAATCCTACGCTAAAAATAAAAAATTGCCTAAAACCCTAAAAAACAGTGGAATTTAGCCTCAATAGGGTGTGGCTAGTGGCCTAAGGCCACTAGACCTGTACAGAACATCATTTCCCTTTACAAAACAAAAGGCGAGACCTAATTCTACCAAAAAATTAGTTTTGAACAGTAACTGTATCATATTGTACAGTACTGTCGCAAGAAAAAAAATTTGTTTCTCTTTCTTTTTTTTTCAACAAAATAAATAACAATCACAACAAATAAAAATGACATCACAAGAATCAACTAAAATCACTTCCCCGACAACGACGCTAAAATTTGTTGTGATGTCGCTGTGGCACAAATTAATTACCCTAGCTTAAATAAACAAGATAGTATAGAGCAAGCAAATGGTCGATCCCACGAGGAAGTTTTAGTTCAAATTTTTATGCTATACGATGTGCAATTGGGGGGGGATTGTGAAGTTATCTATGGCTATAGTAAACAGAAAGAAACAATCAATGCTAAATCAAAGAAAATCAAAATTTATCAAGAAAAACAAACCTTGGTCGCAAGTAAACATCCACCTATAGAAATCAGAACTGATCATAGAAATGAAATGTCAATTTATACTCTGAACATCTATCTTTTCTTATGTTGATTAGTTAACAGATTCGCTGTATAACTAATCCTAACCATCAAATAACCACAATGTTCGCACTAACAATTTAATTTAATGGCAGCCTTAAGAACTAGATGAGTTGATTAATCTAGACAACATAACTGTCCGCAGTCCATGTTTGATTTAATCGATCAAATATTCTTCCTAAGATTACTAATCTGGATTCGCCATAATTATTAATCTCAGTTGCTTCCCAAGTTTATATACCATAACTCCGGTTTTGATAGCAAACTTAGCAATAGATTGTTCATAATAATAACTTAGAGTCCGCTCTAGCAATTAAAATAAACAATCATAGGAAATAAGCATAGGTGTAACACCCCATCTCACTAGCGAGATATTGTCCGCTTTGGGCCTCCCAGTCCACCCATGTCCAGAGCTTCCACCCAGGCCCCCCTTACGGTTTTGTTCTTGGCAGCCACGCATGGCCCCAAAACGTGTCTTACTAGTCAAGGTGAGCGTGCACTTATAAGGCCCTGGCTCTGGACGCTCGTGTTCGATGTGGGATCTTACAATCCCCCCACCTGAAGATGAGCTATCCTCAGCTCTGATACCAAATGTAACACCCCACCTCACTAGCGAGATATTGTCCGCTTTGGGCCTCCTAGTCCACCCATGTCCAGGGCTTCCACCCAGGTCCCCCTTATGGTTTTGTTCTTGGCAGCCACGTATGGCCCCAAAACGCGTCTTACTAGTCAAGGTGAGCGTGCACTTATAAGGCCCTGGCTCTGGACGCTCGCTTCCGATGTGGGATCTTACAATCCCTCCATTTGAAAATGTAAACCCCGGGGAAAAATACAGTTCAAAAATGAGACAGTAACAGTTCAATGTCTAGACATTAACATTTCGGGATTTAAACAGAAACGATTCAAATAGATATTTATAAAAGGAATGATAATTGTGGTTAGACAAAGAATGATGGATATTTGTATGAAGAGGAAATGATTTTTAATAGTTGAAGGAGAAAAAGTTTCCAATAAGAACCAAAAGGGAGAAGTGAATAAAATATGAATGTATGTTGCCTTTTTAAATTGCCGGATATTTGTATTGCTATATTATTGTGATATTCATATTTCAATAATATATATTTTATTTTCATGACCATCGCGTGCACGACAGGAGTAGATTCTAGCTTAGGTTCATTTTTTTTTGTAATTTAGGTACTAGGGAGTATACCCTTGTATTTGGTAATATTACAACTTTTATTTAACTCAATTTGTATAATTGATGTTTAAACTTGAATAGATGAATTTAATTCGGTAGTTTATATAACTATGTTCCATTAAGCATGTTTATTACTTTAACCATCCATAATGATAATTGTTGTACAATGTATATCATCAACATTGTGGTTGATATGAATGGTGATGTTTGTGGGATTGAGCCCCAGGATGATTGGGCTGAATTGAGTTGGAGATGCGTTATATTAGAAGTAGAAACAGGTCGTATGTCGATAACTTGGGACCTCCCGGTATAGGGGATGCTCCGTTGAAATTTCAGTAGACTTTAATGCAAATACCATGAATGGATATATATATCTAGTCACTCTGTTTATCAGCTAACATGAGATCGTTGCTTATTCCCGGATATGGGAATGTTACATTTTGGTATCAGAGCTCAGGTTGCTATTCCGGGGATAGAAATGAGTATAAGGTTTTGAAATGTGGTTCTGGATAGTGAGAACAAGGCAAGGAGCCAAGACTGATCCATTCCCAGTTCGGGTAAGTGATCAGAGTCTTCATTATGAAAGTGATCTAGATTGGGATCCCTTGACAAACACTTCCTCTCATGTACCTGCAACATCAGTATACTCTGAAAGAGGCGAGTCAATGAGACTTCGAGATGATTTGTTGTCCCGTCAGGCTGGGGTAACAATGCCCGATGTATCAGACATAGCGAGAGAAAATATACCCCTATCAGTGGCATCGGTAGATGGGGCAAACCCATTTTAGGATCCTGCTTTTATGGATCATATAGTGAGAGCTGTAGCAGCAGGAATGGCAGCGAGAGCCTCCAGTGCAGCTTCTAGATCAGGGGGAGTAGTCACCATAGTGTAGTGGGTGGGGTGTATGAGAGGGATGGGTTGTATGATTTACCATGGTGAAGAGGATGCTGAGGTTGTTGGGCTTAGGCTAAAAAAAAAAGGGAAAGAGTTATAAATCAGATGTAGGTGCTAGAGATTTGACAGCTTTTATAGAGGGGTAAAACTATATATTGGAGGGTCAGAATTGAGGGTAGATCTTTTGCCGTTAGAGTTATATGATTTTGACTTGAATATGGGCTTGGTTTGGCTAAGTAAACATAAGGCATAAGTGGATTGTTTCACCAAGACAGTGACAATCCAAGGAATAGGTGATAAAAGAGTAGTGGTTAAAGAGGAACGAAAAGATATTCCAAGTTATGTAATCTCGGTCTTGGTGGCTAGAAAGTTACTGAGGAAGGGTTGTTCTGTTTGGTTAGCCCTTCTAAGAGAGCTGGAAAAGGTAGTATAAATTTGGCTAGTATTCCCGTTGTGAGGGAGTTTTGAGATGTATTCCCAAAAAGTTGCTTGGATTACCTCCCGTAGAGAAATTGAAGTTTCCATAGACACTATTCCAGGAATTCCTCCTATAGCCCAGTCTCCTTATAGGATGACACCTATGGAATTGGCTTAACTGAAGGTCCAGCTTCAGGAATTGTTAGATAAAGATTTCATTCAGCTTAGTAACTCGCCCTAGGGAGTTTCGATATTGTTTGTAAAAAAAGAAAAGAAGAAGAAGGATGGCACATTTTGTTTGTGTATTGATTATTGTTAATTGAATAAAGTGATGGTGAAGAACAAGTACCCATTCCCCCGAATAGATAATTTGTTTGATCAGTTGAAGGGTGCTAAGGTATTCTCTAAGATAGAGTTGAGATCTGGATATCGCCAGTTGAGAATCAAGGAACAAGATAGACAAATGACTGCATTCCGAACCAGTTATGGACATTACGAGTTTTAGTGATGCCTTTCGGGTTAACCAATGCTCCAGCCATGCTTATGGACTTGATGAATCGGGTGTTTCAGCCTTACCTGGACAAATATGCGGGGGTATTTATTGACAATATCTTGGTGTATTCAAGCTCTTACTTGGAGTATGAACAACACCTAAGAGTTGTGCTACAAACTATAAGGGAGAATCAATTATATGCAAAGCTGTATAAGTGTGAGTTTTAGCTCAAAGAAGTAATTTTTTAGGCCATGTAATATCCGTAGAAGGAATATTGTGGATCCAAGAAAGGTAGAAGTCATGTTGAAATGGGAAAGGCCTACCAACGTGACAGAAATCCGGAGTTCTTGGGTCTTGCTAGGTATTATCGGAGGTTTATTGAGGGGTTCTCCACCATAGCATCACCTTTGACTAAGCTGACCCGCAAAGAAGTCATGTTTGTTTGGTCGGGAGAATATGAAGCGAGCTTTCGAGAACGGAAGGAAAGGCTCACTTCTACTCCTACGTTGGCCCTTCTATCAGGACACAAGGGTTTATGGTATATAGTGATACCTCAAGAAGGGGTCTAGGATGGGTGTTGATGCAACATGAGCGTGTGATTGCTTATGCATCAAGACAACTAAAGTCGTGTGAGGTGAATTACCCAATTCATGGCCTAGAACTTGCAGCAGTGGTGTTTGCCTTACGAGTATGAAGACATTGTTTGTGTGGGTCACAAATTTAAATCTTTACAAACCATAAAAGTTTGAAGTATTTGATGTCACAGAGGGAGTTGAATATGTGACAAGGAAGATGGGTAGAGTTAATAAAAGATTATGATTGTGTGATTGACTACCATCCTGGTAAGGCTAATGTAGTAGCTGATGCATTGATTAGGAAAGGAAAAACAGTGATGAATGATATGGACATGCAAGTATAGTGGAATTGAATAAATTAGGCTTGCGACTAAGTGTAGGGCCTCAGGGATCACTATTAGCTTAGTTAAAGATCCGATCTGTGCTTCGAGACAAGGTTGTGGTGGCACAACAGGTAGATGGAAAAGTAAAGAATATCAAGGAGAGTGTAAACCAGGGTATAGAGAAAGCATTCCAAAGGTTATCTGGTGGGCTAATAGTTATGGGTAGGCGAATTTATTTACCTGATCATAAGACTTTGAAGGATGAAGTATGGAGAGAAGCTCATGAATCCCGATTTGCTACTCATCCTGGAAGTACGAAGATGTATAAAGATTTAAAGGAATACTACTGGTGGCCAAATATGAAGAGGGAAATAACAAAATTTATGTCGAACTGTGGGATTTGTCAGCAAGTAAGATAGAACACCAGAGACCTGCAGGGGATTTATAGTTATTATCGGTTCCAGAATGGAAATGGGAGGATATTTCTATGGATTTTATGACAGGATTACCCAGGGGAAAGAAGGGGAATGATGTTGTATGGGTGGTTATGGATTGACTGACAAAATCTATTTTTGTTTTTGCCTATAAAAATGACTGATTCGGTGGATAAGCTAGTAAAATTATATGTAAATGAAGTAATTAGACTTCATGAAGTGCTAGTGTCGATTATGCCGGAGCGGGATCCAAGGTTCACGTCGAGATTATGGCCTTGTTTATAATGAGCATTGGGGACAAAGTTGAATCTAAGCACAACATCTCATCCTCAGACGGATGGTTAATCTGGAAGGACTATTCAAACTCTTGAGGATCTTCTGGGGTCTTATGTGCTGGAGTTCGGAGGGAACGGGGAAGATCTCCTGCCATTGGTGGAGTTTACTTATAATAATAGCCATCAAGGTACTATTGGTATGGCTTCATATGAAGCATTGTATGAGAGGAAATGTCGTACCCAATTTTTTAGGAGGAAGTAGGAAAAAGGAAGCTTTGGGGACCTGAAATGGTACAACTGACAACTGACAAGGTGAGGGTGATCAGAAAGAGGATGAAGAAAGCCTAGGATAGATAAAAAGGGGGGGGGTTATGTAGATAACCGAAAAAGGCCTTTAGAATTCCAAGTGGGGGATGAGGTATTTTTGAAAGTGGCGCTTTGGAAAGGCATCATCGATTTGGAGAAAAATGGAAATTAGCTCCGAGATATATTGGCCCTTTCAAGATTAAGGAAAGAATCGGACAAGTTGCCTATCATTAGAGTTGCCTGCATATTTGGATAAGATTCACAATGTGTTCCATGTGTCATTGCTGCGAAAGGCCAAGATAGACCCCTCACGGGTATAACCACACTTTCCCATGAAGATAAAAGGGGATTGAACCATGAAAGCTAAGCCTGTCAAGATCTTAGATCGAGATGGGAGGGTGTTGAGGAATAAGAGAGTTTCCCTGGTGAGAGTATTGTGGAGAAACTCTCGAATAGAAGAAGAAATATGGGAAAGAGAATCTGAGATGAAGCAAAAGTTCCCGCATTTATTCTTCGACATAGGTACGTAACTTAAATTTCGAGGACAAGATTTCTATTAGGAGGGGAGAATGTAAACCCCAGGGAAAAATAAAGGTTGCTTCGATTGCAAACTAACTACATGAGAAATAAAAGTGAAGAAATTCATGCATATGGTTAAATAAAAACGAGAATTTAGAAATTTTTGGATATAAATTTATGGACGAAATATTTCGAGACGATATAAATGAACCCGAAAATGTTGAGGGTTGGATTAAATTAAAGAAAATAAACTAAACTAAAACTTGTGGGCTGAAATTGTAAGAAATGAAAAGAGGTATAACTTAATTATAAGAAGAAAAAAAAAAGAGATGTGGGGGCCTAAATTCAAATAAGAAAAATTATAGAGCATAAATACTCATATTCTCACCAAAAGTCTGCAGAAATCGTAAGGAAAGAAAAGAGGGAGTTTTTGTTTTCATTCTTGTAAAATCAAGATAGAAACACCAAAATTTCAAGAACCCATCCAAGATTAAGGTTTTATAGATGGAGTAAACACTTGTGGGCAAAGGGATTAACAAGGAAATTGAACAAGAAGAGAAGATGGAGGGCTAGCTGTCATTAGATAAGAAAGGAGGGAGTTGAAAATCTTCAACTGGTTGAAGATCAAAACCTTAATTCGTACCAGGTAAGGTGTTCTAAACATGATCTTATAAGTCATTTCAAATTCGATAATGAATTGATGCCTTGATGTGAATTATAGATTAGGGTTCTTAGACTTGAATTGGGGGAAAAGTATTTGTTGTTAAAATTAATTTAATTCATGTGTGGTATGTGATTGGGGACATGAAACCATGATAAGTTACCTAGAAAATGTAGTTTGTGAAAGTTATGTGTGAAGGGAAGGGGGGTGATGAATCTGGACAGACTCGTCTCCTGACTTTCAGTAAGATTTTGGATAGAAGGATGATGGAATTAGAACCAGGTTCCACATAGAAATTGAAAAGCTTTGGATGTTAGCTAACTAAGGAAATTAGTCTTGCTTAATTTAGAGCTGTAAAACCCCAGTTATGGGTTATCAACCAAGACTGGGTCATGATAGACCCTGTAGAGCAGTAAGTCTGATTTTTTTTTATGAGCAATTTTGACTATCTTAAAGGCAGAACTATGTTCTCCTTAATTCATAGAACTTGTAGCCTCATGTCTTAGTTTTCTAACGAGACTAATCTCGTTTAAATCAGAGTTTTATAACTCCAGATAAAGTTAAAAATCCGAGGAGAGGTCAGACAATAATAGTTCAAAAATGAGACAGTAACAGTTGGACAGTAACAGTTCAAAAATGAGACAATTCAAAAATGGGACAGTAACAGTTAAAAAACGAGACAGTAACAGTTCAAAAACGAGACAGTAACAGTTCAAAAATGAGACAGTAACAGTTCAATGTCTAGACATTAACATTTCGGGATTTAAACAGAAACGATTCAAATAGATATTTATAAAAGGAATGATAATTGTGGTTAGACAAAGAATGATGGATATTTGTATGAAGAGGAAATGATTTTTAATAGTTGAAGGAGAAAAAGTTTCCAATAAGAACCAAAAGGGAGAAGTGAATAAAATATGAATGTATGTTGCCTTTTTAAATTGCCGGATATTTGTATTGCTATATTATTGTGATATTCATATTTCAATAATATATATTTTATTTTTATGACCATCGCGTGCACGACAGGAGTAGATTCTAGCTTAGGTTCATTTTTTTTTTTGTAATTTAGGTACTAGGGAGTATACCCTTGTATTTGGTAATATTACAACTTTTATTTAACTCAATTTGTATAATTGATGTTTAAACTTGAATAGATGAATTTAATTCGGTAGTTTTTATAACTATGTTCCATTAAGCATGTTTATTACTTTAACCATCCATAATGATAATTGTTGTACAATGTATATCATCAACATTGTGGTTGATATGAATGGTGATGTTTGTGGGATTGAGCCCCAGGATGATTGGGCTGAATTGAGTTGGAGATGCGTTATATTAGAAGTAGAAACAGGTCGTATGTCGATAACTTGGGACCTCCCGGTATAGGGGATACTCTGTTGAAATTTCAGTAGACTTTAATGCAAATACCATGAATATATATATATATATATATATATATATATATATATATATATAATTATTCACTCTGTTTATCAGCTAACATGAGATCGTTGCTTATTCCCGGATATGAGAATGTTACAATAGGAGAACAAACTTATTTATTCATCATATAAAATGAAAAGAAAAGGTAAAATAAATCTCACAGTTCTTGAAATCTGAAGGTTTCAGTGTCCTTGCAACCAAGAAAAAGAGTTTAGCCTTGCACGTCTATTAAACAAGTAATACAAAAAAAAGAAGAATGCATGATTTTGGATTTTGTGGAGGAAATGAGCGTTTTTTTTTTTTATTGATCAAATGTTAGAAGTATATAGATCAAAAAGTCAGACTAGCTGGAAAAAAAACCAGCAAGCCAGAAATATAGCTATACAGAACAAACCTGTGGGAACAGGCTCCCAATAAGCACAAGAAAAAGAACAGCCTAAGGAAACAAACCTTTGATTATAACCGAAGGAAACAAAAACTAATACAATCCAACTACACAACCCATCAGCACATAAAAGCAGAAGAGAAGAGCTCTTTCTTCATGCCCAGTGACAGGAGAACAGCCAAAAGGAAGGCAGACCAGTGTCAATAGCGGCCAGCCAGCCAAGCCAAGACAAAGAAAACAGCAGCTCTTCCAGCCAAGTAGGACAAAGGAAACAGCCAAAATTCAACAGCTTATCCTTGCAAAACAGAGAAGCCATGCAGACACAGCTCAGTCATGCAGAGATAACGCCTGCCAATCATGCAAAGACACCAAACTTTCTACCATGCAGATAGGAGGACCATTCCAGTTACAGCCGAGTAGAATAAAACATTGACAGCCAAGAAACAGTGGACAGCTGCTCTCCCCTACAGAACTAAAGAACCATGCACGTCCAGCCCTCAATAAAGAATAGGCCAAAATGTCTCATTTGCTCAATCAACTGACAACCACTACTCCAATCAGCCACGAGCAACCCCTGAGTGCCATGCAGTGATGAGGAAGCCAACAACAGACCATGCAGTTAACAATTAAATGAACTTCCAGCCACAAACAAAAGGCAGGGGCTCATCAATGCAGGGACGAGATAACCATGCAGAACCATGCACGTCCAAACTATACTAAAAAGCGATGAGGCTCCATTCAATTTGCAACACTGTAGGCTAGGTGATTTTTTTCATGGAAATACAAAATAGTGTAGAACAGTATCTGGAATTTCCTGAATATAGTCTCAACTGATTTTGCAATGTTGTTGAAGATACGCCTGTTTCTTTCTTCCCAAATCAAATACACAAGAATAGCAATTAAGTGATACTCTTCTCATTCTCGGTTGCAGCCTTTTTTTGTTGTTTTGTAGGACCCGAGTGGTTCTGTTTAAGAAAGGCATATTATTATGAAGCTTGAGCCAGAATCTAGACTTGCGCCAGAGAGAAGATGACCAGTCACACGTGAAAAAGAGATGTGCATGAGATTCATCAGCATTCTGGCAAAGAGGGCATAGAGTATCAGAGGAGAGAAACTAAAGACGATCTCTTGTTCGCAGTTTGACCAGTTCTGGAAATGAGCGTTTTTTCTCTCATGGTTGGCTGCCCTCTCTTAACTTTCTCTCTTTCATTTTATATTCTAGGAAACCCTAATCCTTTTTCTACAAAATAGTCATTTCCTGTTGCTCTTAGTCAGTCAGTCAAGAGAAAGAATCTAGAGAGAGATGCTCTCCTCCCCAATGGAGATGGTTCCGCTGCTTGTACTGCTGAGGACTAGAGATTGTCTCTCTTCCTGCTACTTTGGCTTGGCTTCTTGATCTGTCCCTCCTCTTTACTCCTTCTTCTCCATTTCTCAACTTTTTCATATTCTCGGTTCCCCCTCTTTTCTCATTTTCCCGCCTGCTCTCCATTTCAAATGGCTAAAAGCAAGAGGAAGGTCACATCACGTGGTAAATCCATCAAGCGTTCTTCTGTTCCCGATGATCATGTCCGATCTATTGTTCTTGGCCTTCAAGCACCCTCGACTATTCTTCACTCCTCATCTACCATTTCTCTTTCCCATGCTCCCCCACCACCGGCCTGTGCTTTATGTCCTGAGTCTCTTCCACCTATTCCAGAAGTTACTCCTGTCCCCCTAGAGTCTGTTGATGTTGAAGATTGCTTAATAGAAGTTGATTTGTATGAAGCTCTCTTGGAAGAGGAGCGATTAGACTTCTCTTTCACTAATGAAGAAGGAGATATCACCCCTCTGTTTTCCCCTCCTGCTGGCCTCTCAGCCGGTTGTCCTCTTTCTCCTACTGAAGTTGTAGAAGGTTGTGCTTCTCCTACCACAGGTGTTGCAGGTACCTCTCTTGCATCTCCTACTGGAAGTAGAGTATGGAAAGATCTTTTCTCTGTTAGTAAGCAGTCTACCCCATGCACAAAGCTTTAAAATTTGTCTCTCAACCACCTCACCAAGTCCTGTGCTATCTCCCCTGAAGATATTCAACCTCAGTTTGATGTTTGGAACTTTTGTGTTGTAGGTTATGTCTCTGGTAAAAGCCCGGGCTTCAGGGCTCTCAATGGTATTATCCCCTCTGTTTGGAAGTGTGCAGCTACACTTTCTATTCATGATTCTGGATGGCTGGTATACAGATTTAACTGTAAGGAGGACAAATTCTCTATTCTTCATGGTGGCCCCTACCTAGTCTATGGGAAGCCTCTCATTCTACGTCCTATGACTAGATTCTTCGATTTCTCCACGGAAGAGATGTCAAGGGTTCCGGTTTGGGTCAGATTCCCAAACCTCCCTCTATGTTGTTGGTCTCCCCCTTGTTTGTCTAAGATAGCTAGTTTTCTGGGAAAACCTATCCAAAGTGATCATATAACCTCTTCTCTTTCTCGTTTTTCATATGCCCATGTGTTGGTTGAGATTGACCTTCGTAAGGATCTTCAACACTCTGTTGCAGTGTCGCTGCCGGCTAGGTCTACCCTTCATCAGCAAGTTGTCTATGAAGCTCTGCCTAAATTCTGCAACTTCTGTAATGTCCTAGGCCATACTCGGCTTCTCTGCCCCAAAGCCGCAGCTAGTACAGCGGAGGCTGCGGTGGCCAATGATCAGCCTGCACAAGGAAAGAAAGGGAGTGTCTTTGGTCGTCTGGGCCCTCAGCTTATGCCAACCCCTCCAGAGGTGCAGGAACGACCATTGGCTTCATCTTCTTTTGAGGATGCAATAGCCCCCAAGGATATTGCAATGGATCCTAGCACTGCTGAAGGTTGGACTACAGTAGCGCCTAGGCGGAAATCCCCTAAACACTCACGTGGCAATCCAAAAGGGAAGACAGTCATCGAAGTTGAAGCAGAGCCTCACATGAATCCAAGTACGTACCCACCTGTCTGTACTGTTGTGATAGGTTCCCTAGTTGCAGAGACGTCAGTTAGTGCGGCTGTGGATTCAGGGGTAAACACTTGTTTGGCACCCTCAAGCCTGGGCGAAGACTCTCCTAATGTGGTCCCTCCATGGAAGGACTTGGTCATGGGTAAAGGGAATCATCGCATTCTGTCAAATAATGCTGGCAATAGGAAGGCCCCATTCCCCTTTTCTGTAGGGGATGGCTGATTTTGCTACTTCACTGGAAATAGCTTATGTCTTTGATAACTGCAAGCTTATGGTGGTTAAATTTTGTTTTTGGACTCCGTGTTCAGTTGGATTTTGACACGGTTTGCCCCTCAATGGGTGAATGCCTCTCAGTCCCTGGTTTGGATGCCTATGGGCTTGCTTGCTTGGGTTGCAGACAAAGTTCCAGGCTGTTTGGTTGTTACGTTTGCTGTTGGTTATATTTTGCTTCTTGTCCGGCTTAGTGGGAGCATGTTCCCCTAGGCTTTTTGCTCTATATATTGGCCTTCATAAGGTCTGATCATGCTTGTGCAGGGGAGACTGTTCCTCTACACTTGCCTTTTATGTTAGATATGGTTTGTTCAAAGGTGTCTAATCCCCTTTCTGGCGCATGTTCTGTTCTGTTGGTTCCCAGCTTGTACTGCAAGCTTGTCTTGCTCTTTTTAATCTATACAATTCTTACATTTGATAAAAAAAAATAGTCATTTCCTAAATAGACAATTTACATTTAAGTAGTTCAATAATTATTTTTCTAAAAAAAGAGAAATAGCCTTACATAAAATCTTCAAGCTTTGACTCTTGACCTAGAGAAGCTAAATTGCTGAAATAAAGATTTGGATGTCGGTTTGGATGCTTTGGGAAGTAATTTTGACTTGTTTGTTCACAAAACCTGTCTGCTGGCAGAATTCATGTGGCATCTTAGAAATATCATATTTCTCTCATATGAGCTCATTGTATGTTGTAATTTGGTATGATGATAGGTCTTCAAGTCAGGAATCCTTGAGTTTGCATCAAATGGACTTCTCTAGCTTAAGATATTCAAGTCGGAATAGACAAAGGTTAATATTGACAAAATGTAAGATTTGTCTTTGAAGGTTGCGATCTCGATCCTCTATCTTTTTTTTTCCTTGCCATTCATGTACAGAAAGGTATGGATGTAAGCTTTCTAATGCCACTGAATCACTTCATTTTGACCTTTAGAGCTCAAGCTCTGCACAAAACATCGATCGGAGGTCGAATCTGCCAATTATCTCCAATTTACTTCTTTTTGAATCTTACATCCAAAAGTGCATTCAAAACATAAAACAAGGAATATCAATGCATTTTATATATATAACATAGGCAAAATACTAGGTAATTGTGGGTAAAACTATCAAATAATATGGTTGCATCAAATAAGGTGCAAAGTACTAAAAAGTTTTGAGGTTTCCACTGCTCTAGACTGTAATCTCTCTCTCAAAACCCCCTATAACAACAAGATTTCAACTCATTATCAACTCATTCATCTGATTCAAGACCCACATCCTAGTTGCATATTCAATACAATCCATAACCTTTAAATCACGATAATTTCACAATTCCAATCCCAAACACAACCCATTCATGTTTACAGTCGTATTTTCCATGTTTATTCATCTATCCCAAATATATTTTTTTACTAACACTACAACATTTTCTCATTCATACATAACAACAACCTTTTAAATATCAAAGTTCTAAATCAATTTTTGTTATGAGAATACTTTTACACATTAATTCACTTCTTTATTCATTCCAACCTTTATTATATATGTTGCATCATCATTTAACATGGATTGTTAATGTAATTTTCATATAGAATGATAACATTTTCCTTCTTTTTTCACTTGTGGAAATTTTGGCCATTTAGACAATTTTCCTTTTCTTTATGTACCCATTAGTTTCACATTTGTTTCTATTCCTCTGTCATATATACAAAATTAGATTTTAGCACTATCGTTCATACTATTTCAATCCTGAACATGGAATATATGTTCATTCATACATGTTTAAGTTTGTAAGCCTTGCTTTAACTTCATTTTCTCATTACAATACATTTATTTATCACCACAATAGCATCTTATTAGCATGCACGCACACACTCCTTGCAACATTAACAACAAATTCATGCCAACTTTTATCCATTAACTCACTTCGATCAATATTAGCCTAAATATACCTTTAAGCTAAGTATACCAAATTCCCATTAACATTTTTTTGATTTTAAGTTTGAGTATAACTCATTCACAACATACATACACAATCACAATTGATAAGTTTAAGCCGATTTTGACACTTAGTAAGTTTCGGTCAAACCAAAGAAAACAATCCTATAAAGTTTTCTTCATTCCTAAACTCATTTTCATACATGAACTACTTCATTCATGATCATTTTTAATTATTTAAAACAACATATTTATACAAACTTCTCCCCCTATTTTCAACCAAAAGTTTCAGCCAAACAAAGGTTTTCACCATTTGAAAAAACCCTTTTCAACCTTTAACTTATTTCCATTCATAAAAAATATTGTCCAAAGTCATTTTAGCATCATTAAATCACAATTCAAACAAACAAAAAATTACATTTCACATTTATTCATTCATTTAACACAATAAAGGTAAAATCACCATATTTATGCTCAATACATACGTGACCATTTGCATTAACATGTTTCCTCCCATACTAGTCATCATCCATCATTATTTGTAACTCCTTTTAAAGTATCCTAATAAATTCATGATTTTCATGAGTAAATTTCTATAATTTATTCCACACATGATTTCTTCACTTTAGACGTTAAACATATACAAAACACATAATTTCACAATCACATAACCAAAAACCAATTATCAAGTCAATGCCTCGTAAAACTTCCAATTTTGAAATATATATTGAGACTCAATTACTCTAAATTAAATTAATTAAATCATTTCAAAGCAACATTATCACATTAACACATACAAAACACACATAATTGAACAAATATCAACTTTAATTCCTAATATCTCTGATTTTTCCAAAATGGCTGGCCTTAATCACATGGAAGAACACCCATTTTTATTCTTTAATTATTCATCAATTCAAGCTATTTTCGTCCTATTCCATATCAATCACAATAATCTAACACAATTTTAAATTTCCCCTATTTTTCATTTAAGAACCCTAACTTAAAATTTAAGAATTCATGCAAAAAACTTATAAATCTTTGTTTAACTTGTACAATTGAGTCTATAGCCTCTTACTAGAAAAATTAATAAGCTTTGAACACTAACAAATCAAAAAATTTCCACCCTTCTTCTTCCTTCTTTTTTGGCTGAATGTTTCTCTCTCTATTTCTTCCTTTCCACTTGGTTTTTCTATCTTAATCTTGTATTTGATGATGTTAATCACTCATTCTCTCATCTACCATGCCTAATTCATGCTTTCTCTTTAAAACTTATCTGGTGTTGGCTTTTCTTTTTTCTCTTTTCTCTTCTAATTCTCTAGCAGCTTTTATGCAAGAAATATGAAGAAATGCTGAATTTTTGGCCAAAATAGCATTTTGCCCCTAATGAGCCCATGTTTTATTTTTTTTTATATCAGTCTAATCTATTGACATTATTGCAAGGCCTTCACGAACTTTGATTGCTCTGAAATCTTAATCCAAGGTGGAACTATATGTTAGGAGACTCCTCGTAAACTTTCAGCCATATCAGACAGTTATATTTAAAGTTATGCTTGGTAGCATAAAACTAGCTAATAGATGATTTTACACAAAAAAATCTGAGTTTCTTGTTCCGTTCTTGTATGGATCATATCAATTTTTTCACTAGATCCTCAAGAATATTTCTTATTTCAAAATATATTTATATTCCCTTTTTATTGTTTATTTCATTTATAAACTTATTTCAATTTAACAGTAATGTTATCGATTTTTTTACCAGGGTTTACACTAACACCTCTTCATACAGTTCTTTTTAAACTTTTATTTCTTATTTCCATTATAATTCCTTGAAATTATTTTCTCATTCTCAAAACATCTTTATTTTAAATTTTCCAAATTCTTCTATCTATCGAAACTCGTTACCGGTTTCGTCAATATTATGAATTTTAAACAAAAATTCATAATCCTTATTTCAACTTCAACAATGCCTTTAAATTTATTTTGGAGGTCATCCACTACACTACATATCACATTTATTTATTTTTCATTTCATCTCAATTTTCCATTACTTGTCAAGATTTCATTACTGGGTAAATTTTCCAATATTTCATCAACATCATAAAATTTTAATCGAGTCCTTATGACCGAAAAGCTTTTTCTCCTTTTCATTTTTAATGTCAAAAGTAAATATTTAATAATTAAAAATATCATCCCAACTCTTTCTATTTTTATTTTATTTTCCCATTATTCAATTAACATGATAAAAGTTTTTGTCGAGTTTTATAAACATTGTAAAATTAGAATTTGGAAGTGTGAGAGACCTAAGTGAGGATTTAATTTGGTGATAGGAACATTGACTAGTGGATTGAAATATTAATTGATGTTTGAAATGTGTATGGATATTGATTGAGATTTTAAGATGTATGGAGATTTCCATGATTGAATTTCATTAGCGATATGAGCATTAGTTGTTATTGTTTGGGAGTTTATGGTAAGGGTTGCCCCTTTGCCTTTTTAATTATTTAAGATGCTTTTGTAATTGTTTGCTTTCCATGAAAAAATTATTTGTAGTGTATAATTGCTTATCATGAGATATCATAACTATGAGGCAACATAGATGCATGAAATCATATTAAGTGGAAACAAATAATATGATTTCATGATCAGAATGTAATATTTTGTGAATTAGAAGAGAAATATGATTTCATGGTCGAAATTTAATATTTTGCTAATTAAGTGGACTACAATGGTAGAATGTAAAATGAGAAAATTAAATTGTCCATGTAACGACCCGACTTTTTTAAGGCCAAAATCGATGGAAATTTATTTTGGTCCAATTCTGGATGTTTTTCACCATATCATTCTGCAGATTTATAATTGCATTCCATTCATTAACAAGGCACAATCCACGTAGGATAATGTAAATCAATATTTCTATAAAACAGATTCTCAATACACGTGCCTATATTATTATATTTTCATACTCATAGGTTTACACTATATCATATTGACATACTCACAAATTCACATTCCTATTCTAGTCTCGCTAACATCACGAGTTCATACAAGAGTGTCGAACAACAAGTTACACAATTAGTACTTTCCTTATCCTGACCTCATGTAATTTCACAACATGACATTCTCATGAAATGAATACCTCATATATATATATTCATACACATCATATCAACTTGTTCACACATTCACATCTGTGTTCCATTTCAATTTTTCATTACTAGTCTCTATAAAAGGAGTCGGACGACAAATTAAGTGATTAATACGTCCATTCATACAGAACTCATATCACCCATAACATGCGAATATATAATTCTTTTCACAATGTGTGAGCTGCGAAATGGATTTTCCTACACACCATGTTGGTATGATGTCCCTGCTACAGCACAAGATAATTTCAAGCATTATAGGCAATTTAAAGAAACATAACAAAGCAATATTAGCATCATATTTCATTCATAGACCAAAAGAGCGTAATTCTATCATTTCTCCTTATGTAAATACCACCATTAATAATTCATCAATTATCGAGGTTAATTACAATACTCAAACCCTATCATTCATCTCGAATATCGTTAGCTGAACTAACGTTATTCTCTATTTAAAGCATAACAATCATAGTTCTTTCGTATACTTAGTATATACAAACACCTAGTATACATGAACACATCAATTCTTGATGTAAACCCTGAGAAAAAATAGAGGTTGTTTAGATTGCAAACTAACTACATGAGAAATAAAAGTGAAGAAATTCATGCATATGGTTAAATAAAAACGGGAATTCAAAAATTTTTGGAAATAAGTTTCTAGATGAAATATTTCGAGACATTATAAATCAACCCGAAAATGTTGAGGGTTGGATTAAATTAATGAAAATAAACTAAACTAAAATTTGTGGGGTGAAATTATGAGAAATGAAAAGAGGTATAACTTAATTATAAGAAGAAAAAAAAAGATATGGGGGCCTAAATGCAAATAAGAAAAATTATAGAGCATAAATACTCCTATTCTCACCAAAAATCTGCAGCAATCATAAGGAAAGAAAAGAGGGAGTTTTTGTATCCATTCTTGCAAAATCAAGAGAGAAACACCAAAATTTCAAGAACCCATATAAGATTAAGGGTTTATAGATGGAATAAACACTTGTGGGCAAGGAATTAACAAGAAAATTGAACAAGAAGAGAAGATGGAAGGTTGACTGTCATTAGATAAGAAATGAGGGAGTTGAAAATCTTCAACTGGCTGAAGATCAAAATCTAAATTTGTACCGGGTAAGGTGTTCTAAACATGATCTTATAAGTCATTTCAAATTCGATAATGAATTGATGCCTTGATGTGAATTATAGATTAGGGTTCTTAGACTTGAATTGGGGGAAAAGTATTTGTTGTTAAAATTAAGTTAATTCATGTGTGATATGTGATTGAGGATGTGAAACCATGATAATTTACCCAGAAAATGTAGTTTGTGAAAGTTATGTGTGAAGGGAAGGGGGGTGACGAATCTAGACAGACTCGTCTCCTGACTTTTGGTAAGATTTTGGATAGGAGGATGAGAGAATTAGAACCAGGTTCCTTCATAGCAATTGTAGTTTTGGATGTTAGATAACTAAGGAAATTGGTCTTGCTTAATTTGGAGCTGTAGTACTCCAGTTATGGGTTATCAACCGAGACTGAGTCATGACATACCCTGTAGGGCAGTAAGTCTGATTTGTTGATGAGCAATTATGACTGTCTTAGAGGCTGAACTAGTTCTCCTTCCTCAAAGAACTTGTAGCCTCATGTCTTAGCTTTCCAAAGAGACCAATCTTTCTTGAAACATAGTTCTATAACTCTAGATATAGTTAAAAATCTGAGGAGAGGTCAGACAGTAATAATTCAATATCTAGACAGTAACGGTTGGACAGTAACAGTTCAATGCCTAGACAGTAACGGTTCAAGACAGTAACAGCTCAAGACAATAACAGTTCAATGTCTAGACAGTAATAGTTGGACAATAACAATTCAATGTCTAAATAGTAACAATTCAATATCTAGACAGTAACAATCCAAATGTTTATTGATGAGCGATTATGACTACCTTAGAGGCAGAACTGGGTTCTCAACAGTCATACTCCAATTCGTATCACAAAAGCATGAACAGTGTACCATCAAATCCCAACATGCATATTTGATTTAGGTTCTTCTAACTACTAGCTCAAGTTATACAAATCCATTCATCACACAACAAAATCAACGCATTATCAAGGGGTAATTTTTGTTTCAGTTGCAGCATGTTTCTTCAAGATTTATTAGCAACATATTTTCATATTACTACATCAACCAAACATGCTGAATCACACCATTAACACAAGTATAATTCTATTTTGGTTTCACATGATCTAACATATCTAACAAGGTTGTCATCTATGCATTTTATTCCTTTAATCCCTATTATGTCTAACCCTCACCAAGGCCAGCCAACTTCCAAGTTTGTGCATTCAAATTTGCAATATTTCTTTTGTTAAATATTCTAGAATTAGGTCCCCCACTCAGCCCCGTTTTTTATCCCTCCTTTTAGCTTAGATCTTTCCTTAACAGTTAGAGTAAAATTCCTAGGCCATGCATCCATAGTTTTCTTCTTCCTTTCGATTTCAAGGCCTTAAGAACAGGTGGAGAAGGACATGGTTCATACCTCACGGATTTAGTATTTTTGAGACAGGTTTGACAACATTTCTCCCCTTCTGCTCCTGATTTGCTTCTTCCTCTTCCTCTCTTTTGATTTCTCCTCCTCCTATCAGTTTCCCACCGATTTTAGGCCTCTACTCCCTTTATGTTTACAGTTTTCCAGCCCCTGTCAAGCTCTCCCTTCTCTCTCTCATGCCTGAGGCACATGCAACAAAGTTGTTGAGCTCTCTTTAGGAAGGATGAAAGAACAAGAGCATGCAGCTCGTTTTGGGAAGAGGGACAGGGGGCAAGAGCATGCAGCTCGTTTCGGGAAGAGTGGGGAGTCACCCTTTCTCTCTCTTTGTATTTATAGCCCCTAAAGTGTGCTGGAGTGTTTGGGACCAAGGCAGTCCTTACCCCCCCTTTTAGGTTATCTTGGGTTGGTTTCTATTCATATTCTCCCCTAGGATAGGCTAGTCCAATTCTAATTTTTGTTAGGTCTTACACTGTCGCTACCGATTCAGAAATCGGCAATAAAAAGTGCGTCGATGCCGATTCAGAAATTTACAGCCAACTGTGTCGTTGCCGATTTAGAAATCGGTAGCCAAAAACTTTACCGCTGCCAATTCAAAAATCAACAACAAGACTGCGTCACTGCTGATTCAGAAATCGGCAGTAAAAAACTATGTCACTGCCGATTCAGAAATCGGTGGCCAAAAACTTTTCTGTTGTCGATTCAAAAATCGGCAGCACAACTGCGTCGCTGTTGATTTAAAAATCGACAGCCAACTGTGCCGCTATCGACAGCCAAAAACTGTGTCACTACCGATTCAAAAATCAGCATCCAAAAACTGTGTTGCTACCGATTCAGAAATCGGCATCCAAAAACTTTTCTACTACCTATTCAGAATTCGGCAGCAAAACTACGTTGCTGCTGATTCAGAAATCGATAGCCAACTGTGCTGCTGCCGATTCAGAAATCGGTAGCCAAAAACTGTGTCGTTGCTGACTCAAAAATCAGCAGCGATGGTAGAGTCATTTCGGCTTTCGTTCTATCTTTTTCTTCTTTTTTGGGTGTTTACAGAAACTCAGCGCTTGTTCGAGCAGATTTGTGAGTCTAGCTACTTAACCTTTGATGCTCTCAATTTCCTTTTGATAATGAGCCTCTATCTAAGCCCTATCTTCGTTTTCTATCTTTTCTCTCAGTCAGGTGTTGTAAACCTTAGGTGAGGAACCTACATACCTTCTCAAGATATATGCATTTACGGATACAGGCATGTCAAATGTATGAGCATGTTTTTATATGATGAACTTACCCTTAAAAGGGTGACACATGGTCGTAATGCTTGTATGATGAATAAGAATTTTGATTCTTGCCTGAACTCTACAACAAAAATTTCCTAAGTGATGGTCATTGTGTCACCCATAAGTCTTCAATTCAAGATTCTTCAAGAAAGGCTTGGCTTGATGCAAAACAATGTGTAGGGAGCATACATCCTAAAGGCTAGTTCTAATCCTTTTACGTGAGACATGGGGTAAGTTTACTACTTGGTCTCTAATAAAGATCTCTTGTTGTGCCAATGATCACCTTCATGAAGGCAATATGAGGGCTAATAGGTAGAGGGATGACTCGTATACCAATCACTACCAGTTCAAGCACTCAACAAAGAGCTGGATGGTTTCACGAACTTAAACCCTGACTAAAAGTCATAGGGTAAGTTGTTACTCCCTTCACCTAACCTGAAGTTTCCATGTGCTCATCATAGAGCAATATATAAAAAATAAACTAATGATGCATGAAAACATATACATATGGGCATGATAAAATATGTGAAAGCGTAAATAAAATAAGCCAAAATTCAAAAATTAAAACAGTTAAACCACATCAAATACATAAAGTTTAGTCCAATACTGTAAGAAACAATATCATCCCTAGTGGAGTCGGTATTATGTCGCACGTGGACGCGAGGTGTTGGAGAAGGGTCGTTGAAGTCACCACTTAGTTGTTTGGTTTAGGGTCACTAGAAATCCTGAGTATACTGGTTTTATTAGAGATTCAAGGGCAAAAGACTGATTGTGGCTAGGGAAGGTATTAACATCCCTAGCGCACTCAACCTAAGGTAAGCTACTTTGTGTGGTTTAGAGATTTTGATGGTTTTTCTGATTGGTGGTCTATCTGTGGTTTAGGATTAAGATTATTCATATGAATAAATCTGGTGTTAAAAATTTATTATGGGCTCATGTACCCAAATAAATTCTTTTGAAAAGGTTTTTTTTGTAATTTGTGTATTACGGTGAAAAATACTCTCAATTTAAATTAGTGAATATTTAGAATAACTTTGTGAATTTTTTGGTCAACTTATGATATTTCAAATACCAGCCTTACTTGTAGGTCCATCGTTCTACACCAAAATATTAACCATTAATTCTCATGAATTAAAATTTTGGTTGTTGAAATATTGGCTAAATTCCCATGGATATAGTAAACGTATTTATTAAATCACTACGCCATTATACAGTTTTACCGACGGATTAATTCTGTCGGTATAAGGAACACAAACCGTCGGTAAAATTATTACCGACGGTATCTCTGACGAAAACAATCCGTCAGAGTCATGAGCGTCGGTAATTCTAATTCCGTCGCCATTTCTGTTGGTAATAAAAAACAAAAATACCGACGGAATGTCCGACGGACATACAGACGGATAAGCGCGCCAAAAAAAAATAAATTTCCGCCACCAAGTTACCGACAGAATATTCCGTCTGTAAAATTCAACGGTAATTCCATCGGTGATTCTGTCGGTAATTGTGGCAGAGGACCGTAATTTTTTTCCAACTCTCTGTGAAATACCGACGGCACTATTCCGTCAGGGATTGCATCGATGAATTCCGTAGGTGATTCCGTCGGTAATTGTGGCACAGGCCCGTAATTTTTTTTCCAACTTTCTGTGAAATACCGACGACACTATTCCGTCGGTGATGTCCGTCGGTGATTGCCGTCGGTGAATCCGTCGGCAATTGTGGCACGGCCGTAAATATTGTAAACAATACTACAATACTCTCGATATAAATTTAAAATATTTTAAAAAAATTATTTATTAACACTTAAAAAACTTATAACCAAATAAATTTTCATTAGACATTAAAAATGTAAAATTAATGTTAAATAATATTCATCGAAATATTCATTACAAATTTAATGTTTTTTTTAAAAATTAAACTAATTAAAATAGCGGCGGAGCTGGAGGAGGAGGAGGAGGCTGGTTGTTGCCGGGACCGTACGGCCAAAAAGAAGCAGCACATGGATCATCACCCATCTTTGATCTAATCTCCATGACCATTTGATGGAGTTGAGCATAATCCGTCGAGAGGCGTTCATATTGTTGTTTCAAGGCTAAAAACTCCTCTGACTGGGTGCTCGATACTGATGCAGAGCTCCCAACGGTTGAGAAACTACGAACCGACCGTAATTTATCAGCCGTCGTGTTGGAGAGCCCATAGACCCGATTTTTATCGAGTCCACCAGACGATCCGACCTCCATCCACAAATTCGGATCGAAATCTGGTTGGGTCAAAGGATCGTCCCCATATCTCTCTCTCAACCGACTATTATAGGTCTCCTGAATTTTTTTTTTAAAAATCATCATATTCAATTCAAGAAAATAATAACTTACAAAATAATTTGATTGATCGAACATACCACAAAATGCTGAGCACGATTGTCCACGTACTGCTGCACCCCTTTTTAGCGGTCTTGACTCCGCACGTGTGTCTCTACAAATAGCTCCATTGGACTCGGCTCATGTCCAAGAGACGTAGCCTGTAAGGAAAAAAAAGATTGCAAGTGAAATATATTTATAAGCAACAACAAATTAATTAACGATATATTTCATTTAAAATAATCTTACCATCCGCTTCGCATGTGCGCTGAACGGGACGGAGCCGCCGGTGTGCATGGTCACCGAACCATGAATTTCCCGGTTCTGGTTGATGGCTCAGGATTGTGAGCGCCGTGAGAACCGCTCAGACGTCACGTGCTCAATATATGCCGCCCATATATCTCCCGAGATGAATGGCGGTTTAAATTCCCGCCAAACTGCCACCTCATTCCAGCCTTCAAGACCGTTGTCCCTCGCATATCTTTTCGCCTTTTTTTGAGTGTCTTACCAAAAATCACGCAACCTACATCCATAGTAACTAATTAGAATTTAGAACATAAAATTATAAAGAAAAAATAAATATTATTTTTTATTTTACCTAGTTGCCGCGTGATTCTCCCATACTCTCCTAACAACATTGTTGTCCGCGCTATCCCACTCAAATTTATTCTGTATATATAAATAATTGATTGAAAATAAAAAGAGTACAAGATATAAAATTACAAAAATTATTTATTAAAATAAACTGAAAATTAAAAATTAACACCTACCTGAAATCGCCGAAACCAGGCATCGATATTAGGTCTCCACTCAGGATGTCTGGAGACCTGACTCCATTGAAACAATGGAATCTCCATCGACGATTTCATCGCCAATGTAATTGTCCTGGCAGCCTTAATGTTTGTGAACCTGAAATTAAATAAAAAAAATTAATTATTTGTTCATAAATTATGTTATAAGTATTAAAAAAAAAAACTAAAACCTAAACAAACTTACATTGAGAGGTCATCCTTCCATTGTGCCTGGTACTTGTGGGTGAATTGACCCCACTGTGAAGGCACACCTCTCCTGCGCTGTGAAACTGCGGTAGAAGAGGAAGCATCACACGGTGGCGCAGATGCATCGCCGTGATCAGCACCTAAGGAGATGTAATCCTCGCTGCTAGAAGAAATATGTGCAACCGTCTGCTGACGACGTGCTGTAGATTTCATTCGACGCATCTACACAAATGTATATGAATTATTACATAAATTAACTTTAATTATTTAAAAAACATATTCAGCAGCACCTCCTTTATACTAGAGACTACCCACAGTTTTCAAACCTGCAATATTTACAATAACCACAATCCATATAATCTCCATCAACATCATATATACAACCTCATATCATTAGGAATTCAATCATTAATAAAAATTCGGCAGCACCTCCCCTATATTGAAGACTACCCATAGTTTTCAAACCTGCAATCTTTACAATAACCACAATCCATATAATCTCCATCAACATCATATATACAACCTAATATCTATACCAATTCAACAATAACAATTATTCCAATACAAACAATAATATCCTAAAATTAATATAAACTAATTAAATTTAATTCTATATTTCAATTCACATTTATAACATAAATTCAACAATAACAATTATTCAAATAAAAACAATAATATCCTAAAATTAATATAAACTAATTAAATTTAATTCTATATTTCAATTCACATTTATAACATAAATTCAACAATAACAATTATTCAAATAAAAACAATAATATCCTAAAATTAATATAAACTAATTAAATTTAATTCTATATTTCAATAACACTAAACAAAACATCCTAAATACAAAACAAACAATACACAAAACTAAAAAAACAATACATTAATTCAAAATAAATTTTGGAATAAAAAATGCTTACCTTAATAGTGTTGATTTTTAGATTTTATCTATAAAAATACACAAAACAAAGAACACCAAAAAAATAATGATAATTAAAATAAAAAAAATACAAAGATAAAGAAAAACCATTACATACCTTTTAATATGTTGAAAACTACCACCAAAACAATCAAATCTCTTCCAAAACTTAAACTAAAAACTGAGAGGAGAAGAAATAGAGATGAGAGCCAAGAGAAAAAATGAACCAAATAGGGGGGAGGGGGGGTTTTTATATGCCAATATTTTCATTGGAATTACCGACGGAACATTAATTGTTGTCGGTGGCATTTATTTCCGTCAGTAATTCTGACGGGAAATAAATTGAAATGCGCACCAAAATTTTCGAAACTGCCGCCTTTTGTTTTTATCCGTTGGTAATTCCGTCGGTAATTACCGACGGCCTACAATTCCGTCGGTAATAGCGCGCCTCTGACATGCGTGCGCTTTGGGACGTGTGATTTCTGTCACCATTCGATCGGTGATTTCCGTCGGTGATTTCTGTCGGTGAGTTCGTCGGCAATTGTGGCACAAGCCCGTAATTTTTTCCCAACTCTCTGTGAGATACCGACGGAACTATTCTGTCGTTGATGCCGTCTGCAATTGTGGCACAAGCCCGTAATTGTTTTCCAACTCTCTGTGAAATACCAACGGAACTATTCCGTCGGTGTTACCGTCGGTAAACCAGTCAATATTTACATGAATTTTCTTCTATCCTCCTGCACACTTAGATCACACACAGCACAATAACAGGAGCTGACAATTAAAAAGGAATAAATATTTCATGTTTCAAAATATTACGTTATAAAAATAAGGTTTTACAGCATGTTTAGTCAGAATTTTCATCTTCGTCCTCAATTGAATTGTTATCATCCGCTTCATCGCGCTCTTCAATGTGGTTATCATCTTCTTCATCAACATTCTGTACTGCACTAGTAGAGCTCAAAACGGCATTCATCTCCTCTGCGTCAACATCAACAAGACTATCATCGAAAACATGAAAATTCGAATTTTCTTCTAAGTCAATCGAAGGAGCAACTCGGTATGGTTCAACCAACTCACTAGCTTGAAAGACTTCATCTATCACACTTGTGTCATCGTTCTCATTTTGAACAACCTCGACACGACCCCTTGGTTTTTTTTTTAAAACGGATAACCAATCAACTCTTGATCGGTCCCTTCTAAAGGAAGGGGTGTATGTGTAATAAACTTGTTGGCATTGCTTTGCGAAAACAAAGACGTCGTTTACGTTGCGGTGTCTAGCTTTTGAGTTGATTTCAATGAGACCATAGTGAGGATCTACTATGATTCCTCTGTCAGTTGTGTCATACCAATAGCATTTGAATAAAAACACTATATTCTGCTCGCTATGATATTGCAGTTCCATGACCTCTTCCAATCTACCGTAGTAGTCAACTTCAAACTCACTAGAAGTCGATCCCTTAATACAAATACCGCTATTGTATGTCTTTCTTCCATGCCCATATTCTTCAGTATGAAAGATATATCCATTGACAAAATACCCATTATAGCACTGACTTTTCTTTCAGGGCCCAAGCTTAGTAAAGACAGTGAAATAGTAGCACTAACTCCCATTTGATAAACCTTGTATAATAAATACAACAATAATCAATAAACATATATTATGTAATATATATTTACGTACAGTGAATTACATTGCAAGAGATTATGAGTTTGTGATAGGACTTACATGTGTTCTAAACCATGTGGCAAATTGTTCATCTTGTAATTGAAAGATCTGGGATTCCGTCAGCTGTGAGTTATTGGACAGTAAGTATCGTCGATGTTGCCTGCAAGGTTGTTTCAAATTATATGAGTTTATGGTATCACAAAACATAAATAATACACTCTTGACAAAGTTTATGTCGAACATCTACTTACTTAATAAAAGGTCTCAGCTCATCACAGTTAAATAGGATATAATTGTGTGCTTGTCTGAACTCTATTTCAGACAAATATCTTCCCCTCACAGCATTTTTAGGTGTGGGTCGTCCAGGATTAGAGAATATTGACAAGTTCCCACTTGAAGGCAATTCACCACCATCATTATGCCGTGGAACACGGTTGATCCTCGTTCTCAAATGAGGTTCGAAATAGTATGAGATAAATGTTGAGATCTCCTTAACAATATAGGCCTCATATATTGACGCCTCAACATGCGCCTTATTCTTAACCTTTTTTTTAAGATTGAACAAGTACCTGCATATATATATATATATATATATATATATATATATATATATATATATATAGAATTAATCAAAAATTATAAAAAAAAAAACAAAAAAAACATTTAATTATGAATTACATAGCAACTGTAATATCTAACCTCTCGAATGGATATATCCATCTGTACTGGATCGGTCCTCCAACTTTTACCTCAAATGGTAAATGTACGGGTAGATGCTCCATTGAGTCAAAAAATGATGGAGGGAATATCATCTCAAGTTTGCATATTGTCTCCACAATATTCGTTTCAAGCCTCTCAATGTGATCAACATTCAACTTGCTGGAGCATATATCTCTGAAGAAATGACTGATCTCCGTTAGTGCATCCCATATCCCCTTTGGCAACAAATCATGAAAAGCTAATGGGATGAGTGTTTGCATAAACACATGGCAGTCATGACTCTTCATTCCATATAATCTGCATTCCTCGGTATTAACCAGCCTTGATATGTTCGAGGCATGTCTATCGGGAAAACGCAGACTCTTAAGCCATTTGTAGACTAGTAGTTGTGCGTTTTTCTCTAACACGAAGCTTGCTCTTGGTTTTGCGACCCGTGACCCATCACAAACCAACTCCATATTTTTACAGTTACATAACAACTCTACATCCAATCTAGCCTTGATGTTGTCCTTTGTCTTCCCTTTCACATCCATGACGGTGTTGAAAATGTTCTCAAACATGTTCTTTTCAATGTGCATGACGTCAAGGTTATGACAGAGAAGATTGGTCTTCTAATAAGGAAGCTCCCAAAATATACTTCGCTTCATCCAGTTATGGGTCAAACCAAAACCAGGAAACTTCTGGTTCCCTGATTAGAGACCAAACACAATGTCACCATACTCTAAAACAACATCAAGCAATTCTTCACCGGAAAGACGCGGGGGTGCAACATCCTTTTCAACTCTGCCAACAAAGAAATCCTTTCTGTTCTTTCTGTACCTGTGATTCGGCGATAAGAAGCGACGGTGACAGTCAAAAAAAGAAGCTTTACCCCCGTTTGTTAGCGTGAATGCCTTGTTGTTCTCCATACAATATGGACATGCTAGCTTTCCATGCGTGCTCCAACCAGAAACCATTCCATAAGCTGGGAAATCATTGATAGTCAACATCAAAGCTGCTCTCATAACAAAATTATGTTTCCTCGAGATGTCATAAGTCAAAGCTCTAGAGGACCACAATTGCGTCAATTCATCAATCAACGGACGAAGACAAACATCTATGTTCCAACCCGGACTGCTCGGACCTGGTATGACCATAGATAGAAACATGAACTCCGGCCTCATACACATCCCCGGTGGCAAGTTATAAACCGTTAGTATGACCGGCCAACAAGAATAAGGAGCAGCAAATGACCCGAATGGGTTGAATCCGTCTGTACACAACCCAAGACGCACGTTCCTTGATTCAGCTGAAAATTAAGGATGCAAACTGTTAAAGTGTTTCCAGGCTTCACCGTCAGAAGGATGCACCATCACTCCATCAACCGCATGATGTGATTGGTGCGATGTCATGTGCTCAGCAGTCCTTGGTGACATGAATAACCTCTGCAGTCTAGGTGTGATTGGGAAGTATCTAAGTTTTTTATATGCCACGAGAGTCTTTACTCTTCTAGTTCTGGGTTTGTAACGGGAATGCCCACATGTCATGCACTCGGTCAGCTCAGCATTTTCAAGGTAGTAAAACATGCAGAAGTTAGGGCACATGTCAATTTTCTGGTATCCTAAACCGAGGGGTTTCATCATGGACTTGGCAGCATAGAAGTTCTCTTTCAGCTTGTTCCCCTCAGGTAAAATTCTTCTCGCCCATTCAATAATCTTGTCATAACCGGCCTCACTCAACCCGTGATCTGACTTGATGGTGAACACTTGTGCTACGGCCGATAATTTACTGTGGTTCGTGCAGTCATCCCATAATGGCTCGTCAGAATCTTTCAACAAATCAAAAAACCTTGCTGCATCTGCATTAGGTTCTTCTTCTATGTTTGGAAATTCACTGGTATTACCTTCACTCATTCTCATTGCATCTATAACCATATTCCTGTAACGATTACTGTTCTCATTTCCAACTTCATGCATGTTGCTAGCACTAGAAGTTGACCCGACCACCCTTTCAACCATGCTCTTATTAGGAATAAATAGTTCTCCGTGTGCATACCAACACAGGTAGTCCTGCATGAACCCTTTGGTTAGAAGATGCATCGTTACAACATCTTGATGCCGAAACTTTAAATTTTTACACTTCCTGCATGGACACCTAATATCGCCATCAGTAAAATTCCTCGGGATAGATGTTACGAAATTAATAAAACCGTGAACACTGTTACAATAATCCATCCTCCGCAATCCTTGGGGTGAGTCCCGATACATCCATGAACGATCATCCATGACTTCTGTTGAATCTCTATAAAACATAAAAAAAAATATTGGTTTCTTATGTTAAATATTCACTATCAATTATCCAACAAACTAAAAAAACACTTATGTTAAATATTCATTATCAATTATCAACTATCAACTATCAACGTTCATACATACAAATTTATACATATATAAATTTACAGAAATCACAACTTCGTAGTAGAATTGATAACAATTAAAACATACCCTAATTCGGTGTAATTCAAACAAAATTTCAACAATTTACAAACAAATATAATTTGATAAAATATTCTAAAACAAACTATAACAACTACAAAATTATACATTCATACAAGAAGTTTCTTTAACAAAATACATATACTAAAAAAACAATAAAATTCACATATAAAAGTTAAAACTAAAAATGATAGATTTACTTACAAAAAATGATAAAATCCACAAGAATTAACAGATGTTGTGACCACGTACAAAAGTATAAGAAATTTGAGTGCTAGCTTGTGTTGAGAAGAGGGGAGAGTTGAGATGGGTGGTTGGCTGCAGTTTGGGAGGGGAGAGGTGGGATGTGGAAGAAGAAGGGGAAGAAGAAGGAGAAACAGAGGAAGAGAGGAAGAGAGAGTGTCGGCAGAGGCAGTATATACTGGCGTTTACCGACAGAATCACCGACGGAAATATTCCGTCGGTAACACCGTCGGTGATTTCGCCGGTGTTAGCGACACGTCCCTGCTTGGCTGTCCGGGTTTGAATCCCTCGGTATTTCCATCGGTAAATTCGTCTGAATAAAATCCATGTCATCCTGCTGTTGCAATTTTCAAAAAAAATTTCTCGCCGTCGGCGATGCCGCTGGTATATACCGACGGAGACGAAATTATTCCGTCAGCGAATTTCGACAGAATTTGAGACGGAATTATTTTCGTCGGCAATTTTTACCAATGGAATTACCGACTTTTACCGACGAAAACTTTCCGTCGGTAATTCCGTTGGTGTTATCCGATTTTCTGATAGTGAATCATAAAATACATACAAATATATATTTTGAATTTTCATATGAAAGTACTAAACGATATGATTTTTTATATATTTAAGAGATTTGGTCATACACACATAAATAAAACATATTTTTATTTTCAAATAAGGAGTTTTTTTTTGTTTTTTGCTAGCTTTTTAAAGACCCAAAACATGTTTTTCTTCCTTGTAAAATTTGCACAAACCAAACATTGCTTTAAGATCTTAAAGGCTCGATCACGCGGGCTGGGCTTTGATAAAAAAAAAATCCCTAACATTTAGCACAGCATGCCATGACCTATTAAACCCAAAAGGAAGGCATATCACGTCTGCATTCCCAACATACCTATTCTCCCACCATTACTTGCATTAATTACATCAAAACAGCATGCAAAAGAAACATGACAAAGATGAAGGTTACCTGAGCAGAGGATGTCAATGTTGCACTTACTGGTTCCGGGAAATCGTTTCTGATGGTGGTGGTTCAGCCAAGAGGGGCTGGGGCTGGTGGTGGTCCACAGTTGAAGCTGTTGGAGATGAAGAAGTTGCACTGGGGAGTGTTTGATGCTGTGATCATCAGGAACAAGAGAAGAAAAGGTGCTGGAACTAGAGAAGAGTAGTTGCTGGTGTATGGTGCTAAACTGAGGACTTGCCGCTGGAATAAAGAAGGTGTTGCCGATGCTTTAATAGAGGTCATGGTGCATCTATTTGAATGGAGGGCTGCTGGATTTTCATGGTGCCAAGTTGAAGACTTGCTGCTCATAGTGCTGTACCGAGAAGAAAAAGTCGCTCGTGTTGGAAGATCATGTGCAGCTGCTTCAATGGAGGACTGCTGGATGTTGCTGCTCACGGTGTGGAAGAGCTGCTAGGGCTGGAATGCTGAAGTCTCACGGAAGGAGCCGGATGAAATGCTTGTGATGCCCTTGCTGCCGTGGCTTGTGGTTTTAGAGGAAGAGTGAATTATTTTTCTCTCTTCACTCTCACGGGTTTGGTGTTTTGTTTTTTAGCCTCTCTAACTAATTCCTCATTTTTAGGCTAATGCTCGTCCCAGAATTCTCTCCTCTCTCCCCTTAAATCCCCCCTTTGAGTGTATTAACCACTTATTTAGGTGATTTTTTTTTTCTTGAATGCAAAACAAATCAAAATTAATCATTAGATTTTAAGAATAAATCACAACTATTTATTTGCTAACTTGAAGACAAAGTAAAGAAAAATAAATCATTAGACTAAAAAATTAATTGTACACCATTTGATTAAAAAAATGTATTACTTGATGAGAAAGTTTCTAATTTTCAAATGATCCTTTCCCTTCATTTCACAGTTACAATTAGATTATTAAAACAAAATTAAATATATTTTTCGTTTTTTGTCCTTTTTTATCTTTAAATTCTTTTGAAAAGTCACTGCAATTGACATAAATATATAAAAAACATATTTTTGGATTTTTTGATGGTTTTTTGTTAATTTTGGTTTTTTAAAAAAAAATTATCAAAAATTAGATAGTAATAAGCACATCGTTCGATATGCCACTAGTGTTTGATCAAGAGGAGACCATAGGGTGTACCAGGTCGTCCTCCTTCTTTATGTGGTGGCGGTGTAGGCCACCTCCCACTAGTGGAGGAGATTTGACATCGAAAAACTGCGATAGTTTTTTTCTCGCTCTACTAGTTCATTTTCTAACTTTAAGATCGGCTCACAATGAGGTTATTCGGTCATGGGGCTTATATGGATGAGTAGTGCTCTTCAAGAGGAGAAGTATGACAGTGATCTTGCATGGTTTAGAGGTTAGAGAAAAGTTTTTAAGGTTGTTTTCTCTCTCTCTATTTGATTGAAGATGATGTAGTTTCAATTAATTAGATGTTTTCATAGAGGACTTCGAGATAAATAAAGTAGTGGTCTCTTTAGAAAAGAAGATTAGGGGTGAGAGAAATCAAAGGTAAGGAATTTTGGATTTAGAAACCGAAAGATAAAGTCATGGATTATTATTATTATTAGAGAAAGGAATGAGAATATGAATAGTGTTCTTGGAGTTTATTTCTTCACATTTCATTCTCTAAAAATATTTATAGTAGCTTTGGTAGAAAAGATGGTAAATAAAATTATTTTTTTATGCGGTAGCCTTTTTATTTTTTTTATAATTCACTTATTTATTTATAGCTCATAAATTTTATTTTCTTTTCAGTTACTTGATTTCCTATTCAATTTCACTTTGATCTCTATTTTTTTTTTCACAAATTCAGCCCCTTGTTCTTTTTCTTCCTATTTTAATTTTTTTTTAGTATTTTGATTTTTTTGAAAAAACAATGTTAATGTAGATTCAATAAAAACATATTTATTTAAATTTTATTTTTAAAAAAGACATCAACAAGAAAAAAAATTATTGAAAATTACAAAATCATGTGAAAGACAAAAATGCATTGAAAACTCAATTTTCTGAATTGGTTTTGCTTTTTTTGAATTTTTTAAAAATGAGATAAAAAATCAATTTATGATATATATATATATATATATATATAATTATTTTATGCTAAATAATAAAAAAAATACACTGGCAATAAATACACATAAATGTCCAATATATAAACTATAAATAATTATCTATATATTAAATAATGAATAAAATATAAATATAATAAAAACATAACTTGTACATATCATATACTGAATGCATAAAATAAAAGGTCCAGCTGGATTTCATTAAAAAGTGGGGCCAACAGTTTCTTCCCTTCGGCCATTAAGCCTTGAATAGCAAGACCTTAAAATTTGAATGATTGATATATTTATTACATTGATGGAACCGTATGATCCTTTAGTTTAATCCAGGCCATTGTCTTCCCCTTCGGCTCATTTTGGTTTTCAAGATGATGATCATGGAAGCTATCCCTTCATATTCCATAGGCGTTCAGGGCAAAACCTGAACAACTAATCAATTTCACTGGTGTATTTTACAAGCATCTTCCCCACCGCACCGCCCCGCCCCTATTTTATATCCTTCTCTTCTCAAAATTGTCAATGACTATTTACCATGAGAATCAGCGAATGAAGCTACAGCAGTGTACAGATAGCATGCGAAGGATTACTTCATGGTATTCTGGCGTGGTTCCAAAACATAGCCATATCTAACTGCAATTCTGTGCAGCTGATCATACCCAGCAAGTACTCCAGCTCCTGCCACTCCAGCAAGCATGTTTGCAGTAACTCCTCGGTATAGTGCTTGAAAACCTTCAAGACGAATGATCTCATGAAAAGCATGCATGGAGTTGCGATACTTTACGGGATTTCCAGAAGTAAGCATCATTCTCCGTCTCAGAGTGTCAAAGGGATAAGCGCAGACTCCAGATACAGTGGTGATGCTCCAACCTAACAAGAAACTAGCAAAGAAATTCCCCTGAAAAATACACCAACAATAAGCATAAACTCAGAAGTAATTAATTACATGAGCTGACAACAAATAGCATCACATGTACACCCTCAAATTCATAGATATGTTAACTGCAAGCAGAATTATTACTAGTCATCAGGAAATAAACCCACTGAAGAGTTAGATGTTTTGAGCATGATGAGGTTTTATGAAGAACTTGCCAATAGCTTTCAATCAGATGCCTGGAATCATGATTAATTAAAAAATTTAATGTCCAGCATGGACGCTATCTAGCACCACATGTTAATGATCCTGCAATGCTAAAAAATTAATTCATGTAACAAAATCTAGAAACACAGTTAAAAGTCAAAGGTGACATGAAAATCAAGTCTATTTTCAATCAGAGAAGACCCTAGCTAGGTCCACAAGCAAAGACAGATGTGTTACCTCAAAAGATCCCACCAAAATGATTGGCTTCATGGTGTCATAGATACCAAAATACATGCCTCTGTAAAGACTAATTCCCATTATTGAAACCCCAAATCCCCTATACAGACCTAAAATTCCATCACTTGACAAAGTTTTTCTGTATACATCAAATAACCCTCTAAATTGGTGTTGACCATTTATCGGGCACTCTCTAGCATCAGTTCCTAGACGGGTACGTGCATAATCCAAATGATACAGAAACAACGATGTTGTTGCCCCAGCTGCACTTCCAGAAGCAACATTCGCTGTAAACCACTTTATGTAACCATCTTTCTCTTTTGAGCATCCAAAAAGGCCCTTGAAGTAACCTTTGAATGCAAAATTGAAAGCCTATGGATAATCGAACATCTGTTTCAGTAATTAAATGAGACAGGAACATAAATTGCAAATAAGAAACTATGATATAAGAAAAATCTTAAACAAAAGTGCAAGTCAGCAAACTTCAGTAGAAAACAATTAAATCACTCAATCCTTTTGATATGAATGTTTGGCACACAGCTGCATATGGTATTTCAGTGGTCACAAGCGCAACCATAAAACAAAAGTTAACGCAGTCATGCTCAAAGTGTTTAATTCAGTGTATAAAATTTCAGACATGAACTTAGCATTCAACAATAGTGATTAATAATTAGCGTATAATCGGCAAGATAAGCCTGTTTTGATCTCAAGATCTAAAAAACAATGATACAGAAAATTGAAATGGTGTTATGAGGTCTTCTTTTTTCTTCAAATTGGTGTCAAGTAGTCTGAGTATGGAAAGTGTGTATTTTCAAGAGAGAGAATCGTATGATATGTTTGGGATCTTTGGTGATAAGTATCTGCATCTGAAAATCTCTTAATGCTTGATTGTTGGGTAGGGTGGAATTATGCAGGATTATATTGCCAATTTTTTAAGCAATACAAGATGCTCATCTAATAATTAGAGTCTAAGCTTTGGCAATAAAATGGAGAGACTAAAACAAGATGCGCATGATGACCCGCTGAAAAAAAGAATAACAGGGAAACCCAAACACAGTTCTAGATCTAAAAGACAGACAAACTGGAAAAATCAAAATTCAGTCATCTTAAGAAGATCTTAGAATGTGCATGTAATGCTATAAAAATAACTAAAACAGAATCAGTTTCAGGGAATTAAACTAAAACAGTATCTATTTGGTGTAAAACCCCTCAGTTCATCAATCTTCTGGACACCATTTTATCCTTGCAAACAATTAAGCAATTTTCTGAGAATATAGCTTCTTTGGTTAAATTGAAAAGGATTTTATGGAGGTTCTTCTTTGAGGCCTATTGCATCACTTTCACATGGTAGAACAGGAGGCATATCTAATAGCAGAACATCTAATACCAAATGCAGTTGAAGGATGCAGTTCTTATCCATGGCTTATTTATAATCATACAGGCCTGCCTCTTCACACAAAGAATCCCATCCACACCGTGGAGGCACTTTATATCTTTTTTGGATAAAACCACACCAAGGAAGCAGAAACCATAAACTTTACTGAACTGAACTCAACTCATTTAAACAAACTGTAAAGAGTTTGATCAAATTTCAAAAATATACATCAGTCATAGTTAGAAAGAGAACAGACTTGAGTCTTTTCCTTCAACAAATGAGCCACCAGCAGTCATAAGCTTTCAGAAAGCACAAAATTCCCTTCCTTCAAGATATATCTAGTGTAACAGTCCATTACACTGCCACTAGCTATCAAACTGAGCCATAACCTCTTATGGTTTGAGTTAGTTAAATTAAAGTATGAGCATCGAGTAACAGAGATGGGGCACTTAAGTATGATAATTATAGCTATAAACCCAAACTTAATAGAAGTTTGATAAAATTGCTGCCCTTTTAACTTTGAAGTATCAACTGTCAAGAGAAGGTTCAAGCCTTACAGTACAGAAGTGTAAGATGTTGGGTTTTGAGGTAAGAAAGGTTTCTACATTGTCTTTTATATCTATTAAATTCAAAAAAGAAAGAAAAAGTGTGAGTAATATCAATGAAAAAGACGGTGAAGGAAAGAGAAGAACCTGAGTAGGGAAATATCGAATGATGTTGGCCTGATTACCTCTCCAAAACGAAAAAAGACCTTCTTCTCTAAAAACCCTTTTGAAACAATCACGAACCCCCGTGTAAGGTGTTTTGAGTTGGCCTCTCTTAATCATCTCTCCTTGATTTTGCAACAAAAGCTTCACTCTTTCAATTGGTGCTGCAGCGCTCTTTGATACTATTGCTGCCGCTCCTCCCATTACAAATTCTGCAGAAAATTTCTCAGATTTTGATTTCGCCCCCATTTCCTCTCCTCTCCTCTCTTCCGGCCCTTCAGATGTTTTAATACATGCAAATTCAACAACCATAATAAAGGATTTATAAAGAAAGAAAGGGGATAGAGACATAACCTGTAACTTCTGAATTGGGAAATTTCTCGATTTTGAGAAAGAAGCTCTGAGAGAGAGTCTTCTTTCGTTCTTGCAGATTGAGAATTCTTTGGAGCTGGCAATTTGAGAGGTCGATCTTAATCTCTGACATAAAAAATATATGACACACATTTCAATTTTCTCCCTCAAGTTTCGATGCTTTAGCAATAAATTCCCCAAACTATATTCTTGCTTAGACAACCCCGCATAGTTTTTAGGAGAATTAAATTATAAGCCTGGCCATTGAAATTTTTGTTTTGTTGGTTTATGATTTGATTATAGTTGACACGTTATAGGTTAGGCTTATTAGTACACTAGATTTTGAAAATATTTTTAAAGGTAGGAAAAAAAATTAAAAAAAGAACCATCTTTAAATTAGATCCAGCATATTTACATAAAGCAAGATCACTCGTAAGTTTATTTTTATTTTATACTTGAATCTATGACCTTTAACTTGTTCAAAGGATTCTCTTAGTTTAACATATTAATTAAGAAAAAACATTAATTCTCCTTATTGTTTCACTGTAGATTACGAGAGAAAACTTAATTCCAAAAGTGATGGTGTTTAAAACTAAAGAAACATAAAATAAAATAAAAAGTTATTTGATGTTTTGAGATAGTAATTGATTAATACATTAAGTATTTAGATTTTTTTTCAATTTAAAGAATTCTAAATTCACTAAGATGGTCTTGAATACCTGCAAGAAAAACAATTCCAATTGGGAGAGCTTTAAGATCCTCTAATAATAAAGTCAATATCTTATAAAATATCCAAGTAGTAGAGAATTAGAAAAGAGTGAACCTTTCTTAAAAAGCTTTCAAGATATATTTATAGCCTATAAATCTTGTCTTTATATAAGAAAAGGAGGGCCTGCAATGTAATTTTCTTCTCTTTTTTTTTGATCAAATGTAAGAATATTATAGATCAAAAAGAAGCAAGACAAGCTTGCAGTACAAGCTGGAAACCAGCAGAACATTACATGTACCAGTAAAGGGAACAGACTCCCTGGAACAAACTTTAGCAAACACAAAAGGCGAGTGCTGGGGAATAAAAAATATCTTGATAGTACTGAAATGCTTTGGTTTATGCAATGTAATTTTCTTGATAGTACTGAAAGGGGGATAAATATCTCTACTTGATAAGAATATAGTGGGTCCTTAAGGACTCTAATGCACCTAAAAAGGTGTAGAGAGACTAGATTTTAAGACGTCAATTAGCTAGTAAAGATACTAGAGTTTATGACGTCAAAACCGAAGGAGATCGGTTACTCCCCTAGATACGCCATAGGAGGACGGTAATTATCTTGGACTTAGTTGTCTGGCAAGTACAATTGCTTTAGGTCTAGCATGCATGCCAAACCCATGCTATCTTAGGCTTGGAACATTGCCAAGCCCAAGCGCCTTGGACTTTGCTAAATGCCAAGTCCAAGCGTATTGGCCACGCTACCTTAGACTTAGTGTACTGCCAAGTCCAAGCGCCTTGAACTTGGCTAACTGTCAAGTCTAAGTGTATCGAGTTTGACATGCGTTCTAGACCCACGCTATCTTGGACTTGGCGTACTACCAAGTCCAAGTATATAGTTTCTGGCATGCATCCTAGACCCACGCTACTTTGGACTTGGCGCACTATTAAGTCCAAGCGTATTGGGTCAGTCATGCGTACCAGACCCACACTACCTTGGACTTGGCGCACTGCCAAATCCAAGCATATTTGGTCTGGCACGCTACCTTGGACTTGGCGTACTGCCAAGTCCAAGCGTATTGGGTCAGGCATGCATGCTAAACCCACGCTACCTTGGACTCGGTGCACTGTCAAGTCCAAGCGCCTTGGACTTGGCTGACTGCCAAATCCAAGCATATTGGGTCTGTCATGCATGTCAGACCCACACTACCTTGGACTTGGCGTACTGCCGTGTCCAAGTGTATTGGGTTTGGCATCCATGCCAAACCCACGCTACCTTGGACTTGGAGTACTGCCGTGTCCAAGTGTATTGGGTGGATGCCAAACCCACGCTACCTTGAACTTGGAGTACTGCCGTGTCCAAGTGTATTGGGTCTAGCATACATGCCACACCCATGCTACCTTGGACTTGGCGTACTGCCAAGTCCAAATGCCTTGGACTAGGCTGACCGCCAAGTTCAAGCGTATTGGGTCTAGTAGGCATGCTAGATCTGTCCCACCATGGACTTAGCGTAGTGCCAAGTCCAAGCGCCTTGGACTTAGATAACTGCCAAGTCCAAGTGTATTGGGTTTAGCATGTGTGCCAAAGCCACGCTACTTAGGACCTGGCTAATTACCAAGTCCAAGCATACTAGGTCTGGCATGCAAGTTGGACCCACATCACCTTGGACTAAGCTAACTGCCAAGTCCAAGTGCTTTGGGTTTGACATATGTGCCAAATCCATACCTTCACAATAAATAAATAAAATTGGCTCATTAGTTGCCCCTCAAGCCTTTAATATGTTATTTCACATTTAAAGGCTTAAAAGAGTGGAGGTGACAATTTACCAATAAGTGTCTCATCACCCTTTTGAGATAAAAGGCAAAAGGCGTTTACATACCTAGCGGATATTGTATAATAATACCATATATTTCCGTACTCCATAGTTATAGGCCCTCCTTAATGTTCTATTTCCTCCTAGGACAATTCTTAATTGTTTGTTTGTACAACACCATGTTGGGATTGTTACTTTTAGAGAGCTTATATCGTCTCTAGTAAGTAAATATGTATATAACATTGGGAAGACTATGTTCATCCTTTGGAGATTGGTGCATATAGCACTAGAAAGACTACATACATCCCTTGGAGATTAGTACATATAACATAAAAAATATTCATACATGAAAAGTTACATTCCTATGCATTATAATACATTTTTAAATGATCTGATTGCCAGACATGAAGAAGATTTTTACCTTCCATTTCCTATAAATGGTAGGTGTTGGCCTTGATCACTCTTATAATTCTGAAAGGACCATCCCATTTCGAGGCTAGTTTTCCTTTGCCTTCTTTGTTATTTGTGGCCTCTAACTTCCTGAGTACCAAATCTCCATATTTGAACTTTTTATTGTTAACCTTGAGATTATGATACCGAATGGTTTTAAGTCTATAGACTTCATTCCTAATTGCAGTTGTTATACGTGATTCTTCCAGAAAATTAAGATTAATTCTAAGACCTTGTTCATTGCTTGTTGTGGTGTAGTGAACTACCCGATGACTTGGACACCTGATTTCAACTGGAATCATAGATTATGTTCCATACATAAGGATAAATGGTGTTTCGCCAGTAGATGTTTTTTGGGTCATTCTGTAGGCCCATAAAATCTCATTCAACAATTCTACCCACTCTAACTTGGCTTCTTTATCTTTTTCTTCAATCCACTCAATAGAACCCTGTTAGTTAATTCAGCTTGGTCGTTTGTCTGAGGATGTGATACCGAGGAAATGTGATGATTAATATGAAGTCTTTGGCATTGTTCTCTCATCTGATGGTTATCGAATTGTGTGTCATTGTTTGTGATCAACACTTTGGGAAGCTCGAAATGGCATATGATGTTTTTCCAAAAGAACAAAACTACTTTGTTGGTGGTTATTTTACTAGAGCTTCTGTTTCAACCTATATAGTAAAATAATCCATAGCTACTAAGACAAACTGTCTTCCACCTGTGGCCTTGGGAAAAGGACCTAGGATGTCCATTCCCCATTGTACAAATGGCCAAGGGGAAGTTATAGTTATCATTTCTGAAGATGGTTGTCGAGGAACTAGCGTAAACCTCTAACATTTGTCATACCTTTTTACTAGGCTCACTGCGTCTTGGAGTATGGTCGGCTAGTAATACCCTGTCTGCATTACCTGAGTTGTAGGAGCTCTAGAGCCCGTATACAAATCACATATGCCTTCTTGTTTTTCTTGCAAGACATAAGAGCTCTCTTGAAGAGAGAGACATTTTAATAATGGGGCTGAAATAGATCTTCTGTATAACACATCATCGATCATGCAATATCTTGATGCATGTCCTGTCAATTGAATGGTTTTATATCTATTTGAAGATAACAATATCCTGATGCATGTCTTGTCAATTTAGCTCTCGTGTTTATAAATAAGTTTTTATGGGGATTCTCTAGTCATTCCCTATGCTGATAGGAACAACTACCTGATTGTCTGCACTAATACTTGGCTTTTCCAAAACTTTTATCAAAACATCAGTAGAGATTTCCACTGGATTAGAACTGGCCAATTTAGACAAGAGGTTTGCTCGCTGATTGGCTTTTCTAGGAATGCAGGTGATTAAGACGGTCTTGTGGTCAATGTTGAAATAAGGCATAACTTTTTGAAGATACCGTTGCATGTTAGGTTCTCTAGCCTCACTTGTTTCTTGGCATTGACTGACCACTAACTGGGAATCACTATGAACTTGAAGAGGATAAGTTTTCAACGCCTCAGAAAGGCGTAGTCTAGCTAGAAGAGCCTCATATTTCGCTACGTTGTTGGTGGCAAGGAATTCAAATCGAATGTCATCTTGTTACACTTGTTCTTTAGGACTTATTAATATTATCTTTACTCCACTTCCATTAATGTTAGAAGCACCATCTACATACAACTTCCAGATAAGAAGTATTTGGGTTGATCCCATTGATGTTTTTGACCTAACTGAGATTTCTGTTGTTGAAAGTGGATGGCTCAAGGCATTTGCATGCTTTGTGAAGGAGCACTCGACAATGAAGTTTGCTAGGCCCTTTATCGTTGGGTGTGACTTGTATTGAAGTCCAAACTCTCCCAGCTCTATTGCCCATTTTACTAGACGTCCAGATAATTCTAGTTTATGAAGAATTTTTCTCAGCGGTTGATCTATTAATACCACCACTTGGTGAGCTTGGAAGTATGGTTTCAATTTCCTAGAGGCCTTTATAAGCGCTAGAGCTACTTTCTCCACCTTTAAATATCTTATTTTTGCATCATGAAGAGTTCAACTGGAGTAATACATGGGCCATTGTATACCTTCATCTTCCCTTACTAGGATGGAGCTTATTGTTGTTTCGGATACTCCTAGATAGAGAAACAAATCTTCTTTCTCCCTTTGCCGAGACAAAATATGAGGGGATGATAGATAAATCTTAAGTTCTTCAAAGGCCCTTTGACAATCCTCGGTCCACTTGAAATTGGCTATATTTCTTAGTATTTTAAAGAATGGAAAAGTTTGTTCCCCCAAACGAGAGATGAATCTGTTGAGGGCGGCCAATCTTCTTATAAGGCGTTATAGTTCCTTCACATTTCGCGAGGGCATCATGTCTAAGATGGCTCGGATTTTTACTGGATTAGGCTCAATTCCTCTAGAGCTTACTAAGTGACACGACCAACATTTGTCAAAAAATAGATAAAAACCAAGAAAACTCAAGAACACGAAGAACAACAAGAACATGTTGAACAACATGAATCAAGATCCAGACCAAATATGAACAAATCAAAGACATAAACATGTTGGGAATCAATCATTGAACAATAATCAATCATCAAGCATCAATGATTATCAACAAATAATCACGATTTGATCAAAATAGGTTTCGATGCAAAAACAAAACTCTAGAATTAAAACTCGAAAAAAACAATTATTGATGCAAACAAACTCTAGATTATTGATTAACAAACTCATATAAAGATGTTGATACAAATAAGTGAAGCACAAATGGTCAAAATTAAGTAGCGAAGGCAATGTTTATACAAAGAACATTGCCCAGATATGAAAAAATGTTATTCAACCCAGAATTGGCCTTTTAGGCCTCCCAACCTCTTGCTTTTTATTCTCATGTACCACATTGCCATAGTTACACATGTTTAAATCAAAACAAATAACAAATCATAAAAAACATGTATGAGGTTTCAATTTCCAAAACTGTCAAACCTAAATAGCAAGCATATTCAACAATATAAGATTTAAAATTGGTATTTTAACAGTCAGTATGACTCACACAAACCTAGAAATCAAGAACATGCACCAAAACAAACATCAAAGGCCTCTTGTCACTTTTAGGAGATTCCAAAACTACTTCATTCCATAAAAAATAAAAATCAGAAGCATATCTTATTGGTATCCAATAACATCAATAAGAAAATCAAATCAGGATTCAACTAAGAAAAAATAAAACTTTTATGCATTAATCAAAATCCAAGCTCAACACAATATAACTCCTAAACAAGTTCAAAACATCATTAAAACATGCAAGGAAAAGCTAGGGATATGCCTGGTGGACATCACCTATTAATTTAGAGAAGGTTTATACCTTTGAAACTTCAATCAATGGTTGTTGTTCCATTTGCTCTCTCTTTTGTAAAATTTTACCACCATAAATTTCTATTGTTTCAAAGCTAAAGAAACCTTTGTGCTAGTGACACGACCAAAAGATTGATGTCTTCTCCCAAGTGCAGGAGTGTCGAAGTAATAAATAACCCGGCAAGACCGGGGTCGAACCACAGGGAGGTTAACTATATAATAATAATAATAATAATAATAAGTTGAAGAGAGCTTTGAGATGTGATATTGATATAAGAATTAAAAAATGATAAAAACAATTGTCACGGTTAAAGGATCCACTAATGGTTTTTCAAACAAGTATAGTATAAACTTTTATTACTCAACTGGAAACCACGCACAAAAGAGGTTCCAATCGGATTATAAATTGTTAACATGATTACATTAGTTATCTTATTCGAATAATGCTAATACTTGTAAATGTTGTCAAGTATTCATGATTATAACTTATGTTAACAACAAATCAAGTTCCTTTCATAGCACAAGTGTCGGTTATACCATACGGTTTGGGCTATGAAAGTGCTAAGTATTTGTTGTACCAAGGTTATATAACATAAATCTGGATTAACCATTTAACAAGCAAAATATTAAGAGTGAATAAGATAACAAACACAAAATGTTAGTATCAAACATTAAAGTTCATGTTGAGTTTATACTATATTTATTCTTACACCATTAGTGTAACCTTTTCACCTTGACATAATAAACTTAGCTAAACATAATGAAGAAGAGAAACATAAATAAACAAGATAAGAACATAAATAAGATATAAGTTAACTAAGTAAAGGAAAGGAAATGAAAAGCATAAACAAGAGATTAATATAAACAAAACTTAAGCATTACAAAAATATAAAGAGAGAGAGCAAGAACATGATCTTGATCTGAAAATCAAGATGCCTAAATGCATGACAAATGCTTGCTTTTATAGGCCAAAATTTGGAACTATTGATTTGATGACTAATTGTTGAGTGGGTGGCCACATCTTGACTTGGTGACAATCCTTATCTTCTTGTCTGAACAAAACATCATTGATAACGTCAGAATTTGAACAGACTTAAATCATGAAAGTTCTAGGAAATTGTCTTAGCTTTCCAGAAAAAAACAATGGAGGTCATTTGGACTTCTAGAACTCGAGATATGGGCTGAACACTAAACAGTGTCTGGGCTGCAGGACAGATTCAGACTTCTCCGTTGTTGCTACAATTTAAACTTGAAAACAGCCTTTTTAAATCTTGGACTCCACATGAAAGTTTTAGGCCTATGTCTTAGCTTTCCATCCATATAAAAGCCGACCTAAATCCAAGATCTACAACTCCAGATATGACCTGATGACCGAACAGTGTTCCAGTTTGGACTGAACCAGCATCTCTTTTCTAAGTTTGGCCCTCTCTTTGTCCTTTCAATTTCAGTACTTAAACTCATCAATCAATCCTTTCATTTATGTGATATGCCTGCATTTAAGATGAACATTTACCATAAATTAAAGGTATCTTATGGTATCATACTTGTTATTATAAAACATGCTTTAGTTAAGGAGTTATTGATACTTCAAGTTCAAAATGATGATATAAAACCTTGATAAAAATGCACTTTTAAGTACTAATCACTAAGAAACCGAGAAACTTTCCTCCTCTGATGACAACAACACATTTGAAAGGGTTAAACTTCATCTGGTATTAGCTTAAGATTGCAAACACTTCCTTGAGGTCTAAGAGATATTATTCAAAGGTCATGCTCTTCATAAGCATGTTATCAACATAACCCTTCATGATCCTCCCCAACTGATTTTTTAAGATTCAATTAACCGTTCGTTGATATGTTACCTTTGCATTCTTCAATCTAAATGGCATGGCTTTATAAGAATAAGTGTCAGATTCAGTTATAAAAGTTATTTTCTCCTCATTATCAGGATGCATGGAGATTTGATGGTACCCTAAGTAGGCATTTAAAGAGCTCAAAAATTCAAAACCATTTGTAGAGTCTACTAAGCGATCGATCCTTGGAAGTGGGCAACTATCTTTTAGGTAGGCTTTGTTTAAATCAATGAAGTCCACACACATCCTCCACTTTCAATTACTTTTTTTTTACCATGACCACGTTTGCTAACCAGGTTGGGTATAACACTTCCCTAATAAAGCCAGTAGCCAAAAGTTTGTCTACTTCTTGAGTAATAGCCATCTGTCTATCTCCCCTAAATCTCATCTTCTTCTGATGGACCGAATATGAAGCTGGATCCACTCTTAACTGGTGGGTAGCTATTTTTAGACTGATGCCTTGCATTTTTTATGTGTATGTTGTGAAATTTTGCTTTTAGACTTGTAGAAGCTCTATTAGTGATTGTTATTTTATTGGTGTTAGGGTGGATCCCACTTTTGTGGTTGCTATCTCTTCTCCTCCTAAACAAACATCTTTCAAACTTTTCAGCAATCTCAGTTCTGACTTATAGATGTTTGTTTATAGGCCTTTCTTGATAAGATATCGATACTTTTTTTATAAACACCCAAAAAAAAACAACCCCACCGTTGCTGCCGATTTCTGAATCGATAGCGATGCAGGGTTCGCTGTCGATTTCTGAATCGACAACGACGCAGGTTTTGCTACTAATTCAAAATTAGTGGTTGTTGTCAATTTTTGAATCGGCAGCGACACAATTTTCGCTGCCGATTTCTGAATTGGCAGCAACCCAGCCTAATTAAAAACTTGGGGAAACAAGTCAGATTGTCCTAAGGAACTAAGAGGGAGGGGTAAAACCGGTTTTAAACATACCAAAACATAGACAAGAACACCTCTAACCCAATCCCAAACGCCCCACCTTAGTTTATGTGAATTATAAATGCAAGGAGAGAGAGAAGGTGACCCTTCCTCTTCCCAAAGCCTGCTTGCAGCAACTGCATGTTCAACTGCATGTCTCTCTTTTCCTCCTTCTTCCCAATGAAAATTCAAACCAAAACAGCAAAGAATACCTTTTGAACACGTGAGAGAGAGTTGAGATCGTGAATGAAGGTTGAGCAGCTGCTTAGGAGGAAAGAAATGGGGTTAGAATGGGTGGGAGGAAACTGACAGAAAAAAAGAGAACCGATAGAGGAAGAAGAAGGGGAAAAACAGGAGAAAGGGAGAGGGAAAAGACTACCAAACTGTCCAGACTTACTTAGATTTGAAAGGTATGTGTCATGTAGTTTCCTTTTGCCCCTTTGTTCTTCAAACCCAGAACTAAAAATGATGAAGGACACCTAAGAAAAATTGACCTAAACCCCCTAGGCTAATTGTAAAGGAAATTGAAAACAACTAAGAGGACAAGCAACAAAGATGAAATGAGGCTAATTCCTAGAGCATCTAACTAAGGATAATGAATAAAATGGAAAGAATAAAACTTGGTAGAAGGTCGGCCACAACAATGGGGCTGGCCGGAATGCATTGTGTAGGAAGATGCATATGTGTGTGTTCATGTTAAAATCATGTGACTCTGCTAGGTTTTGATGACAGATGTGTGCTAGAATTGAGAATGCATGTGTGTGTTCATGTTAAAATCATGTAACTTTGCTAGGATTTGATGATATAGTATGTGCTGGAATTGAAAATGCATATGTGTGTTCTGCAGCGAATTTGTGATTCGCTGCCGAAATTGAATTGTGAGGTGTTCTGCAGCGAATTTGGGATTCGCTGCCGAAGTTGTAATGTCTACACCAAATTTGGGATTCGCTACCGAAATTGAATTGTGGGTAGCGAATTAATATTCGTTGTCGAATGATGTGTCCTGCAACGAATTTGGGATTCGTTGCCGAAGTTGTAACGTCTGCTACGAATTTGTAATTCGCTGTCGAAATTGAACTTGTGAGTAGCGAATTAACATTCGCTGCTGAATTGGGTGTTCTACAGCGAATTTGGGATTCGCTGCCGAAGTTGTAATGTCTGCAGCGAATTTGTAATTCACTACCGAAATTGAATTGTGAACAGCAAATTAGTGTTCACTGCCGAATTGCGTGTTCTGCAGCGAATTTGGGATTTGCTATCGAAGTTGTAATGTCTGCAGCAAATTTGTAAATTTCGCTGTCGAAATTGAATTGTGAGCAGTGAATTAGCATTCGCTGCCATATTGTGTGTTTTGCAACGAATTTGTGATTCGCTGCCGGAATTGAGTTGTCTGCAGCGAGTTAGCAGTCGCTGCCATAAGTGTGTTGATGGCAGCAAAGTAGCACTCGCTGCCGAAATTGTGCAACCTGTGGTGAAATAGTTTTTTTGCTGTCGAATTGTGCAGCCTACAGTGAACCAGTTTTCATTGCCGATATCTAGAATAGACCTCTCGGGTAGAAATGACCCAAATGATTGTAACAATTTCGTTGTATGATGGTGTAAAATGTGGAACACTTGAATGTTGAAATATGAACTCTTGAAACAAATATGTTGATGAATGTGATTCAAAGATATAAATGCATTGATTTGCAACCACTGTTGTCTTAGGTGGTGCAGCCGGGATCGGACCATTGTCAGGACAAGGACTACCCACAGGTGGTGCAAGTAGGTGGTTTTTCACCTTCCTTTTTCATAACGTTGATTTATGAAATACACTATCATGAAATATTATTGTATAGTATTAATTAAAATATCAAACTGCCAATTGAGTATGTCACACCCGACATCGTGGCGAACTTAAAAATATATCTTTGGAAAGAATAGATTTCTAGCATCTTATTCTTTGATGGGGAATGGTCTTCTTTAAGAAATCGCTACCTAGTATTATGGTCACTAGAAACCCTGACTAGTCAGCAGAGATTCTATGGTACAAGACTAGTTACGCAAATGGAAGATATTATCACCCCTTAAACATCCTGCCTGAGGCAGGCTACATTGTTAGTTTTGTCATAAATTGCTAACATTTTGTTGGTTTATGCTATGATGGTTTGCGTGTCATATTCCTCACTCTGGCGCTAATAAATATTCAACTACGAATACTTCCAACTCTAGCGTTAGTAAATATTACGTACCTATAAAAATAAAATAAATTTAAATCTGTATTTTTTATTCCTGACTCTAGTGTCAGTGAATAAACAAATAAAATAAATTTATTTTTACGCATGCACAATTTTTTTTAATTTTTATGTAGCTAAAAAAAATACAATGAAATAAATTTGAATCAGTATTTTTATTCCTGACTCTAGCGTCAATGAATAAAAAAAATAAATTCATATTTATATCTTTTTTATTTATACATGCACAAATTTTTATTTTTTATTTTTTTATTTTTTTTGGGGGCTGGGCCCAACTCAGCCCATTGGGGCTCGTCTAGACCCAACCAGCCCGGCCAGGTCACTGGCCCAAGCCAGTGACCTGGCGGGGCCCAAGCCAGTGACCTGGCGGGGCCCAAACCAATAAGAGGCACGCGTGGAGTATCTCCACGCGTGCATGCATAGTGCGAAGGTAATTAATTTACCTTCATACAATGCAATGCTCCTCTCAAAATAAGGCAAAGAAAAACGAAAGGAAAAACTGGCTTACTTGGTTTGCTGGAGACGATGAAGACGACAGTGATGCTCCTCCTGAGTGATTGGGCGACACTTAACAAAGGATCCATTTCAAACTTCCCTTCTATTCTTCTGGCTTTGCTTCTTTGGCTGCTACTGACTTGGTGTGGTGAAGCTGGAGACGAGCGGCTGAATTGATCAATGCCGACAGCTCCTCTATTTTTTTATTTGCTTGCACTCTAAGGACGAAGATAAAGTAGAGCACCCTAGTTCTTGCTCTCCTCGACCTTCTCTCTCCCTTTCTCTCCTTCTCTCTGTGTATTTTTTTTTGCTCTAGATTTCTGAGTCTCCTCTCTGTTCGTCTGTATTTTTCTCTTTGTCCCTTGTGTTTTTTTTCTGTTTCGGTTCGTGCTCTGCCCCCTGCTTCTCTCGCTCGTCCCCTGGTGTTTGTTTTTTGCGTTCTTCCCATGTGTTATGTCCTCCAGTTCATTCTCTGTTTTTTTTTTCTTCGTGGCTTTTTTTTCCTCCCTCCTCTTGCTGAGGCCTTTCTCTAGCTTTTATAAAGCCAGAGAAGGTCTTGTGTCCCGGCCTCCAGAAATGGCGGGCATCGTGGAGGCAAAAGATCATGGCTTCAGGAATGGCATCGTGGGCATAGTGGTTGTGATCTGCTGAATCTTCCCCTGGCCATGATTTGCTGAATTTCCCTGTTAAATCGGCTTCCTCTGCGCGAAACGAAGGAGACAATGAACAATGCTTTGGGCATCTGGTTTTCACTTTGGTCCCTAAACAGTTTAATCTTAACAATTGGGATCCTAATCAGTAATAATTGATTTCTAATTGTGCCCTTGGGTTAATTTCAATTAAATTCCTGAATTTATTTAATTAATTAAATCAAATTTAATTAAGTCCGCAAACTTATTAATTCTTCTGATTTCATTAATTAAACTAATCCAAATTTTAATTAAATATCCAAACTTATTAGTTCTTCAATTTTTGACCAATTTACTCTCAAATCTGATAATTTCATCCCTGAACTTTAAATTTGTGTTGTTTTAACCCCATTCTCAAATATATATTTATCCTTTCATTTTTTATTATTTATTCAAAAATTAGGTTATGACAGTTGCCCCCTCTTTATGATATTTACGATGCAAAGATATTGAAAATTTTCATTTTCTTTAGCTTTGTGTAATAAATTTATAAAGAAAAGTAGATACAGAAAGAATTTTTGCTTTTTTGAGAGTCTTGAAAACTTCGAAAACAGTAGATTGACATATGACTTTTACAGAGAGAACAAGTCGGCCCACGTTTTTTGTTTTTGTTGGTTGTTTTTTTTTGAAATGGATCAAATTGTTTTGAGTAACCTGCAGGATGATAAAAGAACGCGGAGAATTTCGCGAGTGGTCTAATTGTTCCAGGCGACCTGCCCGATGAAGAATAAAACGCGAAAAGGGTTTTGCGAGTGGTCTAATTGTTCCAAGCAACCTGCCCGATAGGAAGAAGAAATGTGAAAAGGGTTTCGCGAGTGGTCTAATTGTCCAGGCAACCTGCCCGATACGAAGAGGAAACGCAAAAAGGGTTTCGCGAGTGGTTTAATTGTTCCAGGCGACCTGCCCGATGTTTGAAAAATACAAGGATTTTTCAGATTGGTCACATTGTAATGGGTTACCTACCCAGTGGAAAAAATACGAGGATTTTTCAGGATGGTCACATTGTAATGGGTTACCTGCCCAGGGGGAAAAATACGAGGATTTTTCAAAAGTGGTCACATTGTAATGGGTTACCTGCCCAGGGGGAAAAATACGAGGATTTTTCAGGATGGTCACATTGTAATGGGTTACCTGCCCAGGGGGAAAAATACGAGGATTTTTCAAAAGTGGGTCACATTGTAATGGGTTACCTGCCTAGTGGAAAAATACGAGGATTTTTCAGGATGGTCACATTGTAATGGGTTACCTGCCCAGGGGGAAAAATACAAGGATTTTTCAAAAGTGGTCACATTGTAATGGGTTACCTGCCTAGTGGAAAAATATGAGGATTTTTCATGATGGTCACATTGTAATGGGTTACCTGTCCAGGGGGAAAAATACAAGAATTTTTCAAAAGTAGTCACATTGTAATGGGTTACCTGCCTAGTGGAAAAATATGAGGATTTTTCATGATGGTCACATTGTAATGGGTTACCTGTCCAGGGGGAAAAATACAAGGATTTTTCAAAAGTGGTCACATTGTAATGGGTTACCTGCCCAAGAGGAAAAAAAAGAGGATTTTTCAGTGGAAAAATACGATGATTTTTCAAAAGTGGTCATATTGTAATGGGTTACCTGGCCAGTGGAAAAATACGAGGATTTTTCAGGAAAATACGAGGATTTTTCAGAATGGTCACATTGTAATGGGTTACCTGCCTAGTGGAAAGATACGAGGATTTTTCAAGATGGTCACATTGTAATGAGTTATCTACCTAGTGGGAAAAATACGAGGATTTTTAAAAAATGGTCACATTGTAATGGGTTACCAGCACAGGGTAAAAAAATACGAGGATTTTTTAAAAGTGGTCACATTGTAATGGGTTACCTGGCCAGTGGAAAAATACAAGGATTTTTCAGGATGGTCACATTGTAATGGGTTACCTGCCTAGTGAAAAAATATAAATTTTTTTCAAAGGATGACATGATAGGGCTCAAAGGCGCACTATTCAGGAGATGAGAGCTCAAAGGAAATGAGGGCTCGAAGGCGCGCTCGAAAGGAAGTGAGGGCTCAGAGGCACACTCGAAAGGTGGTGAGGGTTAGGAAACGCACTACCTTGGAGATGGTCGAGGCTCAAAGGCGCACTCAAAAAGACGTAGGGTTAGGAAACGCACTAACTTGAAGATGAGGGCTCGAAGTCGCACTCGAAAGAGGTGGAAAAATACATAGATTTTTCAGGTGGCCTAATTCTCATGGGCGGCCTGCCCAAGTTGAAAAATTCTCAAAAGTGAAAAATTTTCAAAAGCAAACAATCTTGGCCATTTCAAGTTGGCCTTCCACTTGATGGATTCCTTAGAATTTTCTCTTATGAAATTTGCAAAACTCATTGTCCAATGTCTCAAAGTTTAGATGATATGCATGCATCTTTACCTGATTTGAAATATAGGCCCCCATTTCTTCTTAGTCTTCTTGTTGCTTGATTGATGAGGACTTGCTACCTCTGATTTGGGTCATCTTTGTCGTTTGGCTTCTAACCCACTCGAGTTGGCCCATGTAAGTTTATTCCCAAATTTGTTTACATAACTCAGCCTTTGTGGTGCCCATTATGACCCACTTCCTTGCTAAAGATTTTCTATCTCGTCAAGTAAGTTGAGAGGATCACTCATTACTCCTCGTTTCACTACTAAAAACATTTGGTGTCACTTGCTGAAAGGATCAAGCTGTCTTTTGTAAACCAAAATGCCCCCTTGTCTTGTTGAAGGAAATTACCATCTCTTTTTCTAGAATTTTTCTTTTTAAACACAATGTTGCCCCCTTGTATTGGTCATTGCCTCCAAGTGTGCTCTGTCAACGACTTAGACAAATAATGGTTTTAAGAGACCAATCTCTCATTTCTCTTCTTTTCATTTTGGTGAAGGAATATGAGTTGAGAATAAAGCTTGAAATCTTGATCTTGCATTTTGAAAACAAAAATTGTTTCGATGTGAGCCTAAAACAATTTGCTTTTGAAATCTTGCAACTCCTTGGTTATTTTCTTTCTTGGAAAAGAGATTATTTGCTCTTGTGTTTGGCAATGAGGTTTTCGGTGAAAATACGTCATGAGGTGACCTTTTGTTTTTATAGATTTTCAAAGTGAAGGGCTCGAGAAAAAGCTCGAGGTTTTGTTTGAGAAAAACTTGTCTTTTTTTTTTTTAACACTCATTTTTATCAGCATGAATAATGCTGATAAAAATGAGTAGTTTGTTCTTGATGTCATGAATCTTGTGAAAAAGTATTCTTTGCATTTTGAGAGCATTGTTTATTATTTCAGGTTGCTTGCTTCCTTGATTAGAAAGGACTTCTACAGGCACGTAATGTAGGCTATGTTTTTTTGGCTATGAAAGAAAAGGGTTTATAAGGCTCAAAGAGTGTTTCAGGGTTTCAAAGACTGAGGATCACCATTAGTAGTTCGACTCTTGATGTCGTTCATCTTTTCTTTTGCCGCTCTTCTTTGGTTTTGCCCCTTTTTTTCTTTTTTCTTTTTCATTGCTTTGCTAGAGCATATTCACTTTATCTTGGTTATCACTTTTTCTTGTGATTTGGGCATGCCCCCTAGCATTTGAGTTTCTTGGGCTCTTGTGCCTTTTGGCTTTCTCACGGCTTTATCATCTTTCTTGATCATTGAAATTTCACTTGCCCCTAGTGTGAGGTGTGATCCTAGTCTGGATTTTTCATGAAAGAAAATTTATTTAGGCTCAAAAACAGATCGCAAGGGATGTATTTATTTCAGAACGTGAAAGGAATAACAAAGATGACCTTTCCTCATTTCAAGCGCAAACAACTATGATCAATAAACTTTGACCTCGTCAAGTGTGATGGTTTGGTCTTTGCAAAGAGATGCATTTCATGAGTCATGAGTAATGAGTTCACTACATACCATTATTCATACATTTAACAACACATGTTTCAAGAGTCACGGGTAAGGGTGTTTATTCATTTCTTCTTTATATATATATATATATATATATATATATATATATATATATATATATCCATATTCTTTGGTTTATAATTTAGTCACCTCAATGATGAAGTTGCTTGATTCACTTGTCATTTTACAAGTAGAATGCCAAAAATATAGTTTTTGAATAAACATCAAATTATTTACAAAATCAAAATGCAAAATCAATTTTTCAAAACTCCAATAGGAAAACTGATTTTGGTAAAAGAGATGAATTGCGTCTATGAGATCACGCAAGGCTTCAAAGATGTATTTGTGAGTCTTTATAAGAAAACTCTCTTAGAAAAATGAATAATGCTTGGTCGTAAACATGATTGAATGACAAACTCATTATTTCATTGAAACTTTGGAAAAGAAGTTCAACAACAAAGAACTTATGACAACATCTTGGGCTATGAATACTGGCATGATAACACATAAAGGGGCTAAACATTTAGCGATCATTGATTGGAATTTCTGGAATCATTCATTCTCCTTGATAAAGGCATCTTTTCAACAGTCAGTTGAAGTCATATGTAGACCATTCTCTACCTACTATCACCATAGCTTTTTCTTTAAGATAGTTGATTTTTGGGAGTCGGTGTGAAGAAATCAGCTATAGGAACGATAATTGCCTTGGCAACCACCTTCAATGTCCTTTTCTTTTTCAGTGAAACCGTTCTTCTTAGTCGGGTCAGCAATCTTACCTAACCCAATGGCTTGTTCAATCTTCTCAGCTATAACAACCAGGTCAGTGAAATGTTGTGCAGAGCTTCTAACCAAGTATTCAAAGTACGGAGCTTTAAAGGTGTTGGAAAATAAACTAATCATCTCTTTTTCCAACATGGGAGGATTAACTTGTGTAGCTACCTCACTCCATCTTCGGGCGTATTCGCTTATGGACTCCTTGTTGTCCTTCTCAATAGCTTGCAAGCTTAACCGATCAGGGCCCATGTCTATATTTAACTTATATTGCCTCATGAAGGCATCTACTAAATCCTTCCATTTTTTAACCTTGGTATTGTCCAACCGCATATACCAAGTGAGGGCAGCGTCACTTAAACTGTCTTGAAAGAAATGAATCAACAGTTTCTCATCATCAACCACCTCAGCCATTTTGTTGCAGTATGCTTTAAGATGAGTTATAGGGCATTGAGTTCCCATATATTTAACAAATTCTAGCACTCTAAACTTTTTGAGAATGACAACATTGGGCACCAAACACATCTTAACAGCCTTTATAGGATCATATAGGTGAATTCCCTCAAATGTGCCCTCAACCTTTTCTCTAGGGCAACTAAATTGTTCAGACCATCTTCTTTTACCGTCTTGCCCTTTTGAGATTCCTTCTCTATAGAATCAATGGTAAACGACATTCTCGTGGGGTATGCTGGTTGAAAATGCATGGCTTGTTGAAAATTAGATGACAACCCTTTTGCCCCCAGATTCTGTGGATTGAAAGGATTTATGAGCATAGGTTCAGGCTAAGCTATATGTGTTGCTTTTCTGGATCTGTTTATCAAGGCCTTGCGACTTATTCTCTAAGATTGTCCACCTCTTTTTGGTGTTGGGCTTCCAACTGGGCTCTTTCTTCGTCTTCCATTTGTCTTTTTCTCGAATGATTGATATAGGTGGGTTTTAATGGGGAACCTATATTTCAACCTGCTAAATGTAAATCATGCAATTATGCAAAAATGTTGAAAAAAATGCGTATGGAATGCGAACTTACCCTTCACGAGATGACAACCTAATAGGAAGATCCTAATTGTTGAGTGCATCAAGGGGTTGGTCATTATCTAGTTTCAAAGGGTCTCTTGCATGCTCAGTGATCGTCCTTGAAAGGTCGATATGAGGCTTACAAGTAGTGTGAAGATAGAGGCCCTGAGTAATATCAGTTTGGCATATCAATCACTTCCAAGTAAACAATCAAACGAGAGTTAGATGGTTTCACAAGACTTAGGCTAAAGCCAATTGGGGTATCGTTACTTCCCCACCTATCCTAGATTTTAAGGTGTGTGCTTTTGACATGATGCATGACAATACAAACAAGGATGCATGCTAAAGCAGTAAATGCAAGAAAAATAAACAAGCAGCTGAATTGATCAACGCCGGCAGCTCCTCTGTTTTTTTATTTGCTTACACTCTAAGGACGGAGATAAAGTAGAGCACCCTAGTTCTTGCTCTCCTCGACCTTCTCTCTCCCTTTCTCTCCTTCTCTCTGTGTATTTTTTTTTGCTCTGGATTTCCGAGTCTCCTCTTTGTTCGTCTGTATTTTTCTCTTTGTCCCTTGTGTTTTTTTTTTCTGTTTCGATTCGTGCTCTGCCCCCTGCTTCTCCTTCTCGTCCCCTGGTTTTTTTTGTGTTCTCCCCCTGTGTTATGTCCTCTAGTTCATTCTCTGTTTTTTTTTGTTCTTCGTGGCTTTTTTTTCCTCCCCCCTCTTGCTGAGGCCTTTCTCTAGCTTTTATAAAGCCAGAGAAGGTCTTGTGTCCTGGCCTCCAGAAATGGTGGGCATCGTGGAGGCGAGAGATCGTGGCTTCAGGAATGACATCGTGGGCATAGTGGTTGTGATCTGCTGAATTTCCCTGTTAAACCGGCTTCCTCTGCGCGAAACGAAGGAGACAATGAACAATGCTTTGGGCATTTGGTTTTCACTTTGGTCCCTAAACAGTTTAAACTTAACAATTGGGATCCTAATCAGTAATAATTGATTTCTACTTGTGCCCTTGGGTTAATTTCAATTAAATCCCTGAATTTATTTAATTAATTAAATCAAAGTTTAATTAAGTCCGCAAACTTATTAATTCTTCTGATTTTATTAATTAAACTAATCCAAATTTTAATTAAATATCCAAACTTATTAGTTCTTTAATTTCTGACCAATTTACTCTCAAATCTGATAATTTCATCCATGAACTTTAAATTTGTGTTGTTTTAACCCCATTCTCAAATATATTTTTATCCATTCATTTTTTATTATTTATTCAAAAATTAGGTTATGACAGAGTAAATGTTAACAAATAATTGATTGGCTTCGGCTAGTGGCATTCGAATGGATGGCTGATTAGTATTTAAAAGTGCATTTTTATCAACGTTTTATATCAGCATTTTGCACTTGAAATATCAATAACTCCTTAACTAAAGCATGTTTTATAATAACAAGTCTAATACTATAAGATACCCTAATTTATGGTAAATGTTCATCTTAAATGCAGGCATATCACATAAATAAAATGATTGATTGATTAATTTAAGCACTGAAATTGAAAGGACAAAGAGAGGGCAAACTTAGAAAAGAAATGCTGGTTCAGTCCAAACTAGAACACTGTTTGGTAATTAGATCATATCTGGAGCTGTAGATCTCAGATTTAGGTCTGCGTTATATGGATGGAAAGCTAAGACATAGGCCTAAAACTTTCATTAGGAGTCCAAGATTTAAAAAGGCCGTTGTCAAGTCCAAATTGTAGCAACAACGGAGAAGTCTGAATCTGTCCTGCAGCCCAGACACTGTTCAGTGTTCAGCCCATATCTCGAGTTCTAGAAGTCCAAATAACCTCCATTTTTTTCCTGGAAAGCTAAAACAATTTCCTAGAACTTTCATGAAGGTCTGTTTGAATTCTGATGTTAGCAATGACGTTTTGTTCAGACAAGAAGATAAGGATTGTCACCAAGTCAAGAGTTGGCCACCCACTCAACAATTAGTCATCAAATCAATAGTTCTAAATTTTGGCCTATAAAAGGAGGCATTTGCCATGCATTTAGGAGCTTGGTTGTTCAGATCAAGATCTTGCTCTTGCTCTCTCTCTGTCTTTATATTTTTGTAATGCTTAAGTTTTGCTTTCATTAATATCATGTTTATGCTTTTCATTTTCTTTCCTTTACTTAGTTAACTTGTATCTTATTTATGTTCTTATCTTGTTTATTTATGTTTCTCTTCTTCATTATGTTTAGCTAAGTTTATTATGTCAAGGTGAAAAGGTTACACTAATGGTGTAAGAATAAGTATAATATAAACTCAATATGGACTTCAATGTTTATATCCTAAATAACTTGCTATTAACATGTCTTATCATTTTTAACTTATTAATTCTTAATACCTTGCTTGTTAAATGGTTAATCTAGATTTGTGTTGTATAACACTTGGTACAACAAATGCTTGGCACTCTCATAGCCCAACCGTATGGTATAACCTACATTTGTGCTATGAAAGGAACTTGATTTGTTGTTAACATAAGTTAGCAACATGAATTCCTAATAATATTTAAAAGTTTGGTGTTACTTAAATAAGATAATTAATATGATCATGTTAACAATTTATAATGAGCTATTAATGACAAATCATCCGATTGAAACCTTCTTTGTGTATGGTTTCCAGTTGAGTAATAAAAAGAGTTTATACTATACTTGTTTGAAATACCATTAGTGGATCCTCTAACCTTGACATTGTTTTTATCAGTGTTTAATCCTCACATTAATCTTACATCTCAAAGTCCTCTTTAGCTTATTATTATTATTATTATTGTTTATAATTTATATAGTTAACCTCCCTGTGGTTCGACCCTGGTCTTGCCGGGTTATTTATTACTTCAACACTCCTACACTTGGGAGAAGAAATCAATCTTTTGGTCATGTCAAGTTTTTAGCGCCGTTGCCGGGAGATAAATTCTTGTACAAATTATAGTATTTATTTTATTTTCTCATTTCACTTTTCTTGTATCTAACTTTGTTTCTTTTGTTTTGTTTCCTTTTGTTTTGTTTTCTTCTTCCTTTTATTCTATTCCTACACGTGCATGAGAGTTTGGTCACGTACATTAAGTGGTAGACTTTGTAGGGTATCCTCATCATTTTCAAAAAATATGATCGAAGAAGATAACCAGTCGCTTTATAATGAGAATAATAAGAATAACCGTGTTAGAACACTAAGAGATCACATGAATCCCACAAGAACAAGTGCAGCCTCATGCATAGGTTTCCCTCCTAATGCATCTCATTTTAATTTTAAGCCAGGCATTATTCAACTTTTACCTTCTTTTCATGGCTTAGATCTAGAAAATCCATACTTGCATTTGAGAGAATTTGAAGAAGTTTGTAACACCTATAATGACTTAAATTGTAGCATGAATACCATTAAATTAAAGCTTTTTCCTTTTTCATTAAAAGATAAAGCTAAAACATGGTTACAAAATCTTAGGTCAGGATCCATTCGTGCTTGGGATGAAATGCAACAATAATTTTTAAAGAAGTTTTTTCCATCTCACAGAACGAACTCTTTCAAAAGACAAATCACCACTTTCACTCAAAAACCAGGTGAAACATTTTACAAATGTTGGAATAGGTATCGAGACTTGCTTAATACTTGCCCTCATCATGGTTTTGAAACATGGAGATTGGTTTCATAATTTTATGAAGGGTTAACACCTAGACAAATGGTGGAACTGATGTGCAATGGAACTTTTGAACATAAAGACCCTGATGAAGCAATGGAGTACCTAGATTTGCTAGCTGAAAATGCTCAAAATTGGGACACTACGGGCACTTATGAGGCACCGGGTAAAACTCAACCTCATACATCTAGTGGAGGTATGTACAACCTTAGGGAAGATCATGACCTCCAAGCCAAATTTGCATCTTTAGCTAGAAAAGTCGAGGCACTTGAATGTAAAAAGAGTGGTCAATTAAAATCTGTTCAAGACATTGTGTGTCAAATCTATGAAACAAATGAACATGCAACCAATGACTGTCCAACTTTACCTTCTTTCAAGGAATGCCTCCATGAACAAGCCCATGCTTTAAATAGTTTTCAAAGGCCCAATCATAACCATACTCGCAAACATACAACCCTGGTTGGAGAAATCACCCAAATTTCAGTTGGAAGAGTGATAACAATAATGCACAAACTTCACAGTCACCGTTTCAAGCACACCATAATTTCCAAAATTCTCATGGATATGCACCTGCTTATGCTCCACCTCCTATAAGACATCTTGAGGAAACATTGCATGCATTCATTGAAAAGCAGGAGACAATCAATGCTCAAAATGCTCAAACCATTGCAGATCTTAAAGATACTCTTGCAAAGTTCACATCTGCTCTCAGTCTTCAAGAGAAAGGTAAGTTTCCATCTCAACCACAACAAAATCCCAGGGGGCAATACAATGCAAATGCAAGTAGTTCTAGAAGCCAACACATAAATCAAGTCAAATCAGTCACTACTCTTCGTAGTGGTAAGGTTATTGAAAAACCCACTCTTGAACCTTGTGAGAAAGATGATGAGTCAATCTCTGAGGGTAAGGAAGGGGTTGAATATGAACATTGCAAAGAAAAGACTGATTCCCCGCCAGCACTTCTATTTCCTCATGCCATGACCAAACAAAGGAAAGTCAATCACAACTCTGAAATCTTTGAAACTTTCAAACAGGTAAGGATCAATATACCTTTGCTGGATGCTATTAAACAGGTACCTTCCTATGCTAAATTTTTGAAAGATCTGTGCACTGTGAAGAGAAAACTGAATGTGAAAAAGAAAGCATTTTTAGCCGAACATGTAAATCTTGAGAAAAAAAAAATCAAGGCTGGATTAAACTAAAGGAAATAAACTAAACTAAAAAGAAGTGGGGGCAAAACGAATACATTTAAAGAAAATGGGGCCTAAATGCAAATAAGAATAATTATAGAGCGTAAGTACTCCTCTTCTCACCAAAAACAGATCTGCAGATAATGTAAAGAAAGAAAAGAGGGATTTTTTATATTCATTTTTACAAATCAAGAGAGAAACACCAAAATTTCAAAAAAAAAACCATCCAAGATTAAGGGTTATAGGTAGAATAAACATTGGTGGGAAAGGGATTAACAAGAGAAATTGAACAAGAAGAGAAGAGGGGAGGGCCGACTGTCATTAGAAAGAAAAGGAGGGATCGAAACCTTGATTCATACCTGGTAAGGTATTCTAAACCTGTTCTCATGAGTCATTTCAAGTCAATTATGAATTAATGCCTGGATGTTAATTTATAGATTTGAGTTCTTAGACTTGAATTGAGGAAAAAGCATGAGTTGCTAAATTAAAGAATTTCATGTGTTGTATGTAAATGGAAAGATTGACGAATCTGGACAGTTTCATCTCTTGACTTTCAGAGAGATTTTAGGTAGGAGGATGAACGAATTAGGATCAGGTTCCTCATAGAAATTGTAGGTTTGGATGTTGGCTAACTAATGAAATTGGTCTTGCTCAATTTGGAGTTATAGAACTCCAGCTATGGGTCACCAACTGAGACTGGGTCATGACAGACCCTATAGGGTAGTAGGTCTGGTTTGTTGATGAGAAATTTTGACTGTCTTAGAGGTAGAACTGGGTTCTCCTTCCTTAAGAGAACTTGTACCTTATGTCTTAGCTTTCCAACAAGACTAATCTCGCTTGAATCGGAGTTCTATAACTCGAGATATAATTAAAAATCTTAGGAGAGGTCGGAGAGTAACAGTTCAATGTCTAGACAGTAACAGTTCAAAAACGAGACAATAATAGTTCAAAAAAACAAGACAGTAACAATTCAAAAACAAGACAGTATCATTTAAAAAAACAAGAGAGTAACAGTTCAAAAATGAGACAGTAACACTTCAATATCTAGACAGTAACAGTTCAAAAACGAGACAGTAACAGTTAAAAAAAAACAAGACAGTAATAGTTAAATGTTTAGACAGTGACAGTTCATGATTTAAACAGAAACGGTTAATATATATATATATATATATATATATATATATATATATATATATATATATATATAAAAGAAATGATAACTGTGGTTGGACAAAGAATGACAATATTAATGGGTGAAATGAAAAAAACGTAAAATATTAAGAAATGACTGAAAGAAATACTTATTGGTTGTTGATATGGTTATAATAAAACATATCCTTGGGTGAGGAAAATTTATGAGATAAACCTGTGAATTGCAGAAGGGACCACTGGCGTGGTGCAGCAGCAGTAGGGGAGCACGAGTAGAGCTTCTATTGTTGGGGTATAGATTTCATGGGTCCATTTTCTCCATCATTTGGTTTTGTACATATTAGTCGTAGTAGATCATGTTTCAAAATGGATAGAGGCAATTCCAAATTGAAACAATGATCACAAAACAGTGATAAAGTTTTTAAAAGAAAATATCTTGAGTCAATTTGGAATCCCTCGAGCCATGATAAGTGATGGTGGAACACATTTCTACAACAAGCCATTTGAGTCTTTAATGAAGAAATATGGAATCACACACAAAGTTGTCACCCCTTATCACCCTCAGACGAGTGGACAGGTAGAACTTGCTAATAGGGAGATCAAACAGATCTTGGAGAAAATAGTGAACCCTAATCGGAAAGTTGGTCTTTAAGACTTAATGATGCAGTTTGGGCTTATCGAACTGCTTATAAAACATCATTAGGTATGTCACCTTATAGACTAGTCTATGGAAAACCTTGTCACTTGCCTGTAAAACTTAAACATAAAGCTTATTGGGCTATTAAAGCTTTCAATTCAAACCTTGATGATGCTAGTCAGCTGCGAAAATAACAAATAAATGAGCTTGAGGAAATAAGAAATGATGCATATGAAAATTCAAGAATTCATAAAGCAAGAATCAAAGAGTTTCATGACAAGAAAATACTGAGAAAAACATTCAATGTTGGTCAAAAAGTCTTGCTTTATAATTCTCGACTCCATTTATTTCCTGGAAAACTAAGATCAAGATGGAGCGGTCCTTTTATTGTAAAACATGTGTATCCATATGGAGCCTGTGATATCGAGAATCCAAAGAATGACAATGTTTTCAAGGTAAATGGACATCGTTTAAAAGTTTACTTTGACAATTTTTCAGTTGAAAATGACTATTAAATTGAGTGATGTTATATACAAAGATTGATTCTTTTTCTCACATTGTTTTGTGTTTCGTTTTAGTGTGAATTTTATGTTGCTAGTCTCCCTCACCCCAGTCAAATGGCGGATAACGGTACTCCGTGACTCTTAAGTCAGTTCTTTCAGTTTCCCATGATAACTGATATCTGTGTATATATTTGTGCAATTCTTTGCTCTTTCTCCCTTCTTTGAATCTCTTCTCCAATTCTCATTTGAAAATGGACACCACTCTTGAAAAATTAAAAAAGTATTTTCCCGCTCTGCCTCAGAATGTGATTACAAAAATTTACCATGCTAGATGTGCAAGATTGAGGTTGTTAATGAATCATGGAATTCCTGAAGATATTCGTTGGCTAATTGAAGCAAAGGTCCGATTATCAGGTGAGTCCTCTAATTCTTTCATTTCATACATGCCTGGGACAGGTAAAAGCACTTTTGCAAAGAAACGTCGTGCAAAATGACAGAAAGTCTGTCACAGATGTGCCAGATGGACTTGTAATGCAATATGTCGTTCTTTAGGAATGGTATCTGTAAACCGTGAAGATAAAATACAATTCATTAAGGATGGCCTGAGTAAGGAGTCTTTAGATAATCTTCTATTGACTCTTGAAACGCATCCTAGTGGAGATGTGCATCGTGCAATTCATGATTTATGGCTACAATTCTATAAAGAACATGCTCAATATAGTCTTGGGAATCTGACTAAAAAAGACCCTGTTTGCCAGTTTTTAAGAAAACTAGATAGGAAGCCTATCCCTGACCCATAGAGGGCGTTTAGCCGTTCTTGGATGTAAAACCAAGGGAAGATGTGAGCCACAATCACAACTACCTATTCATACACATGCTTTTTCAAAATAAATAAATAAATAAAGAGAGAGAGAGAGAGAGAGACTCTAGTTGGCCTACATATAGGTGGTATGATTGCATTTTCAATTTCTCATCTATAAAATCTTCTCTTCCTTCCCTTCATTTCTACTCAACCCATACATTCAACAAATATAGAATCTAGAGAGCTAGGTGAGAGAATCTAAAGAGAGATGCTCTCCTCTCATGGAGTTGATTCCCTTTGTACCGCTGGTCCTTTCTGAAGATTTCTTTCCCCTTGTTTTCCTTTCTTCCTCATTTTAATTCATCTCCTTCCCCTCATCGTCTCCCTGTATCTGTTATTTCCTTGGTTCTCCCTTGATCTCTTTTTCCCGCCTGAGTTTTGATTCAAATGGCCAAAACTAGACGGAAAAATGCTACAGTGTCTCGGGGAAAAGACAGCTTGCACATGCCTGTTCCCAATGAACCTACTCATGATAGCTCTTATGTTCTTGGTCTTCAGGCTATCATATCGGATGATAATCCCTGTGCATCTTCTTCTGACCCATCTCCTCTGTCTCCGTCAAAGCTCTGTCCTTCCTGCCCTGATGTTCTCCCCACCATCACTGAGATTGGCTTTGGTTCCAAGCTTGGAGATACTGTTATAGTTGAAGATTGCTCTGAAGATGAAGCTTTGGTAGCTGTGCCTTTAGAAGATGAAAAACTGGACTTTTCCTTTTCTGATGATGATTGTGGTGATGGTTCACCCCAGCCTTCCCCTCCTTCTGCACCAACTCTTCCTCTGGTCACCACAAGGGGTACTCCACAAATTCCACCTTCAACAACATCTCCCCCCCTCCCCTCACCCTCACCCTCTGGTGGTCGTGTATGGCGTGACCTTTTCTCTTCGGATCGACCATCTTCTCTCTGCACAAAGCTACGTCATTTTTCCCTTAATCATCTCACCAAATCATGTGACATTTCTCCAGAAGATATTCAACCTCAGTTTGAGGTCTGGAATTTATGTGCTGTGGGTTATGTCTCAGGAAAGAGCCCTGGTTATAGGGCCTTGAAAGGCATCATTTCCTCTGTCTGGAAATGTGAAGCTTCTCTCACTATCCATGCCTCTAGATGGCTGATATATAGATTTAATCGAGAGGAAGACAAGATTTCTGCTCTTCGGGGTGGACCGTACCTTGTGTATGGCAAACCACTTATTTTGAAGCCGATGACAAAGTTCTTTGACTTCTCCAGTGAGGAGATAATGAGGGTGCCTGTTTGGGTGAGATTTCCCAACCTCCCCCTTTGTTGTTGGTCCCCTGTGTGTCTATCCAAAATTGCCAGTGTTATAGGCAAGCCCATTCAATGTGACCATATGACCTCTACTCTCTCTCGCCTGTCATATGCAAGAGTGCTTATTGAGCTTGATCTTCGTGAAGGCACCACTGCCTCTGTAGCTGTGTCTCTGCCATCAGGCCCGGTGCTTCAACAAAAGGTAGTCTATGAATCTCTACCAAAATTCTGTAAATTCTATCATACTATTGGCCATACTCGTCTCCTCTGTTCCAAAGCTGCATCCAGTAGCAAAGAAGGCAGTGGTGCTCCGGCTCACCATGCAAGCAAAGGGGGAGTCTTTAGTAGGCTGGGCCCCCACATTCAGCACCAGGTGCAGGTCACAACCATGGATTTGTCAGAACAGAGTCGGCCATTATCAGCTCCGGCTCCTCTTGTGGCTACATCAACCTCTCATGTTGTGGCTCCTTAGCCTGTTGAACCCAGTGTTGCTCCGGAGGAGGGCTGGACCATGGTGGAGTCTAGACGAAAGTCCCATAACCGTGTCAAATGCCCCCCCAAGGGGAAGGCCGTGGAAGCAGTGTCTGGTAACTCTCCTAGTCCTTCTTCACTTCCTGCATGTATATATTTTACTGTTCATCCACCAAGTATAGGCATTGCTGGTGCCCCTGCCAGTACAGAACTTCTTCCTCCTGCATGTGTAAATGTTGTTCCTCCTGTATGTGCAGAGGTTGGTTTGGTAGTTGCTTCTTCTAGCTTGAGGCCTCCCAACCTGGGTGAAGGTATTCTGGCCCCTAGGCCTTTTGACATTCCTCTATTGGGAACTTCAGTTAAAACCAGTGTGCAGCGTAATAGCATGAGGACCAAACCTGGTAGTAGAAGGGTCATCCCTTCTCCTGCATCTCCATGATTATATACAGTTGGAATGTTAGGGGTCTTAATAATCCCTTGAAGCAGCATGAGGTGGTTGGCCTCATGAAGAAATTTCATATGGATATTTGTGGCCTGCTTGAAACTAAATTGACTCTCTCTCGGGTAGCCAGCCTACACAGGTTGAGACTTCAGGATTGGAAATATATCTCCAATGCAGATACAGCTTCTATTGCTCGTATTGTTGTATTTTGGAATTCTTCCACAGTTTTTATTGATCTGATCTCTTCCACTGCTCAAGCTCTGCATCTTTCTGTGCATAGTCTTATCTCTTAATACACCTTCTATATAACCATTGTTTATGGATTCAACTCTATTTCTGCTCGGAGACCTCTATGGGTGGATTTACGACGCTGGAACTCCTCATGCCCCTAGATGATTCTTGGTGATTTCAACTCTATTCTTTCTTCGGAAGACAAACACAATGGTGAGCCTGTTTCCTCTTATGAATCTTCTGATTTCCATCAATCCTGCTTAGACCTTGGCCTCCAGGATGTGAACTATACTGGCTGTCACTACAGCTGGACCAATGGTACTGTGTGGAGCAAACTTGATAGGGTTATGACAAATATTTATTGGGCTTCCCTACAGCGCTTGACGCAAGTTCACTTTGCTCCTCCTGGAGCTTTTACTGATCACTCTCCTACTAAAGTTAGTCTGGATCATCATGTCCAAGGCAGATGGAACTTCAAATTCTTCAACATGTGGGCTTCACATGATCAATTCCTTGACGTTGTATGTTCTCATTGGTCCTCGGATCTATATGGCACCCCCATGTACCTCTTGTGTCGTAGGCTAAAGATTCTAAAGAAGCCTCTTAAGGAGCTCAATCAGATCCACTTCAGCCACATCTCAGAACGTGTTTCTCATCTTGAGAAAGAGTTGGCAGATCATCAATTATCTCTACACCAGGATAGAGACAATCACAGCTTATTGGACCAGGAAAAACTTCTTCGATCTAAGGTTTCACAATTGAAGTTTGCAGAAAAACAATTTTTCAGCCAAAAGATCAAATGCAATTTCCTTAAAGAAAGCGATAGAGGCACCAAGTTCTTCCATGTATTGATGAATCATACTCACAGAAAGAATTTCATTCCAACAATTATGACTGACCAAGGTCGTCCAAGCTCCTCTTTGGAGGAAGTTGGCAGCGTTTTTGTCAATTACTTTCAGCAGCAACTTGGAACGTCCATCCCCACCATTCCTCTTGATAGTGAGGTTATTCACAATGGTCCATGTCTTCCCTCAAGCTCTCATGCTCTCTTGCTTTCACCGGTCACTCCTAATGATATCTGCACGGCGGTCTTCAACATAAGGGATGACAAAGTTCCTGGACCAGATGGCTATTCTTCATCCTTTTTCAAGAGTGCTTGGCACATCGTTGGGGATGATTTTTATGCTGCTGTTCAAGATTTCTTCGCTTCTGGTCGGCTTCTTCGGCAGGTTAATCACTCCATTATAGCTTTGGTCCCTAAATCAGCTAATGTTACATCTCCATCTGATTTCAGGCCCATTTCATACTGCAACGTCATTTATAAGGTCATTGCAAAACTTCTGGCTGGTCGACTGGCTCATGCACTCTCAACCATTATCAGCCCTTTACAAAATGCCTTCCTGGGTGGACGATTTATGAGTGATAACATTAACCTTGTTCAGGAGCTTCTCAGACACTATGGTAGAAAACGCTCCTCCCCTCGCTGCCTATTGAAAGTGGACTTTAGGAAAGCATTTGACTCTGTTCAATGGGATTTCCTAGAGCAACTTCTCCTGCATCTTGGATTTCCAAGCCGGTTTGTTTCTCTTCTCATGCAATGTGTCTCCACTGTCTCCTACTCTGTTTCTGTGAATGGCGATCTTCATGGATTCTTTATGGGAAACAGTGGTGTTAGACAGGGAGATCCTTTATCCTTATACCTCTTCATATGTTGTATGGAATACTTTTCCAGAATGCTAAAACTAGCCTCTCAACAGTCTGGTTTTCGGTTTCATCCCAAATGCCAGTCCCATCGGCTTACACACCTTGCTTTTGCTGATGACATCCTCCTTCTCTCACGGGGTGATGCTGCTTCGGTTAGATGCTTCCTTCAGCAACTTCACCTCTTTGGTCAAACTTCAAGGCTGGTAATAAATCCACAGAAATCTTCTATCTTCTTTGGTGGAGTCAGGGATGCTCACAAACATACCATCCTTACTGAATCAGGATTCAAGGAAGGGCTTTTCCCTTTCACTTATTTAGGGGTTCCCTTGAGTCCCCACTGGCTATTGGCTAGTCAGTTTACACCTCTACTGAATGCCTTGGAGTTGACAGTTCAAGGCTGGATTGGCAAGCATCTCTCATATGCAGGTCGTCTTGAACTTCTTCGATCTGTGCTTTTTGGGAAAGTTCAATTCTGGCTCAACATCTTTCCTATGCCAGTGGTGGTTCTTCACAGACTCACCAGCATTTGCAGGAATTTTTTATGGACAGGGGACATCGGGAGAAATGGCTCAGCCTTAGTTGCATGGAAGTTTCTCTACCTACCTAAAGTTGCAGGAGGTCTAGGTCTAGTTGATCTTAAAGCTCGCAACAGAAGCTTCCTTGCCAAGCAGCTTTGGAATCTTCATCTCAAAACGGATTCGGTGTGGATTCATTGGGTGCATCACTATTATTTAAACCACGAAGATGTTTGGACGGCTCAACCCAATCAGCACTCTTCCCTACTGTGGAAGTCCATTCTTTCGGTCAGGGACCTTCTTTCCCTTCGTTGTGGCAGTTCAAGGGAAACCATTCTGTTGATGACCACTTGGGATACAAATGCAAGCCCTTTTCTCGCCCATGCATATCAATTCCTTAGATCAGTGGGTGCAACTATTTCGTGGCATAGAGTTGTTCAGGAGTAGTGGTCCTTACCAAAATACAGTTTCATTTTATGGTTGGCTGCTTTGGGTAAACTCCGCACTCGGGATCGCTTAAGATTGATCCCAATTGACCCCACCTGTGTCTTCTGTCGACAGGAAGAAGAATCTCGCAGTCACTTATTCTTTCTTTATGGATGGCCAAGTCAACTGTGGTCGATGGTTACAGCCTGGTTACGGTTAAACAGGAATACGAACTCCTTGTCTAGTGCTCTTCGTTGGTTGCACCCTAAGAAGCGGAGTATGACAGCTCGTATGCGAAGGGTTTCTCTTGGCATAGTGGTTTACTTAATCTGGGAGGAGCGTAACCGAAGAATTTTTTATGGGAATTCATGAGATGTTAATATAGTCTTCCGAAGATTCTAAGTTCTATTCTACGTCATTTTCCACTTTCATGAGAGGGATCACTCTCTATTACAAGTGGGCTGACATTTTGGGAGTGCTAAATGAAGATTTGTCATGCATGTATTTCTACATGCTTCAGTTTGATGTCGGGCCCACCTCTTTGTCTTGCATCTTTTGCTCTTGGTTATCTATTTGGTTATCTTTTTCTGACTTCACGTGTCACAATTGCTGCTGGGCCCATGTCCTTTTGTCCGTAGTGGGTTCATGGTTCTTCACTTCCAACTTGGGGCTATTTGAGTGCAGGATGATAACTTTAAATGTTTATGGTTTATTCTTCTTTTGGTTTATTGTTGGCATCTGTATTCCTCGGTTATCCTTGGCACCTGTATTTTTAGGTTCCTCAAATAACCGATGGACTGTTTATTTATGTTGTTCTTTTCATTGTTCTAGCTGAGAGCCTGTTCCCACTAGCTTGTCTTGTACAGGTTTCTTACTGGCTTGCTGGTTTTTCTAGCCTGTCTAAATTTTGATCTATAAAATTTCTAACATTTGATAAAAAAAAAAACAAACAAATATAGAAGTGTGTAGAAATGGCAGGTTCCTCACGTAGATAGTGCAATGTTTGATTCCCTTAAGCTTTTCTCCTTAACCCATGTAATAAGCGTTGGACCAATATCTCCCAAGTCAGTTGACTTTAGGGTATTAGGTGTTAAAACACCCCTTCAGGCTTAATTGCTTAGATTATGGAGGCTACGAAACCAAACTTATCTACGTTTTTATTATTATTTTTTTTGTTTTTTGTTTTTTTGCAAATTATATACTATCCCTTTCCCTTAGTTGTTACCTTTAACAAAAGAACATAAATAATGTAATGATCCAATGTGCGACCCACAATCATATGTTAAAGTGTGTGTGTCAAATTAATCAGAAGGTTTAAGAATACTTGTTAAATTAGTATATAAGCAGAATCAATTGATAATAATACGAGAGTTTGTAAACCTGAATATTTCAAGAAGTATTATGATAGACCTTGTTAAGAATGTTTAATAAGATTCGTCTCAAGAGTCACTTTAACAAAAGAACTCCTTGACTCTGCCATCTTAGGAACAACAGCTTTGCGAATAGAAAACACTGTTCGTTAATTTTTTTTTAAGTATCAATCAACTACTACCCTTTCCTCCGAACCAAAACGAGACATTGTCCTTAATGTCCTAAGGTAGAAAGATAGAGTATAGAAGACATCACCTGTAACAACGAACATTGACAAACCTGAAACACACTTAAACAAATATAAGAAATAACAAAACAAAATAATATGCTATTAATAAAACCAAAAGACACAAGGTTTCACAAACGAAGGCTCAAATCCAATTTAAGCTTTTTACGCCTTTCCTTAGTTGACCAATGTATGCGACTCATGGAGGGATCAATGATAAGGATGAAAGATTGTAGTTGGTCAATCAATTGTTCAGCAGTAGAAGTAGAGATTATGATTTGTCGTGCTGAAGATGTTAGAAATTTCTGTTCCACAGCTTGATCAAGAAAAGACAACAATTTATCATAAAAACCATTAACATTTAACAAACCTATAGGTTTATGGTGAATGTACAGTTGGGCCCAAGAGGAAATATGAAAGATCTCTTCTAATGTGCTCAGACCACCTGGTAAGGCAATGAAGGCATCAACGTGTTTAAACATTGTATTCAGTTGATCAGACATTGTGGAGACCTGTAGTTCCTCTCCAATTGTTTTTCTAAGGAGGTCCTCTTTTGCTAAAGCTCTGGGGACGACCCCCAAAACTTGTCTGCCACCTAAAAATGTAGCTATTGACACACCCCCCATTAACCCAAGGCTGCCTCCACCATACACTAAATGAATCTTTCTCTAAGCTAATACCTGACCAAGATGATTTGCTGATTCTAAAAACTCATTTTTTTTCCGAGGACTGGATCCACCGAAAACAAAAATATTTCTTATTTTAGAACTTGAGGAACCTGCCATTTCTACACACTTTGATATCTGTTGAATGTGTGGGTTGAGTAGAAATGAAGGGAAGGAAGAGAAGATGTTATAGATGAGAAATTGAAAATGCAATCATACCACCTATATGTAGGCCAGCTAGAGTCTCTCTCTCTTTTTTTCTCTCTCTCTCTCTCTTTTATAAAAAAACATGTGTATGTACAAGCAGTTGTGATTGTGGCTCATATCTTCCCTTGGTTTTACATCCAAGAACGGCTTAAACACCCTCTATGGGTCGGGGATAGGCTTCCCATCCAATTTTCTTAAAAACTGGCAAACAGGGTCTTTTTTAGTCAAATTCTCAAGACTATGTCGAGCATGTTCTTTATGTAATTGTGGCCATAAATCATGAATTGCACGATGCACATCTCCACTAGGGTGCGTCTCAAGAGTCAATAGAAGATTATCTAAAGACCCCTTACTCAGGCCATCCTTAATGAACTGTATTTTATCTTCACGGTTTACAGATACCATTCCTAAATAACGACATTTTGCATTACAAGTCCATCTTGCACATCTGTGACAGACTTTCAGTCGTTTTGCACGACGTTTTTTTTGCAAAAGTGCTTTTACCTGTTCCAGGCATGTATGAAATGAAAGAATTGGAGGACTCACCTGATAATCAGACCTTTGCTTCAATTAGCCAGCGAATATCTTCAGGAATTCCATGGTTCATTAACAATCTCAATCTTTCACACCTAGCACGGTAAATTTTTGTAATTGCATTCTGAGGCAGAGCGGGAAAATACTTTTTCAATTTTTCGTGAGTGGTGTCCATTTTTTTTAGATGAGAAGTGGAAAAGAGATGCAAAGAAGGGAGAAAGAGCAAAGAATTGCACAAATATATACACAGATATCAATTATCATGGGAAACTGAAAGAACCGATTTAAGAGTCACGGAGTACCGTTATCCGCCATTTGACCGGGGTGAGAGAAACTAGCAAAACAAAGGTCACACCAAAAAGAAACACAAAAACAATGTGAGAAAAAGAATCAATCTTTATATACAGGAGTACCCAATTCAATATAGTCATTTTCAATTGAAAAATTATCAAAGTAAACTTTCAAACGATGTCCATTTATCTTGAAAACATTACCATTCTTTGGATTCTCGATATCACAGGCTCCATATGGATGCACATGTTTCACAATAAAAGGACCAGTCCATCTTGATCTTAGTTTTCCAAGAAATAAATGGAGTCGAGAATTACAAAGCAAGACTTTTTGACCAACATTGAATGTTTTTCTCAGTATTTTCTTGTCATGAAACTCTTTGATTCTTGCTTTATGAATTCTTGAATTTTCATATGCATCATTTCTTATTTCCTCAAGCTCATTTATTTGTAATTTTCGCAGCTGACTAGCATCATCAAGGTTTGAATTGAAAGCTTTAATAGCCCAATAAGCTTTATGTTCAAGTTCCACAGGCAAGTGACAAGGTTTTCCATAGACTAGTCTATAAGGTGAAATACCTAATGATGTTTAATAAGCAGTTCAATAAGCCCAAAGTGCATCATTAAGTCTTAAAGACCAGTCTTTCCTATTAGGGTTCACTGTTTTCTCCAAGATCTGTTTGATCTTCCTATTAGCAAGTTCTACCTGTCCACTTGTTTGAGGGTGATAAAGGGTGGCAACTTTGTGTGTGATTCCATATTTCTTCATTAAAGACTCAAATGACTTGTTGCAGAAATGTGTTCCACCATCACTTATCATGGCTCAAGGAATTCTAAATCGACTCAAGATATTTTCTTTCAAAAACTTTATCACTGTTTTGTTATCATTGTTTTGACTTGAAATTGCCTCTATCCATTTTGAAACATAATCTACTGTGACTAATATGTACAAAAAAACTAAATGATGGAGGAAATGGACCCATGAAATCTATACCCCAACAGTCAAAGATCTTAATGACAAGAATAGGATTTAAAGGCATCATGTGACGTTTTGAAATAGATCCCAACTTTTGACAATTTTCACAAATCTTGCAGAATGCATGTGTGTCCTTGAACATGGTGGGCCAGTAAAATCCACTTTGTAAGATTTTTGCAGTTGTCTTTCTTGATGAGAAATGACCCCCACATGCCTCAGAATGATAAAATTTAATGACACTACTTACCTCATTGTCAGGAAGGCATCATTGAAATATTTGATCAGGACAATATTTGAATAAATAAGGGTCATCTCAATAAAAGTTCTTCACTTCGTTCAAGAACTTTCTTTTGTCTTGGGTGCTCTAGTGAGTTGGCAAATGTCCCGAAACAGGAAAATTAACAATATTAGCAAACCAAGGCATTGTAGCAACAGAAAGTAAATATTCATTAGGAAAGAAATCATTAATTTGTGTGATGTCAGATGTGGAATCTATTGTCAATCTTGACAAATGATCCGCGATAATATTTTCGGTGCCTTTCTTGTCTTTGATTGTGATATCAAATTCTTGAAGTAACAAAATCCATCGTACCAATCTAGCCTTATAATCCTTTTTTGAAACAAGATATTTCAAAGCTGCATGATCACTAAAAACAACAACAGGTGAGCTAACAAGATAAGATCTGAACTTGTCACATGCAAATACTACTGTAAGTAATTCCTTTTCAGTGGTAGTATAATTCATTTGAGCACTATTTAAAGTTTTACTTGCATAGTAAATCACATAGGGTTTCTTATCTTTTCTTTATCCTAAGACAGCACCCACGACATAATCACTAGCGTCACACATTATTTCAAAAGGTAATGACCAATCAGGAGGTTGAATGACAGGAGTAGAAGTAAGCAAGCTTTTAAGTTTAACAAAGGCCTTTTCACATTGTTCAGTCCATTCAAAAACATTCTCCTTTGTTAGAAAGTTACACAATGGCTTAGTTATGACACTAAAATCTTTGATGAACCTTCTATAAAAACCAGCATGTCCTAAGAATGATCTAACATCTTTAACAGATTTGGTGTTGGCAAGTTGGTAATTAACTCGATTTTAGATTTGTCAACCTCAATTCCTTTCGATGAAACAATGTGACCAAGTACAATGCCGTTTGTTACCATAAAATGATATTTTTCCTAATTCAGCACAAGATTCTTCTCTTTACACCTGCTCAAAACCTTTTCTAAGTTAGTTAAACAATCATCAAATGAATCACCAAAAACAGAAAAATCATCCATAAAAATTTCAAGAAAACGTTCAACCATATCACTGAATATGCTAAGCATGTATCTTTGAAACGTGGCTGGTGCATTACATAATCCAAAAGGTATCCTTCTATATGCAAAAGTTCCAAATGGACATGTGAAAGTAGTCTTCTCTTGATCTTCCAATGCAATTTCAATTTGGTTGTAACCTGAATAGCCATCTAGAAAACAATAAAATTCATGACCTGCAACTCTTTCTAGGATTTGATCCATGAAAGGTAAAGGGAAATGATCTTTTCTAGTCATTGAATTAAGTTTCCTATAGTCAATGCACATGCGCCAACCAGTAATAGTCCTAGTTGGAATTATCTCATTTTTCTCATTTGTTATCACAGTGACTCTAGACTTCTTGGGTACAACTTGGGTAGGACTTACCCATTTGTTGTCAGAAATAGGATAAATGATTCCATTATCTAGAAGCTTAATGACTTCTTTCCTCACTACTTCTTTCATATTAGGATTAAGCCTTCATTGCATTTCTCTAGAGGGTTTAGCATTTTCCTCTAAATAAATCCTGTGTGTGCAAATCAAAGGATTAATTCCTTTCATGTTAGCTATGGTCCATCCTAATGTATTTTTGTGCATTTTCAGAGTTTGTAATAAAATGAGTATTTTACCGGAAAAGTTTTATTTTCTCCTAAAAATGAGTATTTGAGATTGAATGGCAACGACTTCAAATTAGGTTTTGGTGGTTGAACACTTGAAGGTATAGACTCAATTGATCGTGGTGGCAATTCTTTAATTTGTGGTCTCCAATTACTTGCCTTTAATTCTTCCTGAAAATAAACCATTTGCAAATTCTTAGATTCATTAAACTCAATTTCACTGGAAATAGTTTCAAATTGATCATGAACTAATTTTTTAATAAAGTCCACTTCCTGTAAATCATTATGATCTCCAGGTTGCTTGCAAATATTGAAAATATTCATCTCCAATGTCATGTTTCGAAATGATAACTTCATCAGTCCATTCCTACAATTAATTAATGCATTAGAAGTTGCAAGAAACGGACGTCCTAAAATAACAGGATTTGAATTACATGCTTCAATAGGTTGTGTATCTAAGACAATAAAATCCACAGGATAAATGAATTTATCAATTTGTACTAACACATCTTCAACTATTCCTCTAGGCACTTTTACAGATCTATCAGCAAGTAAAAGAGTTACAGAAGTTGGTTTTAACTCACCTATATTGAAACTCTAAAAGACTGAATATGGAAGTAAATTCACACTAGCTCCAAGATCAAGTAAAGCTCTTTCAATTTTATGTTCTCCAATAAAGCAAGGAATTGAAGGACAACCAGGGTCTTTATATTTCAAAGCATTATTGTTCTGAAGAATGGCACTTACTTGTTCGGCTAAAAAGGCTTTCTTTTTCATATTCAGTTTTCTCTTCACAGTGCACAGATCTTTTAAAAATTTAGCATAAGAAGGTTGTTGCGATGTCGCGGTCGCACAAATTAATTACCCTAGCTTCAAACACAACACACAAGATAGTATAGAGCAAGCAAGGGGTCGATCCCACGAGGAAGTTTCAAGTCAGATTTTTATGTTGTACGTTATGTAATTGGGGGGATTTGGTTTGTGATTATCTAAACTATGGCAGCAATTAAACTAGCAAACAAAATCAATTAAAACCAAAACTTATCAAGAAAACAAATCTTGGTCGCAAGCACACATCCACCAACAGAAATTAGAACTGATCATGGAAACGAAACATCAATTTATATTCTGAATATTTATCTCTTCTTAACATTGGTTAGTTAACGGATCCGCCGTATAACTAGCCCTAACCATCAAACAACCACAGTGTCCGCACTAGTAATTTAATTCAATGGCAGCCTTAAGAACTAGATAAGTTGATTAATCAAGAAAACATAACTGTCCGCAGTCTATGTTTGATTTGATTGAATGTTCTCCCTAAGATTAATAACGTAGATCCGCCACAATTATTAAACTCAGTTGCTTCACAAGTTCATATACCACAACTCCGGTTTTGATATCAAACTTAGCAATAGATTGTCTACAATAATAACTTAGAGTCCGCTCTAGCAATTAAAATAAACAATCATAGGAAAAATAAGCATAGGAGAACAAACATATTCATCATATAAACTGAAAAGAAAAGGTAAAATAAATCTCACAGTTCTTGAAATCCGAAGGTTTCCGTGTCCTTGTAACCAAGAAAAAGTGTTTAGCCTTGCATGTTTGTTGAACAACTAATCAAAAAGAAGGAAGAATGCATAATTTAGGGTTTCTTAGAGGAAGGGGGCGTTTTTCTCTTCTTGGCTGGCTGCCCCCCTTCTCTTCTCTCATTCTTTTTATATCCTAGAAAACCCTAGGTCTCTATTTTACAAAATAGTCCTCCATTAAGTAGACTGTTTACATTTAAGTACTTCAATAACTATTTTCCTAAAAAAGGAGAAATAGCCTAGCATGAAATCTTTAAGCTTTGACTTAGAGGAGCTAAATTGCTAAAATAAAAACTTGGATATCGGTTTTGATGCTTCGGAACGTAATTTGGACTCGTTTCTTCACGAAACTTGTTTGCTGGCAGAATTCAGATGTCATCTTTGAAAAATCATATCTCCCTCATATGACATCGTTTTTGGCTGAAATTTGGAGCGTTTATAGAAATTTGAGTCATGAATCCAAAAACATTGAGTTTGCATCAATTGGACTTCTGTAGCTCCAGATATTCAAGTTGGAATGGCCGAAGGTCAACACTGGCAGATTGCGAGATTTGACTTTGAAGGCTGCGATTTCCATGCTCTTCCTTATTTTATTTTCTTGCCTTAAATGTCCAGAAAGGTATGGATGTTAGCTTTTTAATGCCACTGGAATCACTTCATTTCAACCTCTAGAGCTCACGCTCTGTAAAAAACATCGACTGAAGGTCAAATCTGCCAATTATCTCCAATTTACTCTTTTTTTGCATCTTTCATCCAAAAGTGCCTTCAAAATATAAAACAAAGAATATCAAGGCATTTTATATATAAAACATAGGCAAAACACTAGTTAAATGTGGGTGAAACTATTGAATAATATGGTTGCATCAAAGGTACCTATTTAATAGCATCTAACAAAGGTATATTGATCCTTACCTCTTTGAAAGTTTCAAAGATATTAGAGTTGTGATTAACTTTCCTTTGTTTGGTCATGGCATGAGGAAATGGAAGTGCTAGCGGGGAATCAGTCTTTTCTTTGCAATGTTCAGATTCAACCCCTTCCTTACCCTCAGAGATTAACTCATCATCTTTATCACAAGGTTTAAGAGTGGGTTTTTCAATAACCTTATACGAAGAGTGATGACTGATTTGACTTGATCCATGTGTTGGCTTCCGGAACTACTTGCATTTACATTGTATTGCCCCTTGGGATTTTGCTGTGGTTGAGATGGAAACTTACCTTTTTCTTGAAAACTGAGAGCAGATGTAAATTTTGCAAGAGCATCTTTTAGATCTACCATGGTTTGAGCATTTTGAGTGTTGATTTTCTCCTGCTTTTCAATGAATGCATGCAATGTTTCCTCAAGATTTCTTCTAGGAGGTGGAGCATAAGGAGGTGCATATTCATGAGAATTTTGGAAATTATGGTATGCTTGAAACGGTGGCTGTGGAGTTTGTGCATTATTGTTACCACTCTTCCAACTAAAATTTGCATTATGACTTTGGTCTTTTTCTTGGGGCATCGTGGCTCCTTTGCTGGTGCCCAAGATCTTGATTTTGTCCATGAAGGCGCTTGATTGCGGCATCTGGTTGCGCATACACTACGAGTATGCTTTGCGTCTATCTTCCAGTCATATTGAAGATTCTGGTTCTCCCTTACTGGGCATCAATTGCTACAGCCTAGGATCTATTTTGTTGGGATGATTTTGGATTCTCTTTCTTGTTGAGTAGAAATAGTAAGCACACGACAAGTTCCCAAACCCTAATTGGTGGTCTGGTTGTTGTCTTCCCTATTCTTTGGGCTTTCAACGGTAAACCTCTCTACGCTAATCACGGGGAAAGTCTGCATTTTACTTGCCTCTGTCTCTCAGCTCAGGCTCCGAAGCTAGGGATTTTGGGGATTTTGACGATGCATCTGTGGTTTCTTCACCGTGGATGGATCGATGGCGTTCTTTGTCGATTTCCACACCAAGGTTGCTTCTCTTCATCTTCTCCACAGAGTTTCTGGCCATGGTAGGTTCTCTCCTATCTTCCCTCCTCTGTGATGCTTTTTCCCTGGGTTATTAGTGGCATGCTTGCCCTGGCATAGCATGGGGTTGTCCACCCTACGCTTCTTTGATAGTTTGCACTTTGTTATCTCTGCCATGTGTATGTCTTGTTTCCCTTGGATGTGCTGTTGCTATGCTACTAGTATCTTGGTAGTCTCTACTGGTTTGACTACCGATTGTCTGTTGTTGCCTTTTCTGTCGGGTAGCTACTTGTATGCTGCCCTGGCCCTATTTTTTACTGTTTGAAAATGTCTTTGCTTGCTGCTATTTGTTGCTGGCTTGTTCACAACCTGAGTTGCTGGTTCTGGCTGGATTGGCCTGAATTTTCCTTGCTGGTAGTGGATGGTTTGTGTTTGCATGTCAAGCTGGTTCAGCCGTGGGTGCGTTATGGGACTTGTCTAGGTGAAGGTTTCTTTGCCAGTCGTGGCTCTGTCTGGCTGGGTGAGGGTCTCTCCCCAACTTTCAGACTCTATGCCCCCTTGTTCCATATTGGTTATCTTGCAAGTCTGTTCTGGCTGCTCTTCTTGGGCTCTTGTGGAGTCTGCTTCCACCATGGTTCTCTTTTTGTTGATGATATGGATTCCATCAGTTTGGGTGAGGCTCTCTCCCCAATGCTTGGGCTATATTTGTAGTGCTCTCTACTGCAGCTCTACTAGCGTGTTGTTTTGCTTGAAGGAAATGGGGGGATCTTTCCTTCTTTAGCTCACTACTAAGTGGAGAATGCTGGATGGAGGCTGTTCTAGTATCAATCAACACCATGATGCAGGTTTGGCCTGTTGGAGATGATGTGAGGATGGTTCACTACTCTTCTATCATTTGATACAAAGATCTAGTTAGGTGAGGCTCTCTCCCCAATTGCTTTGTGCAGGGCTCTATTCTTGCTCTTTCCTGCCCTTCCCTGTTGGTCTGCCTTGGAATGTTGGCTTGCTAGGGTATTCTTTGGCTACTGCAACCTTGGGTTTATTGGAGGGCCACTTGCGGCTGGCTGGGTGCTGCTTCTCGTAGCTTGGTTTGCTGGACTTTGTCCTTGGTTTGCTATGGTTTGCAAGGGTGTTGATGCAATGCTGGTTTACAGGCCTTTGTTTTGCTGGTTGGGTAGCTAGATGCTACTGGGTTAATGCAAAGGATTTCTTTGCCTACTGGGGCTTTGTACCCTCTACTTACACATGAGCCTTTATCTTCATGGTGTTTGGTTTGCGTGATGTTTGCTCCTACTGTGGAGTTCGTTCTAGCATCGTTGTTATGTCTGTTGTTGCTGTCAGCAACTTGGATTGCAGAGTGTCACCCTTCGAAGGGTTTCCATGCTTGTTGTGGGATCCTGTTTGGGTCTCTAGATGCTACTGATTTGTGAATACCCAGTTGGCTTTGGGACTTGCATGGCTCCTGGCTTGTCTGTTTCTGCCCTGCCCTGCTGGTCTGCCTTGGAAAGTGTGTTCCTTGGCTACTGCAAGCTTGGGTTTGGTTGGTGTCCATTAGTTGATGTCTGATGGCTGCTATATGCAGTAGCTGACTTGCTATGATTCGCAGGCCTGTGTTTACTGGTCGGGTTGCTTGATTCTTCTAGTTTGTTGCAAAGGTTTCTTTGCCTGATGTGGGGCATTGTTTGGTGGTCTGGGTCTGTTTCGGCTAGCCTCCCTCTATCCCTGCTATGGATCTCAACAGCCTGGGTGAGGCTCTCTCCCCTCTTTGTTTGGGCTACTGATGGTGTGGCTTGCTGATGTGTGGCCCCTGGTCCTCGTGTTGGGTCTCTGATTTGATGTTATATTCCCGCGCCTCTTGCTGGAATGGTTTTGGTTGGTGGCCGTCCTACGGGTGGAAGCTGATGGCGGCTTTCCTCTGTTGGCTTGGTGCTCTTTCTTTTGCCTGCTTGGTAGGAATCCATTAGGGTGAGGTTCTCTCCCCAAAGATATGGTCCCCTTGCATGATGTTGTTCTGAGCAGTGGGTTTGCTTTATAGGATGGCCGGATTGTTGCTTCGATTTATCTCCATGGCTATGCTATGTGTGGTGGCCATTTCTGGTCGGATCATATTGGAGGTTCCACCTATTATGGTCTGCTGAGATGGACGTAGATACTCCTCTTTGATGCTGCTGGTTTTTGGGTTCCTAGGCAGCTGCTTGTCTGCTAGGATGATTTCCTGTATTCAAGGGAGCCTGTTCCCTTTGATTTTCAGTTGTACAAGGGAGTCTGTTCCCTTTACTTTCTGTTCTGCAAGCTTGTCTTGCTTTGGTTGTTCAAGGGACTATGTTCCTCTTGCTTCAGGGAGTCTGTTCCCTTAGGGTTTTCTATTCAGCAAGTTTGTCTTGCTTATGGTTTGTACAAGGGAGTTTGTTCCCTTTGCCTTCTGTTCAGCATGCTTGTCTTGCTTTTGATTTGTTCAAGGGACTTTGTTCCCTTTTCCTTGTATTGTTGGTCTCCAGCGCCTTTTTCATCTATAATATTCTTACATTTGATAAAAAAAAATAAAATTGAATGATTTCTCCAACCAGGGTTGTATGTTTGTGAGTACGGGTTATGATTGGGTCTTTGGAAACTGTTTAAAGCATGGGTTTATTCATGGAGGCATTCCTTGAAAGAAGGCAAAGTTGGACAGTCATTGGTTGCATGTTCATTCATTTCATATATTTGACACACAATGTCTTGAACAGATTTTAATTGACCACTCTTGTTAAATTCAAGTGCCTCGACTTTTCTAGCTAGAGATGCAAATTTGGCTTGGAGGTCATGATCTTCCCTAAGGTTGTATATACCTCCACTAGATGTATGAGGTTGATTTTTACCTGGTGCCTCATAAGTGCCTGTAGCGTCTCAATTTTGAGCATTTTCAGCTAGTAAGTCTAGGTATTCCATTGCTTTATTAGGATCTTTATCTTCAAAAGTTTCATTGCACATCAATTCAAACATTTGCCTATCTCTAGGTGTTAACCCTTCATAAAAATATGAAACCAATCTCCATGTTTCAAAACCATGATGAGGGCAAGTATTAAGCAAATCTCGATACCTATCCCAACATTGGTAAAATATTTATCCTGGTTTTTTAGTGAAAGTGGTGATTTGTCTTTTGAAAGAGTTTGTTCTGTGAGATGGAAAAAACTTCTTTAAAAATTATTGTTGCATTTCATCCCAAGCACGAATGGATTCTGACCTAAGATTTTGTAGCCATGTTTTAGCTTTATCTTTTAATGAAAAAGAAAAAAGCTAATATGATGGTGTTCATGCTACAATTTAAGTCATTATAGGTGTTACAGACTTCTTCAAACTCTCTCAAATGCAAGTATGGATTTTCTAGATCTAAGCCATGAAAAGAAGGTAAAAGTTGTTCTTGTTGGATTCATGTGGTCTCTTACCGTTCTAACTCGATTATTCTTATTATTCTCATTATGAAGTGATTGGTTATCTTCTTTGGCCATATTTTCTGAAAATGATGAGGATACCCTACAAAGTCTACCACTTAATGTACGTGACCAAACTCTCATGCATGTGTAAAAAGAGAATAAAAGGAAGAAGAAAACAAAAGAAAAGGAAACAAAAGTTAGATACAAAAAAAGTGAAAATAAAATAAATATTATAATTTATTAAGAATTTACCTCCCCAGCAACGGCGCCAAAAACTTGACACGATCAAAGAGTTGATGTCTTATCCCAAGTGCAGGAGTGTCAAAGTAATAAATAACCCGGTAAGACCGGGGTCGAACCACAGGGAGGTGAACTATATAAATTATAAATAATAATAATAATGATGATGATGATGATGATAATAATAACTCGATTATTCTTATTATTCTCATTATGAAGTGATTGGTTATCTTCTTTGGTCATATTTTCTGAAAATGATGAGGATACCCTACAAAGTCTACCACTTAATGTACGTGACCAAACTCTCATGCACGTGTAAAAAGAGAATAAAAGGAAGAAGAAAACAAAAGAAAAAGAAACAAAAGTTAGATACAAAAAAAGTAAAAATAAAATAAATATTATAATTTATACAAGAATTTACCTCCCCAGCAACGACGCCAAAAACTTGACATGATCAAAGAGTTGATGTCTTATCCCAAGTGCAGGAGTGTCAAAGTAATAAATAACCCGGTAAGACCGGGGTCGAACCACAAGGAGGTGAACTATATAAATTATAAATAATAATAATGATAATAATGATGATGATGATGATGATGATGATGATGGGTTTAAGAGGACTTTGAGATGTAAGATAAATGTGAAGATTAAACAATGATAAAAACAAATGTCAATGTTAGAGGATCCACTAATAGTATTAGAGATAAGTAAAGTATAAACTCTTTATAAATTATCAACATGATCATATTAATCATCTTATTTACGTAACACCATACTTATAAATTTTATCAGGTATTCATGATGCTAACTTATATTGACAACAAATCAAATTCCTTTCATAACAACGATGTCGGCCGAAGACTATGAAGGATCAAGTATTTGATGTACCAAGTGTTATACAACACAAATCTAGATTAACCATTTAACAAGCAAGGTATTAAAAATTAATAAGATAAAAATGATAAGACATGTTAATAGCAAACTTTCTCGGATATAAACATTAAAGTCCATGTTGAGTTTCTATTATACATATTCTAACACCATTAGTGAAACCTTTTCACCTTGACATAATTAACATAGCTAGACATTATGAAGAAGAAAAACATAAATAAACAATATAAGAACATAAACATGATATAAGTTAACTAAGTATAGTAAAGGAAATGAAAAGCATAAACAAGAGATTAAAGAAAATATAACATGGAATAAAACTTGAACATTACAAAGAAAGAGAGCAAGAGCAAGATCTTGATCTGAAGAATTAAGATTCCTAAATGAATGGCAAATGCCTCTTTTTATAGGCTAAAATTTAGAACTATTCATTTGGTAATTGATTATTAATGTAGTGGTCAACTATTGATTTAGTGGACTTGGTGGACAGCAGCACTCAAGCATTTTGGCTGGATGAAATGACATTGATGCAATTAGAATTTGACAAAGTGTTCCTCATGACAGTTGTTGGCAATCATCTTATCTTTTCACCCATAAAATGTCAGAGCATTTGGATAACTAGAGCTCGCGATATGGATAGTGCTTCTAGTGGACGTAGTGGATAGCCCTCAAGCTCTTGTCTGGATGAAATTTCATTGCTAACATTAGAATTTGAGTTTGTCTCATGAAAGTTGTTGGAAATTGTCTTATCCTTCCACCCACCAAATGTGGCATCATTTTGCCTTCTAGAACTCCAACTATGGATAAAATTCTGAGCAGTATTTGGGCTGGATTGCAGAAGAGATTCTGACTTCTCTTTTGTGGCCAAACTTTGAATTTGAAAATGGAAGATTTGGGTCTTCCACTATTCATGAACATTGTAGGCCTATTTCTTAGCTTTCTATCCATACAAATCAAACTGAAATCCAAGATCTACAGCTCCAGATATGACCCAATAACTGAACAGTGTTCCAATTTGAATTGAATCGGTATCTCCTTTCTAAGCTTGGCCTTTTCTTTATCCTTTCACTTTCAATAGTTATCAAATCAATCAATCCTTTGAATTGTGAGATATGCCTACATTTAAAATGAGTATTTACCATAAATTAAAGCTATCTTATATTATCATACTTGTTATTATAAAACATGCTCTAGTTAAGGAGTTATTGATACTTCAAATGCAAAATGATGATATAAAACCTTGATAAAAATGCACTTTTAAGTACTAATAAGTAGTAGTTGATTTTTTTTTAAAAAAAATTTAACTAACTGTGTTTTCTATTTCATAAACCATTTGCAAAACTGTTATTACTAGGATGGCAGAGTAAAGGAGTTCTTTTGTTAAAGTGACTCTTGAGACGCATCTTAGTAAACCTTCTTAACAAGGTCTATTAGAATACTTCTTGAAATATTCAGGTTTACAAACTCTCGCATTGTTATCACTTAATTCCGCTCATATACTCATTTAACAAGCATTCTTAAACCTTCATTCACACACACACTTTAACATATGATTGTGGGTTGCATATTGGATTATTATATTATTTATGTTCTTTTGTTAAAGGTAACAACTAAAAGAAAGGGATAGTATATATATATATAAAAAAATGATGATAATAAAAACATAGAGAAGTTTGGTTTCGTAGCCTCCTTAACCTAAGCAATTAAGCCCGAAGGGGTGTTTTAACACCTAATACCCTAAAGTTAACTCACTTGGAAGCTATTGGCCCAACACTTGTTACATGGGTTGAGGAGAAAAGCTTAAGGGAATCAAACATTTCACTATCTACGTATCAGCATCTGCAACCCGAGTTACTAAGTTCGTAGGGGTGTCTCAACACCTAATGCCATAAGACCAACTGGTATGGGAGTCATTAGCCGAAAGCTCATTACATGGGTTAAAGATGCATTGTGTTTTAAGTTATATGTATATATATTAAAAAAAAAGAGATAATAATCCTAACCTAAGGAAGTTAACCTTAAACATTAGAACAAAAATTTTGTTTTCTTCCAAGTAAAGCCCCATAACTATGTGTTGATTTATTGAGCACAAAAGAAAAGTGTATTAATATCTTGTTTAAGAGTTACTGAGCATATATATAAATTTAATGAGAGTTTGTTTATCTAGATAAATTAATGGAAGTTGAATGATGAATGCCTTGCTTTGTGGAATTTGCAAATTGTTTTTCTATTTTAACGCTTTGATTACTAGGGACTAGTAATAAGCTGGTTGGGGGGGTGATTAGTATTTAAAAGTGCATTTTTATCAAGGTTTTATATCAGCATTTTGCACTTGAAGTATCAATAACTCCTTAACTAAAGCATGTTTTATAATAACAAGTCTGATACTATAAGATACCCTAATTTATGGTAAATGTTCATCTTAAATACAAGCCTATCACATAAATAAAAGGATTGATTGATGAGTTTAAGTACTAAAATTGAAAGGACAAAGAGAGGGCCAAACTTAGAAAAGAGATGCTGGTTCAGTCCAAACTGGAACACAGTTCGGTAATTAGGTCATATCTGGAGCTGTAGATCTTGGATTTAGGTCGGCTTTTATATGGATGGAAAGCTAAGACATAGGCCTAAAACTTTCACGTGGAGTCCAAGATTTAAAAAGGCCGTTTTCAAGTTTAAATTGTAGCAACAACGGAGAAGTCCGAATCTGTCCTGCAGCCCAGACACTGTTTGGTGTTCAGCCCATATCTCGAGTTCTAGAAGTCCAAATGACCTCCATTGTTTTTTGCTGGAAAGCTGAGACAATTTCCTAGAACTTTCATGATTAAAGTCTGTTCTAATTCTGACATTAGCAATGATATTTTGTTCAGACAAGAAGATAAGGATTGTCACCAAGTCAAGAGTTAGCCACCCACTCAATAATTAGTCATCAAATCAATAGTTCCAAATTTTGGCCTATAAAAGGAGGTATTTACCATGCATTTAGGAGCTTGGTTGTTTAGATCAAGATCTTGCTCTTTCTCTCTCTCTCTCTCTTTATATTTTTGTAATGCTTAAGTTTTGCTTTCATTAATATCATGTTTATGCTTTTCATTTTCTTTCCTTTACTTAGTTAACTTGTATCTTATTTATGTTCTTATCTTGTTTATTTATGTTTCTCTTCTTCATTATTTTTAGCTAAGTTTATTATGTCAAGGTGAAAAGGTTACACTAATGGTGTAAGAATAGGTATAATATAAACTCAATATGGACTTCAATGCTTATATCCTAAACAACTTGCTATTAACATGTCTTATCATTTTTATCTTATTAATTCTTAATACATTGCTTGTTAAATGGTTAATCTAGATCTGTGTTGTATAACACTCGGTACAACAAATGCTTGGCACTCTCATAGCCCAACCGTATGGTATAACCTACACCTGTGCTATGAAAGGAACTTGATTTGTTGTTAACATAAGTTAGCATCATGAATTCCTGACAATATTTAAAATTTTGGTGTTACTTAAATAAGATAATTAATATGATCATGTTAACAATTTATAATGAGCTATTAATGACAAATCATCCGATTGGAACCTGCTTTGTGTGTGGTTTCCAGTTGAGTAATAAAAAGAGTTTATACTATACTTGTTTGAAATACCATTAGTGGATCCTCTAACCTTGATTTGTTTTTATCAGTGTTTAATCCTCACATTAATCTTACATCTCAAAGTCCTTTTTAACTTATTATTATTGTTGTTGTTGTTGTTGTTGTTGTTTATAATTTATATAGTTAACCTCCCTGTGGTTCGACCCTGGTCTTGCCGGGTTATTTATTACTTCGACACTCCTACACTTGGGAGAAGACATCAATCTTTTGGCCATGTCAATGGCCGGGACAAATACTTGATTAGCTTCGGCTAATGGCATCCGAATGGATAGCCATGACGAATGGTTGATTAGTTTCGGTTAACGACATTTGAAGTGGATGGCCAGGATGAGTGAATGGTAAAGTTTGGTTGATGACGCCTTATGAGGATAATTGAATTTAAGACTATGGTTGATTTCAAGAAATGATGTGTTACGCTTCAATCATGAGATAATATTAATACTTCATTAAATTACCTGACTGCTTGTTGTTATTAAGTAATTGCATTCTTATAAATGTTTTGTACTATAGTAGGGACATCTCACCAACGAGGTGCCTAGGAAACCTGATACACGAGAACCTACTTTTGCAAGGAATTATGTAGTTGCATTTTAAATCACGATGTATTTTGTATGAATCAATATACTGAATATATAACTATTATTAGATCTTTTGTTTAAATTCGTGATGACTATTAGTAGTATAGGAAATGCAAACTCATGTCTATGTATGTATATTTTTAATGTGAACTTATAATCATGCAAACCTAATATTATGCGTATATGTGAGATTCACTTTTAAATGAAATATTGGTTGATGTTGATGTATGGATTGTATCTTGACAATGAGAGGGGACAGGTTCGCCGATTACCGACACGATGTGTGTCAAGGGTATACATATACATTTATATATAAAAAGAATTACCGTTGTTTTGGGCTTGAAAAGCTGGGTTATTACAGTTAGTATCAGAGCACTTGGTCTGGATCCTAAGGATCATTAATGATTGTGTTGTTGTGGTAAATTTAAGGATGGTGCGTGTAACGGCCTGGCCCAACATGTTGTATATTATCTGCTTTGGGCCTCCCAGTCCACCCATTTCTAGGGCTTCTACCTAGGTCCCCCTCACGGTTTTGTTCTTGGCAGCCACGCATGGCCTCAAAACGTGTACAACATGTTAGCAACCAGCACCACTAATAAGGCCCTGGCTCTGGACGCTCGCTTTCGATGTGGGATATCACAATCCCCCACCTTAAGACGAGTCGTCCTCGGCTCTGATACCAAATGTAACGGCCTGGCCCAACATGCTGTATATTGTCCGCTTTGGGCCTCCCAGTCCACCCATTTCCAGGGCTTCTACCCAGGTCCCCCTCACGGTTTTGTTCTTGGTAGCCACACATGGCCCCAAAATGCATACAACATGTTAGCAACCAGCACCACTAATAAGGCCCTGGCTCTGGACGCTCACTTCCGATGTGGGATATCACAATGCGCACCTGACAAGGCACACGCACTGAGCAGCCCTCCCTGGAGAGGAGGGGCGGAAGCCGAGGTTCCCAAGGTTGGCAAGATGAAGACCCTTTGGATGATACGGCATCTCATGCTCCATTAATATCCGCTGACACCTTGCAGGGAGAAGGTACGGTAGCGGGGAAAGGCCGGGGGCCTAATCAATCTGGGGAAGTACCTCCAGTTGCAGCAAGAAAGATCAAAAGCGCAACCGTCAACTATTCCAACTGGTGCACCCCCGCAGTATATAGACGCGGGACTCCTTGTACAAATAGTGGAAGCAGTGATGGAGGGCATGGCTGGATCGGCGACATAAATAACCCCCGCTGATTAGTACTTAAAAGTGCATTTTTATCAAGGTTTCATATCATCATATTGCACTTGAAGTATCATTAAAATCCCTAACTTAAGCATGTTTTATAATAACAAGTATGATAACAGAAGATATCTTTAATTTATGGTAAATGCTCATTTTGAATGCAGGCATATCTCACAATTTAAAGGATTGATTGATGTGTTTAACTATTGAAAGTGAAAACAGAAAGAGAGGGCTAAGCTTAAAGAAGAGATGCTAGTTCAATTTATACTGGAACATCAGTCAGTTATTGGATCATAATTGGAGATGTAGAACATGGATTTAGGTCTGGTATATATGGATGGAAAGCTAAGCCATAGGCCTAAAACTTTCATGAAGAGTCCAAGATTCAAAATGGTCATTTTCAAATTCAAATTGTAGCAACAAAAGAGAAGTCAGAATCTATCCTATAGCCTAGACATTGTTCTGTGTTCAGTCCATATCTCGAGTTATAGAAGTCCAAATGAGCTCATTCTTGTTTTGCTGGAAAGCTGAGACAAATGTCCAGAACTTTCATGAAGACTATTTATTCAAAGTCTGACGTTAGTAATGACGTTGTGTTCAAACAAGAAGATAATGGTTGTCACCAAGTCAATAGGTGGCCACCCACTCAATAATTAGTCATCAAATCAATATTTTTGAATTTTAGCCTATAAAAGGAGGCATTTGCCATACATTTAGACATCTTGGTTTTCAGATCAAGATCATATTCTTGCTTTCTTTCTTTGTATTTTTGTAATGTTTAAGTTTTGCTTTCATTAATCTCTTGTTTATGCTTTTCATCATAACTATGTTCTTATCTAGTTTATTTATGTTTCTCTTCTTCACAATGTTTAGCTAAGTTTATTATGTTAAGGTGAAAAGGTTTCACTAATGGTTTTAGAATAGGTATAATATAAACTTAACATGGACTTCAATGTTTATATCCAAGAAAGTTTGTTATTAACATGTCTTATCTTTTTATCTTACTAATTCTTAATACCTTGCTTGTTAAATGATTAATCTAGATTTGTGTTGTACAACCCTTGGCACAACAAATACTTGGCACTTTCATAACCTATTGTATTGGTATAACCGACACCTGTGCTATGAAAGGAACTTGATTTGTTGTTAACATCATGAATTCCTGACAATATTTAAAAGTATGGTGGTACTAAAATAAGATAATTAATATGATCATGTTAAAAATTTGTAATAAACTATTAAGGATAAATCATCCGATTGGAACTTCCTTTGTGTGTGGTTTCTAGTTGATTAATAAAAAGAGTTTATACTATACTTATTTCTAATACTATTAGTGGATCCTCTAACCTTGACAATTGCATTTATCTTTGATTAATACTCACATCAATATCACATCTCAAAAGTTCTCTTCAACTCCTTTCCATTTGTTGTTTATAATTTTATATAGTTCACCTCCCTATGGTTCGACCCCGGTCTTGCCGGGTTATTTATTACTTCGACACTCCTACACTTGGGATAAGACATCAATCTTTTGATCGTGTCAAGTTTTTGATGCCGTTGCCGGGGAGGTAAATTCATGTATAAATTATAATATTTATTTTATTTTCTCTTTTCACTTTTCACTTTTCTTTTATCTAACTTTTGTTTGTTTTGTTTCTTTTTTTTTCTTTTCTTTTATTCTCTTCTTACACATGCATGAGAGTTTGGTCAGGTACATTAAGTGGTAGACTTTATAGGATATCCTCATCTTCTTCAGAAAACATGGCCGAAGAGGATAACCAGTCACTTTATAATGAGAATAATCAAGTTAAAACACTTAGAGATCACATGAATCCTACAAGAACAAGTGCACCATCATGTATAATTTTACCTCTTGATGCATCTCACTTCAATTTTAAGCCAGACATTATTCAACTTTTACCTACTTTTCATGGTTTAGATCTAGAAAATCCATACTTGCATTTGAGAGAATTTGAAGAAGTTTGTAGCATTTATAATGACTCAAATTGTAGCATGAACACCATAAGCTTTTTCCTTTTTCTTTAAAAGATAAAGCTAAAACATGGCTATAAAATCTTAGGTTAGGATCTATTCGTGCTTGAGATAAATGCAATAACAATTTTTGAAGAAGTTTTTTCCTTCTCATAGAACAAACTCTTTCAAAAGACAAATCATCACATTCACTAAAAAGCTAGGAGAAACATTTTATCAATGTTGGGATAGGTATAAAGATTTGCTTAATACATGTCCTCATCATGGTTTTGAAACATGGAGATTGGTTTCACACTTTTATGAAGGGTTAACACCTAAAGATAGGCAAATGGTGGAATTGATGTGCAATGGAACTTTTGAAGATAAAGACCCTGATGAAGCAATAGAATACATGGACTTGTTAGCTGAAAATGCTCAGAATTGAGACACTACAGGTACTTATGAAGCACCGGGTAAAACTCAACCTCGTACATCTAGTGGAGGTATGTACAACCTTAGGGAAGATCATGACCTCCAAGCCAAATTTGCATCTTTAGCTAGAAAAGTCGAGGCACTAGAATTGAAAATAAGTGGTCAATTGAAATTTGTTCAAGAAATTGTATGTCAAATCTGTGAAACTAATGAACACTCAACCAATGATTGTCCAACTTTACCTTCTTTCAAGGAATGTCTCCATGAGCAAGCCAATGCTTTAAACAGTTTCCAAAGGCCCAATCATAATCCATGCTCGCAAACATACAACCCTGATTTGAGGAATCACCTAAATTTTAGTTGGAAAAGTAGTAACAATAATGCACAAACTTCACAACCACCATTTCAAGCATACCATAATTTTCAAAATTTTTATGGATATGCACCTCCTTATGCTCCCCCTCCTAGAAGAAATCTTGAGGACATATTGTATGCATTCATTGAAAAGCAAGAGGCAATCAACACTCAACTTGCTCAAACCATGACAGATTTTAAAGATACTCTTGCAAAATTCACATCTACTCTTAGTTTTCAGGAGAAAGGTAAGTTTCCATCTCAACCACAACAAAATTCCAAAAGGTAATACAATTCAAGTGCAAGCAGCTCTGGAAGCCAACACATGGATCAAGTCCAATCAGTCATTACTCTCCACAGTGGTAAGGTTATTGAAAAACCTATTCTTGAACCTTGTGAGAAAGATGATGAGTTAATCTTTGAGGGTAAGGAAGGGGTTAAACCTGAACATTGCAAAGAAAAGACTAATTCCCCACCATTACTTCCATTTCCTCATGCCATGACTAAACAAAGGGAAGTTAATCACGATTCTGAAAAATTTGAAACTTTCAAATAGGAAGAAATTGAGGACAAGAAAGGCACCGAAAATGTTGTCGCGGATCATTTGTCAAAATTGACAATAGATTCGACATCTGACATCACACTAATTGATGATTACTTTCCTGATGAATCTTCACTTTCTATTGCTTCAATACCTTGGTCTACTAATATTGATAATTTTCTTGCTTTAGGATTTTTGCTAGCTCATTGGAATACTCAAGACAGAAGAAATTTTTTTAGCGAAGTGAAAATTTTTTATTGGGATGACCATTACCTATTCAAATATTATCCTGATCAATTATTTCAAAGATGCATCCCTGACAATAAGGTAAGTAGTGTCATTAAATTTTATCATTCTGAGGCATGTGGGGAACATTTCTTGTCAAAAAAGATGACTGCAAAAATCTTACAACGTGGATTCTATTGGCCCACCATGTTCAAGGACACACATGCATTCTGCAAAACCTGTGAAAATTGTCAAAAAGTAGGATTTATTTCAAAACATAGAGAGTCTTTAGATAATCTTCTATTGACTCTTAAAACGTATCCTGATGGAGATGTGCATTGTGCAATTCATGATTTATGGCCCCATTTTCATAAAGAACATGCTCGACTTAGTCTTGGGAATCTGATTAAAAAAGACCTTGTTTGTCAATTTTTAAGAAAACTGGATGAGAAGCCTATCCTCGACCCATAACGGGCGTTTAAGCCATTTTTGGACGTAAAACCAAGGGGAGATATGAGTCACAATCACAACTACTTGTACATACACTTGTTCTGATAAAAAAAAAACAAAACAAAAGAAAGAGTGACTCCAGCTGGCCTACATATAGGTGGTATGATTGTATTTTCACTTTCTCATCTATAAAACCTTCTACTTCCACTCATTTCTACTCAACCCATACAACCACTAAGAATAGAAGAGTGTAACAAATGGAGGTATCCTCGGCTCTTACAATAAAAGCTATTTGTGTTTTTGGTGGATCCAGTCCTAGGAAAAAAAAGAGTTATTAGAATCAGCAAATCATATTGGTCAGGTACTAATTGAGAGAAAGATTCATTTAGTGTATGGGGGAGGCAGCCTTGGGATAATGGGGAGTGTGTCAACAACTGCATTTTTAGGAGGCAATCAAGTTTTGGGTATCATTCCAAAAGCTTTAGCCAAAGTGGATATCATCAGAAAAACAGTTGGAGAGGAATTACAGGTCTCCGTAATGTCTAAACGAATGAATGCAATGTTTGATCATGTTCACACCTTTATGGCCTTACCAGGTGGTTTGGGCATATTAGAAGAGATATTTAATATTTTCTCTTGGGCCCAACTGAATATTCACTAGAAACCTATAGGTTTGCTCAATGTTAATGGTTTTTATGATAATTTGTTGTCTTTTCTTGATCATGTTGTGAAACAAAATTTTATAACATCTTCGGCACGACAAATCATAATCTTTGTTGCTACTGCTGAACAACTGCTTGATCATCTACAATCTTTCATCCCTGTAATTGATTCCTCCATGAGTCGAATAGACTGGTCAAACAGAGAAAGCCGTAAAAAGCTTAGATTGGATTTGAGCCTTAGTTTGTACGAACTTGTGTCTTTTGGTTTTATTAATAGCATAGTATTTTTTGTTTTGTTATTTCTTCAGTGTGTTTCAGGTTTGTCAGTGTTCACTATTTCAGGTGATGTCTTTTATACTCTATCTTTCTACCTTAGGACATTGAGGACAATGTCTCGTTTTGGTTGAGATGAGAGGGTAATAGTTGACATTTTAAAAAAAAACTAACTAACTAACTGTTTTTACTATTATTAAAACCATTTGACAGACTGTTATTAGGATGACAGAGTAAGGAGGAATTCTATTGACTCTTAAGACGCATCTTAGTAAATATTCTTATCAAGGTCTATCATAACACTTCTTGAAATATTCAGGTTTACAAACTCTCGCATTGTTATCACTTGATTCTGCTTATATACTCATTTAACAAGTATTCTTAAACCTTCATTTTCACACACACTTTAACATATGATTGTGGGTTGCACATTGGATTATTACATTATTTATGCTCTTTTGTTAAAGGTAACAGGTAAGGGAAAGGGATAGTATATAATTTGCAAAAAAAAATAAACAAAAACAAATTGATAATATTGATGATAATAAAAATATAGATAAGTTTGGTTTCGTAGCCTCCCTAACCTAAGCAATTAAGCCCAAAGGGGTGTTTTAACACCTAATACCCTAAAGTAAACTGAGTTAGGAGCTATTGGCCAGTGCTTGTTACGTGGGTTGAGGAGAAAAGCTTAAGGGAATCAAGCATTGCACTATCTACGTATCAGTATTTGCAACTCGAGTTATAAGCTCGTAGGGATGTCTCAACACCTAATGCCCTAAGACCTACTGGTATGGGAGTCATTAGCCTAAAGCTTGTTACATGGGTTAAAGATGAATTGTGTTTTAAGTTATATACATATATAAGAACAAAAAAAAAGAAAAGAAAAAGGTAATAATCCCAACCCAAGGAAGTTAACCTTAGAAAAACATTAGAACAAAATTGTGTTTTCATCCAAGTCAAGCCCCCTAACTATGTGTTGATATATTGAGCACAAAAGGAAGGTTTATTAATATCTTGTTTAAGAAGTATGAAGCAGATATATAAATTTAATGAGAGTTTTTTTTTTTGGATAGATTAATCGAAGTTGAATGATGGATGCCTTCCTTTTGAATGTCGCAAATTGTTTTAACGCTTAAATTACTAGGGACTAGTAATAAGCTGGTTGGGGGGTGTGATTAGTACTTAAAAGTGCATTTTTATCAAGGTTTTATATCATCATATTGCACTTAAAGTATCATTAAATTCCCTAACTTAAGCAAGTTTTATAATAACAAGTCTGATAACACAAGATATCTTTAATTTATGGTAAATGCTCATTTTGAATGCAGGCATATCTCATAATTTAAAGGATTGGTTGATGTGTTAAACTATTGAAAGTGAAAAAACAAAGAGAGGGCTAAGCTTAAAGAAGAGATGCTAGTTCAATTTAAACTGGAACATCATTCAGTTATTGGATCATAATTGGAGCTGTAGAACATGAATTTAGGTCTGGTTTATATGGATGGGAAGTTAAGACATAGGCCTAAAACGTGCATGAAGAATCTAAGATTCAAAACGGCCGTTTTCAAGTTCAAATTGTAGCAATAAAAGAGAAGTCGGAATCTGTCTTGCAACCTAGACACTGTTCTGTGTTCAGCCCATATCTCGAGTTATAGAAGTCCAAATGAGCTCATTCTTGTTTTGCTAGAAAGCTGCGACAAATGCCAGAACTTTCATAAAGACTATTTGTTCAAAGTCTGACGTTAGCAATGACGTATTCAGACAAGAAGATAATGGTTGTCACCAAGTCAAGAGCTGGCCACCCACTCAATAATTAGTTATCAAATCAATAGTTCTGAATTTTAGCCTATAAAAGGAGGCATTTGCCATAAATTTAGATATCTTGGTTTTCAGATCAAGATCATATTCTTGCTTTCTTTCTTTGTATTTTTTAAATGTTTAAGTTTTGCTTTCATTAATCTCTTGTTTATGCTTTTCATTATAACTATGTTCTTATCTAGTTTACTTATGTTTCTCTTCTTCATAATGTTTAGCTAAGTTTATTATGTCAAGGTGAAAATGTTTCACTAATGGTGTTAAAATAGGTATAATATAAACTCAATATGGACTTCAATGTTTATATCCAAGAAAGTTTGTTATTAACATGTCTTATCTTTTTATCTTACTAATTCTTAATACCTTGCTTGTTAAATGATTAATCGAGAATTGTATTGTACAACCCTTGGTACAACAAATACTTGGCACTTTCATAGCCTACTGTATGGTATAACCGACACCTGTGCTATGAAAGGAACTTGATTTGTTCTTAACATAAGTTAACATCATGAATTCCTGACAATATTTAAAAGTATGGCGTTACTAAAATAAGATAATTAATATGATCATGTTAAAAATTTATAATGAACTATTAAGGATAAATCATCCAATTGGAACCTCCTTTGTGTGTGGTTTCCACTTGATTAATAAAAAGAGTTTATACTATACTTATTTCTAATACTATTAGTGGATCCTCTAACCTTGACAATTGCTTTTATCTTTGATTAATACTCACATCAATATCACATCTCAAAAGTTCTCTTCAACTCCTTTTCATTTGTTGTTTATAATTTTATATAGTTCACCTCCATGTGGTTCGACCCCTGTCTTGCCAGGTTATTTATTACTTCGACACTATTGCACTTGGGATAAGACATCATTCTTTTGATTGTGTCACCTGCCATGCAGATTCCACAATTAGCCCCTGTGAATAGCGTGACCATGGACAATGTGGTGGTACCGGTGCGACTAGTCAAGAGTATGAGGGAAATAAGCTATGAACCGTATATGAGGGAACATGATGTAAAGATAGCTGGGAGATGGATTAGGAAGGTGGGGAAGACCATGATCTAGTTAAATATACCCGAAGTTTTGAGAGTAAATTGAATAACCCAATTATTGTCCGATAAGGCCATAACGTGGTGGGAAACAATTCACTTAAGGCGTGCGACCGAGACACTGACTTTGAGTGACTTTAAGACCGAGTTTGAGAATCAGTTTTATTCCAGGTACCATCGCAATGTGAAGGAACAAGATTTCATGGCGCTAAGACAGGGTGATATGTCGATATTGGAGTACGAAAGGAGGTTCCATGACCTCTCATTGTTCGCCCCACACTATGTGCTGATAGAGGAACATTTGATTGAGAAGCTGAGAGATGGGTTGCGATAGGAGTTGAGACAAGGACTGATCGCTTTACGGTTTAAATTCGTAAAGGAGTTGATTGAGGTTGCACAAGCTCTAGAGTCTTGTATTGGAGAAAGTCAATAGGTACATCAGGGTTTAGGCAAAAAGAGAGATGGGGATTTCTTCGGTGGAAGACCACCACTTCTAAAGAAAGAAAAAGGTGGGGTATTTGAGCAGTACAGGAAAACAGGGAGTTTGATGGTACCACCCCATAAACAGACAAGTGGGAGAGTGATGGTTGGGCAGTCGCACTCGAGGGCAAACTCGTCAACTGGGACCAATGACCACAAGAGTATTGATTATCCCCCTTGTGCAAAATGTGGACAAAAACACCCTGGGGACTGCTTAGTCTCACCAAGGCGATGCTTTATGTGCAGAGAAAAAGGTAATAGGTGGAGAAACTGCTAGTACCTAGGGTAAGGGTGTCATTACTATGGTGGAAGAGGTCATTATAAGAAGGACTGCCTTAACAGGAACATTGGACAGGTACAAGGCTATAGGCAGCCGAGTCAAAGCCACCAGCAGTCAGTCACTGTGAATAGGCCGGTGAGATCTTCTCAATTAGGAGCAAACTCCAATCGAGGGAGGGAGATTAGTACTTAAAAGTGCATTTTTATCAAGGTTTTATATCATCATTTTGCACTTGAAGTATCAATAACTCCTTAACTAGAGCATGTTTTATAATAACAAGTCTGATACTATAAGATACCTTTAATTTATGGTAAATGCTCATCTTAAATGCAGGCTTATCACATAAATGAAAGAATTGATTGATGAGTTGAAGTACTGGAATTGAAAGGACAAAGAGATGGCCAAACTTAGAAAAGAGATGTTGGTGCAGTCCAAACTGGAACATTGTTCGGTAATCGGGTCATATCTGGTGCTGTAGATCTCGGATTTAGGTCTACTTTATATGGATGGAAAGGTAAGACATAGGCCTACAACTTTCATGAGGAGTCCAAGATTTAACAAGGCCATTTTCAAGTCCAAATTGTAGCAAAAACAAAGAAATCTGAATCTGTCCTGCAACCCAGACACTGTTTAGTGTTCAGCCCATATCTCGAGTTCTAGAAGTCCAAATGATCTCAATTTTTTACCCTGGAAAGCTGAGACAATTTTCATGATTTAAGTCTGTTCAAATTATGACGTTATCAATGATGTTTTTGGCAGACAAGAAGATAAGAATTGTCACCAAGTCAAGATGTGGCCACCCACTCATCAATTGTTTATATTAATCTCTTATTTATGCCTTTCATTTCCTTTTCTTTACTTAGTTAACTTCTTTCTCATTTATGTTCTTATCTTGTTTATTTATGTTTCTTTCTTTCATTATGTTTAACTAAGTTAATTATGTCAAGGTGAAAAGGGTACACTAATGGTGTAAGAATAAGTATAATATAAACTTAACATGGACCTTAATGTTGGATACTAACATGCTTTATATTTGTTATCTTGTTCACTTTTAATACTTTGCTTGTTAAATGGTTAATCTAGATTTATGTTGTATAACACTTGGTACAACAAATACTTGGCACTTTCATAGCCCATACTGTATGGTATAACTGACACCTGAGCTATGAAAGGAACTTGATTTGTTGTTAACATAAGTTATAATCATGAATGCCTGACAACATTTACAAGTATTAGCATTATTCGAATAAGATAACCAATGTAATCATGTTAACAATTTATAATCTGATTGGAACCTCTTTATGTGTGGTTTCCAATTGAATAATAAGAGTTTATACTATACTTGTTTGAAATACCGTTAGTGGATCCTCTAACCTTGACATTTGTTGTTATCATTGTTTAATCCTTACGTTAATCTTCCATCTCAAAGTTCTCATCAACTTCTTCTTCATCATCATCTTTATTATTATCATTATTAATAGTATTATTGGTATTATTATTAGTATTACTACTACTACTACTACTACTACTACTACTATTGTTATTGTTATTGTTATTATTGTTGCTATTGTTGTTGTTTGTAATTTATACAATTAACCTCCCTGTGGTTCGATCCCGGTCTTGCCGGGTTATTTATTACTTCGACACTCCTGCACTTGGGAGAAGACATCAATCTTTTGGTTGTGTCAGAGGGCGAGGGTACAAAATGATCGGACCCCAGGGAGAGTCTTCCACCTAACACATGAGGAGGTCAGGGCTGCATTGGATGTGATGGTAGGTACACTACTAATGAACAATTTTAGTGTACATGTATTGTTTGATCCAGGTTCCACCCACTCATTCATTGCCAAGAGAACTGTTATTAAATTGAAAAAGGGAGTAGAAGTAGTAGAAAAGGGATTTGTAATTGGGACTCCAATGGGTAACATGGTTGAAACAAATATTATGTATGTGAGTGTGGGGATCAGCCTAGCTGGGTATGAAACAATGGTAGACTTAATTCCCTTGGAATTGCATGATTTTGACACAATTCTAGATATGAATTGGTTGAGTAAATACAAGGCCCTAATAGATTGTTATGCTAAAACTGTCACATCCCAAACACCTGAGAGTGAGAGGATGATTTTCGAAGGAGAGAGAATTCTTAAATCGGTCGCATTAATATCGGTTATAACAGCTTAGAAACTTCTGAGAAAGGGATGTATGGGATACCTCACATACATCTTGAACTCTGATGAGGAGGGTCCACGGTTGAAGGACATTCTTGTGGTGAAAGAATTCCCAGATGTATTCCTCGAAGAACTACCAGGACTACCCCCGGAGCAGAGGTAGAAGTGTCTATATACACTTTTCCTAGGGTCCCATCCATAGCCCAACAACCGTACCGGATGGTTCTAGTAGAGTTGAACGAGTTAAAGACTCAATTGAAGGAATTGCTAGATAAGGGGTTTATACGACCCAACAATTCTCCTTAGAGAGCGTCAGTCCTATTCGTAAGGAAGAAGGACGGGACCCACAGACTTTGTATTGACTACCGTCAGTTGAACAAAATAACGATGAAAAACAAGTACCCATTACCTTGAATAAATGACTTATTTGATCAATTAAAGGGAGTGAAGGCATTTTCAAATATAGATCTGAGATCAAGATACTATCAGATGAAGATTAAAGAAGCGGATGTAGCAAAGACCGCATTCAGAACCCGTTACGGACACTATGAGTTTTTAGTGCTACCATTCAGGCTAACGAACGCCCCAACCCTCTTCATGGACTTAATGAATCGGGTTTTCCAACCATACCTTGATAAGTTTGTGGTGGTATTCATTGATGATATACTGGTGTACTTGAATTCCTTCGAGGAGCATGAAGAACACTTGAGGCAGACCTTACAAACCTTGAGAGATCACCAGTTATATGCAAAATTGAGTAAATGTAAATTTTGGCTGGAGAGAGTGACATTTCTAGGACAAGTCATTTCGACCGAAGGTGTTTTCATGGACCCCTAGAAAGTTGAAGCAGTCCTGAAATGGGAAAGACCGACTTCGGTCACTGAAATACGTAGTTTCTTAGGACTCGCAAGATACTACCAGAGATTTATTGAAGGGTTTTCTCTGATTGAAACCCCTTTGACCCAGCTAACCAGGAAGGATAAGAAATGGGTGTGGTCAGAAGAATGTGAGAAAAGCTTCCAAGAATTCAAAAGAAGGCTCACCACCACTCCAATGTTAACCTTCCCTCAGAGATTGGAGGTTTTGTAGTCTATAGTGATGCCTCGGGGAAGGGACTGGGGTGTGTTTTGATGCAACATGGAAGGGTGATCGCCTATTGATTGTGCATCAAAAGTATCATTAAGTCTTTTATTTTACATATGTATTTATTGTTTTTATTTGGGTTTTTTATAATAATTGATGTGCTTTTTAGTAATGAAGTTTCTTTTAATGTTTCGATAGTTTTTGGAGCTTAAATGAATTATTTCAGAAAATTCAACGTCGAAATTTGGAACAAAGAATTGAAGAGAAATTTAGTTGAAGATTGAAGCAAATCTTAGTTCAAATAAGTGCTCCAAATTTGCCCCAAAAATCAATTCTATTCCAATTCTAGAAAAGATTATCATATGATCTATTTCAAGCCCAAACTTGCCTTATGTTATGTGCAAACTTCAACCATCAAACACTCAAGGTTTCAATGTCAATCTTAGCCCAAATAATAGGTACATTTGTATCCTTATTTGATGTTTAAATTCAGGCCCAAATCAGACCCAAATCAGCCTCCAAATCAGCCCAAGCACAATCCATGATCTTACATGTCCACACAACAAATAACATTTAATTTATTTTGGGTAATTCATTGATCCAAGAGGGCAGCTGGAGGGGACATTGTCACATTATTTTGGGTCAAAAAGAAGAAAGAGACAGCTCATAAAGGAGGACGAAAAACATGCACCAAAGTGTTTTCCAAGCTGGCCTGAATTGATTTTCCAGAACACCTTTCGGTGTTTTATCCATAACTTTTGACTCAGATGTCCAAATGAGCTGTTCTTTAATGATCTAGAAAGCTAACAGAATGGCCTATAAATATATATCTAATATCCATCTCCAGAGGAGGCTTCTAAGAGGGTTGAATTGCTATCCAAAGTTAGAGTCAGATTTGTGTTAGAATTTTTACTGAAATTGTGTTGTGATCTTCTTTGTAGATTTCGGTTCTTTAGTTTGTAAAACTTATTATTTCAGTTTGATTCAAGTTATTTCATGTTTATTGAAGTGTTCTTATATATAATCATGGTTGGTTAATCTCTTTCTTGGATCCAAATCAAGGATGATGGTGGTTGAGGTGAGTTCTTTAAGATATGAATGAATCTTAATGTTTATCTTCTCATTTTCTTCATGAATGTTTTATTATTGCAAAGAAATTTTAGAAATCATTTAGGTAATGTTATAATCTTGAATTTTTATGCACAAATCTTAGTTTTGGTATAGAGATTACTTGATTCAATGTCTTACTTAATATGAAAGTACTTGTTTATTCTTAAGCAATAATCAATCTTCATCTTTTTAAACTTCATTGTAATATCTTCCGATCTAATATCACCATCGTTGATATTAGGTTGAGTTATCTTATATATGTTTAAGAAATCACCCATACATCACCATTAAAATTGATTTGGACCAAGACTTACTTTTTTTGGTCATTTAAAATCTAGTTACACTTTTTCATCTTTGAAAACAAATCCATCAATTATTTTCAACCAAGTTATTGTTAATTTAATTTCTTTTGAGTTTTTTTGTTACCTAGCTTAATTTCCAGATCTAGCTCTCTGTGGTTATGACCTCAATCTTACCGAGTTAATTGCTACATCGCACAATACTGTTTACGAACAGTTAGGTTTAGGAGAAATCAAGCCTACTCGAATCACCCTTCAATTAGCTGATAGGTCAATCAAGATTCCTAAGGGTATTGTTGAGGATGTGTTGGTCCAAGTAGATAAATTCTACTTTCCTATTGATTTTGTAGTGTTAGACACCGCACCTATTCAAGGTTCTAATGATCCCATCCCAGTCATCTTAGGTAGACCTTTCCTAGCTACATCCAATGCTTTAATCAACTGTAGGAATGGGGTGATGAAATTGTCTTTTGGGAATATGACTATGGAGATGAACATATTCAATGTCTCCAAACAAATTGGTGAACATAAGGACATTAGAGAGGTGGATTTGATCCAAACAGTTTGTCAAGAACACTTTGAGAGAGAATGGATAAAGGATCCATTGGAGAGAACTTTAATTCATGATGAAAGATTTTATTCTTTGGAATGTTTTGATGAGGAAGTAAGAGAACTCGAGACTTATCTAGATCCAATGCCTATTATGTCAATAGGTCAATGGACCCCATCGTTCGAGCCTTTGATTTCACCCCAAGTGAAAGTTGAGGCATCTTTTGTCCAACCTTATAAACCAGAAAGGAAGCCTTTACCAAGTGATCTTAAGTATGCATTTCTAGGGGAAGATGAATCATATCCTATTGTGATTTCATCAAAACATAGCATAGAGCAGGAACAAGAATTTTTGAGAGTGGTGAGAAAACACAAGAAAGCAATTGGGTGGACAATTACTGACTTGAAAGGAATTAGCCCTCTTTTATGTACACATAGAATCTATCTTGAAGAAGAGGCTAAATCTGTGAGGCAAATGCAAAGACGATTGAACCCAAACATGAAGGAACTAGTGAGAGGTGAAGTGCTTAAGCTACTTGATGCATGTATCATTTACCCCATTGCAAACTCAAAATGGGTTAGTCCAACCCAAGTTGTCCCTAAAAAATCTGGAGTCACGGTAGTGAAGAATGAAAATAATGAGTTAGTGCCAACTAGAATCCAAATTGGATGGCGTATATGCATTGATTATCGTAAGTTGAACATGGTGACTAGGAAGGACCATTTTCCGCTTCCATTTTTAGACCAAGTGCTTGAAAGAGTAGCCGGAAGAGCTTTCTATTGTTTTCTTGATGGATACTCAGGTTACAACCAAATTGAGATTTCTTTAGAAGACCAAGAAAAAACCACTTTCACTTGTCCTTTTGGTACCTATGCTTATAGAAGAATGCCTTTTGGCTTGTGTAATGCACCAGCCACTTTTCAAAGGTGTATGATAAGTATCTTTAGTGACATGGTGGAAATTTTTTTGGAAGTTTTCATGGATGATTTTTCAGTTTATGGGGATTCTTATGAGTTGTGTCTAATGCATTTAGAAAAAGTTCTTGAAAGGTGTGAAGAGAGCAATCTTGTACTCAATCGGGAGAAGTGTCATTTTATGGTGACACATGGCATTGTCTTAGGTCACATTGTCTCTTCAAAAAGGATAGAGGTAGATAAGTCAAAAGTTGAAGTCATTCAAAAATTACCTACCCCTAGGACTGTGAAAGATGTGAGATCCTTTTTAGGACACGCTAGTTTTTACCGAAGATTCATTCATTCTTTTAGTACCATTGCCAAACCATTATGTAACTTGTTGTCACAAGATGTTCAATTTGATTGGACATCAAAATGTCAAGAAGCTTTTGAAAAGCTTAAAGGGTTGTTGACCACTGCACCAATCATGCAAGCTCCTGATTGGTCTTTACCATTTGAACTGATGTGTGATGCTAGTGATTTTGTGGTAGGGGCTGTTTTAGGGCAAAGAAAAGATAAGAAGCCTCATGTCATTTATTATGCTAGCAAGACTTTGAATGATGCTCAATTGAATTACACTACAACTGAAAAAGAACTCTTAGTTGTGGTATTTGCATTGGACAAGTTTAGGTCTTATTTGGTTGGATCTCTTGTTATTGTTTTCACTGATCATGCAACATTGAAATACTTGCTCACAAAACAAGATGCCAAGCCAAGTTTGATTCGATGGATCCTCCTACTCCAAGAGTTTAACCTTGAAATTCGAGATAAAAAGGGAGTAGAGAATGTAGTGGTTGATCATTTGTCCCGTCTTTCAAGCTATGAGACCATAATTGATGAATCTCCAATAAATGAATTCTTTGCTGATGAAAATTTATTTTGTGCAGGTACTGTTTCCTACATTGGCTCTCCATGGTATGCTGACATAGCAAATTACCTAGCTACAAGTCAGATTCCTTCTCATTGGTCTAAACTTGACAAACAAAAATTCTTGCTCAACGTGCGTACCTTTTTTTGGGATGACCCCTACCTATTTAAATACTACCCTAACCAAATTGTTAGGCGGTGCATCCCTGATCATGAAATTCCAAGTGTCATTAATTTTTGTCATGCATTAGCCTGTGGTGGGCATTTCTCTTCCAAGAAAACCACTGCCAAGATCTTGCAGTGTGGTTTTTATTGGCCCAACATGTTCAAAGATGTCCATGCCTTCTGTGTTGCATGTGACCGATGCCAACGACTAGGTAACCTCACTAGGCGTAACATGATGCCCCTAAACCCCATTCTTGTCTTGGAAATATTTGATTGTTGGGGGATTGATTTCATGGGACCTTTTCCAAGTTCATTTGGTTACCAATTCATCGTTGTAGCTGTTAATTATGTGTCTAAATGGGTGGAGGCCATTGCATCTCGAACCAATGACCATCGAGTTGTGGTCAAATTCTTGAAAGAAAATATTTTCTCTCATTTTGGCATGCCCAAGGCTATGATTAGTGATGGGGGAAAGCATTTTTGTAACAAGCCCGTTGGGATTTTGATGAGAAAATATGGTGTAATTCACAAGGTCAGTACCCCTTATCACCCACAGACTACAGGCCAAACTGAGTTGGCAAATAGGGAGATCAAGAATATTTTAGAGAAAACAGTCAATTCAAACCGTAAATATTGGTCCCTACGACTAGTTGATGCTTTGTGGGCATATCGCACTGCTTACAAGACCTCTTTAGGAATGTCTCCTTATAGGCTAGTTTATGAAAAGCCTTGTCATCTCCCTGTTGAGATTGAGCACCGTGCATATTGGGTCATCCAGCAATTCAATGACAATGAAAACGAGGTTGGCAAAAATAGAAAGCTTCAATTGGATGAATTAGAGGAGCCGAGAAATGATGCATTTGAAAATGCCAAAATTTCTAAACATAAGATGAAAACTTTGCATGATAAACATATTTTTAGAAAATCCTTTCATGTTGGTCAAAAGGTTCTCTTGTATAATTCACGATTACATCTCTTTCCTGGGAAGTTGAGGACAAAATGGACTGGTCCATTTGTGATTAAATCCATCTTTGAGCATGGTGCATTTGAGGTAGAAAATCCTAAGAATGGAAATGTTTTCAAAGTAAATGGTCATCGATTGAAACCTTATCTTGAAAACTTTGTGGCTGAAGTTGAGACATTGGATCTTGAAGATCCAATACCATTGTAGTATTAGAAGTAATGAGTTTTTATTTTTATTTTTATTTTTTTTCATTTTTATTTTTTATTTTTTTCATTTTTTTTCTTCTTTCTTCCATCTCTTATATTTTGTTGTTCATGCATTAGGGACAATGCATTATTTTAAGTTGAGGGGTGATGTGAGGTTCTTTATTTTTTTAAAAAAAAAATTAATGTTTTCCTTTAGTTGTGATATGCAGGTAAAAAAAAAAATCAAGCAAGAAGTTAGCTCATGTTCAATTCAATCAGACATTCATCCTTGAAAACAAAAGGGGAGTAACAATTTTCTAATCTTGATACTTTTCTTCTCTTTCTTTTTTACATTGAGGATAATGTAAAACTTAATTTTAGATATTTGATTATGTTGAATGCTTGAGATGACCATGCTTGTTTGAAAAAAAAAACTTGCATTCGTATGTGAATGAGACTTGTTTAGGATCAACATTACATTTTTGGATTCATTATTGTGTTGAACATTGCATGCTTTAATTTGGGATAGATAATATCTTATAAAGCAAGACATAGCATACTTTTTTTTTAAGATTATTGAAGTACATATTTCCTTGTAAAAGTTGTGTGATTATGCATGAAAGATGAGTGTGATGCTTTACTTGTGATCATCCCTTTTGATCTAGTCCTAAACAAGGTTTAAGTAAATAGAGTAATAATTATTACACAAATAAATAAATAAATGTGTATAAAGTTCTATCTACTCCAATGTTTTGAGTTGCTCAGTAACTAGGGGTATTCATCACAAAAGTTTATCTTTACGTCAAACGGCAGCTTGAAATATGAGTATGCAAAGCACTTTAAGTTTGTGACTTCATGAGTAACTGGGTGCATTCATCACAAATGTTTGTATTCGCGTCAAAAGGGAAGTGACCACTTAAAGAAAAAGAATAAATAATATCTTCAAAAAAAAAAGAGAAAAAAAGAAAAAAGAAAAAAAAATACAGATATTTCTCTAGTTTGCTACCTTGTTTGTAGTAGTGAGAAGGGAAGATTACAACTTGAGTTTTCGCGTGAATCAATTATGTTGGTTGCCTGATAAATACTATTAAATTTGGAATTTTGTATGGATGTTTGATTTAGAGAATGTGAGTATGCTTATTTTTCTTTATTCGCTATTGTGTACACTAAGTTAAAGATAACAATGTTTGCATGATAGGTTTTTCAAGTGTGATGAGTCGAGCCTAATTATGGTTATTATAATTATTTTTATTTCAAAGGTTTTATGTTTTGTTTTGTTTGAGGACTAGCAAAATCTAAGTTGGGGGGTGTGATTGTGCATCAAAAGTATCAATAAGTCTTTTATTTTACATATGTATTTATTGTTTTTATTTGGGTTTTTATAATAATAAATGTGCTTTTTAGTAATGAAGTTTCTTTTAATGTTTCGATAGGTTTTTAGAGCTTAAATGAATTATTTCATAAAATTCAACATCGGAATTCGGAACAAAGAATTGAAGAGAAATTTAGTTGAAGATTGAAGCAAATCTTGGTTCAAATAAGTGCTCCAAATTTGCCCCAAAAATCAATTCTATTCCAATTCTAGAAAAGATTATCATATGATCTTTTTCAAGCCCAAACTTGCCTTATATTATGTGCAAACTTCAACCATCAAACACTCAAGGTTTCAATGTCAATCTTAGCCCAAATAATAGGTACATTTGTATCCTTATTTGATGCTTAAATTCAGCCCCAAATCAGCCCAAGCACAATCCATGATCTTACATGTCCACACAATAAATAACATTTAATTTATTTTGGGTAATTCATTGATCCAAGAGGGCAAGCACATGGATGGAAAGCTGGAGGGGACATTTTCACATTATTTTGGATCAAAAAGAAGAAGGAGACAGCTCATAAAGGAGGACGAAAAACGTGCACCAAAGTGTTCTCCAAGCTGGCCTGATTTGATTTTCCAGAACACCTTTCTGTGTTTTATCCATAACCTTTGACTCAGATGTCCAAATGAGCTGTTCTTTAATGATCTGGAAAGCTAACAGATGGTCTATAAATATGTATCTAATATCCATCTCCAGAAGAGGCTTCTAAGAGGGTCTAATTGCTGTCCAAAGTTAGAGTCAGATTTGTGTTAGAATTTTTACTGAAATTGTGTTGTGATCTTCTTTGTAGATTTCGGTTCTTTAGTTTGTAAAACTTATTATTTCAGTTTGATTCAAGTTATTTCATGTTTATTGAAGTGTTCTTATATATAATCATGGTTGGCTAATCTCTTTCTTGGATCCAAATCAAGGATGATGGTGGTTGAGGTGAGTTCTTTAAGATATGAATAAATCTTAATGTTTATCTTCTCATTTTCTTCATGAATGTTTTATTATTGCAAAGAAATTTTAGAAATCATTTAGGTAATGTTATAATCTTGAATTTTTATGCACAAACCTTAGTTTTGGTATAGAGATTACTTGATTCAATGTCTTACTTAATATGAAAGTACTTGTTTATTCTTAAGCAATAATCAATCTTCATCTTTTTAAACTTCATTGTAATATCTTCCGATCTAATATCACCATCGTTGATATTAGGTTGAGTTATCTTATATATGTTGAAGGAATCACCAATACATCACCTTTAAAATTGATTTGGACCATGACTTACCTTTTCTTGTCATTTAAAATCTAGTTACACTTTTTCATCTTTGAAAACAAATCCATCAATTATTTTCAACCAAGTTATTGTTAATTTAATTTCTTTTGAGTTTTTTTGTTACCTAGCTTAATTTCCAGATCTAGCTCTCTGTGGTTATGACCTCAATCTTACTGAGTTAATTGCTACATCGCACACTCGTGCACTTGCGAGTTAAAACAAGCCGAACATAAAAAGCGGTCAATCACCTATGCATCAAGACAGTTAAAGACTCATGAGGTGAACTACCTGGTGCACGACTTGGAGTTGGCTGCTGTAGTATTTGCCCTGAGGATATGGAGACACTATTTGTATGGGTCTCGAACCTAAATTTTTACTGATCATAAGAGCCTAAAGTATTTGATGTCGCAAAAGAAGTTGAATATGCTGCAAAGAAGGTGAATAGAGCTCATTAAGGATTATGATTGCACCATAGAATACCACCCGACAAAAGAAAATGTGGTGGCAGATGCCCTCAGTTGCAAAAATAAAGCCACCCTAGGTAAGCAAATGGTGGGAAAGGATTAGCAGTTGGCGGAATTGAAAGAAATGGGTGCAGGATTGGGAATTAGTGCAGGAGGTAGGTTAGTAGCCTAACTGTTGGTGCGACCAACATATCAGGAACAAATATTACAAGCCTAATTCTATGACAATGAGGGGACTAAGATTTGGAAGAATATGGAGGTCGGGATAGAAACAAAATTCCAGGTAGCGGATGATGGGATAATGATTATTTGTACCAGATGATGAGACAGTTAAATGGATGGTTCTATGAGAAGCATATGAGTCCAAGTTCTCCATACATCCTGGTAGCACTAAGATGTATTGAGACCTGAAATCCCTCTATTGGTGGCCTAACATGAAGAGGGAAATAGTTGAGTATGTGTCTAAGTGCGGGATATGTCAACAAGTCAAGGTTGATTACCAAAGGCCCGCGGGACCATTACAACCATTACAAATTCCAGAATGGAAGTGGGAGATGATCACCATGGATTTTATGTCGGGATTTCCCAAAGGAAGGAAAGGAAATGATGCGATGTGGGTTATCGTAGATCGGTTGATGAAATCTGCACTATTCTTGCCCATTAAGATGACTGACTCGGTAGACAAGCTTGCCAAGATCTACATAAACAAGTTGGTATGGCTCCATGGGATTCCAGTGTCCATTGTATCGGACCGAGATCCAAGGTTCACCTCTCGACTTTGGTCGAGCATACAGCATGCCTTGGGAACAAGATTGGATATGAGCCCTGCGTTTCACCCTCAAACTGATGGCCAATCGGAAAGAGTCATCCAAGTCTTGGAAGACCTATTACGAGCATGTGTACTTGAATTTGGATGAACACATGGCATTGGTAGAGTTCATGTATAACAATAATCACCAAGCCACAATAGGGATGGCCCCGTATGAAGGCTTATATGGTGGGAGGTGCAGGACTCCTTTATGTTGGGAAGAAGTTGGAGACCGAAAGTTGTATGGCACGAAGTTGATTCAAGTCACCACGGAGAAAGTGAGAATCATCAAGGATCGCATCAAAGCCGCACATGATAGACAGAAGAAATATGTTGATGGAGGAGAAGACCCCTTGAGTTCAGAAGACCCCTTGAGTTCAGTACGGGGGACCAGGTGTTCCTGAAGGTAGCCCTGTGGAAGAACATGTTACGGTTCGGATTGAAAAGGAAGTTAACTCCCTATTTCATTGGACCCTTCAAAATACTACGGCGAGTCACCCAACAGCTTACAAAGTGGACCTGCCTCCATAATTAGCCAAGGTCCATGATGTGTTCCATGTCTCCTTGTTAAGAAAGGCTGATGTGGATCCAGCCTGGATCCTACCTTAGGTTCCAGTAGAAGTCAAGACTTAACGCTCGAATTGAGGCCCATAAGGATATTAGATCGAGAAGTAAAGGAGCTATGAAGTAAAAAGATCCCCATTGTCAGGATCTTATGGCGAAATGCTCAAATAGAAGAGGAAACTGGGGAGAGGGAGGTTGAAATGAGGAAAAAGTACTCCAATTTATTTGAACTACCAGGTATGGATTATGAAGCCTCTTAAATTTCGAGGTTGAAATTCATATTAAAAGAGGGAGAATGTAAACACCCAAAAAAAAACAACCCCACCATCGCTGCCGATTTCTAAATCGATAGCGACGCAGGGTTTGCTGCTGATTTTTGAATCGACACTGACGCAGGTTTTGCTACTAAATTTAAAATTAATGGTTGCTGCTGATTTCTGAATCGGCAGTGATGTAGTTAATATGGCTGATTTTTGAATCGGCAGCGACACAATTTTCGCTGCCGATTTCTGAATCAGCAGCAACCCAGCCTAATTAAAAACTTGGGGAAACAAGTCAGACTGTCCTAAGGAACTAAGAGGGAGGGGTAAAACTGATTTTAGACAGACCAAAAGATGGACAGGAACACCTCTAACCCAACCCCAAACGCCCACCTCAGTTTATGTGAAGTATAAATGCAAGGAGAGAGAGAAGGTGACCTTTCTTCTTCCCAAAGTCTGCCTGCAACAGCTGCATGTTCAATTGCATGTCTCTCTCTTCCTCCTTCTTCCTAATGAAAATTCAAACCAAACCAACAAAGAATACCTTTTGAACACGTGAGAGAGAGTTGAGATCGTGAATGAAGGTTGAGCAGCTGCTCAGGGGGAAGGAAAGGGGGCTGGAACGGGTGGGAGGAAACTGACAGGAAAAAAAAGAGAACCGAGAGAGGAAGAAGAAGGGGAAAAACGGGACAAAGAGAGAGGGAAAATACTACCAAACTGAAAATGAAGAAGGACTTCTAAGAAAAATTGACCTAAACCCCCTAGGCTAATTGTAAAGGAAACTGAAAACAACTAAAAGGACAAGCAACAAAGACGAAATGAGGCCAATTCCTAGAGCATCTAACTAAGGATAATGAATAAAATGGAAAGAATAAAACTTGGTAGAGGGTCGACCACAACAATAGGGCTGGCCAGAATGCATTGTGTAGGAAGATGCATGTGTGTGTTCATGTTAAAATCATGTGACTCTACTGGGATTTGATGACAAATGTGTACTGGGATTGAGAATGCATGTGTGTGTTCATGTTAAAACCATGCAACTCTGTTGGGATTTGATGATATATTATGTGATGGAATTGAGAATACGTGTGTGTTCAAGTTAAAACCATGTAACTCCACTAAAACCATGTAAATCTGCTGGGATTTCATGATATAGTATGTACTGGAATTGAAAATGCATGTGTGTGTTCTGCAGTGAATTTGTGATTCGCTGCCGAAATTGAATTGTGAGCAGCGAATTGATATTCGTTGCCGAATTGTGTGTTTTGCAGCGAATTTGCGATTCGTTGCCGAAATTGAATTGTGAACAGTGAATTAGTGTTCACTGCCGAATTGCGTGTTCCGCAGCGAATTTGGGATTCGCTGCTGAAGTTCTAATGTCTGTAGCAAATTTGTAAATTTCGCTGCCGAAATTGAATTGTGAGCAGCGAATTAGCATTCACTACCGCATTGTGTGTTCTACAGCGAATTTGTGATTCGCTACCGATGTTGTAATGGCTGCAATGGATCAAACTGCCAATTGAGTAAATGTTGACAAATAATTGATTAGCTTCAGCTAGTGGCATCCAAATGGATGGCCGGGACAAATACTTGATTAGCTTCGCCTAATGGCATCCGAATGGATGGCCGGGATGAATAATTGATTAGCTTCGGCTATGGATGGCCGAGATGAATACTTGATTAGCTTCGGCTAATGGCATCCGAATGGATGACCATGATGAATGGTTGATTAGCTTCGGTTAATGGCATCTGAAGTGGATGGCCGGGACGAGTGAATGGTTAACTTCGTTTGATGATGCCTTATGAGGATAGTCGAATTTAAGACTATGGTTGATTTCAAGAAATGATGTGTTACGCTTCAATCATGAGATAATGTTAATACTTCATTAAATTACCTGACTGCTTGTTGTTATTAAGTTATTGCATTCTTATAAATGTTTTGTACTGTAGCAGGGACATCTCACCAACGAGGTGCCTAGGAGACCCGATACACGGGAACCTACTTTTGCAAGGAATTATGTAGTTACATTCTAAATCAAGATGTATTTTGTATGAATCAATGTACCGAATGTATACTTATTATTAGATCTTTTGTTTAAATTCATGATGACTATTAGTAGTATAGGAAATGCAAACTCATGTATATGTATGTATATTTTTAATGTGAACTTATAATGATGCAAACCTAATATTATGCGTATATGTGAGATTCAATTTTAAATGAAATGTTGGTTGATGTTGATGTATGAATTGTATCTTGACAATGAGAGGGGACAAGTTCACCAATTACCGACACGATGTGTGTCAAGGGTATACATATACATATATATATATATATATATATATATATATATATATATAAATTACTGTTGTTTTGGGCTTGAAAAGCCGGGTTGTTACATTTTTGCCTTTTAAGCAAGTAACGGCACACTGTCTTAAGACCGTCTAATCTTCATGGGCTATGGCTACTCCCTACTGAGTCAGGAACTTCAATGTTAGGTACCGAGTACCAATGATGGCATTGATTTGATGTAGAAAGGGGTCTTCCCAGGATGACATTGTAAGCTAATGCCATATCAATTATCATGAAACTTTTTTGGAGCGATACACACTTTGGAGGAGTACCCATCACAATAAGTAATTCTAAAGCACCTTTCTCTAGCATACTTGAACCTTCAATACCAATTAGAGGTGTTTTTACCGGTGTTGGTCTTGAAGAGGGGATTCCTATTTGAACCATAACTTCTACGGAGAGGATGTTAACTGCATTGCCGTCATTTATTAGTGCCCGATGTATTTTATGATTATAGATAATTGTGGAAATGACGAGAGCATCTTCATGTGGAAAAACCACTCCTTCTTCTTCAGGAGTGAAAATTATTGGTTCGTGCCATTGAACCAAGGATCTGGTGATGGCAAGGACTTGTTTCTTATATTTTATCTTCCTGTTATTTGTATCTCCCCTAGCAGAGGTTCCTCTTAAAATTACATTGATCTCAGGTAGGGTTGTAATAGATTGACTAGGATCTTCTCTGACTTGTTCAGGACGAAAGTCCTTTTTCAAAAACTGGCAAAGGTAACCTTTATCTATAAGCCGTTCAAATTCTTTCTTCAAGCATAGCAATCTTTTGTATCGTGCCCTTTGTCTTTATGAAACAGACAATATTTTTTAGACGTACGTGTATTTGGAGGAGACATCATGGGTGAAGGATACCTAACAAATTATTTGCCTTGTATGACTGCCAAGACTTCGGTGAGGGAGGTATTTAGAGGATAAGTACGTACTTCATAATAATGTAAAAGTTCCCTAGTCGGTTTCCCCTTATCCTTCTTGGAGTTATTATCTTTTTTAGGAGAGTAGTATCGCTTGGGTGATCGATCTTGTCTAAGGAAGCTTTCTGCTTGTTTGTCTCTGGTAAAATGGGAAGGACCATGACGTCGTGTACTCGCCTCTTCAACCCGTATGTGGTTTTCCATTGTTCTTTTTACTGTTAACAATCCTCTATCTGGTAGAGCATATAATTCTCTCCATAATGTTTTCTCCCTCACTCCGCTGATGGGGCTTTGGAAGCTACTAGTTTCGTCAAGTCTTCAACTTTTAGCAATTCCTCATTGAATCTTTTAAGGTGTATGTCTTGGTAGATTCATTCTCTGCTTAGGTGATTTCAAAGAGTTCAATGGAACTATTTTTGGCTGGGATGCTTATACTGAAGCATGACACCAGTTTGGCGCAAAGATCATTAAAGCTGATGACTGAAGCTGGTTCCAGGTTGTTCTACCACGCTCTTATTGAGCCTCTGAAAGTTGTAGGGAGGATCTTACACATGGCGTGACTGTCCTGAACAACTAGTTTTAGACTGCTGCATATGTTTTGTACATGTTCCCTAGGGTCTGTAAGTCCATTATAATTGTCCAAGGTCATTTTGGTGGCGAAGTAGTCTCTAGGTATACGTGTGTTTAGCACCCGCATGGACACAGGGGAATCTTTGATCCGATGAGGAGTGTAGACACCTTCACATATGAGTTCTTCTTCTAGTTTTTTTACCATATCTACCTCTATCGGGTTTATGAGAACTTGATGTGTGTTGTGTAGAATGATGTGACAGGCGAACCACCTTATTCTCACATTGTCCAAATGGATGCCCAGAAATAACCACTTCGTGCCCTAGCGATTTGAGGATGTGAATGCTTCTTGGCATGGTTTGATGACTTCTGAGGTTAAGTGTCTTCTTGAGGATCATTTTTCCCACACTTATCTGGATAAAGTAGTCTACGAACACTGGGTGTGGCTTCTTGTTGTGGAGGTAAGTGTTGAGATTTGGCAATTTGTTGAAGAAGAGCTGCAAGTTGTGGTGGTGGATTCTCTCTCACTTGTTGGTTTGCCAAGACTGTCTAGGTAAGGAGTTGTATCTGTTCCACTAGTTGTTGAAGCATTGGTTGCATGAGAGTTGGAATAACTGTTGTCGCAAGAAGATCAGGAACTCGACCCATTCCTAAAGTGTCCTGATTTTCTGCAATCAATAATTATAATTAAGGAAAACCATTTCTATGACATTTTGTAGAGTTTCACACAAACAACGCCACTAATGATGTTAAAAAATACAACATAAAATAAAAGGTTATTTGGTGTTTCAGATAGTAGTTGATTAATACGTTAAGTATTTGGATTTCTTCTCAATCTAAAGAACTCCAAATTCACTTAGATGGTCTTGAATAACTGTGACACGATCAAAAGATTGATGTCTTATCCCAAGTGCAGGAGTGTCGAAGTAATAAATAACCTGGCAAGACTGTGGTCGAACCACAGGGAGGTGAACTATATAAAATTATAAACAACAAATGAAAATGAGTTGAAGAGAACTTTTGAGATGTGAGTATTAATCAAAGATAAAAGCAACTGTCAAGGTTAGAGGATTCACTAATAATATTAGAAATTAGTATAGTATAAACTCTTTTTATTAATCAACTGGAAACCATACACAAAGGAGGTTCCAATCATATGATTTATCCTTAATAGTTCATTATAAATTTTTAACATGATCATATTAATTATCTTATTTTAGTAACGCCATACTTTTAAATATTGTTAGGAATTCATGATGTTAACTTATGTTAATAACAAACCAAGTTCCTTTCATAGCACATGTGTCGGTTATACCATACAGTAGGCTATGAAAGTGTCAAGTATTTGTTGTACCAAGGGTTGTACAATACAATTCTAGATTAATCATTTAACAAGCAAGGTATTAAGAATTAGTAAGATAAAAAGATAAGACATGTTAATAACAAACTTTCTTGGATATAAACATTGAAGTCCATATTGAGTTTATATTATACCTATTCTAACACCATTAGTGAAACCTTTTCACCTTGACATAATAAACTTAGCTAAACATTATGAAGAAGAGAAACATAAGTAAACTAGATACGAACATAGTTATAATGAAAAGCATAAACAAGAGATTAATGAAAGCAAAACTTAAACATTAAAAAAATACAAAAAAAAGAAAGCAAGAATATGATCTTGATCTGAAAACCAAGATGTCTAAATTTATGGCAAATGCCTCCTTTTATAGGATAAAATTCGAAACTATTGATTTGATGACTAATTATTGAGTGGGTGGCCACCTCTTGACTTGGTGACAACCATTATCTTCTTGTCTGAACACAACGTCATTGCTAACGTCAGACTTTGAACAAATAGTCTTCATGAAAGTTCTGGGCATTTGTCTAAGCTTTCCAACAAAACACGAATGAGCTCATTTGGACTTCTAGAACTCAAGATATGGGTTGAACACTGAACAATGTCTGGGCTGCAGGACATATTCCGACTTCTCTTTTGTTGCTAAAATTTGAACTTGAAAACAGCCGTTGTGAATATTGGACTCTTCATGAAAGTTTTAGGCCTATGTCTTAGCTTTCCATCCATATAAACTAGACCTAAATCCATTTTCTATAGCTCCAGTTATGATCCAATAACCGAATAATGTTCCAGTTTGAACTGAACCAGTATCTCTTCTTTAAGCTTAGCCATCTCTTTGTCTTTTCACTTTTAATAATTAAACACATCAATCAATCCTTTAAATTATGAGATATGTCTGCATTCAAAATGAGCATTTACCATAAATTAAAGATATCTTGTGTTATCAGACTTGTTATTATAAAACTTGCTTAAGTTAGGGAATTTAATGATACTTTAAGTGCAATATGATGATATAAAACCTTGATAAAAATGTACTTTTAAGTACTAATCAAACTGCAAGAAAAACAATCCCAATTAGGGGAACTTTAAGATCCTCCGATGGTAAATTCAATGTCTTATAAAATATCAAAGTAGTAGAGAATTGGAAAAGAGTGAACCTTTCTTATGAACCTTTCAGGATGTATTTATAGCCTATAAATCCTGTCACCGTGTAAAAAAAAAAGGCCTGTAGTGTAATTATCTTGAACTTGGCTACCTGTCAAGTTCAATTACTTTAGGTCTGGCATGCATGCTATCTTGGGCTTGGCACATTCTCATGCCAAAGAGCCTTGGACTTGGCTGATTGCCAAGTCCAAGAGTATTGGGTTTGGCATGCATGGCAGACCCACGCTACCTTAGGCTTGGCATACTACTGAGTCCAAATGCCTTGGACTTGGCTGACTGCTAAATCCAAGTGTATTGGGTCTTGCATACACGTATACCTACTCTACCTTGGAGTTGGCGCACTATCAAGTCCAAACATATTGGGTCAGGCATGTGTGCCAGACCCATAGTACCTTGGACTTGTCGCCCTACTAAGTACAAGTGTATTGGGTTTGGCATGTATATGAGACCCATGCTACCTTGGGCTTGTTGTACTACTGAGTCCAAGTGCCTTGGACTTGGCTGACTGCCAAATCCAAGTTTATTGGGTCTGGCATACATGCCAGATCCACACCACCTTGGACTTGGCGCATTGCCAAGTCCAAGCGTCTTGTATTGGGTTTGACATGCATGCCATACCCACACTACTTAGGACTTGGTGTACTGCCAAGTCCAAGCATACTAGGTCCAACATGCAAGGTAGACCCACGCCACCTTGAACTTGATATACTACCAAGTCTAAGCACCTTGGGTTTGATATATGTGCCAAACTCATACGTTCACAATAAATAAATAAATAAAATAGACTCATCAAAAAGCATTTTCTATTTTCATCATTGTTTTTTTTTTTAATTCAACGTTGTACAATGTATTGGCTGAGAATTGGGTTTTAATTTTTTTTTAATTAACTTGTTATGGTAGCAGTTTAGGTGATGATTTCTGAGGTGGCAGGGACTTAGTTTTCCTTGATTATTTCTAAGTCAACAATGACTGTGTGCGCTCACGAATCCATACATCAGCTATGGAAGCAATTTCGGTGATGATTTCTGAGGCGACAGCGACTCAGGTTTCCTTGACTATTTCTGAGTCAACACTGGTTGTGTGCACTCAGTTGTTTCTGAATCGGCATCGACTCAGATTTCCTTGACTTTTTATGAGTCAACAGGGGCTGCGTGCGCTGACGAATCCATGCGTCAGCTTCGGAAGTCGTTTCGGTGATGATTTTTGAGTACGCAGCAACTCGATTTTCCTTTACTATTTCTGAGTCAACAGAGGTTGTGTGGCTCATGAATCCCGGTGTCAGCTCTGGAAACAGTTTTTGGGACAATTTCTGAGTTGGCAGCGACTCAAGTTTCCTTGACTATTTCTGAGTCAGTAAGGGCAGTGTGCGCTGATGAATCTAAGCATAGGCTCTGCAAGCAGTTTCATTGATGATTTCTGAATCGGCATCGACTCAGTTTTCCTTGACTATTTGTGAATCAACAGGGGCTTTGTACGGTTATGAATCCATGTGTCATCTCTTAAAGTAGTTTCAGTGATGATTTCTTAATCAGCAGCGACTCAGTTTTCCGTGACTCTATGAGAGTCAATAGTGGTTGTGTGCGTTGATGAATCCATACGTCAGCTATAGAAGTAGTTTTGGTGATGACTGAGGCGGCGACGACTCAGTTTCCTTGACTATTTCTTAGTCAACAATGAATGTGTGCGCTAACGAATCCATACATTAGCTATGGAAGCTGTTTCATTGATGATTTTTGAATTGGCGTTGATTGATATTTCCTTAGCTATTTTTGAGTCAACAGGGGCTGTGTGCACTGACGAATCCATGTATCAGCTATGGAAGCTGTTTCGTTGATGATTTCTGAATCGATGTCGACTCAAATTTCCTTGACTATTTTTAAGTCAACAGGGGTTGTGTGCGCTGACGAATCCATGCGTCGGCTCTTGAAGCTGTTTATGTGATGAATTCTGAGGTGGCAGGGACTCAGTTTTCTTTGAATATTTCGGAGTAAACAGGGGCTGTGCGCGCTGACGAATCCAAGGGTCATCTCTACAAGCAGTTTTATTGATGATTTCTGAATTGGCATCGACTGAGTTTTTCTTGACTATTTGAAAGTCTACAGTGGTTATGTGCGCTGACGAATCCATACATCAGCTATGGAAGCAGTTTTGGTGACGACTTCTGAGGTGGCATCGACTTAGATTTCCTCGACTATTTCTCAGTCAACAAAGGCTTCGTGCACTGACGAATCCATATGTCAGCTCTTGAAGCAGTTTCAGTGATGATTTCTGAGTCGGCAGCGACTCAGTTTTCTATGAATATTTCTTAGTCAATAGGGGCTATGTGCGCCGAGGAATCCATGCGTCAGCTCTGGAAGCAGTTTTGGTGATCATTTCTAAGTCGGCAGCGACTTAGTTTTCCTTGACTATTTAAGAGTCAAGAGGGGCTACGTGCGCTGACGAATCCATGTGTCAGCTCTGGAAGCTGTTTCGGTGAAGATTTATGAGTACGCAGCGACTCAATTTTCCTTGACTAATTATGAGCCAACAGGGGTTGTGTGCGATGATGAATCCAAGTGTCAGCTCTTCAAGCAGTTTCGTTGATAATTTCTGAGTCGGCAGCGACTTATTTTTTTTGACTATTTGTGAGTCAACAGGGGCTGAGTGCGCTGAGGAATCCATGCGTCGCGTCTTGAAGCAATTTCAGTGATGATTTCTTAGTCGGCAGCTATGGAAGAATTTTCAGTGATGATTTCCGAGTCAGTAGCGACTCAGTTTTCCTTGACTATTTTAGAGTCGAGAGGGGCTACGTGCGTTGACGAATCCAAGCATCAGCTCTGGAAGTTGTTTCGATGCTGATTTCTGAGTACGCAGCGACTCTGTTTTCCTTGACTATTTATGAGTCAATAGGGGTCGTGTGCGATGATGAATAGAAGTGTCAGCTCTGCAAGCAGTTTTGTTGATGATTTCTGAATCCAAGTGTCAGCTAGCAAGCAGTTTCGTTGACGATTTCTTAGTTTGCAGCGACTCAGTTTTCCTTGACTATTTTTGAGTCAACAGGGGGAGTGCGCTGATGAATCCATGCGTCACCTCTTGAAGGAATTTCGGTGATGATTTTTGAGTCGGCAGCAACTCAGTGTTCTTTGACTATTTGTGAGTCAACAGGGGTTGAGTGCGCTGACGAATCCATGCGTCGCCTCTCAAAGTAGTTTCGGTGATGATTTTTTAGTCGGCAGCGACACAGTTTTCCTCAAATATTTTTGAGTAAACAGGGGCTATGTGCACTGGTGAATCCAAACATCAGCCCTGCAAGCAGTTTCGATGATGATTTCTGAATCGGCATCAACTCAGTTTTCCTTGACTATTTGTGAGTCAACAGGGCTGTGTGCGCTGTCGAATCCTTGTGTAAGCTCTTGAAACAGTTTCAGTGATGATTTCTGAGTCTGCAGCGAGTTAGTTTCCTTTAATATTTCTGAGTAAACAGGGGCGGTGTGCGCTGAAGAATCCAAGCTTCAGCTCTACAAGCAGTTTTGTTGATGATATCTAAATCGACATCGACTCAATTGTCCTTAATTATTTGTGAGTCAACAGGGGCTTTGTGCGCTGACGAATCCATGCGTCTACTTTTGAAGCAGTTTCGGTGATGATTCCTTAGTCGGCAACGACTTAGTTTTCCATGACTATTTCTTAGTCAACTGGGGCTGTGGGCGCTGAGGAATCCATGCATCAGATCTGGAAACAGTTTTGGTGATGATTTATGAGTCGACAGCAACTAAGATTTCCTTGACTATTTTTGAGTCAACAGGAGCTGTCTGCGCTGATGAATCCATGCGTTTGCTCTAGAAGCAGTTTTGTTGACGATTTCTGAATCAGCATCGACTCAGTTTTCCTTGACTATTTTTGAGTCAACAGCAGCTGTATGCGCTAACGAATTCATGCGTCAGCTATGGAAGAATTTTCAGTGATGATTTCCGAGTAGGCAGCGACTCAGTTTTCCTTAACTATTTCAGAGTCAAGAGGGACTACATGCGCTGATGAATCCATGCGTGAGCTTTAGAAAATGTTTCAGTGATGATTTATGAGTACGCAGCGACTCAGTTTTCCTTGACTAGTTATGAGTCAATAGGGGTTGTGTGCGATGAGGAATCCAAGTATCAGCTCTGCAAGCAGTTTCGTTGATGATTTCTAAATTTATGTGTCAGCACTGCAAGTAGTTTCGGTGATGATTTCTGAGTCGGCAGCGACTCAATTTTCTTTGACTATTTATGAGTCAATAGGGGCTGAGTGCGCTGACGAATCCATGCGTTGCCTCTTGAAGTAGTTTTGGTGATGATTTCTTAGTCGGCAGCGACACAGTTTTCCTCGAATATTTCTGAGTAAACAGGGGCTGTGCGCGCTGGTGAATCCAAGCATCAACCCTGCAAGCAGTTTCGATGATGATTTCTGAATCGGCATCGACTCAGTTTTCCTTGACTATTTTTGAGTCAACAGCGGCTGTGTGTGCTGATTAGTACTTAAAAGTGCATTTTTATCAAGGTTTTATATCATCATTTTGCACTTAAAGTATCAATAACTCCTTAACTAAAGCATGTTTTATAATAACAAGTCTGATACTATAAGATACCTTTAATTTATGGTAAATGTTCATCTTAAATGCAAGCCTATCACATATATCAAAGGACTGATTAATGAGTTGAACTACTGAAATTGAGAAGACAGAGAGGGTTAAGCTTAGAAAAGAGATGGTGGTTTAGTTTAAACTGGAACACTGTTCAGTCATTGGGTCATATCTGGATTTCAATTTGGTTTATATGGCTAGAAAGCTAAGACATAGGCCTAAAACATTCATGAGGAGTGCAAGACTCAATTCTATTGTTTGGAAGTCCAAATCTTAGCAACAACGAAGAAGTCAGAATCTATCCTGCAGCCCAGACACTGTTCAATGTTCAGCCCATATCTCGAGTTCTAGAAGTCCAAATGCACTTATTTATTTTTTGTTAGAAAGCTGACACAATTTCCTAGAACTTTCATGATTTAAGTCTGTTCCAATTCTGACATTAGCAATGACGTTTTTGGCAGACAAGAAGATAAGGATTGTCACCAAGTCAAGATGTGGCCACTTACTCAACAATTAGTCATCAAATTAATAGTTCCGAATTTTAGCCTATAAAAGGAGGCATTTGCCATGCATTTAGGCATTTTGGTTTTGAGATCATGCTCTTGCTCTCTCTTTTTATATTTTTGTAATGCTGAAGTTTTGTTTATATTAATCTCTTATTTATGCCTTTTCATTTCCTTTCCTTTATTTAGTTAATTTATATCTTATTTATGTTCTTATCTTGTTTATTTATGTTTCTCTTCTTCATTACGTTTAGCTAAGTTTATTATGTCAAGGTGAAAAGATTACACTAATGGTGTAAGAATAAATATAGTGTAAACTCAACATGGACTTTAATGTTTAATACTAACATGTTTTATATTTGTTATCTTGTTCACTTTTAATACTTTGCTTGTTAAATTGTTAATCTAGATTTATGTTGTATAACCCTTGGCACAACAAATACTTAGCACTTTCATAGCCCAAACCATATGGTATAACCGACACCTGTGCTATGAAAGGAACTTGATTTGTTGTTAACATAAGTTATAATCATGTTAACAATTTATAATCCGATTGGAATCTTCTTTGTGTGTGGTTTCCAGTTGATTAATAAGAGTTTATACTATACTTGTTTGAAATACCACTAGTGGATCCTTTAACCTTGACAATTGTTTTATCATTATTTAATCCTTGTATCAATATCACATCTCAAAGCTCTATTTATTATTATTATTATTATTATTATTACAATTACTACTACTATTACTATCACTACTATTACTATTATTATTGTTATTATTATCGTTGTTGTTGTTGTTGCTAGGTTATTTATTACTTTGACACTCCTGCACTTGGGAGAAGACATCAATCTTTTGGTCATGTCATGTGCTCATGAATCCATGCATCAGCTCTTGAAGCAGTTTCGGTGATGATTTCTGAGTCAGCAGCGACTCAGTTTTCTGTGACTATTTGAGAGTTAGTAGTGGCTGTGTGCGCTGACGAATCCATATATCAGCTACGAAAGTAGTTTCGGTGATGATTTCTGAGGCAACAGCGACTCAGTTTTCCTTGACTATTTCTGAGTCAATAGCGGCTGTGTGCGCTCACAAATCCATACGTCAGCTATGGAAGCTGTTTCGTTGATGATTTCTGAATCGGCATCAACTCAGACTTCCTCGACTATGTCTAAGTCAACAAGGGTTGTGTGCGCTAACGAGTCCTTGTGTCAGCTTTGGAAGCTGTTTCGGTAATGTTTTCTGAGGACATAGCGACTCAGTTTTCTTTGACTATCTTTGAATCAAAATGGGTTGTGTGCTCTTAAGAATCCATGCGTCATCATAAGAAACCATTTCGGTGATGATTTCTGAGTCAGCAGCTACTCAATTTTCCTTGAATATTTCTGAGTAAACAGGGGCTGTGTGCGCTGACGAATCCAAGCATCAGCTCTGCAAGCAATTTTGTTAATGATTTCTGAATCGGCATCGACTCAGTTTTCCATGACTATTTTTTAGTCGACATGGGTTGTGTGCGCTTACAAATCCATGCGTCAGCTCTTGAAGCAGTTTCGTTGATGATTTCTTAGTCGTCAGGGACTTAGTTTTCCTAGAATATTTCTGAGTAAACAGGGTTGGGGGCGGTGACGAATCCAATCGCCATCTCTACAAGCAGTGTCTTTGATGATTTCTGAATCGGCATCGACTCATATTTCCTCTATTATTTCTGAGTCAACAGGGGCATCGTGCGCTGACGAATACATGCGTCAGCTCTGGAAGCTATTTTGGTGATGATTTCTGAGTACGCAATGACTCTGTTTTCCTTGACTATTTATGAGTCAACAGGAACAATGTTCACTGACGAATCGAAGCGTCAGCTCTGCAAGCAGTTTTGTTGATGATTTCTTCGGCATCGACTCCGTTTTCCTTGACTATTTGTGAGTCGACAGGGGCTGTGTGCGCTGACGAATCCATGCGTCAGCTCTGGAAGCTGTTTCTGGGATTGATTTCTGAGGCGACAGGAACTCAGTTTTGCTTGAATATTTTCGAGTCAACATGGGCTGTGTGCGCTGTCGAATCCAAGCATGAGCCATGCAAGCAGTTTTAATGATGATTTCTGAATCGGCATGAACTTAGTTTTCCTTGACTATTTGTGAGTCAACAGGGGTTGTGTGCACTGACTAATCCATGTGTCAGCTTTTGAAGCGGTTTTGTTGATGATTTCTTAGTCGATAGAGACTTAGTTTTCCTAGAATATTTCCGAGTAAACAGCGTTGCGGGCGCTGACAAATCCAAGCGCCAGCTCTGTAAGTAGTTTCATTGATGATTTCTTAATCAGCAGCGACTTAGTTTTTCATGACTCTGTGAGAGTCAACAGTGGCTGTGTGTGTTGACAAATCCATATGTCAATTATAGAAGCTGTTTCGTGAACGATTTCTAAATCCGCGTTGACTCAGATTTCTTTGACTATTTCTGAGTCAACAGGGGCTGAGTGGGCTGACGAATTCATGCATTAGCTATGGATGCTGTTTCAGCAATGATTTCTGAGTACGCAACGACTCAGTTTTCCTTTACTATTTCTGAGTTAACAGGGGCTGTGTGCGCTCATGAATCCATGCATCAGCTCAGGAAACAGTTTTGGTGATGATTTCTGAGTTGGCAGCGACTTAGTTTTCCTAGACTATTTCTGAGTAAACAGGGCCTGTGTGCGTTGATGAATCCAAGCGTCAGTTCTACAAGCAGTTTTGTTGATGATTTTTGAATCGGCATCGACTCAGTTTTCCTTGACTATTTATGAGTCAAAAGGGGTTGTGTCCGCTGACGAATCCTACGTTAGCTCAGTTTAGTGATGCTTTCTTAGTCGGCAACGACTCAGTTTTTCATGACTATTTGAGAGTCAACAATGGCCGTGTGCACTGACAAATCCGTACGTCAGCTATGGAAGTAGTTTAGGTGATGATTTCTGAGGTGGGAGCGACTCGGTTTTCCTTGACTATTTCTAAGTCAAGAACTGCTGTGTGCGCTTACGAATCCATACGTCTGCCATGGAAGCCGTTTTGGTGACGATTTCTGAGGCGGCACGACTCAGTTTTCCTTAATTATTTTTTAGTCAACACCGGCTAGGTGCGCTTATGAATCCATACGTCAGCTATAGAAGCTGTTTCGTTCATGATTTCTCAATCTGCATCGACTCAGATTTCCATGACTATTTGTGAGTCAACAGGGGTTGTGTGAGCTGACTAATCCATGCGTCAGCTCTTGAAGCATTTTTGGTGATGATTTCTGAGTAGGTAGAGACTTAGTTTTCTTTGAATATTTATGAGTAAACAAGTGTTGTGTGCGCTGTCGAATCCAAGCGTCAGCCCTGCTAGCAGTTTCGATGATGATTTCTGAATCGGCATCGACTCAGTTTTCCTTGACTGTTTATGAGTCAACAGGGGTTGTGTGCGCTGATGAATCCATGCATCAGGTTCGGAAGTATTTTCGGTGATTATTTCTGAGTCGGCAGGGACTTAGTTTTCCTTGACAGTTTCAGAGTCAAGAGGGGCCACATGCGCCGACGAATCCATGCGTCAGCTCTGGAAGCTGTTTAGATAATGATTTCTGAGTACACAGTGACTTAGTTTTCCTTGACTATTTATGAGTCAACAGGGGTTGTGTGCGATGACGAATCCAAGTGTCAACTCTGCAAGCAGTTTCGTTGATGATTTCTGAATCCAAGTGTCAACTCTGCAAGCAGTTTCGTTGACAATTTTTGAGTTGGCAGCGACTCAGTTTTCCTTGACTATTTGTGAGTCAAAAGGGGCTGAGTGTGCTGAGGAATCCATGTGTCGCCTCTTGAAGCAGTTTTGATGATGATTTCTTAGTCGGAACAACTCAGTTTTCCTTTAATATTTCAGTGTAAATAGGGCTTGTACACGCTGTCGAATCAAAGCTTTAGCTCTACAAGCAGTTTCGATGATGATTTCTGAATCGGCATCAACTCAGTTTTCCTTGACTATTTATAAGTCCATAGAAGTTTTGTGCGCTGACGAATATGTGTCACCTCATTGATGAGTCTGCAATGAGTCAGATTTCCTTGACTATTCTTGATTCAACAGGAGCTGTGTGCGCTGATAAATCCATGTGTTAGCTCTAGAAGCAGTTTTGTTGATGATTTCTGAATCGGCATCTACTCAGTTTTCCTTGACTATTTATGAGTGAACAGGGGCTGTGTGCACTGACAAATCCATGTGTCAACTATGGAAGCATTTTTAGTGATGATTTTTGAGTCGGTAGCGACTCAGTTTTCTTTGACTATGTCAGAGTCAAGAAGGGCTACGTGCGCTCACGAATCCATGCATCAAGTCTGGAAGCAGTTTCGTTGATGATTTATGAGTCGGTATCGACTCACTTTTCCATGACTATTTGTGAGTCAAGAGGGGCTGTGTGCGCTGACGAATCCATGTGTCAACTCTTGAAGCAGTTTCGGTGATGATTTCTTAGTCGACACCAACTCTATTTTCCATGACTATTTGTTAGTCAACAGGGTCTGTGAGCGCTAAGGAATCTATGCGTCAGCTCTGGAAACAGTTTCGTTGATGATTACTGAATCCACATCGACTCAATTTTCCTTGACTATTTGTGAGTCAACAACGGCTGTGTGTGCTGATGAATCCATGCGTTAGCTCTTGAAGCAGTTTCGGTGATGATTTCTGAGTCGGTAGCGACTCAGTTTTCTGTGACTATTTGAGAGTCAATAGTGGCTGTGTGCGATGACGAATCCATATGTCAGTTGTGGAAGTTGTTTCATTGACGATTTATGAATCGACATTGACTCAGATTTCCTCGACTATTTCTGAGTCAATAGGGGTTGAGTGCGCTGACGAATCCATGCTTCAGCTATGGGAGCTGTTTTGGTAATGATTTCTTAGTACTCAGCGACTCAGTTTTCCTTGACTATTTCTGAGTCAAAATGGGTTGTGTGCTCTCACGAATCCATGCGTCAGCTTTGGAAGTAGTTTTGGTGATGATTTCTGAGTCGGCAGGGACTCAGTTTTCCTAGAATATTTTTGAGTAATCAGGGGCTGCGAGCGCTGAGAAATCCAAGTGCCAGCTTTGCAAGTAGTTTCGTTAAAGATTTTAAATCGGAGTTGACTCAGTTTTCCATGACTATTTGTGAGTCAACAGGGGTTGTGGGCGCTGATGAATCCATGCATTAGCTCTTGAAGCAGTTTCGGTGATGATTTCTGAGTCGGCAGGAACTCAGTTTTCCTAGAATATTTCTAAGTAAACACGAGCTGCGGGCGCTGACAAATCCAAGTGCCAGCTTTGCAAGCTGTTTCGTTGATGATTTCTGAATCGGCATCGACTCAGATTTCCTCTACAATTTCTGAGTCAACAGGGGATGTGTGCGCTTAAGAATCCATTCGTCAAGTCTTGAAGCAGTTTCGGTGATGTTTTCTGAGTCGGTAGCAACTTAGTTTTCCATGGCTATTTCTTAGTCAACTGGGGTTGTGGGCGCCGAGGAATCCATGCGTTATCTCTGGAAATAGTTTCGGTGATGATTTATGAGTCTGCAACGACTCAGATTTCCTTGACTATTTTTTATTCAATAGGAGCTATGTGCGTTGATGAATCCATGCGTTAGCTCTAGAAGCAGTTTTGTTGACTATTTCTCAATCAGCATCGACTCAGTTTTCCTTGACTATTTGTGAGTAAACAGGGGTTGTGTGCGCTGACGAATCCATGCATCAACTATGGAATCATTTTCGGTGATTATTTCTGAGTCGGCCGCGACTCAGTTTTGCTTGACTATTTCAGAGTCAACAGGGGCTGTATGCGCTACCGAATCCATGCATCAGCTCTTGAAGCAGTTTCGGTGATGATTTCTGAGTCGGCAGCGACTCGATTTTACTTTAATATTTCTAAGTAAACAGGAGCGGTGTGCGCTGACGAATCCAAGCATCTGCTTTGCAAGCAGTTTCATTGACGATTTCTGAGTCGGCATCGACTCAGTTTTCCTTGACTATTTGTGAGTCAACAGGGGCTGAGTGCGCTGATGAATCCATGTGTCAGCTTTTAAAGCAATTTTAGTGATGATTTCTTAGTTGGTAGCGACTAAGTTTTCTGTGACTCTAAGAGAGTCAATAGTGGCTGTGTGCGTTGACGAATCAATATTTCACCTATAGAAGCTGTTGCGTTGACGAATCAATATTTTCTGAATTGGCATCGACTCAGATTTCCTTGACTATTTCTGAGTCAATAAGGGCTGTCTGCGCTGCCGAATCCATGCATCAGCTATGGAAGCTGTTTCGGCGATGATTTCTGAGTATACAGCGACTTAGTTTTCCCTTACTATTTCTGAGTCAATAGGAGCTGTGTGCTCTCACGAATCCATGCATCAACTCAAGAAACAGTTTTAGTGATGATTCTGAGTTGGCAACGAATCAGTTTTCCTAAACTATTTCTGAGTAAACAGGGCCTGTGTGCGCTGACGAATCCAAGCGTCAGCTCTGCAAGTAGTTTCGTTGATGATTTATGATTCGACATCGACTCAGTTTTCCTTGACTATTTGTGAGTCAACAGGGGCTGTGTCCGCTGACGAATCCATGTGTCAGCTCAGTTTCAATGATGATTTCTTGGTTGGCAGTGACTCAGTTTTCCGTGACTATTTGAGAGTCAACAGTGGTTGTGTGCGTTGACGAATCCATATGTCAGCTATGGAAGCAGTTTAAATGATGATTTTTGAGGCGGTAGCGACTCAGTTTTCCTTGAGTATTTCTGAGTCAACAATGGCTATGTGAGCTTACGAATCCATACGTCTGCTATGGAAGCAGTTTTGGTGTTGATTTGTAAGGCGATATCAGCTCAGTTTTCCTTGATTATTTATGTCTGCTATGGAAGCAGTTTTGGTGATGATTTCTAAGGCGATATTAGCTCAGTTTTCCTTGATTATTTTTTAGTCAACATCGACTGTGTACGCTTACGAATCCATATGTCAGCTATAGAAGCCGTTTCATTCATGATTTCTCAATCGACATCGACTCAGATTTCCATGACTATTTGTGAGTCAACAGGGGTTGTGTGCGCTGTCGAATCCAAGCGTCAGCCCTGCAAGCAGTTTCAATGATGATTTCTGAATTGGCATCGACTCAGTTTTCCTTAACTATTTGTGAGTCAACAAGAGTTGTGTGCGCTGATGAATCCATGCGTCAAGTTTGGAATTATTTTTGGTAATGATTTCTGAGTACGCAGTGACTCAGTTTTCCTTGATTATCTATGAGTCAACAGGGGCTGTGTGTGATGACGAATCCAAGTGTCAGCTTTGCAAGCAGTTTCGTTGATGATTTCTGAATCCAAGTGTCAGCTCTACAAGTAGTTTTGTTCACGATTTCTGAGTCGGCAGCAACTTAGTTTTTCTTGACTATTTGTGAGTCAACAGGGGATGAGTGTGTTGACTAATCCATGCATCGCTGATTAGCAATTAAAATTGCATTTTTATCAATGTTTTATATCATCATTTTGCACTTGAAGTATCAATAACTTCTTAACTAAAGCATGTTTTATAATAACAAGTCTGATACTATAAGATACCTTTAATTTATGGTAAATGTTCATCTTAAATGCAGCCTTATCAGATAAATCAAAGGATTGATTGATGAGTTGAACTATTGAAATTGAGAAGACAGAGAGGGTTAAGCTTAGAAAAGAGATGTTGGTTCAGTCCAAAATGGAACACTATTTAGTCATTGGGTCATATCTGAAGCTGTAGATCTTGGATTTCAATTTGGTTGATATGGCTAGAAAGCTAAGACATAGGCTTAAAACATTCATGAGGAGTGAAAGACTCAATTCTACTGTTTGGAAGTCCAAATCTTAGCAACAACGGAGAAGTCGGAATCAGTCCTGCAGCCCAGACACTGTTCAGTGCTCAACCCATATCTCGAGTTCTAGAAGTTCAAATGCACCAATTCTTTTTTTTTTGTTGGAAAGCCGAGACAATTTCCTAGAACTTTCATGATTTAAGTATTCTCAAATTCTGACGTTAGCAATGACGTTTTGTTCAGACAAAAAGATAAGGATTGTCACCAAGTCAAGATGTGGCCACCCACTTAACAATTAGTCATCAAATCAATAGTTCCAAATTTTGGCCTATAAAAGGAGGCATTTGCCATTCATTTAGGCATCTTGGTTTTCAGATCAAGATCATGCTCTTGCCTCCTCTCTTTATATTTTTGTAATGCTTAAGTTTTGTTTATATTAATCTCTTGTTTATGCTTTTCATTTCCTTTCCTTTACTTAGTTAAATTATATCGTATTTATGTTCTTATCTTGTTTATTTATGTTTCTCTTCTTCATTATGTTTAGCTAAGTTTATTATGTCAAGGTGAAAAGGTTACACTAATGGTGTAAGAATAAGTATAGTGTAAACTCAACATGGACTTTAATTTTTAATACTAACTTGTTTTATATTTGTTATCTTGTTCACTTTTAATACTTTGCTTGTTAAATGGTTAATCTAGATTTATGTTGTATAACCCTTGGTATAACAAATACTTGGCACTTTCATAGCCCAAACCGTATGGAATAACCGACACTTGTGCTATGAAAGGAACTTGATTTGTTGTTAACATAAGTTATAATCATGAATGCCTAACAACATTTACAAGTATTAGCATTATTCAAATGAGATAACTAATGTAATCATGTTAACAATTTATAATCGGATTGGAACCTCCTTTGTGTGTGGTTTCCAGTTGACTAATAAGAGTTTATACCATACTTGTTTAAAATACCATTAGTGGATCCTCTGACCTTGACAATTGTTTTTATCATTGTTTAATCCTTATATCAATATCACATCTCAAAGCTCTCTTTATTATTGTTATTGTTGTTGTTGTTGTTGTATTATTGTTATTTATAATTTATATAGTTAACCACCCTGTGGTTCGACCCCGGTCTTGCCGGGTTATTTATTACTTCGACACTCCTGCACTTGGGAGAAGACATCAATCTTTTGGTCGTGTTAGTCGCCTCTTGAAGCAGTTTCGATGCTGATTTTTTAGTCGACAGCGACTGAGTTTTCCCTGAATATTTCTGCGTGCACAGGGGCTGTGTGCATTGTCGAATCCAAGCTTCATCCTGTAAGCAGTTTCGATGATGATTTCTGAATCGGCATCCACTCAGTTTTCCTTGACTATTTGTGAGTCAACAGAAGCTGTGTGCGCTGACGAATCCATGCGTCATCTCTTGAAGCAGTTTTGATGATGATTTGTTAGCCTGCACCGACTCAGTTTTCCGTGATTATTTATTAGTCAACAGGGGCTATGTGTGCTAAGGAATCCATGAGTCAGCTTTGGAAACACTTTCGTTGATGATTACTGATTCCGCGTCAACTCAGTTTTCGTTGACTATTTGTGAGTCAACAGCGACTGTGTGTGTTGATGAATACATGTGTCAACTCTTGAAGCAATTTCGGTGATGATTTTTGAGTCGGCAACGACTTAGTTTTCCGTGACTATTTGAGAGTCAGTAGTGGCTGTATGCACTGACGAATCCATATGTTAGCTATGGAAGCTGTTTCGTTGATGATTTCTGAATCGGCATCGACTCAGATTTCCTCGACTATTTCTGAGTCAACAAGGGTTGTGTGCGCTGATGAATCCATGTGTCAGCTCTAGAAGCTGTTTGGTAATGATTTCTGAGTACACAGCAACTCAGTTTTCCTTAACTATTTTGAGTCAAAATGCGTTGTGTGCTCTCACGAATCCATGCGTCATCACAGGAAATAGTTTCGGTGATGATTTCTGAGTACGTAGCGACTCTATTTTCCTTGACTATTTCATAGTCAAGAGGGGCTACATGCGCTGACGAATCCATATGTCAGCTCTGCAAGCAGTTTCGTTGATGATTTCTGAATCGGCATCAATTAAGTTTTCCTTGCCTATTTGTGAGTCAATAGGGGCTGTGTGTGCTGACGAATCCATGCGTCAGCTTTTGAAGCAGTTTCGGTGATGATTTTTGAGTACGCAGTGACTCAGTTTTCCTTGACTATATATGAGTTAACAGGGGTTGTGTGCGCTGACGAATCCAAGCGTCAGATCTGCAAGCAGTTTCAGTGATGATTTCTGATTCAGCGATGACTCAATTTTCCTAGAATATTTCTAAGTAAACAGGGGCTGCGGGCGCTGACGAATCCAAGCGCCAGCTCTACAAGCAGTTTCATTGATGATTTCTAAATCGACATCGACTCAGATTTCCTCTACTATTTTCGAGTCAACAGGGGCATCGTGGGCTGACAAATCCATGCGTCAGCTCTGGAAGCTGTTTTGGTGATGATTTCTGAGTATGCAACGACTCAGTTTTCCTTGACTATTTATGAGTTAACTGGGGCTATGTGCGCTGACGAATCCATGCGTCAGATCTGCAAGCAGTTTAGGTGATGATTTCTAAGGCGGTAGCGACTCAGTTTTCCTTGACTATTTTTTAGTCAACAACGGCTGTGTGAGCTTGCGAATCCATACGTTTGCTATGGAAGCAGTTTCGGTGATGATTTCTGAGGTGATATCGACTTAGTTTTGCTTGACTATTTTTAAGTCAACACCGGCTGTGTGAGCTTACGAATCCATACATCAGCTATAGAAGCTGTTTCATTCATGATTTCTCAATCGACATCGACTCAGATTTCCATGACTATTTGTGAGTCAATAGGGGCTGTGTGCGCTGACTAATCCATGTGTCAGCTCTTGAAGCAGTTTTGGTGATGATTTCTGATTCGACAGAGACTCAGTTTTGCTTGAATATTTCTGGGTAAACAAGGGCTGTGTGTGCTGTTGAATCCAAGGGTCAGCCCTGTAAGCAGTTTTGATGATGATTTCTGAATCGGCATCGACCCAGTTTTCCTTGACTATTTGTGAGTTAACAAGGGTTGTGTGCGCTGATGAATCCATGCATCAGGTCTGGAAGTATTTTTGGTGATGATTTATGAGTACGCAACAACTCTATTTTCCTTGATTATCTATGAGTCAACAGGGGCTGTGTGTGATGACGAATCCAAGTGTCAGCTCTGCAAGCAGTTTCGTCGATGATTTTTGAATCAAAGTGTCAGCTCTGCAAGTAGTTTCGTTGATGATTTCTGAGTCGGCAGTGACTTAGTTTGCCTTGACTATTTGTGAGTCAACAGGGGCTGAGTGCGCTGACGAATCCACGCGTCGTCTCTTGAAGCTGTTTCGATGATGATTTTTTAGTCGGTAGCGACTCAGTTTTCCTTGAATATTTCTGGGTAAACAAGGGCTATGTGCGCTGTCGAATCCAAGGGTCAGCCTTGTAAGCAGTTTTGATGATGATTTCTGAATCGGCATCGACTCAGTTTTCCTTGACTATTTGTGAGTCAACAAGGGTTGTGTGCGCTGATGAATCCATGCATCAGGTCTGGAAGTATTTTTGGTGATGATTTATGAGTACGCAGCGACTCTGTTTTCCTTGATTATTTATGAGTCAACAGGGGCTGTGTGTGATGGCGAATCCAAGTGTCAGCTGTGCAAGCAGTTTCGTTGATGATTTCTGAATCAAAGTGTCAGCTCTACAAGCAGTTTCGTTGACGATTTTTGAGTCAGCAGTGACTTAGTTTGCCTTGACTATTTGTGAGTCAACAGGGGCTGAGTGCGCTGACGAATCCACGCGTCGCCTCTTGAAGCTGTTTCGATGATGATTTTTTAGTTGGCAGCGACTCAGTTTTCCCTGAATATTTCTGCGTAAACAGGGAGGGAAGGGAAATTCTGGTGGATTGAGTAATTCTTAATACATAATTTAGTGAAAGAAATGGTCTTGAATGTGGAGGGGTGCAAGGAAAAAAGAAAAAAAGAAAAAAAAAGAGAGAGACAGAAAAGATGCAGGGTCGGTCACTGGAGGAGATGAAAACAGGGGAGGAGAACTTATGGTTGCTTAATTAATTAACTTGGTACAAATGACCTTGGGAGGTCAAAAACAGAGACGAGTACCATGAATAAGGGGAAGGCATGGTTGTACCTGATGAGTAAGTAGGGAGTGGAGATAAAATTGGAGATGCCCTGTCCATTTACGAAATAGGGCAGATTCGTTGCCCTGGTTCCTAGGGAATTTAGACATGAAGACATAGAATCTGGGGAGGGTCCCTTCATAGAAGTTGTAGCCAAAAGTGTTAACTTTCCAACGAGTTTGACCCCGCCTAATTTGGAGTCCTGGAACTCTAGATACAAATAAAAATCTGAGGAGAGGTCAAGCTGCCACCTCTGCTGGCAGATTCGGCCAAGTCGACAAAATGGCAAGATTTAGCCATATTAAGAGTAGAATTCATTTTCGTGCCCTTGGTAAAGTGTGTAACATTGTGTCGTGATCTTCAGAAAGGAATAAAACATGATTGAAATTAAATTCATAATGTTCATTAGGATTACTAATGAGCTAAAATTTTAAAGGATAATAATGAGGGATTTAGGTGAGGAAGAATAATGATAAAGAGAAATGAATATTATCACCATTTCTGCTGTTATATTGTGATATGTGGATTAACATGGAAATAATGATGGGTTTTTATGGTTTCAGGAGGAACCGCGGGAGGAGTGCAACAACAACAACAGGGGAGTGCAAGTCGAGCGTCCATAGCAGGTAGGTACTCGGTACCTATATCTCCTCTAGTTAATAATTGTTTTAACTAACTATTGAAAAAAAAATTGATGCTTATTGATGAGGAAAAGAAAAGGATAAAGGAAAGGTTAAATGACAGGAAAATGGAAATGGAGAACTAGATTTAATTTATGGGTTCTTTTGGAGGAAATGAACAGTAACAATGAATTGTAGGAATGACTGTTCCTCGAATTTGATTAGCCGGTCCCAAATACGGGAGGCTAATGATGTTAGCCAAGTTGGTTAACATCGGCATTACCGATACATGGGAGGAGAAATATAAAACTTGATTAACTATTCAGGTTCAGAATAATTAATGATATTCAGCGGGTGACATCGATATCGGTAAAATTTATGGGACTTGATTAACTTTCTGAGGTGAAAGCTAATGTTGTCAAGAATCCTTGACATCGGCATACCCGAGGACCTCCCAAGGTAACATGGAACATTGATTAACTATTTCGGTTCAAAAATAGTTAATGACACCAACGGTCGCGTTAGTGTCGACATTTTCATGCATTTGATTAGTTGACCCCAGGATGGGCAACTAAAGACACTAATGGAGGTCATTAGTGTCAGTAGTAGTCTTCTCGATGTGGGGAGAAGTAGTTAAAGGAAACAAATTTGATAATCCTTAAAAGAGGTTGGTGGTCGTGTGTTAAATTGCATATGACTTAAGTAGGTAGATGTGTTGTATAATTTTGTTCCATGAATTGTTTGTATTTTAGTTATTTTTAATTATATGGAAAATTCATGTTTTGCAGGTCCCTCCCATTCACGCCAGGAGTAGAATTTAGGTTCCTTGATCCCTTTTTGTATAAGTTAGGAACCTAGGGATTATTCGTGTAATTTTGTTATGTAGTAAACATGTAATCTAAATATAATAGTATACTCCTTGTATTATTTTTTTTTTGGAATATTAAATGTATCAACATATGCTTGGGAAATTATAATGTACTAGCTTATGTTTAGAATGCTAAGTTGTGTTGTGCTTATATATGAAATTTCTATGCTCGGATGGTTCTCCTAATTACTAACTTACGCATGTGATATGAGATGGAGATTAAGTATAAAGATTTGTCCTAAATACATTCTTAAATGAATTAAATGGTTAATGTGTACCAATTATGGATGTGATTATGGTTAGGATGTGATTATAAATGTGTGCAGGGTAAATTGTCGATAACTTTGGACCTCCTGTCATAGGGGAGACTCTGCCGAAATTTCAGCGAACTCAATGAAAGAAAAAAAACATTTATGCTCCATTTACCCTTTATGTGGAAGTTTAATGGAAAAACTAAGTTAACAATTGGTTGTTACAACAACGACTCACTTTTCCTTGACCATTTATGAGTCAACAGGGGCTGTGTGCGGTCACGAATCCAAGCGTCAGCTCTATAAGCCGCTTCCTTGATGATTTTATGAATCGGCATGGACTTGGTTTTCCTTGACTATTTGTGAGTCAACAGGGATTGTGTGCGCTGGCAAATCCATGTGTCACCTCTTGAAGCAGTTTCGGTGATGATTTATTGGTCGACAACGACTAAGTTTTCCATGACTATTTGAGGGTCAATAGTGGCTGTGTGCGCTGACGAATCCATACGTCAGCTATGGAAGCAGTTTCGATGATGATTTCTGAGGAGGCAGTGACTCAGTTTTCCTTGACTATTTTTGAGTCAATAGCAGTTGTGTGCGCTGATGAATCCATACGTCAGCTACGAAAGCTGTTTCGTTGATGATTTCTAAATCGGCATCGACTCAGATTTCCTCGACTATTTTTGGGTCAACAAGGGCTGCATGCGCTGATGAATCCTTACGTCAACTCTAGAAGCTGTTTTGGTGATGATTTCTGAGTACACAGCGACTCAGTTTTCCTTGACTATTTCTGAGTCAACATGGGCTGTGTGCACTCATGAATTGATGCATCAGCTTAGGAAAAAATTTTGGTGATGATTTCTGAGTGGGCAGCGTCTCAGTTTTCCTTGACTATTTCTGAGTCAACAGGGGCTGTGTGCGCTGACGAATCCAACCGTCAGCTCTGCAAGCAATTTCGTTGATGATTTCTGAATCAGCATCGAATTGGTTTTCCTTGACTATTTGTGAGTCAATAGTGGCTGTGTGCGCTGACGAATCCATCCATAAACTCTTGAAGCAGTTTCAGTGATGATTTCTTTATCAGCAACGACTAAGTTTTCCATGATTATTTGAGAGTAAACATGCGTTGTGTTTTGAATCGGCATCAACTCAGATTTCCTCTACTATTTCTTAGTCAACAGGGGCAGCGTGCATTGACGAATCCATGCGTCAGCTGTGGAAGCTGTTCCATTGATGATTTCTAAGTACGCAACAACTTAGTTTTCCTTGAACATTTATGAGTCAACGGGGCTGTGTGCGCTGACGAATCCAAGTGTCAGCTCTACAAGCAATTTCGTTGATGATTTCTGAATTGGCATAGAATCAGTTTTCCTTGGCTATTTGTGAGTCAGCAGTGGCTATGTGCGCTGACGAATCCATCCGTCAGCTCTTGAAGAAGTTTCAGTGATGATTTCTGAGTCGACAGCGACTCAGTTTTCCTTGAGTATTTCTGAGTGAACAGCGGCTTTGGGCACTGACGAATCTAAGCGTCAGCTTTGCAAGTAGTTTCGTTGATGATTTTTGAATTGGCATCGACTTACTTTTCCTTGACTATTTGTGAGTCAACAGTGGCTGTGTGCGCTGACGAATCCATGCGTCACCTCTTGAAGCAGTTTCGGTGATGATTTCTGAGTCGGCAACGACTCAATTTTCCTTGAATATTTCTGAGTAAACAGGGGCTGTGTGCACTGACAAAACCACGGGTCACCTATGGAAGCAGTTTTAGTGATGATTTCATTGTCGGCAGGGACTCAGTTTTCCTTGAATATTTCTGAGTAAATAGGGGTTGTGTGTATTGATGAATCCAAGCGCCAACTCTGCAAGCAGTTTTTGTGATGATTTCTGAATCAGCATTCACTTAGTTTTCCTTGACTATTTGTGAGTCAACAAGGGCTGTGTGCGCTGACGAATCCAAGTGTCAGCTCTGCAAGTAGTTTTGTTTATAATTTCTGAATCGACATCGACTTAGTTTTCCTTGGCTATTTGTGGGTCAACAGGGGCTGTGTGCACTAACGAATCCATGTGTAAGCTCTTGAAGCAGTTTCGGTGATGATTTCTTAGTCGGCAACAACTCAGTTTTTCGTGACTATTTGAGAGTCAACAGTGGCTGTGTGCGCTGACGAATCCATACGTCAGCTATGGAATCAGTTTCGGTGACAATTTTTGAGGCGGGAGTGACTTAGTTTTCCTTGACTATTTCTGAGTCAACAGTGGTTGTGTGCGCTGACAAATCCATAAATCAGCTATGGAAGCCATTTTGTTGATGATTTCTGAATCTGCATCGACTCAGATTTCCTCGACTATTTCTGAGTCAACAGGGGCTACGTGTGCTGACGAATCCTTGCATCAGCTCTGGAAGCTGTTTTGGTGATTATTTCTGAGTACGCAGCAACTTAGTTTTCCTTGACTATTTTTGAGTCAACAGGGGCTGTGTGCACTCACGAATCCATGCGTCAGCTCAGGAACCAATTTTGGTGACGATTTCTAAGTCGGCAGCGACTCAGTTTTCCTTGACTATTTATGAGTCAATAGGGGTTGTGTGCGCTGACGAATCCAAGCGTCAACTCTGCAAGAAGTTTCGGTGATGATTTCTTAGTCGGCAACCACTCAGTTTTTCGTGACTATTTGAGAGTCAACAGTGGCTGTGTGCGCCAGCGACTTAGTTTTCCTTGACTATTATGAGTCAACAATGGCTGTGTGCGCTGAAGAATCCATAAATCAGCTATGGAAGTTTTTTCATTGACGATCTTTGAATCGGCATCGACTCAGATTTCCTCAACTATTTCTGAGCCTACAGGGGTTGCGTGCGCTGATGAATCCTTGCGTCAGCTCCGGAAGCTGTTTCGATGATGATTTCTGAGTATGCAACGACTTAGTTTTCCTTGACTATTTATGAGTCAACAGGGGTTGTGTGCACTCACAAATCCAGATGTCAGCTCAGGAACCAATTTCGGTGATGATTTCTGTAGCATCCTCTGTTCCGAGATAAAAACAACAATATCATGTCAACAAAAAAACAGAGTAGTTAATTTTTTTTTTCTATATCTATTCATGGTGTTCGTATTAAAGTCTACCGAAATTTCTACGGAGTATCCCCTATACCGGGAGTTCCCAAGTTATCGACATTTAACCTGTTTACACTTCTAATAATCCGCATCTCCTAACTCAATCCCAACCCAATCATTCTGGGTCTCAATCCCACAAACATCATCATACATATCAACCATAATATTTATGATATACATTATATAACAAACATCATTATGGATGGATAAAAATATAAATACGCATACATGGAACGTGGTTATATGAACTACAGAATTAAGTTCATTTAATCAAATTTAAACGTTAATTATACAAATTAAGTTATACAAATATTTTCATGTTTACAAAATACAAGGGTATACTCCCTAGAACCTAGATTACAAGAAGTGAACATAAGCTAGGATCTAGTCCTTCCATGCATACGATGGTCATGAAACAAGATACATATTATTGAAACATGAATATCACAATAAATATAACAACACAAATATCTAACAATTTAAAGGGCAACATGCATTCATATTTTGTTCGCTTCTCCCTTCTTGCTTTCATTAGAATCTCTTTCTTGTTCAACTACTAAAAATCGTTTCCCCTCCCATTATCAACCTCCATTTCCATATTTTATAAGATCAATCATGATTATTTTTGCTTAACATATTAACGATACCAATTTCACAAGTATCATCATCATCACCCCGTAGGAGTCGATGCAAGGTGACCCTTACTTAGGATCATATTGATCCCCTTACCCGGGATCCTAACATACACTAAATGTATGCTAGCCAAATACATGGTTGATCCCCTTATCCAGGATCCGAACATACACTAAATGTATGCTAGTCCAAACATGGCAATTCCCTTACTCCTAATATACATTAAATGTATGCTAGTCTAAACATGGAAATCCTCTTACCCAGGATCCTAACATACACTAAATGTATGCTAGTTCACGCCCCAAATCACACTTCTCATATTTCCATTGTCAATGATAATTTCATTACTTGACAATTCACACAATAACCATTCACCTAATATTCAATATTCTGTAATTCACATTTCACATTGGTAACATATTAAATCATGGAATTTAACTAGAAAGTATAGGTGTGATTTACCTACCTACAATAGAAGCTTTACTCGTGCTCCCTTACTGTTGTTGTTGCACCACCCTTGTGGTCCCTCCTGCAAATCACAGGTTTATCTCATAAATTTTCTTCACTCAAGGATATGTTTTATAATAGCCATATCAACAACCAATAAGTCTTTCTTTTAGTCATTTCTTAATATTGGTCCAACTGTTACTGTTTAAACCTCGAACAGTTACTGTCTAGTTATTAAACTATTACTGTCCGACCTCTCCTTAGATTGTTAACTATATCTAGAGTTATAGAACTCCATTTCAAGTGACATTGGTGATGTTGGAAAGCTAAGACATGAGGCTATAAGTTCTCTGAAGAAAGGAGAACCCAGTTCTGCCTCTAAGACAATCAAAATTGTTGATCAACAAACATTGGACTGTTACTGTCTTGATATTGAACTGTTACTGTCCGACCTCTCCTTAGAGTTTTAACTACATCTAGAGTTATAGAGCTCCTTTTCAAGCGAGATTAGTCTCATTGGAAAGCTAAGACACGAGACTACAAGTTCTCTGAAGGAAGGAGAACCCAGTTCTGCCTCTAAGATAGTCAAAATTTCTCATCAACAAACATTGGACCGTTACTATTCAACTGTTATTGTTTTGATATTGAACTGTTACTGTCCAACCTCTCCTTAGATTGTTAACTATATCTAGAGTTATAGAACTCCAAATCAAGCGAGATTGGTCTCGTTGGAAAGATAAGACACGAGGCTACAAGTTCTCTGAGGAAGGAGAACCTAGTTCTGCCTCTAAGATAGTCAAAATTGCTTATTAACAAACCATACCTACTGCCCTACAGGGTTTGTCATGACCCAATCTCGGTTGGTGACCCATAGCTGGAGTTCTATAACTCCAAATTGAGCCAGACCAATTTCCTTAGTTAGTCAACATACAGGCATCAATTCATAATCGACTTTGAAACGACTCATAAGACCATGTTTAGAACACCTTACCCGGTAAGAATCAAGGTTTCGATCTTTAACTCCCTCCTTTTCTTTCAAATGACAGCCGACCCTCCCCTCCTCTCTTCTTGTTCAATTCTCTTGTTAATCCCTTCCCCACTAGTGTTTATTCTATCTATAACCTTTAATCTTGGATGGGTTCTTGAAATTTTGGTGTTTCTCTCTTAATTTGCAAAAATGGATTCACAAACTCCCTCTTTTCTTTCCTTACGATTGCTGCAGATTTTTGGTGAGAAGAGGAGTATTTATGCTCTATAATTATTCTTATTTTCATTTAAGCCCCATTTTCTTTCAGTGTATCATGTTTGCCCTAACATCTTTTTTTTTCTTCTTATAATTAAGTTATACCTCTTTTCTTTTCTTATAATTTCACCCCACAACTTTTAGTTTAGTTTATTTTCTTTAATTTAAATCCAGCCTTGATTTTTTTCCTGGGGTTTACATTCTCCCCTCCTAATAAAAATTTCATCCTCGAAATTCAAGTTACGTACCTATGTCGGAGAATAAGTGCGGAAACTTCTCCTTTATTTCGGATTCTCTTTCCCATGTTTCTTCTTCTATTCGAGAGCTTCTCCACAACACTCTCACTAAGGGAACTCTCTTATTCCTCAACACCTTCTCATCTTGATCCAAGATCTTAACGGGCTTAGCTTCCAAGGTTAGATCCCTTTTAATCTTCATAGGAACTTGTGGCAATATCCGTGAGGGGTCTATCTTGGCTTTTCGCAGCAATGACACATGGAACACATTGTGAATCTTATCCAAATATACATGCAACTCTAATCGATAGGCAACTGGCCTGATTCTTTCCTTAATCTCAAAAGGGCCAATATATCTCGGGGCTAATTTCCCTTTTACTCCAAATCGACGCCACCTTAAAAAATACCTTATCCCCCACTTGGAATTCCAAAGGCCTTCTTTGGCTATCTGCGTAACTTTTTTGTCTATCCTGGGCTTCCTTTATCCTCTTTCTGATCACCCTCACCTTGTCAATTGTCAGTTACACCATTTCAGGTCCCAAAAGCTTCCTTTCTCCTACTTCCTCCCAACAAATTGGGGTGCGACATTGTAATAGCCCAACCCAACTTGCCATATATTGTCCGCTTTGGGCCTTACCGCCCTCACGGTTTTGTTCCTGGTGACACGAGCCCACTTCTGAGCCTGATGCCCCAAAACGTGTATGACAAGTTGGCAACCAGCACTCTTAATAAGGCCAGCTACCACTCCCTCACTCGCCGATGTGGGATATTATAATATTTGTTTCAATCATGTTTCCCATTGGAGTTCAAATTACGAACCCCTTCTCTACAATTTCTACTCCCTTTCTTAGTTTAGTGACAATTCTCTTAGCAATGAATGAGTGGGTGGCACCCGGATCAAACAACACATGCACATTAAAATTATTCATTAGTAGTGTACCTGCCAACACATTTTATGCAGCCCTGACCTCCTCCTGTGTCAGGTGAAAGACCCTCCCCAGGGTCCGATCATTTTGTGCCCTCGGTCTCCCTCGATTCGAGTTTGCTCCTGATTGAGAAGATCTCACTGGCCTATTCATGGTGACTGACTGTTGGTGGCTCTGACTGGGCTGCTTATAGCTCTGTACCTGTCCAGTGTTCCTTTTGGGGCAGTCCCTCTTGTAATGACCTCTTCCACCACAGTATTGACACCCTTGACCTAGATACTGGCAGTTCCTCCACCTATGACCCTCTCCTCTGCACACAAAGCATTGCCCGGGGGAAACTGAGCAGTCCTCAGGGTGTTTTTGTCCACATTTTACTCAAAAAGGATAGTCAACACCCTTGCGGTCACCGGTCCCAGTTGAAGAGTTTGCCCTCGAGTGCGATTGTCCAACCATCACTCTCCCACTTGACTGTTGGTGGGGCGGTAATATCAAACTCCCTTTTTTCCCATACTACTCAAACACTCCACTTTTTCCTTTCTTCGGGAGTGGTGGTCTGTCACTGAAATAGTCCCTATCTCTCTTTTTGCTTATACCCTAATATGCCCCTTGGCTTTCTCCAGTACAAGTCTTTAGAGCTTGTGCAGCCTCAATCAACTCCCTCACAAATTTAAACTGCAAGGCGATCAATCCTTGTCTCAAATCCTATCGCAAACCATCTCTCAACTTCTCAATCATATGTTCCTCTGTCGGCACATAGTGTGGGGCGAACAATGAGAGGTCATGGAATCTCCTTTCATACTCCAATACCGACATATCACCCTGTCTTAGTGCCAAGAACTCTTGTTCTTTCACCTTGCAATGGTACTTAGAATAAAACTGATTCTCAAACTCTGTCTTGAAGTCACTCCAAGTTAGTGTCTCGGTTGCACGCCTCAGCTGAACTGTTTCCCACCATGTCATGGCCCTATCAGACAGTAACTGGGTTGCACAATTTACCCTCAAACCCTCGGGTATGCTTATTTGAATCATGGTCTTTTCTACCTTCCTAATCCATCTTCCAGCTATCTCTGCATCTTGTTCCCCCATATACGGTTCACAACCCATTTCCCTCATACTCTTGACTAGTCGCACCAGTGGCACCACGTTATCCATGGTCATGCTAGTCATAGGGGCTGCCTATGGAATCTGTGTGGTGGGAGTTGTTTGTGTCGCTGAACCAGCCATGCCCTCCATCATTGGTTTAACTATTTGTACATGGAGTCTCGCATCTACATATTATGGGGGCACACCAGTTGGAATAGTTGATGGTTGTGCTTCTGATCTTTCTTGCTGCTCTGCTGCAGCTGGGGGTACTCCCTTTGTCTGGTTAGGCCTCTAGCCTTCCCCCGCTACGGCAGCTTCCCCCTGCAAGGTTTTGGGTGGTATTATCAGAGCATGAGATGCCATATCATCCAAGGGATCTTTGTTTTGCCAACCTTGGGCACCTTGGTTCCCGCCCCTCCTTTCTTTCTAAGGAGGGCAACTCAGTTCGTGTCCCTTGTCGGGTGCGTACCATCCTGAAATTCACCATAGCAACACAATTATTAGTGATCTTCAGGATCTAGACCAAGTGCTCTGATACCAAATGTAACAGCTCGGCCCAACTTGCCATATATTGTCCGCTTTAGGCCTTACCGCCCTCACGGTTTTGTTCTTGGTGACGAGAGCCCATTTCTGAGCCTAACGCCCTAAAACGCATATGACAAGTTGGCAACCAGCTCTCTTAATAAGGTCAGCTACCACTCCCTCACTCGCCAATATGGGATATTACAATCCACCCCTTAAGAAGCCCGACGACCCCGTCGGCACAACCGGACAGCTAGTGAGGTCGGCTCTGATACCAAATGTAACAGCTCGGCCCAACTTGCCATATATTATCCACTTTGGGCCTTACCGCCCTCACGGTTTTGTTCCTGGTGATGCGAGCCCACTTCTGAGCCTGATGCCACAAAACGTGTATGACAAGTTGGCAACCAGCACTCTTAATAAGGCCAGCTACCACTCCCTCACTCGCTGATGTGGGATATTATTGTAATATCCCACATCGGCGAGTGAGGGAGTGATATTAATTGTAATATCAATATATATATATATATATATATACATATTATTTTGGGTGTTTACAGATAATGATTATAATTCCCCTGCAGGTCTCTAGTGTTCTATATTTACTTGTTGACAAATCTCACAGTTCAACACAAATTCTGCTATTTCCCTTTTCATATTTGGCCACCAGTAGTATTCCTTTACATCGCTATACATCTTTGTACTCCTAGGATGAGTACTAAACTGAGATTCATGAGCTTCTCTTAATACTTCATCTTTCAAAGTCTTATCCTCAGGCAAATAAATTCGCCTACCCATAGTTATTATGTAAACCCTGGGGAAAAATAGAGGTTGCTTAGATTGCAAACTAACTACATGAGAAATAAAAGTGAAAAAATTCATGCATATGGTTAAATAAAAAGAGGAATTCAGAAATTTTTGGATATAAGTTTCTAGAAGAAATATTTCGAGACATTATAAATCAACCCGAAAATGTTGAGCGTTGGGTTAAATTAAAGAAAATAAACTAAACAAAAAGTTGTGGGGTGAAATTATAAGAAATGAAAAGAGGTATAACTTAATTATAAGAAGAAAAAAAAAGATGTAAGGGCCTAAATGCAAATAAGAAAAATTATAGGGCATAAATACTCCTATTCTCACCAAAATCTGCAGAAATCATAAGGAAAGAAAAGAGGAAGTTTTTGTATTCATTCTTGTAAAATCAAGAGAGAAACACCAAAATTTCAAGAAAACCATCCAAGATTAAGGGTTTATAGATGGAATAAACACTTGTGGGCAAGGGATTAACATGGAAATTGAACAAGAAGAGAAGATGGAAGGCTGGCTATCATTAGATAAGAAAGGAGGGAGTTGAAAAATCTTCAACTGGTTGAAGATCAAAACCTTAATTCGTACCGGGTAAGGTGTTCTAAACATGATCTTATAAGTCATTTCAAATTCAATAATGAATTGATGCCTTGATGTGAATTATAGATTAGGGTTCTCAGACTTGAATTGGAGGGAAAGTATTTATAGTTAAAATTAAGTTAATTTAGGTGTGGTATGTGATTGGGGACGTGAAACCATGATAATTTACCCAGAAAATGTAGTTTGTGAAAGTTATGTGTGAAGGGAAGGGGGTGACGAATCTAGACAGACTCGTCTCTTGACTTTTAGTAAGATTTAGGATAGGAGGATGAGGGAATTAGAATTGGTTCTTCTTAATTCATAGAATTTGTAGCCTCATGTCTTAGCTTTCCAACGAGACTAATCTTGCTTGAATCAGAGTTTTATAACTCCAGATATAGCTAAAAATCTGAGGAGAGGTCAGACAGTAATAGTTCAAAAACGAGACAGTAACAGTTGGACAATAACAGTCCAAGTGTTTGTTGATGAGCAATTTTGACTATCTTAGAGGCAGAACTGGGTTCTTCTTAATTCATAGAACTTGTAGCCTCATGTCTTAACTTTCCAACGAGACTAATCTCGCTTGAATCGGAGTTCTATAACTCCAGATATAGTTAAAAATATGAGGAGAGGTCAGACAGTAACAGTTTAAAAACGAGACAGTAACAGTCCAAATATAAAGAAAGGAATGATAACTGGGGTTGGACAAAGAATGACAATATTAATGGGTGAAAAGAGAAAAACATAAATTATTAATAAATGACTAAAAGAAAGACTTATTGGTTGTTGATATGGTTATTATAAAACATATCCTTGAGTGAGGAAAATTTATGAGATAACCTTGTGATTTGTAGGAGGGACCACAGGCGTGGTGCAACAGCAGCAGCAGGGGAGCACGAGTAGAGCTTCTATTGCAGATAGGTGATCCGCACCTATGCTTTCTAGTTAAATTCTATAATTTAATATGTTATTGATGTGAGATGTGAATTACCAAATGTTGGATATTATAAGAAAGGAGGAAGAGTTGCATAATGATGTTGATATTTTGGATAGTATTCTAAATGTATGTGTATTCAAGGTGAATGGTTGTTGTGTGAATTTTCAAGTGATGAAATTATCGTTGACAAAGAAATATGAGAAGTGTGATTTGGGGCGTGAACTAGCATACATTTAGTGTATGTTAGGATCCCGGGTAAGGGGATCAATGATGCATTGGCTAACATACATTTAGTGTATGTTAGGATCCTGGGTAAGGGGATCAAGATGTATTGACTAGCATACATTTAGTGTATGTTAGGATCCCGGATAAGGGGATCAATCATGTATTGGCTAGCATACATTTAGTGTATGTTAGGATCCCGGGTAAGGGGATCACCTTGCATCGACTCCTACGCGGTGATGATGATAACAGTGAAATTGGTATCGATAATGTGTTAAGCAGAAATAATCATGGGTGGTTTTATGAGATCTTGAATAGAGGTTGATAATGGAAGAGGAAATGGTTTTTTAGTAGTTGAAGGAGAAAAAGTCTCCAATGAAAACCAAAAGGGAGAAGTGAATAAAATATGAATGCATGTTTGCCTTTTTAAATTGCTAGATATTTGTATTGCTATATTATTGTGATATTCATATTTCAATAATATATATTTTGTTTTCAAGATCATCGTATGCACGACAGGAGTAGATTCTAGCTTAGGTTAACTTTTTGTAATTTAGGTTCTAGGGAGTGTACCCTTGTATTTGGTAATTGATTAGTACTTAAAAGTGCATTCTCATTAAGGCTTTATATCTTCATATTGCACTAAAGTATCATTAAATTTCCTAACTAAAGCATGTTTTATAATAACAAGTCTGATAATATAATATATTTTTAATTTATGGTAAATGCTTGTTTTTAATGCAGGTTTATCTCACAATCAAAGGATTGATTGATGTGATTAACTATTGAAATTAAGAAGACAAAGAAAGGGCTAAAAGAAGAGATGTTGGTTCAAACTGGAACACCATTCGGTTATGAATCATAACTAGAGTTGTAGACCTTGGATTTAGGTCTGCTTTATATGTATGGAAAGCTAAGACATAGACCTAAAACTTTCATAGGAGTCCAAGACTCAATTCTACCGTTTTCAAGTTCAAATCTTAGCAACAACGGAGAAGTCAGAATCTGTTCTGCAGCTCAGACACTGTTCGGTTTTTAGCTTATATCTTGAGTTCTAGAAGTCCAAATGAGCTATGGTTTTTTTTTTGTTGGAAAGCTGAGACAATTGCCCACAACTTTCATGAGTTCAATGGGCTCTAATTCTGATATTAGCAATGATGTTTTGGCCAGCCAACTATATCAATAATCAACCAACAATATCAATAACCAGCAGCCAACAATGTCAAAAACCAGCCACCAAATCAATGGTTGGCCACCAACTATTTTCTTATTCAACCAATCAATAGTAAAAAAATTTAACCTATAAAAGGAGGCATTTGCCATGTATTTAGTCATCTTGGTTTTCAGATCAAGATCATGTTCTTGCTTCTTTTCTTTATATCTTTGTAATGTTCAAGTTTTCTTTCATGCTATATTAATCTCTTGTTTATGCTTTTTCATTTCCTTTCCTATACTTAGTTAACTTATATCATGTTTATGTTATTATATTGTCTATTTATGTTTTTCTTCTTCATTATGTTTAGCTAAGTTAATTATGTCAAGGTGAAAAGGTTTACTAGTGGTGTTAGAATAGGTATAATATAAACTCAACATGGACTTTAATGTTTATATCCAAGAAAGATTGTTATTAACATGTTTTATCTTTTTATCTTACTAATTCTTAATACCATTCTTGTTAAATGGTTAATCTAGATTTATGTTGTATAACACTTGGTACATCAAATGCTTGATCCTTCATAGTCTTCAGCCGACATTGTTATTATGATAGGAACTTGATTTGTTGTTAACATAAGCTAGCAACATGAATGCCTGATGATATTTATAAGTATGGTGTTACTTAGATAAGATGATTAATATGATCATGTTAATAATTTATAATGAGCTAATAACGATAAATCATCCGATTGGAACCTTCTTTGTGTGTGGATTTCAGTTGAGAAATAAAAAGAGTTTATATTATATTTATTTAAAATACCATTAGTGGATCCTCTAACCTTGACATCTGTTTTATCATTGTTTAATCCTTACATCAATATTACATCTCAAAGTTCTCTTCAACATCAATATCATTTTCATCATCATCATCATCATCATCATCATCATTATTATTATTATTATTATTATTATTATTATTATTTATAATTTATATAGTTCACCTCATTGTGGTTCGACCCCGGTCCCGGGTTATTTATTACTTTGACACTCCTGCACTTGGGATAAGACATCAACTATTTGATCGTGTCAGTAATATTACAACTTTTATTTAACTCAATTTGTATAATTGATGTTTAAACTTGAATAGATGAATTTAATTCTGTAGTTTGTATAACTATATTCCATGTATGCATGTTTAAATCTTTATCCATCCATAATGATAATTGTTGTACAATGTATATCATAAACATTGTGGTTGATATGAATGATGATGTTTGTGAGATTGAGACCCACGATGATTGGGTTGAATTGAGTTAGGAGATGTGGTATATTAAAAGTGTAAACAGGTTGTATGTCGATAACTTGGGACCTCCCGGTATAGGGGAGACTCCGTCAAAATTTTGGTAGACTTTAATACAAATACCATGAATAGATATAGATATATATATATATATATATATATATATATAAATTAGTCACTTTGTTTATCAGTTAACATGAGATCGTTGCTTTATCCCCGATATGGAGATTTTACATATTAGCCCATCAAATGACATTTGAAATGATGTCTCTATACCCTTGTTTACCCTCTCCTTAATCTCTTTTACTTTCCCATTTGCCTGTTGAGCCACCAAGACCTTGTCTCAAAACACAGATCGGATCTTTATCTGAGCTAACAGTGATCCCTCAGGCCCTACACTTAGCTGCAAGCCCATTTTCTTCAACTCCACTATAATTCCCTGTTCCTTATTCTCCATATCATTCATCATTGTTTTTCCCTTCCTACTCAAGTCATCAGCTACTACATTAGCCTTACTAGGATGGTAGTCAATCACACAATCGTAATCTCTTATTAACTCTACCCATCTTCTCTGTTGCATGTTCATCTCCTTTTGTGACATCAAATACTTCAAACTTCTATGGTCTGTAAAGATTTGAACTTGTGACCCATACAAATAATGTCTCCAAACTTTTAAGGCAAACACCACCGCTGCAAATTCTAGGTCATGAACTGGATAATTCACCTCATGCGACTTTAGTTATCTTAATGCATAAGCAATCACACACCCGTGTTTCATCAGTACACATCCCAAACCCCTTTTTGAGGCATCACTATATACCACAAACCCTTCTATCCTCGATGGAAGGGCCAACACAAGAGCGGAAGTGAGCCTCTCCTTCAGTTCTCGAAAGCTCGCTTCACACTCTTCCAACCAAACAAACCTGACTTCCTTGCGAGTCAGCTTAGTTAGGGGTGATGCTATGGTGGAGAACCCCTAAATAAACCTCCGGTAATACCCAGCAAGACCCAAGAAACTCCGGATTTCTTGGATCAACAAATATTCCTTCTACGGATATTACATGGCCCAAAAATACTACTTCTTTGAGCCAGAACTCACACTTATCCAGCTTTGCATATAATTGATTCTCCCTTAAGGTTTGTAACACAACCCTTAGATGTTGTTCATGCTCTAAGTAAGAGTGTGAATATACCAAGATATCGTCAATAAATACCACCATATATTGGTCCAGGTAAGGCCGAAACACCCGATTCATCAAGTCCATAAACATGACTGGAGCACTGGTTAACCCGAAAGGCATCACCAAAAACTCATAATGACCATAACGGGTTTGGAATGTAGTTTTTTGTATGTCTTGTTCCTTGATTCTCAACTAGTGGTATCCAGATCTCAAATCTATCTTAGAGAACACCCTAGCACCCTTCAACTGATCAAACAAATCATCTATTCGTGAAAGTGGGTACTTGTTCTTCACCGTCACTTTATTCAATTGACGATAATCAATGCACAAACAAAGTGCGCCATCCTTCTTCTTTACAAACAATACCGGAGCTCCTCAGGGCGAGTTACTAGGATGGATGAAGCCTTTATCTAACAATTTATGAAGCTGGACTTTCAGTTCAGCCAATTCCATAGGGGCCATCTTATAAGGAGACTAGGCTATAGGAGAAATTCCTGGAATAGTTTCTGTGGAAACTTCAATTTCTCTAACTGGAGAATTTAGGCAACTCTTCTGGAAATACATCTTGAAACTCCCTCACAACAGGAATACTAGCCAAATCTATTATACCCTTTTCCAGCTCTCTTACATAGGCTAACCAAGCAGAACAACCCTTCATTAGTAACTTTGTAGCCACCAAGACTGAGATTACATAACTTGGAATTACTTTTCTTTCTCCTTTAAACACTACTCTTTTATCACCTATTCCTTGGATTGTCACCGTCTTGGTGAAACAATCCACTTGTGCCTTATGTTTACTTAGTCAATCCATGCCCAGAATCAAGTCAAAATAATATAGCTCTAATGGCATAAGATTCACCCTCAATTCTAATCCTCCAATATATAGTTTCACCTCTTTATTAATATCATCAATAAGTATATTTTCAATGCACAAACGAAGTGGAGGCCCTTATTATGTTTTTGGCCGGCCCTTGATTCTGAAAGTTATACCGGAGTTTTTTGATTTCACAACCTCTAAAATGGTAAGGATGCTAGTCTAGGTTAGGTTTCCTAATCTGCCTCTCCAATGTTGGTCACCAATGTAACAACCCGACTTTTCAAGCCCAAAACAAAAGTAAATTTTTTTTTTGTACTTCACACACATCATGTTGGTTATCGGCGAACCTATTCTCTCACATCATCAAGATACAATCCATATATTAATAACAATCAACATTTCATTTAAAAGTGAATCTTATATAAACTCATAATTATTATGTTTGCATGATTAGAAGTTCACATTAAAAATTTACATGCGTGAACATGAGTTTGTATTCTATCCTACAAATAGTCATCATGAATTTAAACAAAAAGGATCTAATAATAGTTATACAATCAGTACATTGATTCATACAAAATACATCATGATTTAGAATGCAACTACATGATTCCTTGCAAAAACTTGGGTTTCCTAGGCACCTTGTTGGTGTGACGTCCCTGCTGCAGTACAAAACATTTACAAGAATGTAATTACTTAATAATAATAATAAGAAGAAACGGTCTGGCAGTTTAATGAAGCATTAACAATATCTCATGTTTGAAGCATGATATTTGTAGTTCCTTCATGTTCTTGGTATAAACAACTTGCAGTACATATAGATGCACTAATTCTTGCAATCAACCATAATCTTAAATTCAGCCATCCTCTTAAGGCATCATTTGTCTTACAGCACATATAGAAGCTAATCAATCATTTGTCCCGATCATCCATTCAGATGCCATTAGCCGAAGCTAATCATTCATTTGTCCCAGTCATCCATTTGGATGCCATCAGCCAAAGCTAATCAACCGTTTGTCCCGGTCGTCCATTTGGATGTCATTAGCCGAAGCTAATCATTCATTTATCCCGGTCATCCATTCGGATGCCATTAGCCAAAGCTAATTATTTGTTTGTCTCGATCGTCCATTCGGATGCCATTAATCGAAGTTAATAATTCATTTATCCCGGTCATATCATTCATTTATCCCGGTCATCCATTCAGATGCCATTAGCCAAAACTAGTCATTCATTTTTCCCGGTCATCCATTCGGATGCCATTAGCCAAAGCTAATCAATTATTTGTCCCAATTATCCCTTCGGATGCCATTAGCCTAAGCTAATCATTCATTTGTCTCAGTCATCCCTTTGGATGCCATTAGCCTAAGCTATCAACTATTTGTCAACATTTAAGCATTTGGAAATCTGACATATGAATTAACACAATACGGTAACATTCATGATAAAGTATTTCATTATTCAACGTTATTAAAAAAGAAGGTGAAAGTCACCTACCTGCAGTAGAAGCTCTACTCGTGCTCCCCTGTTGCTGCTGTAGCACCACACTGGTGGTCCCTCTTTCAGTCACAGGCTCATCTCATAAATTTTCCTCATTCAATGATATGTTTTATAATAATCATATCAACAACTAATAGATCTTTCTTTCAATCATTTCTTTCTTTATATTTTACATTTTTCTCATTACACCCATTAATGTTGTCATCCTTTATCCAACCACATTTATCATTCCTTTCTTTATATTTTACATTTTTCTCATTACCCCCATTAATGTTGTCATCCTTTATCCAACCACAGTTATCATTCCTTTCTTTATATTTTACATTTTTCTCATTACCCCCATTAATGTTGTCATCCTTTATCCAACGATAGTTATCATTCCTTTCTTTATATTTGAACTGTTATTGTCCAACCGTTGCTGTCTTGACATTGAACTATTATTGTCCGACCTCTCCTCATATTTTTAACTATATCTATAGTTATAGAACTCCATTTCAAGTGAGATTGGTCTCGTTGGAAAGCTAAGACACGAGGCTACAAGTTCTATGAGGAAAGAGAACCCAATTTTGCCTCTAAGACAGTCAAAATTGCTCATCAACAAACATTGGATTGTCCAACTGCTACTGTCTTGATATTCAACTGTTGTTGTCCGACCTCTCCTCAGATTTGTAACTATATCTAGAGTTATAGAGCTTCGTTTCAAGCGAGATTGGTCTCGTTGGAAAGCTAAGACACGAGGCTACAAGTTCTCTAAGGAAAGAGAACCAAATTCTGCCTCTAAGACATTCAAAATTGCTCATCAACAAACATTGGAATGTTACTGTCAAACTATTACTGTCTTGATATTGAACTGTTACTGTCCGACCTCTCCTCATATTTTTAACTATATCTAGAGTTATAGAACTCCATTTCAAGCAAGACTGGTCTCGTTAAAAAGCTAACATACGAGGCTACAAGTTCTCTAAAGGAAGGAGAATCCAGTTCTGCCTCTAAGATAGTCAAAATGGCTTATTAACAAACCATACCTACTGCCCTACAGGGTCTGTCAGGAACCAATCTCGATTGGTGACCCATAGCTAGGGTCTACAACTCCATATTGAGTAAGACCAATTTCCTTAGTTAGCTAACATCCAAAACTACAATTACTATGAAGAAACTTGATCCTAATTCTCTCATCCTCCTACTCGAATTCTCTCCAAAAGTCAGGAGACAAATCTGTCCAGATTCATCAACCTTTCCATTTACACACAATATCCACAATTTAACTTTTTCTCTTTTATCTCAACCCCTAGCCATTTCACATATCATTTAAGAGTGTCAAAAAATATTTTTTTAAGAGCCAATTTATCTTATTTATTTCAATCTTCCCTCTTAACGTCAAAATAAAACATTCTTATCGATTTTACAAACTTTCCGAACAATATTCTTCTAAACACAATCCTTGACAATAGTTTCAATCAACCATAAATAACAAATGAATAATATTCCAAACAATCTATACGGTCAAGTTATAATGCATTATTATAAGTATAACATATCCAAATATCAACTTCATCAAATGGTGAAATTTCCAGAAATTCGGGTTTAACCGAACTAACCTCAAACTTGCAGACCTAGTATGCGAGAAGAACAACTTCTATACTGAGTGTTTGTTTCTGATCTCCACCATTCATAATCTAGACAGCATAAGGAAGAAAACCATCTCCAAAGTATAGCCTGATCCAACGGTGGCCGGAGGAGAAAAAGTCAACGAAGAAAACTATCCATAAGTGTATTTTCCTAGCTATTTTCCTCCCACAATATCTCTCAAACGGGAACTGATATAGCAAATCCCTCCAGTGACAATGTACAGAACATGGAGGAGAACAACATATCCAAATATCGTTCTGATCCAACTGTGGAAGGTGGAGTTATAGTTGTCGGAACTTCTGCCATCAATATGTCTTCTCTCCACCCTCTCTCTAAACTCTCTCTTGCTCTTACAAGTCACTCTAAGAGAGAATAGAATGATATTTATAGTTCTATCATTTTGTTAATTGCACATTAATCCCTGCCCCTTTTTATCATTTGTACATAAACTCTCAACCTTCTGTTATTTGAATATTGACCTCTCTTGGTCTTACATATTCATTTTGTCCTTACAAATGTTTTTCTTTTCAACAATTTAGTACTTTATTCACTTTTAATTTCATTAATTTCACTATCTTTATCTTGATTTAGGTTTCTTTAATTTAATTTAACCCATTTTACTATTGGTTAAATTTCTCATCTTTTAATAACCTAGAAAAATTATAACCGAGGGTTTACAACCAATCTGTCTTTCTAAGCTTGCAAGTGTGCTTAGGAAACCTGTTCATTCTGATACACCAACTGCTTCCATGATCCGGCTCTCCTATGCCAGAGTGCTTGTTGAGATTGACTTGCTAGCTGACCTGCCAACCTCTATCAATCTCGTCTTGCCAAACGGTGTGCCCTTGTCCCAGCAGGTGATGTATGAATCATTACCTCATTTTTACAAGTAGTGCAGGGTCCTGGGACACACGATTTCTATTTGCACCAACAATTCCAGCCACAAACGCAAGAAGCACTCCCAGACAGCTCCTTCTCCCTCTGGATGTTCTAGCCCTTCTGCTGAAACTGAAGCTGTTGAGAAGTAGTCTAACAGGGAAGAACTGCAGGGTGAGCCAGGGATTGATCCCATGTCTACTGAGGCAGTAGTGGATGTGGAAGAGAGAATTGTTGGTTCTGGGCGCAAACGTCCCAAACTAGTTGCATCTAGGCCCAGTCCTCCTAGTGCTAATCTTTCTACTTTTCCAAAGCTTGTGCAAGTCTCTGAAGGGCATACTGATGTCACAGTTGAACTGCCTCCTAGAAGGCAATATTTGACACGTAGTAGAGCTGTTGCCTCCTCCACCTTTGGCCATCAAGGGAAGCCAGTTGGAATGGGTTGCTGCCCCTCCAAGAGCTCGTCTACGGCTGATTCCAAGACTCAGGGCACCACAACTTCTGCTTCCCCATCCGCTCTATGATCTTTCTCTACTCTTTTGGATAGTATCTTTAGAAAGGGAGTCTGTTCCCTGTGTTATTTCTCTGTATCTCTTATGAATATTCAACTTGGGATTACTTTGCCTTATGTTGGTTCTGTTGCTATGTTGTTTCCTTTGTAGGTTTGTTTCCTGTTTGTCGCAGAGTTATAGCTTCTGCTCTTGGCCTGTTATGCCTGGTTTTTGTGATGTGCAGCTATTGATGCCATGACTGTTTGTTATATCAGCTGCTGCTCTGGTAGCAGTTGCTGGTTTGTTGGTTGCCTTTTTGTAGGCTTGTTTCCTTTGTTGCAGAGTTACTGGTATCAGCTTCTGCTTGTGGCCTTTCTGTTTATGGTTCATGTAGTCATGTTGCTGGTGCTGGTGCAATCAGCTACTTCCAGTTCTGGTAGTCGTTGGTTGGTGCGCCTTTTGGGTCTGGTTATTAGCCTCCTCTGGAGCCTTGCCCTCTGTGGGGATCTGCTTGTTTTTTCCTGGCTGCTAGCTTTGCATATCATAGCTGGTTTCTCCTAGCTATTGTAGTTGAAGCTGGCTTGTTGCTCTTTATTATGTCTAGGTGCTGCTTTATGGAGCGCTTAGATCATTGTTGTTTCTGCAGTCTCAACAGGTTTTTGTTTGGTTTGCTTTTGTTCGCATTCTTGGATGCTGGAGTTTTATTTTTGTCCAGATGGTGTTGTCTTGCCAGTTTTGTTGCTCGTCAGGTTTGTCTTGTTGTTCGGGGAGCTTTTTCCCTTATTTTAGTTGTATTTATTGTTCTAGGGAGTCTGTTCCCTTGGTTGTTTGTTTTTTGCTCTGATAAGCACGTTGTTTGTGCTAATTTGGTTGCTTGCTTGTTCTAGGGAGCCTGTTCCCTTGAACATGCCTGTTTGTACATGCTTGTATATTTTGACTTCCAGATTTCCAGCTGTGTTTTACTTTTGATCTATACAATTTCTTACATTTGATATAAAAAAATTATGTATATTCTCTCCCAGAGGTGTACTAACCGTCACTTCTACACCCAAGTTACTAGATGAAACATGCAAGTTATTCACAATTCTATAAGATACAAAGGAATGGCTAGCTCCAGGATCAATTAAAGTATACACTTGCATTGTATTTAACTGTAAAGTACTTGCCACCACATCAGGTACAACTCCCACATCCTTATAGGTCATGTGATATACCCGACCCTGAGTCCTCCCTTCCTGATTTCTAGGCCTCCCACGAGTAGCACTTGTCCCTGACTGGGTAGGCCTGATAGGACGATCGACTATAACTGATTGCTGCTAGCTCTGAACCTCAATCCTCTGGCCATGGACTCCCTCAGTAGTTCTACGAGGACAATCCTTCCTCCTGTGACTCGTGTCCCCATAATAGTAATAGCCTTTGCCTACATGTGGGCACTCTCTCCATCGATGCCCCTCTCCTCTACAAATATAACATCTCCCCAGCATCACAGAGCAATCTCGAGGGTGTCGCTGCTTACACCTCTGACAGAATGGATATACTGGTCCCTTCTGCTATGTAGACCCTCCAATAGTTTTGACTCCCTATCTAGCCTGTCCTCCCCAAGATCCTCTTCCACTGACCTGTCTAGATCCTCCTGAGCTATCTCCTAGGGTGAAACTCCCACCTCTTCTCTGGAATTGTCCGGATGATTGCCCGCTCTTCCCTTTCTTTGGGAGAAGAGGTCTCCCAGTCAAAAACTCAAAATCTCTCCTCTTGGCTCCAGTTACTTGACTCTGCTCGACCACTAGCTTTGGGGTATCCCTTATTATCCTCTCCATACCCTGAGTAGCCCATACCAATTCCCGCACAGACTGAAACTGCATGGCTATCAATATCATCCTCAGTTCCTGCCTCAGTCCATCACATAACCTCTCTACCTCGTGGCGCTCTGTGGGAAGGTAAGTGGAGGCAAAAGCTGCTAAGTCCTGAAATCTCCTCTCATACTCCAGAACTGTCACATCTCCCTGCCTCAAATCCAAAAACTCTTGTTCTTTCTCCCTCCTATGCTCCCAAGAATAATACCTCTCCTCAAACTCTTCACAAAAGTCCCTCAATCTCAATGCCTCCCCTGATCTCCTCTCTCTAATGGTCTCCCACTAGAAGTGGGCACTTTCAATCAATAGCTAAGTCACACAATCCACCCATAGCTCCTCTGGTACCTGCATCTGATTTACAACTCTTTCCACTTTCCTTAGCCAATGCCCAACAACCTTAGCATCCTCTTCACCATGGCAAGTCATACAACCCATCTCTCTCATACCCTTCACCCACTGCACTATGGTGACTACTCCCCCTGATCTAGAAGCTGTACTGGAGGCTCCCGCTGCCATTCCTCCTACTACAGCTATCACTTTATGTTCCATAAAAGCAAGATCCAAAAATGGGCTTGACCCAGCTACCGGTGCCACTGGTGGGGGTATATTATCTCCCACCATTGTGTCTGGTCCCTCGGGCATTGAAGCATCTGCTTGATGGGATAACAAATCATCTCGAACATAAAATTTAAACATTTCCATGTTTACAAAATACAAGGGTATACTCCCTAGAAACTATATTACAAGAAGTGAACATAAGATAGGATCTAGTCCTGTCGTGCATGCGATGGTCATGAAACAAGATACATATTATTGAAACATGAATATCACAATAAATATAACAACACAAATATCTAACAATTTAAAAAGGGCAACATGCATTCATATTTTGTTCACTTCTCCCTTCTTGCTTTCATTAGAATCTCTTTCTTATTCAACTACTAAAAATCGTTTCCCCTCCCATTTATTACCTCCATTTCTAGATTTTATAAGATCAATCATGATTATTTCTGTTTAACACATTACCGATACCAATTTCACTGGTATCATAATCATCACCCCGTAGGAGTCGATGCAAGGTGATCCCCATACCCAGGATCCTACAATACACTAAATGTATACTAGCCAATACATGGTTGATCCCCTTACCCGGGATCCTAACATACACTAAATGTATGCTAGTCAATACATGGTTGATCCCCTTACCTGGGATCCTAACATATACTAAATATATGCTAGCTAATACATGCTTGATCCCCTTATCCGGGATCCGAACATACACCAAATGTATGCTAGTCCAAACATGGCAATCCCCTTACCCGGGATCCTAACATACATTAAATGTATGCTAGTCCAAACATTTAAATCCTCTTACCCAGGATCCTAACATACACTAAATGTATGCTAGTTCACGCCCCAAATCACGCTTCTCATATTTCCATTGTTAGCGATAATTTCATTACTTGACAATTCACACAACAACCATTCACCCAATATCCAATATTTTGTAATTAACATTTCACATTGGTAACATATTAAATCATGGAATTTAACTAGAAAGTATAGGTGTGATTTACCTACCTACAATAGAAGCTCTACTCGTGCTCCCCTACTGCTGTTGTTGCACCACACCTGTGGTCCCTCCTGCAAATCACAGGTTTATCTCATAAATTTTCCTCACTCAAGGATATGTTTTATAATAACCATATCAACAGCCAATAAGTCTTTCTTTCAGTCATTTCTTAGCATTTGAACTATTATTGTTTAAACCACAAATTGTTACTGTTTAAACCTCGGACTGTTACTGTCCAACTGTTATTGTCCGACCTCTACTCAAGTTTTTAACTATATCTAGAGTTATAGAACTCCATTTCAAGCAAGGTTGGTCTCGTTGGAAAGCTAAGACACGAGGCTACAAGTTCTCTAAAGGAAGGAGAACCCACTTCTACCTCTAAGACAGTCAAAATTGCTCATCAACAAATATTGGATTGTTACTGTCTTGATATTGAACTGTTACTGTCCGACCTCTCCTCATATTTTTAACTATATCTAGAGTTATAGAACTCCGTTTCAAGCAAGATTGGTCTTGTTGGAAAGCTAAGACATGAGGCTACAAGTTCTCTAAGGAAGGAGAACCCAATTCTGCCTCTAAGACAGTCAAAATTGCTCATCAACAAACATTAGACTGTTACTGTCCAACTGTTACTGTCTTGATATTGAACTGTTACTATCCGACCCCTCTTCATATTTTTAACTATATCTAGAGTTATAGAACTCTACTTCAAGCGAGATTGGTCGGAAAGTTAAGACACGAGGCTACAAGTTATCTGAAGGAAGGAGAACCCAATTGTAACATCCCCATATCCGGGATAAAGCAACGATCTCATGTTAACTGATAAACAAAGTGATTAAATTTTTTTTCCTATATCTATTCATGATGTTTTTATTAAAGTCTACCGAAATTTCGACGGAGTCTCCCCTATACCTGGAGGTCCCAAGTTATCGATATACAACCTCTTTACACTTCTAATATACCACATCTCCTAACTCAATTCAACCCAATCATCCTGGGTCTCAATCCCATAAACATCATCATTCATATCAACCACAATGTTTATGATAGACATTGTATAACAATTATCATTATGGATGGATAAAGATATAAACATGCATACATGGAACATGGTTATACAACTACATAATTAAATTAATCTATTCATGTTTAAACATCAATTATACAAATTGAGTTATATAAAAGTTGAAATATTACCAAATACAAGGGTATACTCCCTAGAACCTAAATTATAAAAAGTGAACCTAAGCTAGAATATACTCCTGTCGTGCATGTGATGGTCCTGAAAACAAAATACATAGTATTGAAATATGAATATCACAATAATATAGCAATACAAATATCCAGCAATTTAAAAAGGCAAACATGCATTCATATTTTATTCACTTCTTCCTTGTGGTTTTCATTCGAAACTCTTTCTCCTTCAACTATTTAAAACCATTTCCTCTTCCATTATCAACCTCCATTCAAGATCTCATAAGACCATCCATGATTATTTCCGCTTAACACATTACCGATACCAATTTCACTGTTATCATCATCACCCAGTAGGAGTCGATGTAAGGTGATCCCCTTACCCGAGATCCTAACATACAATAAATGTATACTAGTCCAAACATGGCGATCCCCTTACCTGGGATCCTAACATAAACTAAATATATGCTAGTTCAAGCCCCAAATCACACTTCTCATATTTCCTTTGTCAACGATAATTTCATCACTTTGCAATTCACACAACAACCGTTTACCTTGAAGACATACATTCAAAATACTATCCAAAATATTGACATCATTACGCAAACTTTCCTCCTTTCTCGTAATATCCAACATTTGGTAATTCACATCTCACATGAATAACATATTAAATCATAGAATTTAACTAGAAAGTATAGGTGCGGATCACCTACTTGTAGTAGAAGCTCTACTCGTGCTCCCCTACTGCTTCCGCTACACAACGCCTGTGGTCTCTCCTGGTAATCACAGACATAATCTCATAAGTGATCCTTATTCAAGGATATATTTCATACTAACCATATTAACAACCAATACATGTATTGAATCGTATGATCTATATAATCATGGTTGGCTAATCTCTTTCTTGGATCCAAATCAAGGATGATGGTGGTTAAGGTGAGTTCTTTAGGATATGAATGAATCTTAATGTCTATCTTTTCATTTTCTTCATGAATGTTTTATTATTGCAAAGAAATTTTAGAACTCATTTAGGTAATGTTATAATCTTAAATTTCTATGCACAAACCTTAGTTTTGGTATACAGATTGCTTGATTCAATGTCTTACTTAATATGAAAGTACTTGTTTATTCTTAAGTAATAATCAATCTTCATCTTTTTAAACTTCATTGTAATATCTTTCGATCTAATATCACCATCATTGATATTAGGCTGAGTTATCTTATATATGTTGAAGGAATCACCAATACATAACCATTAAAATTGACTTGGACCACGACTTACTTTTTCTTGTCATTTAAAATCTAGTTACACTTTTTCATCTTTGAAAACAAATCCATCAATTATTTTCAACCAAGTTATTGTGAATTTAATTTCTTTTGAGTTTTTTTTTTGTTACCTAGCTTAATTTTCAGATCTAGCTCTCTATGGATATGACCTCGATCTTACCAAGTTAATTGCTACATCTCACACTCGTGCACTTGCGAGTTAAAACAAGCCGATCATAAAAAGCGGTTAAGCAATTTTGGCGCCGTTGCCGGGGAGCTAGCAAGCAAAGGTAACAAATTTATATTTGATTATTGGAAAACAAAAAAAATATACATATAAATAAAAAATCAAATGGCTGGTTTTACCGCCTAAAAAAAAAATATTGACCTCAACTTTTCGGATATTGGACTGTGGACTAGACTATTAATTGTTGGATTTTGGTTGGTTCAACCATTTTTCTTTTATTGTCTATTCTAATTAGTTTCTAATATTTATTGTTTATATTATAAGGCTGGTTTTACCGCCTCTTGTTTATTTTATTTTATTTTGTTGTTATTATTTTTCTTATATTTATTGTTTGAAGTGCTTGCCCGGTATTACCGTCTTTTTATTCATGCTTGTTATAATTATCTTTTAATGTTTATTGTGGTTAATATTGCTTATTAGTTTGAGAGTGAATTTCTTAATTTGTTGTATTTTTATTTTTGTGTTATTACTTTATCTTTTACGTTTCATTTACTTTTATTTGCAATCTTCTTTTTCTTTTTCTTTTTTCTTTTCTCCTTTCCTTTCATATTCATATAATTGTTATATTAGTTTTCATCATGGCTAATGTTGAAGATGTAGAGGGTGAAGGGAGTGTTCAAGGTAATGGACCTCCACAATTCAATGATCAACCTAATTTTCGAACTCTTAGGGAGTATCTTCACCCAGCTAGACAAAGTACACCTTCGTGTATTATCTTGCCTCTTAACCAACAAGCTTTCAATTTGAAACCGAGCATGATTCAACTTCTTCCCACATTTCACGGTATGGATTCTAAAAATCCATACATACACATTAAGGACTTTGAAGAGGTATGTAATACTTTTATTGATAGAACATGCACCGAGGAAACCATTCGGCTTAAATTGTTCCCATTCTCTTTAAAGGATAAAGCCAAGCTTTGGCTAAACTCCTTGCGTCCTAGGTCTATAGGTACATGGAGAGAAATGCAAGCTGAATTTTTTTAAAAATACTTCCCCACTCATAGGACGACAGCCTTACAACGTCAAATGATGAATTTTTCTTGTAGTCCAAATGAGTCATTTCACCAAGCTTGGGAAAGGTTCAAAGACTTGTTAAATGCATGCCCCCACCATGGTTTTGAGATGTGGAGGTTAGTGAGTTTCTTCTACGACTCTCTTACCGTAGATTTTAAAAAGCTAGTGTCAACCATGTGTAATGGTGAGTTTTATGACAAAGAACCAAGTGAAGCCTTTGATTTCTTTGATCAATTGGCTGAAAACACAAAGCAATGGGAGACTTCTCTCCCACTTCATGTTGAGTCTAAAAACACCATTTCTCATTCAAGTGGGAAGTTCCAATTGAAAGAGACTGATGACCTCAATGCTATATTAGCCTCATTGGCTAGGAAAGTAGAGTCTCTTGAGATTAAAAAAGTGCATGTCATGAGTGAACAACAAGATGAAAGTTGTGTTGTTTGTGAGAGCAAAGGGCATAGGACAACTGAGTGTCCTACCATTCCAGCCTTCAAGGAAGTGCTATATGGCCAAACTTCTGATTCAAGTAATGTTAGAAAGCCCTTCTCAAACCAAGTAGGCAATCCCTACTCTGAGACCTAAAATCCTGGATGGAGGAACCACCTAAATTTTGGATGGAGAAATGAGGGCTCTTCAATACCTCAGACATTTCAACCTCCACCCCAACCATTTCATGCTCTCATACATAACACGTACCAACCACCTCATAAGAGATCCCTAGAGGATACTCTTCAACAATTCATGCAAACTCAAGGAGGAATCAACAACCAAGCTTACAAATTTCAAGACCAGACTAATAGGACCTTAGATGACATTCGAAGTCAACTAACCAAGTTGACTCAATCACTAAGCATTCAAGAGAAGGGAAAGATTCCAGCTCAACCAATGCCAAATCCAAATCCTAGAGGTCAGGTACACATGAGCGAATCCTCACCTAGTGAACCTTCAAAACATGAACAAGTCCAAGCCATCACCACCCTTAGAAGTGGAAAGATTGTTGATAAAGCTATAGGTTTTGGGATTCCTAGAGGTATTGTGGAGGAGGAATCTAGGGAAAGTGAATAGGGAATCAAAACACAAGTGACAAATGAGAGCTTGAGTGACAAAAAAGGTGAGATAAATGAGAAAGAAATGAGTGAGAAAGGAGATGATTCAAGAAAAATTGGAGTCAAAGTGATTAATTTAGAATTTGTTCCTAGAGCACTACTTGACCACTTTTTATGTTCAACTTGTTTTAACTCGCAAGTGCACGAGTGTGCGATGTAGCAATTAACTCGGTAAGATCGGGGTCATATCCACAGAGAGCTAAATCTGGAAATTAAGCTAGGTAACAAAAAAACTCAAAAGAAATTAAATTAACAATAACTTGGTTGAAAATAATTGATGGATTTGTTTTCAAAGATAAAAAAGTGTAACTAGATTTTAAATGATAAGAAAAAGTAAGTCCTGGTCCAAATCAATTTTAATGGTGATGTATTGATGATTCCTTCAACATATATAAGATAACTCAACCTAATATCAACGATGATGATATTAGATCGGAAGATATTACAATAAAGTTTAAAAAGATAAAGATTGATTATTGCTTAAGAATAAACAAGTACTTTCATATTAAGTAAGACATTGAATCAAGTAATCTCTATACCAAAACTAAGGTTTGTGCATAAAAATTCAAGATTATAACATTACCTAAATGATTTCTAAATTTTCTTTTCACTAATAAAGCATTCATGAAGAAATGAGAAGATAAACATTAAGATTCATTCATATCTTAAAGAACTCACCTCAACCACCATCATCCTTGATTTGGATCCAAGAAAGAGATTAGCCAACCATGATTATATATAAGAACACTTCAATAAACATGAAATAACTTGAATCAAACTGAAATAATAATTTTTACAAACTAAAGAACCGAAATCTACAAAGAAGATCACAACATAATTTCAGTAAAAATTCTAACACAAATCTAACTCTAACTTTGGACAGCAATTAGACCCTCTTAGATGCCTCCTTTGGAGATGGATATTGATACATATTTATATACCATTCTGTTAGCTTTCCAGATCATTAACGAACATCTCATTTGGACATCTGAGTCAAAAGTTATGGATAAAACACCGAAAGGTGTTCTGGAAAATCAAATCAGGCCAGCTTGGAGAACACTTTGGTGCACGTTTTTCTTCCTCCTTTATGAGATGTCTCTTTCTTCTTTTTTACCCAAAATAATGTCACAATGTCCCCTCCAGCTTTCCATCCATGTGCTTGCCCTCTTGGATCAATGAATTACCCAAAATAAATCAAATGTTATTTGTTGTGTGGACATGTAAGATCATGGATTGTGTTTAGGCTGATTTGGGGGCTGATTTGGGGCTGAATTTAATCATCAAATAAGGATACAAATGTACTTATTATTTGGGCTAAGATTGACATTGAAACCTTAAGTGTTTGATGGTTGAAGTTTGCACACAACATAAGGCAAGTTTGGGCTTTAAATAGATCATATGATATTCTTTTCTAGAATTGGAATAGAATTGATTTTTGGGGCAAATTTGGAGCACTTATTTGAACCAAGATTTGCTTCAATCTTCAACTAAATTTCTCTTCAATTCTTTATTCTAAATTCCGACGTTGAATTTTCTGAAATAATTCATTTAAGCTCCAAAAACCTATCGAAACATTAAAAGAAACTTCATTACTAAAAAGCACATCAATTATTATAAAAAACCCAAATAAAAACAATAAATACATATGTAAAATAGAAGACTTATTTTCCTAGTCCTCAAGCAAAACAAAACATAAAACCTTTGAAATAAAAAGAATAATAATAACCATAATTAGGCTCGACTCATCACACTGTACACAATAGCGAATAAAGAAAAATAAGCATACTCACATTCTCTAAATCAAACATCCATACAAAATTCCAAATTCAATCGTATTTATTATGCGACCAACATAATTGATTCACGTGAAAACTCAAGTTGTAATCTTCCCTTCTCACTACTACAAACAAGGTAGCAAACTAGAGAAATATCTATATATTTTTTTTTCTTTTTTCTTTTTTTCTCTTTTTTTTGAAGATATTATTTATTCTTTTTCTTTAAGTGGTCACTTCCCTTTTGACGCGAATACAAATATTTGTGATGAATGCACTCGGTTACTCACAAAGTCATAAACTTAAAGTGCTTTGCATACTCATATTTCAAGCTGCCGTTTGACGTAAAGATAAACATTTGTGATGAATACCCCTAGTTACTAAGCAACTCAAAACATTGGAGTAGATAGAACTTTGTACACATTTATTTATTTATTTGTGTAATAATTATTACTCAATTTACTTAAACCTTGTTTAGGACTAGATCAAAAGGGATGATCACAAGTAAAGCATCACACTCATCTTTCATGCATAATCACACAACTCACACAACTTTTACAAGGAAAAATGTACTTCAATAATCTTAAAAAAAGTATGCTATATCTTGCTTTATAAGATATTATCTATCCCAAATTAAAGCATTCAATGTTCAACACAATAATGAATCCAAAAATGTAATGTTGATCCTAAACAAGTCTCATTCACATACGAATGCAAGTTTTTTTTTTTTTTTTCAAACAAGCATGGTCATCTCAAGCATTCAACATAATCAAATATCTAAAATTAAGTTTTACATTATCCTCAATGTAAAAAAGAAAGAGAAGAAAAGTATAAAGATTAGAAAACTGTTACTCCCCTTTTGTTTTCAAGGATGAATGTCTGATTGAATTGGACATGAGCAGACTTCTTGCTTGATATTTTTTTTTACATGCATATCACAACTAAAAGAAAACATTGATTTTTTTTTTAAAAAAATAAAGAACCTCACATCACCCCCCAACTTAAAATAATGCATTGTCCCTAATGCATGAACAACAAAATATAAGAGATGGAAGAAAGAAGAAAAAAACTAAAAATAAAAATAAAAATAAAAAAAATAAAAAATAAAAATAAAAACTCATTACTTCTGATACTACAATGGTATTGGATCTTCAAGATCCAATGTCTCAACTTCAACCACAAAGTTTTCAAGATAAGGTTTCAATCGATGACCATTTACTTTGAAAACATTTCCATTCTTAGGATTTTCTACCTCAAATGCACCATGCTCAGAGATGGATTTAATCACAAATGGACCACTCCATTTTGTCCTCAACTTCCCAGGAAAGAGATGTAATCGTGAATTATACAAGAGAACCTTTTGACCAACACGAAAGGATTTTCTAAAAATATATTTATCATGCAAAGATTTCATCTTATGTTTAGAAATTTTGGCATTTTCAAATGCATCATTTCTCAGCTCCTCTAATTCATCCAATTGAAGCTTTCTATTTTTGCCAACCTCGTTTTCATTGTCATTGAATTGCCAGGTGGCCCAATATGCATGGTGCTCAATCTCAACAGGGAGATGACAAGGCTTTCCATAAACTAGCCTATAAGGAGACATTCCTAAAGAGGTCTTGTAAGTAGTGCGATATGCCCACAAAGCATCAACTAGTCGTAGGGACCAATATTTACGGTTTGAATTGACTGTTTTCTCTAAAATATTCTTGATCTCCCTATTTGCCAACTCAGCTTGGCCACTAGTCTGTGGGTGATATGGGGTACTGACCTTGTGAATTACACCATATTTTCTCATCAAAATCCCAACGGGCTTTCTACAAAAATGCTTTCCCCCATCACTAATCATAGCATGGGGCATGCCAAAACGAGAGAAAATATTTTCTTTCAAGAATTTGACCACAACTCGATGGTCATTGGTTCGAGATGCAATGGCCGCCACCCATTTAAACACATAATCAACAGCTACAAGGATGAATTGGTAACCAAATGAACTTGGAAAAGGTCCCATGAAATCAATCCCCCAACAATCAAACATTTCCAGAACAAGAATGGGGTTTAGGGGCATCATGTTACGCCTAGTGAGGTTACCTAGTCGTTGGCATTGGTCACATGCAACACAGAAGGCATGGACATCTTTGAACATGGTGGGCCAATAAAAACCACACTGCAAGATCTTGGCAGTGGTTTTCTTGGAAAAGAAATGCCCACCACAGGCTAATGCATGACAAAAATTAATGACACTTGGAATTTCATGATCAGGGATGCATCGCCTAACAATTTTGTCAGGGCAGTATTTAAATAGGTAGGGGTTATCTGAAAAAAAAGGTACGCACGTTGCGTGAGAATTTTTGTTTTTCAAGTTTAGACCAATGAGAAGGAATCTGACTTGTGGCTAGGTAATTTGCTATGTCAGCATACCATGGAGAGCCAATGTAGGAAACAGTACCTGCACAAAATAAATTTTCATCAGCAAAAAATTCATTTATTGGAGATTCATCAATTATGGTCTCATAGCTTGAAAGACGGGACAAATGATCAGCCACTACATTCTCTACTCCCTTTTTATCTCGAATTTCAAGGTTAAACTCTTGGAGTAGGAGGATCCATCGAATCAAACGTGCTTGGCATCTTGTTTTGTGAGCAAGTATTTCAATGCTGCATGATCAGTGAAAACAATAACAAGAGATCCAACCAAATAAGACCTACACTTGTCCAATGCAAATACCACAGCTAAGAGTTCTTTTTCAGTTGTAGTGTAATTCAATTGAGCATCATTCAAAGTCTTGCTAGCATAATAAATGACATGAGGCTTCTTATCTTTTCTTTGCCCTAAAACAGCCCCTACCGTAAAATCACTAGCATCACACATCAGTTCAAATGGTAAAGACCAATCAGGAGCTTGCATGATTGGTGCAGTGGTCAACAACCCTTTAAGCTTTTCAAAAGCTTCTTGACATTTTGATGTCCAATCAAATTGAACATCTTGTGACAACAAGTTACACAATGGTTTGGCAATGGTACTAAAAGAATGAATGAATCTTTGGTAAAAACCAGCGTGTCCTAAAAAGGATCTCACATCTTTCACAGTCCTAGGGGTAGGTAATTTTTGAATGACTTCAACTTTTGACTTATCTACCTCTATCCCTTTTGAAGAGACAATGTGATCTAAAACAATGCCATGTGTCACTATAAAATGACACTTCTCCCAATTGAGTACAAGATTGCTCTCCTCACACCTTTCAAGAACTTTTTCTAATGCATTAGACACAACTCATAAGAATCCCCATAAACTGAAAAATCATCCATGAAAACTTCCAAAACATTTTCCACCATGTCACTAAAGATACTCATCATACACCTTTGAAAAGTGGCTGGTGCATTACACAAGCCAAAAGGCATTCTTCTATAAGCATAGGTACCAAAAGGACAAGTGAAAGTGGTTTTTTCTTGGTCTTCTAAAGAAATCTCAATTTGGTTGTAACCTGAGTATCCATCAAGAAAACAATAGAAAGCTCTTCCGGCTACTCTTTCAAGCACTTGGTCTAAAAATGGAAGCGGAAAATGGTCCTTCCTAGTCACCATATTCAACTTACAATAATCAATGCACATATGCCATCCAGTTTGGATTCTAGTTGGCACTAGCTCATTATTTTCATTCTTAACTACCGTGACTCCAGATTTTTTAGGGACAACTTGGGTTGGACTAACCCATTTTGAGTTTGTAATGGGGTAAATGATACCTGCATCAAGTAGCTTAAGCACTTCACCTCTCACTACTTCCTTCATGTTTGGGTTCAATCGTCTTTGCATTTGCCTCACAGATCTAGCCTCTTCTTCAAGATAGATTCTATGTGTACACAAAAGAGGGCTAATTCCTTTCAAGTCAGTAATTATCCACCCAATTGCTTTCTTGTGTTTTCTCACCACTCTCAAAAGTTCTTGTTCCTGCTCTATGCTAAGTTTTGATGAAATCATAATAGGATATGATTCATCTTCCCCTAGAAATGCATACTTAAGATCACTTGGTAAAGGCTTCCTTTCTGGTTTATAAGGTTGGACAAGAGATGCCTCAACTTTCACTTGGGGTGAAATCAAAGGCTCGAACGATGGGGTCCGTTGACCTATTGACATAATAGGCATTGGATCTAGATAAGTCTCGAGTTCTCTTACTTCCTCATCAACACATTCCAAAGAATAAAATCTTTCATCATGAATTAAAGTTGTCTCCAATGGATCCTTTATCCATTCTCTCTCAAAGTGTTCTTGAAAACTGTTTGGATCAAATCCACCTCTCTAATGTCCTCATGTTCACCAATTTGTTTGGAGACATTGAATATGTTCATCTCCACAGTCATATTCCCAAAAGACAATTTCATCACCCCATTCCTACAGTTGATTAAAGCATTGGATGTAGCTAGGAAAGGTCTACCTAAGATGACTGGGATGGGAGCATTAGAACCTTGAATAGGTGCGGTGTCTAACACTACAAAATCAACAGGAAAGTAGAATTTATCTACTTGGACCAACAAATCCTCAACAATACCCTTGGAAATCTTGATTGACCTATCAGCTAATTGAAGGGTGATTCGAGTAGGCTTGATTTCTCCTAAACCGAACTGTTCCTAAACAGTGTAGGGTATTAAATTGAGGTCAATATTTTTTTTTTAGGCGGTAAAACCAGCCATTTGATTTTTTATTTATATGTATATTTCTTTTGTTTTCCAATAATCAAATATAAATTTGTTACCTTTGCTTGCTAGCTCCCCGGCAACGGCGCCAAAATTGTTTGACTGCTTTTTATGATCGGCTTGTTTTAACTCGCAAGTGCACGAGTGTGCGATGTAGCAATTAACTTGGTAAGATCGAGGTCATATCCACAGAGAGCTAGATCTGAAAATTAAGCTAGGTAACAAAAAAACTCAAAAGAAATTAAATTAACAATAACTTGGTTGAAATTAATTGATGGATCTGTTTTCAAAGATGAAAAAGTGTAACTAGATTTTAAATGACAAGAAAAAGTAAGTCCTGGTCCAAATCAATTTTAATGGTGATGTATTGGTGATTCCTTCAACATATATCAGATAACTCAACCTAATATCAATGATGATGATATTAGATCGGAAGATATTACAATGAAGTTTAAAAAGATGAATATTGATTATTGCTTAAGAATAAACAAGTACTTTCATATTAAGTAAGACATTGAATCAAGTAATCTCTATACCAAAACTAAGGTTTGTGCATAAAAATTCAAGATTATAACATTACCTAAAGAACACTTTGGTTTGTGCCAACCATGATTATATATAAGAACACTTCAATAAACATCAAATAACTTGAATCAAACTGAAATAATAAGTTTTAAAAACTAAAGAACCGAAATCTACAAAGATCACAACACAATTTCAGTAAAAATTCTAACACAAATCTGATGCTAAATTTGGACAGCAATATGACTCTCTTAGAAGCCTGCTTTGGAGATGGCTATTAGAGACATATTTATAGACCATTCTGTTAGCTTTCCAGATCATTATAGAACAGCTCATTTGGACATCTGAGTCAAACGTTATGGATAAAACACCGAAAGATGTTCTGGAAAATTAATTCAGGCCAGCTTGGAGAACACTTTGGTGCACGTTTTTATTCCTCCTTTATGAGCTGTCTCTTTCTTCTTTTTGACCCAAAATAATGTCATAATGTCCCCTCCAGCTTTCCATCCATGTGCTTGCCCTCTTGGATCAATGAATTACCCAAAATAAATCAAATGTTATTTGTTGTGTGGACATGTAAGATCACGGATTGTGCTTGGGCTGATTTGGAGGCTAATTTGGGGCTGAATTTAAGCATCAAATAATGATACAAATGTACCTATTATTTGGGCTAAGATTGAAATTGAAACCTTGAGTGTTTGATGGTTGAAGTTTGCACAGAACATAAGGCAAGTTTGGGCTTGAAATAGATCATATGATAATCTTTTCTAGAATTGGAATAGAATTGATTTTTGGGGCAAATTTGGAGCACTTATTTGAACCAAGATTTGCTTCAATCTTCAACTAAATTTCTCTTCAATTCTTTGTTTTGAATTCCGAAGTTAAAGTTTCTGATTTGGTGTTGAATGCTTGAGATAACCATGCTTGTTAGGAAAAAAAAACTTGCATTCGTATGTGAATGAGACTTGTTTAGGATCAACATTACATTTTTGGATTCATTATTGTGTTGAATATTGCATGCTTTAATTTGGGATAGATAATATCTTATAAAGCAAGATATAGCATACTCTTTTTTTAAGATTATTAAAGTACATCTTTCCTTGTAAAAGTTGTGTGAGTTGTGTGATTATGCATGAAAGATGAGTGTGATGCTTTACTTGTGATTATCCCTTTTGATCTAGTCCTAAACAAGGTTTAAGTAAATAGAGTAATAATTATTACACAAATAAATAAATAAATGTGTACAAAGTTCTATCTACTCCAATGTTTTGAGTTGCTCAGTAACTAGGGGTATTCATCACAAATGTTTATCTTTACGTCAAACGGCAGCTTGAAATATGAGTATGCAAAGCACTTTAAGTTTGTGACTTTGTGAGTAATCGGGTGCATTCATCACAAATGTTTGTATTCACGTCAAAAGGGAAGTGACCACTTAAAGAAAAAGAATAAATAATATCTTCAAAAAAAAAACAAAAAAAAAATATATAGATAGATATTTCTCTAGTTTGCTACCTTGTTTGTAGTAGTGAGAAGGGAAGATTACAAGTTGAGTTTTCGCGTGAATCAATTATGTTGGTTGCATGATAAATACGATTGAATTTGGAATTTTGTATGGATGTTTGATTTAGAAAATGTGAGTATGCTAATTTTTCTTTATTCGCTATTGTGTACACTAAGTTAAAGATACCAATGTTTGCATGATAGGTCGTTTAAGTGTGATGAGTCGAGCCTAATTATGTTATTATTATTCTTTTTATTTTAAAGGTTTTATGTTTTGTTTTACTTGAGGACTAGCAAAATCTAAGTTGAGGGGTATGATTGTGCATCAAAAGTATCATTAAGTCTCTTATTTTACATATGTATTTATTGTTTTTATTTGGTTTTTTTATAATAATTGATGTGCTTTTTAGTAATGAAGTTTCTTTTAATGTTTCGATAGGTTTTTGGAGCTTAAATGAATTATTTCAGAAAATTCAACGTCGAAATTCGGAACAAAGAATTGAAGAGAAATTTAGTTGAAGATTGAAGCAAATCTTGGTTCAAATAAGTGCTCCAAATTTGCCCCAAAAATCAATTCTATTCCAATTCTAGAAAAGAATATCATATGATCTATTTCAAGCCCAAACTTGCCTTATATTGTGTGCAAACTTCAAACATCAAACACTCAAGGTTTCAATGTCAATCTTAGCCCAAATAATAGGTACATTTGTATCATTATTTGATGCTTAAATTCAGCCCCAAATTAGCCTCCAAATCAGCCCAAGCACAATCCGTGATCTTACATGTCCACACAACAAATAACATTTGATTTATTTTGGATAATTCATTGATCCAAGAGGGCAAGCACATGGATGGAAAGCTGGAGGAGACATTATGACATTATTTTGGGTCAAAAAGAAGAAAGAGACAGCTCATAAAGGAGGAAGAAAAACGTGCACCAAAGTGTTCTCCAAGCTGGCCTGAATTAATTTTCCAGAACATCTTTCGGTGTTTTATCCATAACGTTTGACTCAGATGTCCAAATGAGCTGTTCTATAATGATCTGGAAAGCTAACAGAATGGTCTATAAATATGTCTCTAATAGCCATCTCCAAAGCAGGCTTCTAAGAGAGTCATATTGCTATCCAAATTTAGCATCAAATTTGTGTTAGAATTTTTACTGAAATTGTGTTGTGATCTTTGTAGATTTCGGTTCTTTAGTTTTTAAAACTTATTATTTCAGTTTGATTCAAGTTATTTGATGTTTATTGAAGTGTTCTTATATATAATCATGGTTGGCTAATCTCTTTCTTGGATCCAAATCAAGGATGATGGTGGTTGAGGTGAGTTCTTTAAGATATGAATGAATCTTAATGTCTATCTTTTCATTTTCTTCATGAATGTTTTATTATTGCAAAAAAAAATTAGAACTCATTTAGGTAATGTTATAATCTTGAATTTTTATGCACAAACCTTAGTTTTGGTATAGAGATTGCTTGATTCAATGTCTTAATTAATATGAAAGTACTTGTTTATTCTTAAGCAATAATCAATCTTCATCTTTTTAAACTTCATTGTAATATCTTCCGATCTAATATCACCATCGTTGTTATTAGGCTGAGTTATCTTATATATGTTGAAGGAATCACCAATACATCACCATTAAAATTGATTTGGACCAAGACTTACTTTTCCTTGTCATTTAAAATCTAGTTACACCTTTTCATCTTTGAAAACAAATCCATCAATTATTTTCAACTAAGTTATTGTTAATTTAATTTCTTTTGAGTTTTTTTTTGTTACCTAGCTTAATTTCCATATCTAGCTCTCTGTGGATATGACCTCGATCTTACCAAGTTAATTGCTACATCGCACACTCGTGCATTTGCGAGTTAAAACAAGCCGATCATAAAAAGCGGTCAAGCAGCTACCTTCTGGAGTGAAACTCCCACCTCTTCTCTGGAACAGTCTTGATGATTGTTCGCTCTTCCTTTTAGAGTATACTTATGTTGCAAGTACATGAGAGGAAGTGTCTGTCAAGGGATCCCAATATGGATCACTTTCATAATGAAGACTCTGATCACTTCCCCGAACTGGGAATGGATCAGTCCTGGCTCCTAGCCTTGTTCTCACCATTCTGAACCACATTTCAAAACCTTATACTCATTCCTATCCTTGGAATAGCAACATGAGCTCTAATACCAAATGTAACATCCCCATATCTGGGATAAAGCAACGATCTCATGTTAACTGATAAACAGAGTGATTAAATTTTTCTATATCTATTCATGGTGTTTGTATTAAAGTCTACCGAAATTTCGACGGAGTCTCCCCTATACCTGGAGGTCCCAAGTTATCGACATACGATCTCCCCTATACCTGGAGGTCCCAAGTTATCGACATACGACCTCTTTACACTTCTAATATACCACATCTCCTAACTCAATTCAACCCAATCATCCTGGGTCTCAATCCCACAAACATCATCATTTATATCAACCACAATGTTTATGATAGACATTGTATAACAATTATCATTATGGATGGATAAAGATATAAACATGCATACATGGAACATGGTTATACAACTACATAATTAAATTAATCTATTCATGTTTAAACATCAATTATACAAATTGAGTTATATAAAAGTTGAAATATTACCAAATACAAGGGTATACTCCCTAGAACCTAAATTATAAAAAGTGAACCTAAGCTAGAATATACTCTTGTCGTGCATGCGATGGTCCTGAAAACAAAATACATAGTATTGAAATATGAATATCACAATAATATAGCAATACAAATATCCAGCAATTTAAAAAGGCAAACATGCATTCATATTTTATTCACTTCTTCCTTGTGGTTTTCATTCGAAACTCTTTCTCCTTCAACTATTCAAAACCATTTCCTCTTCCATTATCAACCTCCATTCAAGATCTCATAAGACCATCCATGATTATTTCTGCTTAACACATTACCGATACCAATTTCACTATTATCATCATCACCCAGTAGGAGTCGATGCAAGTTGATCCCCTTACCCGAGATCCTAACATAAACTAAATGTATGCTAGTCAATACATGGTGATCCCCTTACCCGGGATCCTAACATACACTAAATGTATGCTAGTCAATACATCTTAATCCCCTTTCCCGGGATCCTACCATACACTAAATGTATGCTAGTTAAATCATCTTGATCCCCTTACCCAGGATCCTAACATAAACTAAATATATGCTAGTTGATACATGCTTGATCCCTTTATCCGGGATCCTAACATACACTAAATGTATGCTAGTCCAAACATGGTGATCCCCTTACCCGGGATCCTAACATACACTAAATGTATGCTAGTTCACGCCCCAAATCACACTTCTCATATTTCCTTTATCAATGATAATTTCATCACTTGACAATTCACACAACAACCGTTCACCTTGAATACACAAACATTCAAAATACTATCCAAACTATTGACATCATTACGCAAACTTTCCTCCTTTCTCCTAATAACCAATATTTGGTAATTCACATCTCACATGAATAACATATTAAATCATAGAATTTAACTAGAAAGTATAGGTGCGGATCACCTACCTGCAGTAGAAGCTCTACTCGTGCTCCCCTACTGCTGCCGCTGCACAACGCCTGAGGTCCCTCCTGGTAATCGCAGGCATAATCTCATAAGTGATCCTTATTCAAGGATATATTTCATACTAACCATATTAACAACCAATATAGGTATTTCTTTCAATTATTCCTTTCTTTATATTTTATGTTCTCTCATTTCATATATTTAAATCATCATTCTTTGTCCAACCATGGTTATCATTCCTTTCTTTATATTTAAATTGTTACTATTTAAACATCGAACTGCTACTCTCCGACCTTTCCTTAGATTTTTAATGATATCTAGAGTTATAGAACTACGTTTCAAGCGAGATTAGTCTCGTTGGAAAGCTAATACACGAGGCTACAAGTTCTCTAAAGGAAGGAGAACCCGGTTCTGCCTCTAAGATAGTCAAAATTGTTTATCAACAAACATTTGAACTGTTACTGTCTAGACATTGAACTGTTACTGTCCAATTGTTACTATCTAGACATTGAACTATTACTGTCTAGATATTAAATTGTTACTGTCTTGAACCGTTATTGTCTAGGCATTGAACCGTTACTGTCTAGATATTGAACCGTTATTGTCCGACCTCTCCTTAGATTATTAATTATATCTAGAGTTATAGAACTCTATTTCAAGCGACATTGATCTCTTTGGAAAGTTAAGACATGAGGCTACAAGTTCTCTGAAGGACGGAGAACCTAATTTTGCCTCTAAGACAATCAAAATTGCTCATCAACAAATATTTGGACTGTTACTGTCTAGACATTGAACTGTTACTGTCTTGAAATGTTACTATCTAGATATTGAATTGTTATTATCTTGAACCGTTACTGTCTAGGCATTGAACTATTACTGTCCAACCATTAGATATTGAATTGTTAATGTCCGATCTCTCCTCATAGTTTTAACTATATCTAGAGTTATAGAACTCCGTTTCAAGCGAGATTGGTCTCTTTGGAAAGATAAGACATGAGGCTACAAGTTATCTGAAGGAAGGAGAACCCAGTTCAACCTCTAAAATAATCAAAATTGCTCATCAACAAATCAGACTTACTACCCTACAAGGTCTGTCATGACCCAGTCTTGGTTGATAACCCATAACTAGTGTTCTGCAGCTCCAAATTGAGCAAGACCAATCTCCTTACTTAGCTAACATCCAAAACAACAATTGTTATGAAGGAACTTGGTTCTAATTCCCTCATCCTCCTATCCGAAATCTTACCGAAAGTCAAGAGACGAGTCCATCCAGATTCGTCACCCCCCTTTCTCTTTACACATAACTTTCACAAACTACATTTTCTAGGTAAATTATCATGGTTTCACGTCCCCAATCACATACCACACATGAATTAACTTAATTTTAACAACAAATACTTTCCCCCCAATCCAAGTCTAAGAACCCTAATCTATAATTCACATCAAGGCGTCAATTCATTATCGAATTTGAAATGACTTGTAAGATCATGTTTAGAACACCTTAACCGGTATGAATTAAGGTTTTGATCTTCAACCAGTTGAAGATTTTCAACTCCCTCCTTTCTTATCTAATGACAGCTGGCCCTCCATCTTCTCTTCTTGTTCAATTTTCTTGTTAATCCCTTGCCCACAAGTGTTTATTTTATCTATAAACCCTTAATCTTGGATGGGTTCTTGAAATTTTGGTGTTTCTCTCTTGATTTTGCAAAAATGGATACCAAAACTCCCTCTTTTCTTTCCTTACGATTGTTGTAGATTTTTTGTGAGAATATGAGTATTTATGCTCTATAATTTTTCTTATTTGCATTTAGGCCCCCATATCTTTTTTTCTTCTTATATTTAAGTTATACCTCTTTTCATTTCTTATAATTTCACCCCACAACTTTTAGTTTAGTTTTTTTTTTAAATTTAATCCAACCCTCAACATTTTCGGATTGATTTATAATGTCTCGAAATATTTCATCCAGAAACTTATATCCAAAAAATTCTGAATTCCTGTTTTTATTTAACCATATGCATGAATTTCTTCACTTTTATTTCTCATGTAGTTAGTTTCCAATCTAAGAAACCTTTATTTTTCCCCAGGGTTTATACCAATTCTGCCTCTAAGACAGTCAAAATTGCTCATCAACAAACACTGGACTGTTACTGTCTTGATATTGAACTGTTACTATCCGACCTCTACTCAGAGTTTTAACTATATCTAGAGTTATAGAACTCCATTTCAAGCGAGATTGGTCTCGTTAGAAATCTAAGACACAAGGCTACAAGTTTTGTGAAGGAAGGAGAACCCATGTCTGCCTCTAAGACAGTCAAAATTGATCATAAACAAACATTGGACTATTACTTTCCAACTGTTATTGTCTTGATATTGAACTGTTACTGTCCGACCTCTCCTTAGATTTTTAACTATATCTAGAGTTATAGAACTCCATTTCAAGCGAGATTGGTCTCGTAGGAAAGCTAAGATACTAGGCTACAAGTTCTCTGAAGAAAGAAGAACCTAGTTCTGCCTCTAAGACAAACAAAATTGCTTATTAACAAACAATACCTACTGCCCTATAGGGTTTGTCATGACCCAATCTCGGTTGGTGACCCATAGCTGGAGTTCTATAACTCCAAATTAAGCAAGAACAATTTCCTTAGTTAATCAACATCCAGGCATCAATTCATAATCGACTTTGAAACGACTCATAAGACCATGTTTAGAACACCTTACCCGGTAAGAATCAAGGTTTCGATCTTCAACTCCCTCATTTTCTTTCAAATGACAGCCTCCCCTCCCCTCCTCTCTTCTTGTTCAATTTTCTTGTTAATCCCTTACCCACCAGTGTTTATTCTACCTATAACCTTTAATCTTGGATGAGTTCTTGAAATTTTGGTGTTTCTCTCTTGATTAGCAAAAATGGATACACAAACTCCCTCTTTTCTTTCCTTACGATTGTAGCAGATTTTTGGTGAGAAGATGAGTATTTATGCTCTATAATTATTCTTATTTGCATTTAAGCCCCATTTTCTTTAAGTGTATCATTTTTTCCCCCACATCTTTTTTCTTCTTCTTATAATTAAGTTATACCTCTTTTCTTTTCTTATAATTTCACCTCACAACTTTTAGTTTAGTTTATTTTCTTTAATTTAATCTAGCCTTGATTTTTTTTCCCGGGGTTTATAATTTCTGAGTCGGCAGCGACTCAGTTTTCCTTGAATATTTCTAAGTGAACATGGGTTATGTGTGCTGATAAATCCAAGCGTCAACTCTACAAGCAATTTCATTGATGATTTCTGAATCGGAATCAACTTGGTTTTCCTTGACTATTTGTTAGTCAACAGGGACTATGTGCGCTGACAAATCCATGCGTCACCTCTTAAAGAAGTTTTGGTGATGATTTCTTACTCGACAACGACTCAGTTTTCTATGACTATTTGAGAGTAAATAGTGGCTGTGTGCGCTGACAAATCCATACGCCAGGTATGAAAGCAGTTTCGGTGATGATTTCTAAGGCGGCAGCGACTCAGTTTTCCTTGACTATTTCTAAGTCAACAGCGGCTGTGTTCGCCAACGAATCCATACGTGAGCTATGGAAGCTGTTTCGTTGATGATTTCTGAATCGGCATCTGACACGATCAAAGAGTTGATGTCTTGTCCCAAGTGCAAGAGTATCGAAGTAATAAATAACCCAGCAAGACCGGGGTCGAACCACAGGGAGGTGAACTATATAGAATTATAAATAAAAGAAAAGATTTGAAGAGAGCTTTGAGATGTGATATTGATGTTGTAACAGCCAGGCCCAACTTGCCATATATTGACCGCTTTGGGCCTTACTGCCCTCACGGTTTTGTTCCTGGTGACGCGAGCCCACATCTGAGCCTGACGCCCCAAAACACGTATGACAAGTTGGCAACTAGCACTCTTAATAAGGCCAGCTATCACTCCCTCACCCGCCGATGTGGGATATTACAATCCACCCCCTTAAGGAGCCCGACGATCCCGTCGGCACAACCGGACAGCTAGTGAGGTCGGCTATGATACCAAATGTAACAGCTCGACCCAACTTGCCATATATTGTCCATTTTAGGCCTTACCGCCCTCACGGTTTTGTTCTTGGTGACTCAACCCCACATCTGAGCCTGACGCCCCAAAACGTGTATGACAAGTTGGCAACAAGCACTCTTAATAAATCTAGCTACCACTCCCTGACCCACCGATGTGGGATATTACAGAAGTAAGGATTTAAACAAAGATAAAACAATTGTCAAGGTTAGAGGATCCACTAATGGTATTTCAAATAAGTATAGTATAAACTCTTTTTATTACTTGACTAAAAACCACACACAAAGGAGGTTCCACTCGAATTATAAATTGTTAACATGATTACATTAATTATCTTGTTCGAGTAATGCCAATACTTGTAAATATTATCAGATATTCATGGTGATAACTTATGTTAACAACAAATCAAGCTCCTTTCATAGCACAGGTGTCGATTATACCATATAGTTGGGCTATGAAAGTGCAAAGTATTTGTTGTACCAAGGGTTGTTCAACACAAATCTAGATTAACCATTTAACAAGTAAGGTATTAAGAGTGAGTAAGACAATAAATATAAAACAGGTTAGTATCAAACATTAAAGTCCATGTTGAGTATATACTATACTTATTCTTACACCATTAGAGTAACCTTTTCACCTTGATATAATAAACTTAGCTGAACATTATGAATAAGAGAAACATAGATAAACAAGAGGAGAACATGATAAAGGAAATGAAAGGCATAAACAAGAGATTAATGAAAGCAAAACTTAAGCATTACAAAAATATAAAGAGAGAGAGCAAGAACATGATCTTGATATGAAAACCAAGATGCCTAAATGCATGGCAAATGCCTCCTTTTATAGGCCAAAATTTGGAACTATTGATTTGATGACTAATTGTTGAGTGGGTGGCCACCTCTTGACTTGGTAACCATCCTTATCTTCTTGTCTGCAGAAAACGTCATTACTAACATCAGAATGTGAATAGATACTCTTCATGAAAGTTCTAGAACTCGAGATATGGGTTGAACACTGAACAGTGTCAAGGCTGCAGGACAGATTTTGACTTCTCTGTTGTTGCTACAATTTGAACTTGAAAACGGTCCTTTTGAATCTTGGACTCTTCATAAATGTTTTAGGCCTGTGTCTTAGCTTTCTATCCATATAAACCAGATCTAAATCCAAATTCTATAGCTCCAGTTATGATCCAATAACCGAATGGTGTTCCAATTTGAATTCAACCAGCATCTCTTTTCTAAGCTTAGCCCTTTCTTTGTCTTCCCAATTTCAGTTGTTAAACTCATCAATCAATCCTTTGATTTATGTGATAGGCCTAGATTTAAAATGAACATTTACCATAAATTAAAGGTATCTTATATTATCAGACTTGTTATTATAAAACATGCTCTAGTTAAGGAGTTATTGATACTTCAAGTGCAAAATGATGATATAAAACATTGATAAAAATACACTTTTAAGTATTAATCACACCCCCTAACCAGCTTATTACTTGTCCCTAGTAATGAAAGCGTTAAAATAGAAAAACAATTTACAAGTTCCACAAAGCAAGACATTCATCATTCAACTTCCATTAATCTATCCAAATAAACAAACTCTCATTAAATTTATATATCTGCTGCATACTGTTGAAAAAAGATATTAATAAACCTTCTTTTTATGTGCTCAATGTATGAAAACATAGATGATGGGGCTTTTATTGGAAGAAAACAATATTCTGTTCTAATGTTTTTCTAAGGTTAACTTCCTTAGGTTGGGATTATTATCTTTTTTTTTTAATATATATACATATAACTTAAAACACAATGCATCTTTAACCCATGTAACGAGCTTTCGACTAATGACTCCCAGACCAGTTAGTCTTAGGGTATTAGGTGTTGAGACACCCCTAAGAGCTTAGTAACTCGGGTTGTAGATACTGATACGTAGATAATACAATGTTTGATTCCCTTAAGCTTTTCTCCTTAACCCATGTAATAAGCACTGGGCCAATAGCTCCCTAGTTAGTTGACTTTAGGGTATTAAATGTTAAAACACCCATTTGGGCTTAATTGCTTAGGTTAGGGAGGCTACGAAACCAAACTTATTTACGTTTTTATTATCATCAATATTTTTTTTTTTGTTTTTTGCAAACTATATACTATCCCTTTTCCTTAATTGTTACCTTTAACAAAAGAACATAAATAATATAATAATCCAATATGCAACCCACAAGCATATGTTAAAGTGTGTGTGTGAAAATAAAGGTTTAAGAATACTTGTTAAATGAGTATATGAGCAGAATCAAGTGATAATAATGCGAGAGTTTGTAAACCTGAATATTTCAAGAAGTATTCTGATAGACCTTGATAAGAATATTTACTAAGAGTCAATAAAATTCTTCCTTACTCTGCCATCCTAATAATAGTTTTGTCAAATGGTTTTAATAATAGCAAAAACAGTTAGTAAGTTAGTTTTTTTTTTAATGTCAATTACTACCCTCTCCCCCCAACCAAAACGAGACATTGTCCTCAATGTCATAAGGTAGAAAGATAGAGTATAGAGAAACAATGAACACTAACAAACCTGCAACACACTTAAACAAATATAAGAAATAACAAAACAAAATAATATGTTATTAATAAAACCAAAAGACACAAGGTTTCCCAAACGAAGGCTCAAATCCAATCTAAGCTTTTTACGACTTTCTATAGTTGACCAATTTATGCGACTCATGGAGGGATCAATTACAGGGATGAAAGATTGTAGTTGGTCAATCAATTGTTCAGCAGTAGCAGCAGAGATTATGATTTATCGTGCTGAAGATGTTAGAAATTCCTGTTCCATAGCTTGATCAAGAAAAGACAACAAATTATCATAAAAACCATTAACATTTAACAAACGCATAGGTTTATGGTGAATGTGCAGTTGGGCTCAAGAGGAAATATGAAAGATATCTTCTAATGTGCCCAGACCATCTGGTAAGGCAATGAAGGCATCAGCATGGTTAAACATTGTATTGAGTCGATCAGACATTGTGGAGACCTGTAGTTCCTCTCCAATTGTTTTTCCAATGATGTCCCCTTTTGCTAAAGTTTTGGGGACGACCCCCAAAACTTGACTGCCTTCTAAAAATGCAGCTATTGGCACACCCCCCATTAAACCAAGGCTGCCTCCCCCATACACTAAATGAATCCTTCTCTCAACTAGTACCTGACCAAGATGATTTGTTGATTCTAAAAACTCTTTTTCTTTCCCATGCCTAGATCCACCGAAAACACAAATATTTCTTATTTGATGACTTGAGGAACCTACCATTTCTACACACTTCTATATCTATTGAATGTATGGGTTGAGTATAAATGAATGGAAAGAAGAGAAGATTTTATAGATGAGAAATTGAAAATGCAATCATACCACCTATATGTAGGCCAGCTGGAGTCTCACTCTTTCTCTCTTTCTTTTCTTTTAGAAAAAACATGTGTATGTACAAGTAGTTGTGATTGTGGCTCACATCTTCCCTTGGTTTTACGTCCAAGAATGGCTTGAACGCCCTCTATGGGTTAGGGATAGGCTTCCCATCTAGTTTTCTTAAAAACTGGCAAACAGGGTCTTTTTTAGTCAGATTCCCAAGACTATGTTGAGCATGTTCTTTATGGAATTGTGGCCATAAATCATGAATTGCACTATGCACATCTCCACTAGGATGCGTCTCAAGAGTCAATAGAAGATTATCTAAAGACTCCTTACTCAGGCCATCCTTAATGAATTGTATTTTATCTTCACGGTTTACAGATACCATTCCTAAAGAATGACATGTTGCATTACAAGTCCATCTGGCACATCTGTGATAGACTTTAAGTCGTTTTGCATGATGTTTCTTTGCAAAAGTGCTTTTACTTGTTCCAGGCATATATGAAATGAAAGAATTGGAGGACTCACCTAATAATTGGACCTTTGCTTCAATTAGTCAGCGAATATCTTCAGGAATTCCATTATTCATTAACAACCTCAATCTTTCACACCTAGCACGGTAAATTTTTGCAATCACATTTGGAGGCAAAGCGGGAAAATACTTTTTCAATTTTTCAAGAGTGGTGTCCATTTTCAAATGAGAATTTGAGAAGAGATGCAAAGAACTTGAAAACAGTCTTTTTGAATCTTGGACTCTTCATCAATGTTTTAGGCCTATGTCTTAGCTTTCTATCCATATAAACCAGTGTCTGGGCTGCAGGATAGATTTCGACTTCTCTGTTGTTGCTATAATTTGAACTTGAAAACGATCCTTTTGAATCTTGGACTCTTCATCAATGTTTTAGGCCTCTGTCTTAGCTTTCTATCCATATAAACCAGACCTAAATCGAAGTTCTACAGCTTCAGTTATGATCCAATAACAGAATGGTGTCCTTATTTGAATTCAACCAGCATTTTTTTTCTATACTTAGCCTTCTCTTTCGTTGATGATTTATGAATCAGCATCGACTCAGTTTTCCTTGACTGTTTCTCGGTCAATAAGGACTGTGTGGGCTGACGAATCCATGCGTCACCTCTGAAAGCAATTTCGAGGGCTATTTCTGAGTCGGCAAGGACTCAATTTTCCTTGACTGTTTATGAGTCAACAAGGGCTTTGCGGGCTAACGAATCCATGTGGCACCTCTGCAAGCAGTGTCGGGGGCTATTTCTGAGTGGGCAGCGACTTAGTTTTCCTTGACTGTTTATGAGTCAACAGGGGCTGTGTGGGCTGACGAATCCATGGGTCAGCTCTAGAAATAGTTTCGATGATGATTTCTGTGTGGGTGGCGACTCAGTTTTCCTAGACTCTTTTTGTGTCAATAGGGGCAGTGTGCGCTGATGAATCCATGCGTCACCTCTGGAAACGTTTTCAGTCATGATTTTTAAGAGGGCAGCTACTTACATTTGCTTGTCTCTTTCTTAGTCAACAGGGGCTGTGTGTGATGACAAATCCATGGGTCAGCTTTGAAAACATTTTCGGTGATGATATCTGAGAGGGCAGCGACTCAGTTTTCGTTGACAGTTTCTGAGTCAGCTGCTGCTGTGTGCGCTGGGGATTCCATGCGTCAACTCTGGAAACAGTTTCGGTGATGATTTTTGAGGGGGCAGCGACTTAATTTTCCTTACCTGTTTCTGAGTCAACAGGGGCTTTGTGCGCTGCAGAATACATGCGTCACCTCTGGAAACAATTTCGGGGGCTATTTTTGAGTGCGCAGCGACTCAATTTTCCTTAACTGTTTATGAGTCAACAAGGGCTATTTGGGCTGACGAATCCATTCGTCAGCTGTGAAAGCAGTTTCGGCGGCTATTTCTGAGTGGGCAGCAACTTAGTTTTCCTTGTCTCTTTCTGAGTCAACAGGGGCTCTATGCGCTAACGAATCCATGGGTCAGCTCTGGAAACAGTTTCAGCACCAATTTTTGAGTTGGAAACGACTCAGTTTTCCTTGACAGTTTATTAGTCAACAAGGGCTGTGTGGGCTGACGAATCCATGGGTCAGCTCTGGAAACAGTTTCGGTGATGATTTCTGAGTGGGTAGCGACTTAGTTTTCCTTGACTCTTTCTGAGTCAACAGGGGCAGTGTGCGCTGGTGAATCCATGTGTCAGCTATGGCAACATTTTCGATGTCACCTATGCAAGCAGTTTCGGGGTTATTTCTAAGTGGTCAAGGACTCGTTTTTCCTTGACTGTTTTTAAGTCAACAGGGGCAGTGTGCGCTGATGAATCCATGCGTCAGCTCTGGAAACATTTTCGGTGTCTCCTATGCAAGCAGTTTCGGGGTTATTTCTGAGTTGTTAGGGACTCGGTTTTCCTTGACTGTTTTTTTGAGTCAACAGGGGCTGTGTGCGTTGAGGAATCCATGCGTCACCTTTGAAAGCAGTTTCAGGGGCTATTTTCTGAGTGGGCAGCGACTCAGTTTTCCTTGACTGTTTCTCGGTCAATAGGGACTGTGTGGGCTGACGAATCCATGCGTCACCTCTGAAAGCAGTTTCGGGGGCTATTTCTGAGTGGGCAGGGACTCAGTTTTCCTTGACTGTTTATCAGTCAACAGGGGCTTTGCGGGCTGACGAATCCATGCGTCACCTCTGCAAGCAGTGTCGGGGGCTATTTCTCAGTGGGCAGCGACTCAGTTTTCCTTGACTGTTTATGAGTCAACAGGGGCTGTGTGGGCTGACAAATCCATGGGTCAGCTCTAGAAATAGTTTCGATGATGATTTCTATGTGGGTGGCGACTCAGTTTTCCTAGACTCTTTTTGTGTTAATAGGGGTAGTGTGCGCTGATGAATCCATGCGTCACCTTTGGAAACGTTTTCAGTCACGATTTTTAAGAGGGCAGCTACTTACTTTTCCTTCTCTCTTTCTTAGTCAACAGGGGCTGTGTGTGATGACAAATCCATGGGTCAGCTTTGAAAACATTTTCGGTGATGATTTCTGAGAGGGCAGCGACTCAGTTTTCGTTGACAATTTCTGAGTCAGCTGCTGCTGTGTGCGCTGGGGATTCCATGCGTCAACTCTGGAAACAGCTTCTGTGATGATTTCTGAGGGGGTAGTGACTTAATTTTCCTTACCTGTTTCTGAGTCAACAGGGGCTTTGTGCGCTGCAGAATACATGCGTCACCTCTGGAAACAATTTCGGGGGCTATTTTTGAGTGCGCAGCGACTCAATTTTCCTTAACTGTTTATGAGTCAACAAGGGCTATTTGGGCTGACGAATCCATTCGTCACCTGTGAAAGCAGTTTCGGCGGCTATTTCTGAGTGGGCAGCAACCTAGTTTTCCTTGTCTCTTTCTGAGTCAACAGGGGCTCTATGCGCTGACGAATCCATGGGTCAGCTCTGGAAACAGTTTCAGCACCGATTTTTGAGTGGGCAACGACTCAGTTTTCCTTGAAAGTTTATGAGTCAACAAGGGCTGTGTGGGCTGACGAAACCATGGGTCAGCTCTGGAAACAGTTTCGGTGATGATTTCTGAGTGGGTAGCGACTTAGTTTTCCTTTACTCTTTTTGAGTCAACAGGGGCAGTGTGCGCTGGTGAATCCATGTGTCAGCTCTGGAAACATTTTCAGTCATGATTTCTAAGAGGGCAGCAACTTAGTTTTCCTTGACTCTTTCTGAGTCAACAGGGGCTGTGTGCGATGACGAATCCTATGGGTCAGCTCTCGAAGCATTTTCGGTGATGATTTCTGAGAGGGCAGCGACATAGTTTTCGTTGACTGTTTTTTAGTCAATAGCTATTGTGTGCACTGTGGATTCCATATGTCATTTCTGGAAACAGTTTCGGTGACAAATTCTAAGTGGGCAACAACAGAATTTTCCTTGACTGTTTCTCAGTCAACAGGGGCTGTGTGGGCTGACAAATCCATGCGTCACCTCTAAAAGCAGTTTCGGGGGCTATTTCTGAATAGGAAGGACTCAGTTTTCCTTGACTGTTTATTAGTCAACAAGGCTGTGTGGGCTGACGAATCCATTCGTCACCTGTGAAAGAAGTTTCGACGACTATTTCTGAGTGGGTAGCAACATAGTTTTCCTTGTCTCTTTCTGTGTCAACAGGGGCTTTGTGCGGTGACAAATCCATGTGTCAGCTCTGGAAACATTTTCAGTCACGACATCTAAGAAGGTAGCGACTCAGTTTTCCTTGACTCTTTCTGAGTCAACAAGGGTTGTGTGCGCTGACGAATCCATGGGTCACATCTGGAAATATTTTCGGTGATGATTTCTTAGTGGGCAGCGACTTAGTTTTCATTGACTGTTTCTGAGTCAAGTTTTGTTGACGATTTCTGAGTGGCAGCAACTCAATTTTCCTTGATTGTTTCTCAGTCAACAGGGGCTGTGTGTGCTGAGGAATCCACGCGTCAACTCTGCAAGCAGTTTTGGGGGTCTTTATCAGTGGTTAGCTACTCAGTTTTCCTATATTATTTATGAGTCAACAGGGGTTATGTAGGCTGATGAATCAATGGGTCAGCTCTAGAAACTAGTTTCGGTGATGATTTTTGATAGGGTAGCGACTCAGTTTTCCTTGACTGTTTATGAATCAACAGGGGCTGTGTGCGCTGACGAATCCATTTGTCACCAATGCAGCAGTTTTCAAGGGCTATTTCAGAGTGGGAAGCGACTCAGTTTTCCTTGACTCTTTCCGAGTCAACAGGGCCTGTGTGCGCTGATGAATCTATGGGTCAGCTCTGGAAATTTTTTCGGTGATGATTTCTGATAGGGCAGCGACTCAGTTTTCCTTGATTGTTTCTTAATCAACAGGGGTTGTGTGTGCTGACGAATCCATGCATCACCTCTGCAAGCAGTTGCAATTTTGGGGGCTATTTCTGAGTTGTCATCAACTTAGTTTTCCTTTACTATTTATGTGTCAACAAGGGTTGTGTATGACGACAAATACATAGGTCAGCTATGGAAACAGTTTCGGTGATGATTTCTGCGAAGGCAGGGACTCAGTTTTCCTTGTCTCTTTCTGTGTCAACAGGGTAGTGTGCACCGAGGAATCCATGCGTCAGCTTTGGAAACAGTGTCGGGGCTATATCTTAGTGGGCAGCGACTTAGTTTTCGTTCACTGTTTATGAGTCTACAGGGGCTGTGTGGGCTGACAAATCCATTCGTCACCTATGAAAGCAGTTTCGGTGATGATTTCTGAGAGGGCAGCAACTCAGTTTTCCTTGACTGTTTTTGAGTCAACAGGGGCTGTGTGCGCTGTGGAATACATGTGTCACCTCTGAATGCATTTTCGGGGGTTATTTCTGTGTGGGCATCGACTCAATTTTCCTTGACTGTTTATGAGGCAACAGGGGCTGTGTGCGCTGCGGAATCCATGCGTCACCCCTGAAAGCAGTTTCGGGGGCTATTTCTTAATGGGCATCGACTCAGTTTTCCTTGACTGTTTATGAGTCAACAGGTGCTGTGAGCGCTGACGAATCCATGCGTCATCTCTAAAAGCAATTTCAGGGGCTATTTCTGAGTAGGCAGCGACTTAGTTTTCCTTGACTGTTTATGAGTCAACAAGGGCTTTGTGGGATGACGAATCCATGCGTCACCTCTGCAAGCAGTTTTGGGGGCTATTTCTGAGTGGGCAGCGACTCAGTTTTCCTTAACTGTTTATGAGTCAATAGGGGCTGTGTGGGCTGACGAATCCATTCGTCACCTATGAAAGCAGTTTCGGTGTTTTTTTGTGAGTGGGCAGGGAATCAGTTTTCCTTGATTCGTTCTGTGTCAATAGGGGCTGTCTGCGCTGATGAATCCATAGGTCAGCTCTGGAAACAGTTTTGGTGATAATTATGAGTGGGCAGTGACTCAGTTTTCCTTGGCTCTTTCTATGTCAACAGGTGCAGTGTGCGCTAATGAATCCATGTGTCAGCTCCAAAAACATTTTCGGTGCACCTATGCAAGTAGTTTCGGAGCTATTTCTAAGTGGTCAGGGACTCAGTTTTCCTTAAATGTTTTTGAGTCAACAGGGGCTGTGTGCGCTGAGGAATCCATGTGTCACCTCTGAAACAGTTTCAGGGGCTATTTCTGAGTGGGCAGTGACTCAATATTCCTTAACTATTTCTTAGTCAACAGGGACTGTGTGGGCTGACGAATCCATGCGTCACCTCTTAAAGTAGTTTCGGGGGCTATTTCTAAGTGGGCAGCGACTCAGTTTTCCTTGACTGTTTATGAGTCAACAGGGGCTTTGTTGGCTAACGAATCCATGCGCCACCTCTGCAAGCAGTTTCGGGAGCTATTTCTGAGTGGGTAGCGACTCAGTTTTCCTTGACTGTTTATGAGTCAACAGGTGCTGTGTGCGCTGATGAATTCATGCGTAACCTCTGAAAGCAATTTCGGGGGCTATTTCTGAGTGGGCAGCGACTCAGATTTCCTTGACTATTTATGAGTCGATAGGGGCTGTGTGGGCTAACGGATCCGTTCATCACTTGTGAAAGCAGTTTCGGGGCTTTTTGTGAGTGGGCAGCGACTTGTTTTCCTTGTCTCTTTCTGAGTCAACAGGGGCTGTGTGGGTTGACGAATCCATGGGTCAGCTCTGGTAACAGTTTCGGTGACGATTTCTGAGTGGGTAACGACTTAGTTTTCCTTGACTCTTTTTGTGTCAACAGGGTGTGCGCTGATGAATCCATGCGTCAGCTCTAGAAACATTTTCAGTCACGATTTCTAAGAGGGAAGGGACTCAATTTTCCTTGACTCTTTCTTTGTCAACAAGGGCTGTGTTCGCCGACGAATCCATAGGTCAGCTTTGGAAATATTTTCGGTGACGATTTCTGAGAGGGCAGCGACTCAGTTTTTGGTGACAGTTTCTGAGTCAACAACTGTTGTGTGCGCTGTGGATTCCATGCGTCATCTCTGGAAACAATTTCGGTGACAAATTCTGAGCGTGCAGCAACTCAATTTTCCTTGACTGTTTCTGAGTCAACAGGGGCTGTGTGCGCTGCGGAATACATGCGTCACCTCTGAAAGCAGTTTCGGGGGCTATTTCTGAGTACGCCACGACTCAGTTTTCCTTGACTATTTATAAGTCAACAGGTGTTGTGTGCGCTGACGAATCCATGCGTCACCTCTAAAAGCAATTTCGGAGGCTATTTATGAGTGGGCAGCGACTCAGTTTTCCTTGACTGTTTATGAGTCAACAGGGGCTTTGTGGGATGACAAATCCACGCGTCACCTCTACAAGCAGTTTCGGGGGCTATTTCTTAGTGGGCAGCGACTCAGTTTTCCTTGACTGTTTATGAGTCAACAGGGACTGTGTGGGCTAACGAATCCATTCCTCATCTGTGAAAGTAATTTGAGGGCTTTTTGTGAGTGGGCAGCAACTTACTTTTCCTTATCTCTTTCTGAGTCAACAGGGGCTGTGTTCATTGACGAATCCATGTGTTAGCTCTGGAAATATTTTCGATGATGATTTTTGATAGGGCAGCGACTTAGTTTTCGTTGACAGTTTCTGAGTCAACAGCTGCTGTGTGCGCTATGGATTCCATGCGTCATCTCTGGAAACAATTTCGGTGACAAATTCTAAGCGGGCAGTAACTCAATTTTCCTTGACCGTTTCTGAGTTAACAGGGGCTGTGGGCGCTGTGGAATCCATGCATCACCTCTGAAAGCAGTTTCGGGGGCTATTTCTGAGTGGGCATCGACTCAGTTTTCCTTGACTGTTTATGAGTCAACAGGTGCTGTGTGCGCTGATGAATTCATGCGTCACCTCTGAAAGCAATTTCGGGGGCTATTTCTGAGTGGGCAGCGACTCAGATTTCCTTGACTATTTATGAGTCGACAGGGGCTGTGTGGGCTAACGGATCCATTCATCACTTGTGAAAGCAGTTTCGGGGCTTTTTGTGAGTGGGCAGCGACTTGTTTTCCTTCACTCTTTCTGAGTCAACAGGAGCTGTGTGTGATGACAAATCGATCGGTCAGCTCTGGAAACATTTTCGGTGATGATTTCTGAAAGGGCAGCGACTTAGTTTTCGTTGACTATTTCTGAGTCAACAGCTGTTGTGTGCGCTGTGGATTCATTGCATCTCTCTGGAAACAGTTTCGGTGACAAATTCTGAGTGGGCAGCAACTCAATTTTCCTTGACTGTTTCTGAGTCAACAGGGGCTGTGGGCGCTTCGGAATCCATGCGTCACCTCTGAAAGCTATTTCGAGGGCTATTTTTGAGTGGGCAGCGACTCAGTTTTCGTTGACTGTTTATGGGTCAACAAGTGTTGTGTGGGCTGACGAATCCATTCGTCACCTGTAAAAGAAGTTTCGGGGGCTATTTCTGAGTGGGCAGCAACATAATTTTCCTTGTCTCTTTTTGAGTCAACAGGGGCTGTGTGCGCTAACGAATCCATGGGTCAGCTCTGGAAACAATTTTCGGTGATCATTTCTGAGAGCGTAGCTACTCACTTTTCCTTGACTCTTTCTTTGTCAACAGGGGCAGTGTGCAGATGAATCCATGCGTCAGCTCTGGAAACATTTTCAGTCGTGATTTCTAAGAGGTAGCGACTCAGTTTTCCTTGACTATTTATGAGTTATCAGGGGTTGTGTTCGCTGATGAATCCATGGGTTAGCTCTGGAAATATTTTCGATGATGATTTCTGAGAGGGCAGCGACGTAGTTTTCGTTGACAGTTTCTGAGTCAACAGCTGTTGTGTGCGCTTTGGATTCCATGCGTCATCTCTGGAAACAGTTTCGGTGACAAATTCTGAGTGGGCAGCAACTCAATTTTCCTTGACTGTTTCTGAGTTAACAGGAGCTGTGGGCGCTGCGGAATCCATGCATCACCTCTGAAAGCAGTTTCGGGGACTATTTCTGAGTGGGCATCGACTAAGTTTTCCTTGACTGTTTATGAGTCAACAGGTGCTGTGTGCGCTGACGAATTCATGCGTCTCCTCTGAAAGCAATTTCGGGGGCTATTTCTGAGTGGGCAGCGACTCAGTTTTCCTTGACTGTATATGAGTGAACAAGGGCTGTGTGGGCCGACGAATCCATTCATTACTTGTGAAAGCAGTTTGGGGGCTTTTTGTGAGTGGGCAGCGACTTTGTTTTCCTTCACTCTTTCTGAATCAACAGGGGTTGTGTGCGATGACGAATCCATGCGTCACCTATGAAAGCAATTTCGGGGGCTATTTCTGAGTGGGTAGCGTCTTAGTTTTCGTTTGACTGTTTATGAGTTAATAGGGGCTGTGTGGGCTGATGAATCCATTCATCACCTGTGAAATCAGTTTCGAGGCTTTTTGTGAGTGGGCAGCGACTTTGTTTCCTTCACTCTTTCTGAGTCAACAGGGGCTGTGTGCGATGACAAATCCATTGGTCAGCTCTGGAAACATTTTCGGTGACGATTTCTGAGAGGGCTGCGACTCACTTTTCGTTGACTTTTTCTGAGTCAATAGCTGCTGTGTGCGCTGTGGATTCCATGCGTCATCTCTGGAAACAGTTTCGGTGACAAATTCTGAGGGGGCAGCAACTCAATTTTCCTTGCCTGTTTCTGAGTCAACAGGGGCTGTGTGGGTTGACGAATACATGCGTCACCTCTGGAAATAAGTTTGGGGGTATTTCTGATTGGGCAGCGACTCAGTTTTCCTTCACTGTTTATGAGTCAATAAGGGTTGTGTGGGCTGACGAATCCATTTATCATCTGTGAAAGAAGTTTCGGGGCTATTTTTGAGTGGGCAGCAATATAGTTTTCCTTGTCTCTTTCTGAATCAACAGGGGCTCTGTGCGCTGATGAATCCATGGGTCAGCTCTGGAAACAGTTTCGGTGCTGATTTTTGAATGGGCAGCGACTCAAGTTTCCTTGACAGTTTATGAGTCAACAGGGGCTGTGTGGGCTGACAAATCCATGGGTCATCTCTGGAAACAGTTTTGGTGACGATTTCTGAGTGGGTAACGACTCAGTTTTCCTTGACTTTTTCTGTGTCAACAAGGGCAGTCTGCGCTGATGAATCCATGCGTCACCTCTGGAAACATTTTCAGTCACGATTTCTAAGAGGGCAAGGACTCAGTCTTCCTTGACTCTTTCTGAGTCACCAGGGGCTGTGTGCGTTGACGAATCCATGGGTTAGCTCTGGAAATATTTATGAGAGGGCAACAACTTAGTTTTCCTTGTCTTTTTCTAAGTTAACAGGAGCTGTGTACGCTGAGGATTCCATGTGTCATATCTGGAAGCAATTTCGGTGACCATTTCTGTGGGGGCAGCGACTTAGTTTACTTTGTCTCTTTTTGAGTCAACAGGGGCTGTGTGCGCTCACGAATCCATGGGTCACCTCTGGAAATATTTTCGGTGACGATTTCTTATAGAGCAGCGAACTTAGTTTTCATTGACTGTTTCTGAGTCAAGTTTCGGTGACGATTTCCGAGTGGCAGCGACTCAGTTTTCCTTGATTGTTTCTCAGTCAACAGGGGCTGTGTGTCCTGACGAATCCACGCGTCAACTCTGCAAGCAGTTTTGGGGGCTCTTTATGAGTTGTTAGTGACTCAGTTTTCCTTTACTGTTTATAAGCAATAGGGGTTGTGTGGGCTGACGAATCAATGGTGTCGCACCCGACATCGTACTGCCTTAAAAATAATTCTTGAATACGAAAAAAGAACAGATTTCTGGCATCTTGTTCTTTTACGGAAAAATGTCTTGTTTAAGGAGTCCCAACCTAGTATTATGGTCACTAGAAACCCTAACTGGTCAACAAAGATTCTATGGTACGGGACTGGTTACATAAAAGGAAAAATATTATCACCCCTTAAACGTTCTGCCTGAGGCAGACTGCATTGCTGATTTTGTCTTAAATTGCTAAACATTTATTCGCTTATGCTATGATGATTTGTTTATAATATTCCTGACTCTGGCGTCAGTGAATATTCGATCTTGAATAATTCCAACTCTAGCGTTGGTAAGAAATTTCCACCACGAATAATTCCAATTAAAAATTCCACCACGAATAATTCCAACCCTGGCGTTGGTAAATATTCCACCACAAATGATTCCAATTAAAAAATTCCGACACGAATAATTTCAACTCTGGTGTTGGTAAAAATTTGTAGCCTGAAAAATATATATTTTTATTCCTGATCCTGATATTAGTGAATAATAAAAAACCAAAAATATTTTTTTAAAGAACATGAGAAATTTTTATTTCTACACGAGTATATTGATAAAAAAAAATTCTAAGACATGCAAAATTTTTATTTATGCATTTTTTATTTTGTTTATTGTTTTATTTTTATTTTGGGCCGGGCCCAGCTCAGCCCAAAGGGGCTGGGCTAGGCCCAACCAGCCCAACCACTGGCCCAAGCCCCTGGTTAAAATGTAATTGGATCCTTGCATTGCCGCGCCATTTTCAAGCTGGGCCTTGGATTTTAATTTTTGCAATTTGGACCCCAATTAAACCCCGAACTTTGATATTTCTCCAATTAAACCCTTGATTGGATTAATTAAATTAATTTCAAGCTCAATTAAGTCTCAAAACCTATCAATTCTCCAATTAAAGCCTTGATTGGATTAATTAAATTAATTTCAAGCTCAATTAAGTCTCAAAACTTATCAATTCTCCAATTAAACCCTTGACTTGATTAATTAAACAAGTCAAAAATTTAATTAAATCTTTAAACTTCCAATCATGTTGTCCTTAACCCAAATTTTAATTCATTATTCATTTATTTCATTTTACTTGTTTTTCGTCATTATTATTTTTTTATCATCATTTTTTATCCTTTTCAATAAATAAAATAATAATAATAATTAAAATAAAAATGGTCAAAAATTGGGTTATGACAGTTGCCCCCTCTTTATAATATTTACTATGCAAAGATATTGGAAATTTTCATTTTCTTTTAGCTTTGTGTAGTAAATTATAAAGAAAAGTAGATATATAAAGAACATTTGCTTCTTTTTTAGAGTCTTGAGAGCTTCGAAAACAGTAGATTGACATACGACCTTTACAGAGAGACGTTGAAATCAAGAAACAAGTCATTTGGGAGACGACCCATTTTTTTGTTTTTTTTTTTGAAATGGATCAATTGTTTTTTTTTTTTTTAGCAACCTGCCCGATGATAAACGAACGCGAAGAATTTCGCGAGTGGTCTAATTGTTCCAAGCGACCTGCCCGAGTTTGAAAAAATACGAGAATTTCTCAAAAATAGTCACATTGTAATGGGTTACTTGCCCAGTGGAAAAATAAGAGGATTTTTCAAAAGTGGTCACATTGTAATGGGTTACCTGCCCAGTGGAAAAATACGAGGATTTTTCAGGATGGTCACATTGTAATGGGTTACTGGCCCAATGAGAAAAAACACGAGGATTTTTCAAAAGTGGTCACATTGTAATGGGTTACCTGCCCAGTGGAAAAATACGAGGATTTTTCAAAAAGTGGTCACATTGTAATGGGTTACCCGCCCAAGGAGAAAAATACGATGATTTTTCAAAAAGTGATCACATTGTAATGGGTTACTTGCCCAAGGAAAAATACGATGATTTTTCAAAAGTGGTCACATTGTAATGGCTTACCTGCCCAGTAGAAAGAGAAAGGAAAATGAGGGCTCGAAGGCGCACTCAAAAGGATGGTCGAGGGCTTGAAGGCGCACTCGAAGGAGGTGAGGGCTCAAAGGCGCACTTGAAATAAAATGAGGGCTCGAAGGCTCCTTAAAAAAGATGATCAAAGGCTCGAAGGCGCATTCGAAGGAGGTGGAAAAACACAGAGATTTTTCAGGTGGTGTAATTCTCATGGGTGGCCTGCCCAGATTGAAAAATTCTCAAAAATGAAAAATTTTCAACAGCAATTTCGATCTTTGGCCATTTTAAGTTGGTCTTCCACTTGATGGATTCCGCCAGAGTTTTCTCTTATGAAATTTGCAAAACTCATTATCCAATGTCTCAAAGTTTAGATGATATGCATGCATCTTTACCTGATTTGAAATATAGGCCCCTTTTTCTTCTTAATCTTCTTGTCGTTTGATTGATGAGGACTTGCTACCTCTGATTTGGGTCCTCTTTGTCATTTAGCTTCTATCCCACTCGAGCTGGCCCATGTAAGTCTATTTCCAGATTTGTTTACACGACTCAGCCTATGTGGTGCCCATCGTGACCCACTTGCTTGCTAAAGATTTTCTGTCTCATCAAATAATTTGAGAGGATTATTCATTACTCCTCGTTTCACTACTAAAAACATTCGGTGTCACTTGCTGAAAGGATCAAACTGTTTTTCGTAAACTAAAATGTCCCCTTATCTTCTTGTAGGAAATGTTCCTCTCTTTTTCTAGAAGAGATAGATTTTCTTTAAACACAATGTTGCCCCCTTAAATTGGTCATGACCCCTAAGTGTGCTTTGTCAGCGACTTAGACAAATAATGGTTTTAAGAAGTCATTCTCTCATTTCTCTCCTTTTATGTTTGGTGAAGGAGTATGGGTCTAGAATGAATCTTGAAATTTTGATCTTGCATTTTGAAAACAAAAATTATTTCGATGTGAGTCTAAAACAATTTGCTTTTGAAATCTTGCAACTCCTTGGTTATTTTCTTTCTTGGAAAAGAGATTTTTTTGCTCTTATGTTTGGTAATGAGGTCTTTGGTGAAAATATGTCATGAGATAACCTTTTGTTTTTATAGGTTTTCAAAGTGGAGGGCTCGAGAAAAAAAAACTCGAGGTTTTGTATGAGAAAAACTTGTCTCTTTTTAAATATTTATTTTTATCAGCATGAATAATAATGAGTAGTTTATTCTTGATGTCATGAATCTTATGAAAAAGAATTCTTTGCATTTTGAGAGCACTGTTTATTGTCCTAGGTTGCTTGCTTGCTTGATTAGAAAGGACTTCTATAGGCATGTAATGTAGGCTGTGGTTTTTAGCTATGAAATAAAAGGATTCATAAGGCTCAAAGAGTGTTTCAGGGTTTCAAAGACTGAGGATCACTATCAACAGTTTGACTCTTGACGTCATTTATATTTTCTTTTGCCGCTCTTCTTTGATTTGTTGCTTCTTCTTTTTTATTGCTTTGCTAGGGCATACTCACTTTATCTTGGTTATCACTTTTTCTTGTGATTTTGGCATGCCCCCTAGCATTTGAGTTTCTTGGGCTCTTATGCCTTTTTGGCTTTCTCACGGCATTTTCTCTTTTCTTATTGAAATTATCTCTTGCCCCCCAGTGTGGGGTATGATCCTAGTTGGGATTTTTTTCATGAAAGAAAAATTATTCAGGCTCAAAAAGGGATCTTAAAGGATGTACTTATTTCAGAACGTGAAAGGAATAACAAAGATGGCCTTTTCTCATTTCAAGCGCATGCAACTATAATAAACTTTGACCTCATCTAGTGTGATGGTTTGGTCTTTGCAAAGATGCACTTCATGGGTCATAAGCAACGAGTTCACTACATACCATTATTCATACATTTAAAAACACATGATTCAAGAGTCATGGGGTAAGGGTGTTTATTCATTTCTTTTTTTTTTCTCTTTTTTTTTTGGTTTATAATTTAGTCACCTCAATGATGGAGTTGCTTGATTCACTTGTCATTCTACAAGTAGAATGTCAAAAATATCATTTTTAAATAAACATCAAATTATTTTTGAAATCAAAACGCTAGATCAAATTTTCAAAACTCCAATAAGGAACTGATTTTGGTAAAAGAGATGAATTGCGTCTATGAGATCACGCGAGACTTCAAAAGTGTATTTGTGAGTTCTTATAAAAAAAAACTCTCTTAATCAGATGAATAATGCTTGGTCGTGAACACGATTGAATGACAAACTCATTATTTCATTGAAGCTTAGGAAAAGAAGTTCAACAATAAAGATCTTATGCCAACATGAATACTGGCATGATAACACATAAAGGGGCTAAACATTTAGTGATCATTCTCGACCTAATATCACCATAGCTTTCTCTTCAAGATAGTTGATTTTTGGGAGTCGGCATGAAGAAATTAGCTATAGGAATGGTAAGAGCCTTGGCAACCACCTTCAGTGTCCTTCCCTTTTCCAGCCAAAATCGTTATTCTCAATTGGGTCAGCAATCTTACCTATCATAATGGCTTGTTCAATCCTCTCAGCTATAACAATCAGGTCAGTGAAATGTTGTGCAAAGCTTCTAACCAGGTATTCAAAGTATGGAGCTTTAAAGGTGTTGGAAAATAAACTGATGATCTCTTTTTCCAACATGGGAGGATTAACTTATGCAGCTACCTCACTCCATCTCCAGGCGTATTCTCTTATGGACTCCTTGTTGTTCTTCTCTATAGCTTGCAAGCTTAAACAATCAGGGCCCACGTCTATATTGAACTTATATTGCCTTATGAAGGCATCAATTAAATCCTTTAATTTTTTAACTTTGGTATTATTTAATCACATATACCAAGTGAGGGCAGCACCACTTAAGCTGTCTTGAAAGAAATGAATCAACAATTTCTCATCATCAACCACCTCAGCCATTTTGTTGTAGTATGCCTTGAGATGAGTTACAGGGCATTGAGTTCCTGTATATTTAATGAATTCTGGCACACCCTAAACTCCTTAGAAATGACTATGTTAGGTACCAAACACATATTGACAGCTTTCACTAGGTCACACAAATGGTTTCCCTCAACTGCCCTTATCCTTTCTCTTAGGGCAGTCCATTTTTCCAAATCCTCTTCTTTCACCATCAAGCCCTTTTGAGATTTTTTTCTCGGTAGAATCAATGGTAGACGAAATTCTTGAGGGGTATGCTGGCTAGAAATGCATAGCTTGTTGAAATTCAGATGACACCCTATTTGCCCCAGATTCTGTGGATCAAAATGAGTTATTTGCATATCTTCAGGCTGAGCTATAAGTATTGCTTTTCTGGATTTATCTCTCAAGGCCTGCTCGAGTAGACTAGTAAGCCTTGCGACTTCTTCTTTAAGATTATCCACCTCTTTTTGATGTTGGGCTTCCAACTAGGCTTTTTCTTCATTTTCCATTTGTCTTTTTCTCGAACGAGTGTTATAGACGGGTTTCAATGGGGAACCTATATTTCAACCTGCTAAATGTAAATCATGCAATTATGCAAAAATGTTGATTCAATTAAAAAATGCTTATGAAATACAGACTCACCCTTCACCGGATGATAACCTAATAGGAAGATCCTAATTGTTGAGTGCATCAAGGGGTTGGTCATTATCTAGTTTCAAAGGGTCTCTCGCATGCTCAGTGATTGTCCATGAAAGGTCGATATGAGGCTTACAAGTAGTGTGAAAATAGAGGCCCTGAGTAATATCAGTTTGGTATATCAACCACTTCCAAGTAAACAATCAAGCGAGAGTTTGATGGTTTCACAAGCCTTACCCAGGCTAAAGCCATTGGGGTACCGTTACTCCCCCACTTATTCTAGGATGTAAAGTGTGTGCTCTCAAAGTGATGCATGGCAACATAAACAAGGATGCATGCTAAACCAATAAATGCAAGAAAATAAACAAATAAACACAATAAACAAAATAGCAATAATAAGACAAAAGACAAAGTTTAATCCTAAGATCCCCAGCGGAGTTGCCATTCTGTCGCACCCGACATCGCAGCTGCTTTAAAAATAATTCTTGAATACGGAAAAAGAACAGATTTCTGGCATCTTGTTCTTTTAGGGACAAATGTCTTGTTTAAGGAGTCGTCACCTAGTATTATGGTCACTAGAAACCCTAACTGGTAAACAGAGATTCTATGGTACGGGACTGGTTACGTAAAAGGGAAGATATTATCACCCCTTAAACGTTCTACCTGAAGCAGACTGCATTGCTGATTTTGTCTTAAATTGCTAAACATTTATTCGCTTATGCTATGATGATTTGTTTATAATGTTCCCGACTTTGGCACAAGTGAATATTCGATCTCAAATAATTCCAACTCTAGTGTTGGTAAAAATTCCACCATGAATAATTCCAACTCTGGCGTTGATAAGAAATTTCCACCACGAATAATTCCAATTAAAAATTCCACCATGAATAATTCCAACTCTGGCGTTGGTAAATATTCCACCACAAATGATTCCATTTAAAAATTCCAATTAAAAAATTCCAACATGAATAATTCCAACTTTGGTGTTGGTAAAAATTCGTAGCCTGAAAAATATATTTTTTTATTCCTGATCCTGATATCAGTGAATAATAAAAAACCAAAAATATTTTTTAAAAGAACATGCGAAATTTTTATTTCTACACCAGTACATTGATAAAAAAAAATTCTAAGACATGCAAAATTTTTATTTATGCATTTTTTATTTTGTTTATTTTTTTTGGGTCAGGTCTAGCTTAGCCCAAAGGGGCTGGGCTAGGCCCGGCCAGCCCGGCCACTGGCCCAAGCGAATGGCCCAACGTTAAGTTAATTAAAGTGCACGCATGAAGCAATTTCACGCGTGCATCAACTGTGCGAAGGTAATTAAATTACATTCGCACAATTTTCACAATTGCACAATTTCAAACAAGAATGAAGAGAAGATGAGAACGGCCTACCTACTTCTGGAGATTGCGAGGAGGCTTGCAGCATAGTGATTTTGCTCTCGTCTGTGTATGACCTTCCCCTTTCTGTTTTCCTTTTGTTTCGGTGATGATGAAGGTCACGGCTTACTGCATGGGTTCTTCCTTTTTCTGGTTTACAGGGGGCGATTGAGAAGACGGTGATATTAATGTTGGTTTTCTGGGTTTACTGCTTGTATTGGTCTATGTTTTTTTTTTGTGTACTTTTTTTTTGTCTCTGTTTTATGGGTTTCTTTCCTCTGTCTTCCTCAGTGTTCTTTTTCTCTCCCTCGCGAGGTCGCCTTTGCTCAACCTTTATAGAGCCAGCGGCAGCCTCGGTGGTGGTAACGGCTGGCCTCCTAAATGCTCCGTAACCGACGCCTTCAATGAAGAAAATGTCCACGTTGGCTGCCAACGGACGAAACATCTTTGCCTTTCATGGCAGAGCCATTGCAGGGTAAAGAGACGGTGAACAGTCGTTGCAAAACGACCCCGTTTCCTGGTTCTAAAGGCTGCGAACTTGGTCCTTGTAATTCTTATAATTTTGCAATCAAGCCCCTGGTTAAAATGTAATTGGATCCTTGCATTGCCGCGCCATTTTCAAACTGGTCCTTGGATTTTAATTTTTGCAATTTGGACCCCAATTAAACCCCGAACTTTGATATTTCTCCAATTAAACCCTTGATTGGATTAATTAAATTAATTTCAAGCTCAATTAAGTCTCAAAACTTATCAATTCTCCAATTAAACCCTTGACTTGGTTAATTAAACAAGTCAAAAATTTAATTAAATCTTTAAACTTCCAATCATGTTGCCCTTAACCCAAATTTTAATTCATTCTTCATTTATTTCATTTTACTTGTTTTTCATCATTATTATTTTTTTATCATCATTTTTTATCCTTTTCAATAATAAAATTAAAATTAAAATAAAAATGGTCAAAAATTAGGTTATGACAAATGGGTCAACTCTGGAAACAGTTTCGGTGATGATTTCTGATAGGGTAGCGACTCAGTTTTCCTTGACTGTCTATGAATCAACAGGGGTTGTGTGCGCTGACGAATCCATTAGTCACCTGTAAACACCCAAAGGAAAATATATATATATATATATATATATATATATATATATATATATATATATATATATATATATATATTTAGAGAGAGAGGGATGATGATGAATGCAGTTTTCGCTGCTGATGCAGAAATCGGCAGCGACGCAGTTCCGCTGCCGATTCTGAATCGGCAGCGACGCAGTTCCGCTGCCGATTCTGGATCAACAGCGACCTAGTTTTCGCTGCCGATGCAGAAATCGGCAGCGATGCAGTTTTCGCTGCCGATTCTGAACTTGGCAGCGACGCAGTTTTCGCTGCCGATGCAGAAATCGACAGCAATGCAGTTTTCGCTGCCGATTTCTCAATGAACAGTGACGCAGAGCTGGGAGGGAGGGGTAAAACTGGTTTTAGATAAACCAAACAAGGATAAGGACACACCTAAACCAACCCCCAAACAACCCATTTCATTGTATGGGTAGTATAAATACAAAGAGGGGAGAGAGAATGACCCATCTTCTTCCAAATCCAGCAGCTGCATGCCGTTCTTCCCTTCCCCTTTCACAACAGAAACGTAAATCAGACCAGTAGAGATTACTTTGTGAACTTATGAGGGAGAGATGAGACCTTGAAAGAGAGGAGTGGGCAGCTGCATAGAGGAGAGGAAAAAGAGAGCCGGAAAAACATGAGAGGAAAAAGAAGGAGGAGAACCAGCAGCTGAATAGTGTCAAACCTTCCTCAAATTTAGTTAAATTCAGAAGGTATGGGTCATGAAACTCTCTTCCTCTCCCCCGTAAGATCAAAAACGAAAATGAAGAAGAAAAACCCTAAGAAAAGAATTGATCTAAGACCTAAGCCAGCTGTGAAGGAAGCTGAAATTAACCAAGAGAACAAGCAAACAAAAGTGAAATAAAGTCAATTTCAGAACATCTAACAAATCATGGTAGAGGGTCGGCTTTAACTAAGGGAAATTAATGTGTTCTGCTGTGATGTTGTTGCTGGAATTAATGTGTTCTGCTGTGATGATTGTTGCTGGAATTAATGTGATGTTGTTGCTGGAATTAATATGTTCTGCTGTGATGATTGTTGCTGGAATTAATGTGATGTTGTTGCTGAAATTAATGTGTTCTGCTGTGATGTTGTTGCTGGAATTAATATGCTCTGCTGTGATGATTGTTGCTGAAATTAATGTGTTCTGCTGTGATGTTGTTGCTGGAATTAATATGCTCTGCTGTGATGATTGTTGCTGGAATTAATGTGATGTTGTTGCTGGAATTAATGTGTTCTGCTGTGATGATTGTTGCTGGAATTAATGTGATGTTGTTGCTGGAATTAATGTGTTCTGCTGTGATGATTGTGCTGAATTTGATGCTCCCGATTGTGTGTTGCGCAGCGAAATTCTGTTTCGCTGACGCAACTGAACCTTCTGCAGCGATTTGATATTCACTACCGATTTGTGTGTTGCGCAGCGAAATTCTATTTCGCTGCCGCAACTGAACCTGCTGCAGCGAATTAATATTCGCTGCCGATTTGTGTGTTGCGCAGTGAAATTCTGTTTCGCTGCCGCAACTGAACCTGCTGCAGCGAATTAATATTCGCTGCCGATTTGTGTGTTGCGCAGCGAAATTCTGTTTCGCTGCCGCAACTGAACCTGCTGCAGCGAAGTGATATTCGCTGCCGAGTTGTGCGTTGTGCAGCGAAACTGTGGCGCCAACAGCGGTGCAGTTCTTGCTGCCGAACTGGCAGCCCGCAGCGAACCAGTTCTCGCTGCCGAATTGGGCAGCCCGCAGCGAACCGGTTCTCGCTGCCGATTCCTACAATAAGCCTCCTAGGCAGGAATGACTTAAATGCTAATAACAATTTCATGATATGATGGTGTAAAATAGGGAACACTTTAATGTGAACAAGTGAACTATTGAAATAAGTGTGATGATGAATGTGATTCAAAAATAAAATAAATACAACTGTGCTGATTTGTGACCATTGATGTCTCAGGTGGTGCAGTCGGGATTGGACCATCATCAAGACAGGAACGACCCACAGGTGGAACAGGTAGGTGACTTGCACCTTTCTTTTTCATACGTTGAATCTTGGAATATTTTAACTTGAGTACTACCATATTGTTAGAACCGATATTAAATTGTCGAACCCTTAATTGTTGATAAAAGAGTGATTAGCTTCGGCTAATGGCATCCAAACGGATGGCCGGGACAAAAGAGTGATTAGCTTCGGCTAATGGCATCCAAACGGATGGCCGGGACAAAAGAGTGATTAGCTTTGGCTAATGGCGTCCGAATGGATGGCCGGGTTAAAAAAAAAAGGGATGATTTCGCTGCCGATTGTGGATCGGCAGGGACGCAGTTCTGCTGCCGATTCTGGATCGGCAGCGACACAGTATTCGCTGCCGATACAGAAATCGGCAGCGACCTAGGTTCCGCTGCCGATACAAAAAACCGGCAGTGACGCAGTTTCCGCTGCCGATTTTGGATCGGCAGCGATGCAGTCTGCGCTGTCGATACAGAAATCGGCAGCGACCCAGTTTCGCTGCCGATTCCTTGATTGGCAGCGATGTAGTTTCGGCTGCCGATTTTAGGATTGGCAGCGACGCAGCTATCGCTATGGAATCCGGATGGATAGCCGGGACAAATAAACGACTAGTTTCGGCGAGTGGCATTTGAAAACTTGTGTATCTATATGTACTACTAATTGTTACATCAAATACATGAAGAAATTATAAATGTTAATGCTTATTTAATTGCTAGGCCGTTAGTTACCATTATTAATATTAAGTATTTGTTTTCTCTTAAATGTTTTGTACTGCTGCAGGGACGTCACACCAACGAGATGTCTAGGATACCCGATACACGGGAACCTACTTTTGCAAAGAATTAAGTAGATGCATTCTAACTCACAATGTACTTTGTAGGGATCAATGTACTGAATGTATAACTTTTATTAGATCCTTTTTGTTTAAAGTTTGTGATGGCTATTAGTAGTATAAGGATGCAAACTCATGTCCATGTATATATTTTTAATATGAATTTCAAATCATGCAACATTAATATTATGTGTTTGTGTAAGATTCGCTTTTGAATGAATTGTTGATTGTATGGGTTGTATTTTGATGATGTAAGGATTCAAGTTCTTTGATTACCGGCACCAGGTGTATTAAATATATAAAAAAAAAAAAAAATTTACTATTGTTGGGCTTAGAAAGCCGGGTCGTTACATCACCTCTGCAAGCAGTTTCGAGGGCTATTTCAGAGTGGGCAGCGACTCAGTTTTCCTTGACTCTTTCCGAGTCAACAGGGGCTGTGTGCGCTGTCGAAACTATGGGTCAGCTCTGGAAATATTTTCTGCGATGATTTCTGAGAGGAAAGCGACTCAGTTTTTCTTGATTGTTTCTCAGTCAACAAGGGCTGTGTGTGCTAACGAATCCATGCGCGTCACCTCTGCAAACAGTTTTGGGGGCTCTTTCTTAGTGGCCAGCGACTCAGTTTTCCTATACTGTTTATGAGTCAACAGGGGCTGTGTGTGCTGACGAATCCATGCGCGTCACCTTTGCAAACAGTTTTGGAGGCTCTTTCTTAGTGGTCAGCGACTCAGTTTTCCTATACTGTTTATGAGTCAACAGGTGCTGTTTGCGCTGACGAATCCATGCGTCACCTCTGAAAGCAGTTTCAGGGGCTATTTCTAAGTGGGCAGCGACTCAGTTTTCCTTGACTGTTTATGAGTCAACAGGGGCTGTGTGGCTGACGAATCCATTCGTCACCTGTGAAAGCATTTTCGGGGTTTTTTTGTTAGTCGGCAGCGACCTAGTTTTCCTTGATTCTTTCAGAGTCAACAGGGGATATTTGTGCTGATGAATCTATGGGTCAGCTCTGGAAACTATTTCGATGCCGATTTCTGAGTCAACAGGTGCTGTGTGCGCTGTGGATTCCATGCATCATCTCTGGAAACAGTTTCGATGATGATTTCTAAGTGGGCAGCGACTCAGTTTTCCTTGACTGTTTCTGAGTCAACAGGGGTTGTGTGCGCTGGGGAATCCATGCGTCACCTATGAAAGCAATTTCAGGGGCTATTTTTGAGTGGCCACCAACTTAGTTTTCCTTGACTGTTTCTCAGTCAACAAGGGTTGTGTGTGCTGACGAATCCAGGCGTCACCTCAGCATGAAATTTTGGGGGCTCTTTCTGAGTTGTCATCAACTCAGTTTTCCTTTACTGTTTATGAGTCATCAAGGGTTGTGTGGGCCGACGAATCCATAGGTCAGCTCTAGAAACAGTTTCGGTGATGATTTCTGAGAGGGCAGCGACTCAATTTTCCTTGACTCTTTCTATGTCAACAGGGGCTCTGTTCGCTGACGAGTCCATGGGTCAGCTCTGGAAACGATTTCGGTGCTGATTTCTGAGTGGGCAGCGACTCAGTTTTCCTTAACTGTTTATGATTCAACAGGGGTTGTGTGGGCTGACAAATCCATTCGTCAGTTGTGAAAGGAGTGTCGGGGTTTTTTTTGTGAATGGGCAGGGACTCAATTTTCCTTGACTCGTTCTGACTCAACAGGGGCTGTGTGCGCTAATGAATCCATGGGTCAACTTTGGAAACAGTTTTCTTGATCATTTGTGAGTGGGCAGCACCTTAGTTTTCCTTGTCTCTTTCTGAGTCAACAGGGGCTATGTTCGCTAACGAATCCATGGGTCAGCTCTGGAAACGGTTTCGGTGCTGATTTATGTGTGGGTAGCGACTCAGTTTTCCTTAACTGTTTATGAGTCAATAGGGGCTGTGTGGGCTGATGAATCCATGTGTCACCTCTGCAAACAGTTTCGGGGGCTATTTCTGAGTGGGCAGCGACTCAGTTTTCCTTGACTGTTTATGAGTCAACAGGCGCTGTGTGGGCTGACGAATCCATGGGTCAGCTCTGGAAATAGTTTCAATGATGATTTCTGAGTGGCTGGCTACTCAGTTTTCCTAGACTCTTTCTGTGTCAATAGGGGTAGTGTGCGCTGATGAATCCATGCGTCACCTCTGGAATCATTTTCAGTCACGATTTCTAAGAGGGCAGCTACTTACTTTTCCTTGTCTCTTTCTTAGTCAACAGGGGCTGTGTGTGATGATAAATCCATGGGTCAGCTTTGGAAACATTTTCGGTGATGATTTCTGAGAGGGCAGCGACTCAGTTTTCGTTGACAGTTTCTGAGTCAACAGCTGTTGTGTGCGCTGTGGATTCCATGCTTCATCTCTGGAAATAGTTTCGGAGACAAATTCTGAGTGGGCAGCAACTCAATTTTCCTTGACTGTTTCTGAGTCAACAGGGGCTCTGTTCGCTGACGAGTCCATGGGTCAGCTCTGGAAACGGTTTCGGTGCTGATTTCTGAGTGGGCAGCGACTCAGTTTTCCTTAACTGTTTATGATTCAACAGGGGTTGTGTGGGCTGACAAATCCATTCGTCAGCTGTGAAAGGAGTGTCGGGGTTTTTTTTGTGAATGGGCAGGGACTCAATTTTCCTTGACTCGTTCTGACTCAACAGGGGCTGTGTGCGCTAATGAATCCATGGGTCAACTTTGGAAACAGTTTTCTTGATCATTTGTGAGTGGGCAGCACCTTAGTTTTCCTTGTCTCTTTCTGAGTCAACAGGGGCTATGTTCGCTAACGAATCCATGGGTCAGCTCTGGAAACGGTTTCGGTGCTGATTTATGTGTGGGTAGCGACTCAGTTTTCCTTAACTGTTTATGAGTCAATAGGGGCTGTGTGGGCTGCGGAATCCATGTGTCACCTATGAAAGCAGTTTCGGGGGCTATTTCTGAGTGGGCAGCGACTCAGTTTTCCTTGATTGTTTATGAGTCAATAAGGGCTGTGTGGGCTGACGAATCCATTCGTCACCTGTGAAAGAAGTTTCGGGGGCTATTTCTGAGTGGGTAGCAACATAGTTTTCCTTGTCTCTTTCTGAGTCAACAGGGGCTATGTGGGCTGATAAATCCATTCGTCACTTGTGAAAGAAGTTTCAGCGGCTATTTCTGATTGGGCAGCAACATAGTTTTCCTTTTCTCTTTCTAAGTCAATAGGGCCTGTGTGCGCTGATGAATCCATGGGTCAGCTCTGGAAACATTTTTGGTGACGATTTCAGAGAGGGCAGCGACTCAGTTTTCATTGACTGTTTCTGAGTCAACAGGTGGTGTGTGCGCTGGGGATTCCATGCATCAACTCTGGAACAGTTTCGGTGATGATTTCTGAAAGGGCAGCGATTTAATTTTCCTTACCTGTTTCTGAGTCAACAGGGGCTTTGTGCGCTACGGAATACATGTGTCACCTCTGGAAACAGTTTTGGGGTCTATTTTTTAGTGAACAGCGACTCAGTTTTCCTTAACTGTTTATGAGTCAACAAGGGTTGTTTGGGCTGACGAATCCATTCGTCACCTGTGAAAGCAATTTCGGCGGCTATTTCTGAGTGGGCAGCAACTTAGTTTTCCTTGTCTCTTTCTAAGTCAACTGGGGCTCTATGCGCTGACAAATCCATGGGTCAGCTCTGGAAACAGTTTTAACACCGATTTTTGAGTGGACAGCGACTCAGTTTTCCTTGACAGTTTATGAGTCAATAGGGGCTGTGGGGGCTGACGAATCCATATGTCAGCTCTGGAAATAGTTTCGATGATGATTTCTGAGTGGGTAGCGACTCACTTTTCCTTGAATCTTTCTGACTCAATAGGGACAGTATGCGCTGACGATTCCTTGAGTTATCTCTAAAATCAGTTTCAGTGCCGATTTCTGAGTAGGAAGTGACTTAGTTTTCCTTGCCTGTTTCTCAGTTAACAGGGGCTGTGTGCGCTGACGAATCCATGCGTCACCTTTGCAAGCAATTTCGGTGCTAATTTTTTAGTGTGCAGCGACTTGTTTTCCTTAACTGTTTATGAGTGAACAGGGGATGTGTGCACTGAGGATTCCATGCGTCACCTCTGGAAACAGTTTCGGTGACCATTTCTGAGTGGCAGCGACTCAGTTTTCCTAGACTGTTTCTCAGTCAACAGGGGCTATGTGCGATGAGGAATCCATTCGTCACCTTTGCAAGCAGTTTCAGTGTCGATTTCTAAGTGGGCAGCGACTCAGTTTTCCTTGACTGTTTATGAGTCAACAGGGGCTGTGTGGGCTGAGGATTCCATGCATCACCTCTAGAAATAGTTTCGGTGACCATTTCTGAGTGGGGAATGATTCAGTTTTCCTTCAATCCTTCTCAGTCAACAGGGGCAGTGTGAGCTGACGATTCCATGAGTCATCTCTAAAATGAGTTTCGAGGGCTATTTCTAAGTGGGCAGCGACTCAGTTTTCCTTGACTCTTTCTGACTCAACAGCGACAGTGTGCGCCGACGATTCCATGAGTCATCTGTAAAATCAGTTTCAATGCCGATTTCTGAGTGGGCAGCGACTCAGTTTTCCTTGACTATTTATCAGTAACAGGGGCTGTGTGCGCTGAGGATTCCATGCATCATCTCTGGAAATAGTTTCGGTTACCATTTCTAAGTGGGTAGCGACTTAGTTTTCCTTGACTGTTTCTTAGTCCACAGGGTCTGTGTGCATTAAGGAATGCATGCGTCTCCTCTCCAAGCAGTTTCGGGGGCTATTTCTGAATGGGCAGCGACTCAGTTTTGCTTGACTATTTCTCAGTCAATAGGGGTTGTGTGCGCTGACGAATCCATTCGTCACCTCTTTAAGTAGTTTCGGTGCCGATTTCTAAGTGGGCATCGACCCAGTTTTCCTTGACTGTTTCTCAGTCAACAGGGGCTGTGTGCGCTGAGGATTCCATGCGTCACCTCTGGAAACAGTTTCGGTGACCATTTTTGAGTCGGCAGAGACTCAGTTTTCCTTGAATCTTTCTAAGTCAACAGGGGCAGTGTGAGCTGACGATTCCATGAGTTATCTCTAAAATCAGTTTCGAGGGCTATTTTTGAGTGGGCAGCGACTTAGTTTTCCTTGACTGTTTCTGACTCAACAGGGTCAGTGTGCGCTGACAATTCCATGAGTCATCTGTAAAATCAGTTTCGGTGCCGATTTCTAAGTGGGCAACGACTCAGTTTTCCTTGACTGTTTATGAGTCAACAGGGGCTGTGTGCGCTGAGGATTCCATGCGTCACCTCTAGAAACAGTTTTGGTGACCATTTCTGAGTGGGCAACGACTTAGTTTTCCTTCAATCTTTCTCAGTCAACAGGGGCAGTGTGAGCTGACGATTCCATGAGTCATCTCTAAAATAATTTTCGAGGGTTATTTCTAAGTGGGCAGCAACTAAGTTTTCCTTTACTCTATCTGACTCAATAAGGACAGTGTGTGTTGACGATTCCTTGAGTCATCTCTAAAATCAGTTTCGGTGCCAATTTCTGAGTGGGAAGCGACTTAGGTTTCCATGACCGTTTCTCAGTCAACAGGAGCTGTGTGCACTGACGAATCCTTGGGTCAGCTCTGGAAACAGTTTCAGCAATGATTTTTGAGTGGGCAGCGACTCAGTTTTCCATGACAGTTTATGAGTCAACAGGGGCTGTGTGGGCTGACAAATCCATTGATCAACTCTGGAAACAGTTTCGGTGATGATTTCTGAGTGGGTAGTGACTCAGTTTTCGTTGACTCTTTCCGAGTCAACAGGGGCAATGTGCGCTAGTGAATCCATGTGTCAGCTCTGGAAACATTTTCAGTCATGATTTCTAAGAGGGCAGCGACTTAGTTTTCCTTGACTCTTTCTGAGTCAACAGTGGCTGTGAGCAATGATGAATCCATGGGTCAGCTCTGGAAGCATTTTCGATGATGATTTCTGAGAGGGCAGCGACATAGTTTTCGTTGACTATTTTTGAGTCAACAACTATTGTGTGCACTGTGGATTCCAGGGGTCATTTCTGGAAACAGTTTCGGTTACAAGTTCTAAGTGGGCAGTAACTCAATTTTCCTTGACTGTTTCTGAGTCAACAGGGGCTGTGTGGGCTGACGAATCCATAAGTCAGCTCTGGAAACAGTTTCGGTGATGATTTCTGAGTAAGTAGCGACTTAGTTTTCCTTGACTCTTTCTGAGTCAACAGGGGCAGTGTGCGCTGGTGAATCCATGTGTCAGCTCTGGAAACATTTTCAGTCATGATTTCTAAGAGGGCAACGAATTAGTTTTCCTTGACTCTTTCTGAGTCAACAGGGGCTGTGTTCGATGACGAATCCATGGGTCAGTTCTGGAAGCATTTTCGGTGATGATTTCTGAGAGGGCAATGACATAGTTTTCGTTGACTGTTTTTGAGTCAACAACTATTGTCTGCACTGTGGATTCCATGGGTCATTTTTGGAAACAGTTTCGGTAACAACTTCTAAGTGGACAGCAACTCAATTTTCCTTGACTGTTTCTGAGTCAACAGGGGCTGTGTGGGCTGACGAATCCATTCGTCACCTGTGAAAGTAGTTTCGGTGATGATTTCTGACAGGGCAGCGACTCAGTTTTCCTTGACTGTTTCTAAGTCAATAGGGACAGTGTGTGCTGACGATTCCATGAGTCATCTCTAAAATCAATTTCGCGGGCTATTTCTGAGTGGACAGCGACTTAGTTTTCCTTGACTCTTTCTGACTCAACAGGGATAGTGTGCGATGATGATTCCTTGAGTCATCTGTAAAATCAGTTCCGGGGGCTATTTCTGAGTGGGTAGCCACTCAGTTTTTCTTGACTCTTTCTGAGTCAACAGGGACAGGGTGTGATGACGATTCCATGAGTCATCTGTAAAATAAGTTTCGGTGCCGATTTCTGAGTGGGCAGCGACTCAGTTTTCCTTGACTGTTTCTCAGTCAACAGGGGCTCTATGCGATGACGAATCCATGCGACACCTCTACAAGCAGTTTCGTTGGCTATTTCTGAGTGGGCAGCGACTCAGTTTTCCTTGATTCTTTCTGAGTCAACAGGGATAGTGTGTGCTGACGATTCCATGAGTCATCTCTAAAATCAGTTTCGCGGGCTATTTCTGAGTGGGCAGCGATTCACTTTTTCTTGATTCTTTTGACTCAACAGGGACAGTGTACGCTGACGATTCCTTGAGTCATCTCTAAAATCAGTTTCGGTGTCGATTTCTGAGGGGGAACTGACTTAGTTTTCCTTGACTGTTTCTTAGTTAATAGGGGCTGTGTGCGCTGACGAATCCATGCGTCACCTCTGCAATCAATTTCGGTGCTCATTTTTGAGGGTGCAGCGACTCAGTTTTCCTTGACTGTTTATGAGTCAACAGGGGCTGTGTGCGCTGACGAATCCATGCGTCACCTCTGCAAGCAATTTCAGTGCTCATTTGTGAGTGTGCAGCGACTCAGTTTTCCTTGACTGTTTATGAGTCAACAGGGGCTGTGTGCACTGAGGATTCCATGCATCACCTCTGGAAATAGTTTCGGTGACCATTTCTGAGTGGCAGCGACTCAGTTTTCCTAGACTGTTTCTTAGTCAACAGGGGCTATGTGCGATGAGGAATCCATTCGTCATCTCTGCAAGCAGTTTCGGTGCCGATTTCTAAGTGGGCAGCGACTCAGTTTTCCTTGACTGTTTATGAGTCAACAGGGGCTGTGTGGGCTGAGCATTCCATGCGTCACCTCTGGAAACAGTTTCGGTGACCATCTCTGAGTTGGCGACGACTCAGTTTTCCTTGAATCCTTGTAAGTCAACAGGGGCGGTGTGAGCTGACGATTTCATGAGTCATGTCTAAAATCAGTTTCGGGGGCTATTTTGGAATGGGCACCGACTCACTTTTCCTTGAATCTTTCTGACTCAACAGGGACAGTGTGTGCTGACGATTCATGAGTCATCTGTAAAATCAGTTTCGGTTCCGATTTTTGAGTGGGCAGCGACTTAGTTTTCCTTGACTGTTTCTCAGTCAACAGGGGCTCTGTGCTCTGACGAATCCATGCGACACCTCTACAAGCAGTTTCGGTGGCTATTTTTGAGTGGGCAGCGACTCAGTTTTCCTTGACTCTTTCTGAGTCAACAGGGACAATGTGTTTTGACGATTCCATGAGTCATCTCTAAAATCAGTTTCGCGGGCTATTTCTGAGTGTGCAGCGACTCACTTTTCCTTGAATCTTTTTGACTCAACAGGGACAGTATGCGCTGACGATTCCTTGAGTTATCTCTAAAAACAATTTCGGTGCCGATTTCTAAGTGGGCAGCGACTCAGTTTTCCTTGACTGTTTATGAGTCAACAGGGGCTGTGTGCGCTGAGGATTCCATGCGTCACCTCTGGAAATAGTTTCGGTGACCATTTCTAAGTGGGCAGCGACTCAGTTTTCCTTCAATCTTTCTCAATCAACAGGGGCACAGTGTGAGCTGACGATTCCATGAGTCATCTGTAAAATGAGTTTCGAGGGCTATTTCTAAGTGGGCAGCGACTCAGTTTTCCTTAACTCTTTCTGACTCAACAGGGACAGTGTGCGTTGATGATTCCTTGAATCATCTATAAAATCAGTTTCGGTGCCGATTTCAGAGTAGGAAGCGACTTAGGTTTCCATGACTGTTTCTTAGTCAAAAGGGGCTATGTGCGCTAACGAACCATGCGTCACCTCTTTAAGTAGTTTCAGTGCCGATTTCTCAGTGGGCAGCGACTCAGTTTTCCTTGACTGTTTATGAGTCAACAGGGGCTGTGTGCGCTGAGGATTCGATGCGTCACCTCTGGAAACAGTTGCGGTGACCATTTCTGAGTCGGTAGAGACTCAGTTTTCCTTGAATCTTTCTCGGTCAACAGGGGCAGTGTGAGCTAATGATTCCATGAGTTATCTCTAAAATCAGTTTCGAAGGCTATTTCTGAGTGGGTAGGGACTTAGTTTTCCTTGACTCTTTCTGACTCAACAGGGACAGTGTGCGCTGACGATGCCATAAGTAATCTGTAAAATCAATTTCGGTGCCGATTTTTGAGTGGGCAGCAACTTAGTTTTCCTTGACTGTTTATGAGTCAACAGGGGCTGTGTGAGCTGAAGATTCCATGCGTCACCTCTAGAAACAGTTTCGGTGACCATTTCTGAGTGGGCAGCGACTTAGTTTTCCTTGAATCTTTCTCAGTCAACAAGGGCAGTGTGAGCTGACAATTCCATGAGTCATCTCAAAAATGATTTTTGAGGGTTATTTCTAAGAGGGCAGCGACTCAGTTTTCCTTGACTCTTTCTGACTCAACAGGGACAGTGTGCGCTGACGAATCCATGCATCACCTCTGCAAGCAGTTTCGGTGCCGATTTCTAAGTGGGAAGCGACTTAGGTTTCCATGACTCTTTCTCAGTCAACAGGGGCTATGTGCGCTGAGGATTCCATGCGTCACCTCTAGAAACAGTTTCGATGACCATTTGTAAGTAGGCAGCGACTTAGTTTTCCTTCACTGTTTCTCAGTCAACAGGGTCTGTGTGCATTAACGAATCCATGCGTCTCCTCTGTAAGCAGTTTCGGGGGCTTTTTCTAAGGGGGCAGCGACTCAGTTTTCCTTGACTGTTTGTCAGTCAACAGCGGCTGTGTGCGCTGAGGATTCCATGCATCACCTCTGGAAACAGTTTCGGTGACCATTTCTGAGTCGGCAGAGACTCAGTTTTCCTTGAATCTTTCTGAGTCAACAGGGGCAGTGTGAGCTGACGATTCCATGAGTTATCTCTAAAATCAATTTTCAGGGCTATTTCTGAGTGGGCAGCGACTGAGTTTTCCTTGACTCTTTCTGACTCAACAGGGACAGTGGGCGCAGACGATTCCATGAGTCATCTGTAAAATCAGTTTCGGGGGCTATTTCTGAGTGGGCAGCGACTCAGTTTCCTTGACCATTTCTAAGTCAACAGGGACAGTGTGTGCTGACGATTCCATGAGTCATATGTAAAATCAGTTTCGGTTCCGATTTCTGAATGCGAAGCGACTTAATTTTCCTTGACTGTTTCATAGTCAACAGGGGCTCTGTGCGCTGACGAATCCATGCGACACCTCTACAAGCAGTTTCGGTGGCTATTTCTGAGTGGGCAGCGACTCAGTTTTCCTTGACTCTTTCTAAGTCAACAGGGACAGTGTGTGCTGACGATTCCATGAGTCATCTCTAAAATCAGTTTCACGGGCTATTTCTGAGTGGGCACCGACTCACTTTTCCTTGAATCTTTCTGACTCAACAGGGACAGTATGCGCTGACGATTCCTTGAGTTGACACGACCAAAAGATTGATGTCTTCTCCTAAGTGCAGGAGTGTCTAAGTAGTAAATAACCCGGCAAGACCGGGGTCGAACCACAGAGAGGTTAATTGTATAAATTATAATTAATAAAACAACAACACCAACAACAACAACAACAACAATAACAACAATAATAGTAACAATAACAGTAATAGTAATAATAATATTACTCAGTACGTGGCGTTGTTATACCTGAGAATGATCTAAAAGATCGGGTCACAGGTTTCCAGCCTATTTACTGAGTTTATGAAAAGATCAAAGAGATATATTATATAATATAAACAGATTTCTGATGCGAATGAACAAGGCAAGACCAACAATGCCAGGATCCTTGATCAAACACAGAGCATACTTAACATACATAAAATATAACAAGAATGTAAATAATAATAATAATAATAATAGTAATATTAATAATAATAAGAATAATAGTAGTAGTAGTAGTAGTAGTAGTAGTAGTAATAATAAAGAAGAAGAGGAAGAAATTAATGAGAACTTTGAGATGGAAGATTAATGTAAAGATTAAACAATGACAAAAACAAATGTCAAGGTTAGAGGATCCACCAATGGTATTTCAAACAAGTATAGTATAAACTCTTATTACTCAATTTGGAAACCACACACGAAGGAGGTTCCAATCAGATGATTTGTCATTAATAGCTCATTATAAATTATTAACATGATCATATTAATTATCTTATTTACATAACACCAAACTTTTAAATATTGTCACGAATTCATGATGTTAACTGATGTTAACAACAAATCAAGTTCCTTTCATAGCCTAGGTGTAGGTAATACCATACGGTTGAGTTATGAGAGTGCCAAGCATTTGTTGTACCAAGTGTTATACTACACAAATCTAGATTAACCATTTAACAAGCAAGGTATTAAGAATTAGTAAGATAAAAAGATAAGACATGTTAATATTAAACATTAAGGTCCATGTTGAGTTTACACTATACTTGTTTTTACACCATTAGTGTAACCTTTTCACCTTGACATAATAAACTTAGCTAAACATAATGAAGAAGAGAAACATAAATAAACAAAACAAGAACATAAATAAGATACAAGTTAACTAAGGAAAGCAAAGCAAATGAAAAGCATAAACAAGAAATTAATGAAAGCAAAGCTTAAGAATTACAAAAAATATAAAGAGAGAAATAAAGAGCATGAACTTGATCTGAACAACCAAGCCCCTAAATACATGGCAAATGCCTCCTTTTATAGGCCAAAATTCAGAATTATTGATTTGATGACTAATTGTTGAGTGGGTGGCCAACTTTTGACTTTGTGAAAATCCTTATCTTCTTGTCTGAATAAAACAAAAATGCTAGCATCAGAACTGGGTCCACTTGAAAACATGAAAGTTGTAGGAAATTGGCTCAGCTTTCCAGGAAAAAAAAAATAGAGGTGATTTGGACTTCTAGAACTTCAGATATGGGCCAAACACTGAACAGTGTTCGGGCTGCAGGACAGATTCGAACTTCTCCGTTGTTGCTATAATTTGGACTTGCAAACGGCCTTCTTAGATCTTGATGAAAACATGAAAGTTGTAGGCCTATGTCTTACCAAATCTGTGTAAAACTTTTAGATCATTTGGAATCTATAACTCGAGATATGACCCAATTACCGAACAGTGTTCCAGTTTGGACTGCACCAACATCTCTTTTCTAAGTTTGGCCCTCTCTTTGTCCTTTCAATTTCCATACTTGAACTCATCAATCAATCCTTTGATTTATGTTATAGGCCTGCATTTAAGATGAACATTTACCATATATTAAGGCATTTTATAGTATTAGACTTGTTATTATAAAACATGCTTTAGTTAAGGAGTTATTGATACTTTAAGTGCAAAATGATGATATAAAACCTTGATAAATATGCACTTTTAAGTACTAATCACACCCCCCAACCAGCTTATTACTAGTCCCTAGTAATCAAAGTGTTAAAATAGAAAAACAATTTGCAAATTCCATAAAGCAAGGCATTCATCATTCAACTTCCATTAATCTATCCAGATAAACAAACTCTCATTAAATTCATATATCTGCTCAATACCTCTTAAACAAGATATTACTAAACCTTTCTTTTGTGCTCAAAATATCAACATATAGTTATGGGGCTTTACTTGGAAGAAAAACAAATTTTTGCTCTAATGTTTAAGGTTAACTTCCTTGGGTTAGGATTATTATCTTATATATACACACACACACACACACACACACACACACACATATAACTTAAAACACAATGCATCTTTAACCCATGTAACAAGCTTTCGGCTAATGACTCCCAGACCAGTTGGTCTTAGGGCATTAGGTGTTGAGACACCCCTACGAGCTTAGTAACTCGGGTTGCAGATACTGATATGTAGATAGTGCAATGTTTGATTCCCTTAAGCTTTTCTCCTCAATCCATGTAACAAGCGTTGGGCCAATAGCTCCCAAGTCAGTTGACTTTAGGGTATTAAGTGTTAAAACACCCCTTCGGGCTTAATTGCTTAGGTTAGGGAGGCTACGAAACCAAACTTATCTACCTTTTTATTATCATTATTTTTTTGTTTTTTGTTTTTTTGTTTTTTTGTTTTGTTTTTTTTTGTTTTTTTTTTCAAATTATATACTATCCCTTTCCCTTAGTTGTTACTTTTAACAAAAGAACATAAATAATGTAATAATCCAATGTACAACCCACAATCATATGTTAAAGTGTGTGTGTGAAAATGAAGATTTAAAAATACTTGTTAAATGAGCATATGAGCAGAATCAAGTGCTAACAATACGAGAGTTTGTAAACCTGAATATTTCAAGAAGTATTCTGATAGACCTTGTTAAGAATGTTTACTAAGATGCGTCTCAAGAGTCACTTTAACAAAAGAACTCATTTTACTCTGCCATCCTAGTAACAACAGTTTGGCAAATAGTTTATGGAATAGAAAACACAGTTTTTTTTTTTTTTAATATATCAACTACTACCCTATCAACTACTACCCTTTCCCCCCAACCAAAATGAGACATTGTCCTCAATGTCTTAAGGTAGAAAGATAGAGTATAGAAGATATCACCTGAAATAGCGAACACTGACAAACCTGAAACACACTTAAACAAATAAAAAAAACAAAACAAAACACAATAATAAAACCAAAAGACGCAAATATTTACAAACGCAGGCTCAAATCCAATCTAATCTTTTTACGGCTTTCCTTAGTTGATCAATTTAAGCGACTCATGGAAGGATTAATTACAGGGATGAAAGATTGTAGTTGGTCAATCAATTGTTCTGCAGTAGCAGCAGAGATTATGATTTGTCGTGCTGAAGATGTACGAAATTCCTGTTCCACAGCATGATCAAGAAAAGACAACAACTTATCATAAAAACCATTAACATTTAACAAACCTATGGGTTTATGGTGAATGTGCAGTTGGGCCCAAGAGGAAATATGAAAGATCTCTTCCAATGTGCCCAGACCACCTGGTAAGGCAATGAAGGCATTAGCATGGTTAAACATTGCATTCAGTTGATCAGACATTGTGGGGACTTGTAATTCATCTCCAATTATTTTTCCAATGATGTCCCCTTGAGCTAAAGCTTTGGGGACTACCCTCAAAACTTGACTACCTCCTAAAAATGCAGCAATTGACACTCCCCCCATTAACCCAAGGTTGCCTCCTCCATACACTAAATGAATCTTTCGCTCAGCTAGTACCTGACCAAGATGATTTGCTGATTCTAAAAACTCCTTTTCTTTCCCAGGACTGGATCCACCGAAAACACAAATATTGTTTATGTGATTACTTGAGGAACCTGCCATTTCTACACACTTCTATATTTGATGAATGTATGGGTTGAGTAGAAATGAAGGGAAGGAAAAGAAGAATTTATAGATGAGAAATTGAAAATGCAATCATACCACCTATATGTAGGCCAGCCGTAGTCTCACTCTCTTTCTCTCTCTCTTTATTTATTTATTTATTTTGAAAAAAAGCATGTGTATGTACAGGTAGTTGTGATTGTGGCTCACATCTTTCCTTGGTTTTACGTCCAAGAACGGCTTAAACGCCCTCTATGGGTCGAGGATAGGCTTCCCATCCAGTTTTCTTAAAAACTGGCAAACAAGGTCTTTTTTAGTCAGATTCCCAAGACTAAGTCGAGCATGTGCTTTATGGAATTGTGGCCATAAATCATAAATTGCACGATGCACATCTCAACTAGGGTGCGTCTCAAGAGTCAATAGAAGATTATCTAAAGACCCCTTACTCAGGCCATCCTTAATGAATTGTATTTTATCTTCACGGTTTACAGATACCATTCCTAAAGAACGACATGTCGCATTACAAGTCCATCTAGCACATCGGTGACAGACTTTCAGTCGTTTTGCACGACGTTTCTTTGCAAAAGTGCTCTTACCTGTTCCAGGCATGTATGAAATGAAAGAATTGGAGGACTCACCTGATAATCGGACCTTTGCTTCAATTAGCCAACGAATATCTTCAGGAATTCCATGGTTCATTAACAACCTCAATCTTTCACACCTAGCACGGTAAATTTTTGTAATCGCATTCTGAGGCAGAGCGGGAAAATACTTTTTCAATTTTTCAAGAGTGGTGTCCATTTTCAACTGAGAATTGGGGGAGAGATTCAAAGAAAGAAGAAAGAGCAAAGAATTGCACTAATATATACACAGATATCAGTTATCATGGGAAACTGAATAAACCGACTTAAGAGTCACGGAGTACCGTTATTCGCCATTTGACCGAGGTGAGAGACTAGCAAAACAAAAGTCACACAAAAACAATGTGAGAAAAAGAATCAATCTTTATATACAGGATCACCCAATTCAATATAGTCATTTTCAACTGAAAAATTGTCAAAATAAACTTTCAAACGATGGCCATTTACCTTGAAAACATTACCATTCTTTGGATTTTCGATATCACAGGCCCCATATGGATACACATGTTTCACAATAAAAGGACCACTCCATCTTGATCTTAGTTTTCCAGGAAATAAATGGAGTCGAGAATTATAAAGCAAGACTTTTTGACCAACATTGAATGTTTTTCTCAGTATTTTCTTGTCATGAAACTCTTTGATTCTTGCTTTATGAATTCTTGAATTGTCATATGCATCATTTCTTATTTCCTCAAGCTCATTTATTTGCAATTTTCGCAGCTGACTAGCATCATCAATGTTTGAATTGAAAGCTTTAATAGCCCAATAAGCTTTATGTTCAATTTCCACAGGCAAGTGACAAGGTTTTCCATATACTAGTCTATAAGGTGACATACCTAATGATGTTTTATACGCAGTTCGATAAGCCCAAAGTGCATCATTAAGTCTTAAAGACCAGTATTTCCGATTAGGGTTCACCGTTTTCTCTAAGATCTGTTTGATCTCCCTATTAGCAAGTTCTACCTGTCCACTCGTCTGAGGGTGATAAGGGGTGGCAACTTTGTGTGTGATTCCATATTTCTTCATTAAAGACTCAAATGGCTTGTTGCAGAAATGTGTTCCACCATCACTTATCATGGCTCGAGGGATTCCAAATCGACTTAAAATGTTTTCTTTCAAAAACTTTATCATTGTTTTGTGATCATTGGTTCGACTTGGAATTGCCTCTATCCATTTTGAAACATAATCTACTGCGACCAATATATACAAGAAACCAAATGATGGAGGAAATGGACCCATAAAATCTATACCCCAACAGTCAAAGATCTCAATGACAAGAATATGATTTAAAGGCATCATGTGACGTTTTGAAATAGATCCCAACTTTTGACAATTTTCACAAGTCTTGCAGAATGCATGTGAGTCTTTGAACATGGTGGGCCAGTAAAATCCACTTTGTAAGATTTTTGCAGTTGTCTTTCTTGATGAGAAATGACCCCCACATGCCTCAGAATGACAAAATTTAATGACACTACTTACCTCATTGTCAGGAATGCATCTTCGAAATATTTGATCAGGACAATATTTGAATAAATAAGGGTCATCCCAATAAAAGTTCTTCACTTCGTTCAAGAACTTTCTTTTGTCTTGGGTACTCCAATAAGCTGGCAATTGTTCTGAAACAAGAAAATTAACAATATTAGCAAACCAAGGCATTGTAGAGACAAAAAATAAAGATTCATCAGGAAAGTAGTCATCGATTGGTATGATGTCAGATCTCGAATCGATTGTCAATCTTGACAAATGATCTGCGACAACATTTTCGGTGCCTTTCTTGTCTTTGATTGTGATATCAAATTCTTGAAGTAACAAAATCCACCGCACCAATCTAGCCTTAGAATCTTTCTTAGAGAGAAGATATTTCAATGCTGCATGATCACTAAAAACAACAACAGGTGAGCCAACAAGATAAGATCTGAACTTGTCACATGTAAATACTACTGCAAGTAATTCTTTTTCAGTGGTAGTGTAATTCATTTGAGCACTATTTAAAGTTTTACTTGCATAGTAAATCACATAAGGTTTCTTATCTTTTCTTTGTCCCAAGACAGCACCCACGACATAATCACTAGCGTCACACATTATTTCAAAAGGTAGTGACCAATCAGGAGGTTGAATGACAGGAGCAGAAGTAAGCAAGCTTTTAAGTTTAACAAAGGCTTTTTCACATTGTTCAGTCCATTCAAAAACATTTTCCTTTGTTAGAAGGTTACACAATGGTTTAGATATTACACTAAAATCTTTGATGAACCTTCTGTAAAAACCAGCATGTCCTAAGAATGATCTAACATCTTTAACAGATTTTGGTGTTGGTAAGTTGGCAATTAACTCGATTTTAGATTTGTCAACCTCAATTCCTTTCGATGAAACAACGTGACCAAGTACAATGCCGTTTGTTACCATAAAGTGACATTTTTCCCAATTCAGTACAAGATTCTTCTCTTCACACCTGTTCAAAACCTTTTCCAAGTTAGTTAAACAATCATCAAATGAATCACCAAAAACAGAAAAGTCATCCATAAAAATCTCAAGAAAACGTTCAACCATATCACTGAATATGCTAAGCATGCATCTTTGAAACGTGGCTGGTGCATTACATAACCCAAAAGGCATTCTTTGATATGCAAAAGTACCAAATGGACATGTGAAAGTAGTCTTCTCTTGATCTTCCAATGCAATTTCAATTTGATTGTAACCTGAATAGCCATCTAGGAAACAATAAAATTCATGACCTGGAACTCTTTCTAGGATTTGATCCATGAAAGGTAAAGGGAAATGATCTTTTCTAGTCATTGAATTAAGTTTCCTATAGTCAATGCACATGCGCCAACCAGTAATAGTCCTAGTTGGAATTAACTCATTTTTCTCATTTGTTATCACAGTGACTCCAGACTTTTTGGGTACAACTTGGGTAGGACTTACCCATTTGCTGTCAGAAATAGGATAAATGATTCCATTATCTAGAAGCTTAATGACTTCATTTTTCACTACTTCTTTCATATTAGGATTAAGTCTTCGTTGCATTTCTCTAGATGGTTTAGCATTTTCCTCCAAATAAATCCTGTGTGTGCAAATCAAAGGACTAATTCCTTTTATGTCAGCTATGGTCCATCCTAATGCATTTTTGTGCATTTTCAGAGTCTGTAATAACTTACCTTCTTGATGTGCATTAAGTTTGGAAGAGATTATTACCTGAAAAGTTTCATTTTCTCCCAAAAATGAGTATTTGAGATTGAATGGTAACGGCTTCAAATCAGGTTTTGGTGGTTGAACACTTGAAGGTATGGACTCAATTGATTGTGGTGGCAATTCTTCAATTTATGGTCTCCAATTACATGCCTTTGCTTCTTCCTGAAAATAAACCATTTGCAACTCGTTAGGTTCATCAATCTCAGTTTCGCTAGAAGTGGTTTGAAATTGATCATGAACTAATTTTTCAATAAAGTCCACTTCCTGTAAATCATTATCATCTCCAGGTTGCTTGCAAATGTTGAAAATATTCATCTCCAATGTCATGTTTCCAAATGATAGCTTCATCAGTCCATTCCTACAATTATTCAATGCATTAGAAGTCGCAAGAAATGGACGTCCTAAAATAACAGGAATTGAATTACATGCTTCAACAGGTTGTGTATCCAAGACAATAAAATCTACAGGGTAAATGAATTTATCAACTTGTACTAACACATCCTCAACTATCCCTCTAGGCACTTTTACAGATCTATCAGTAAGTAAAAGAGTTACAGAAGTTGGTTTTAACTCACCTAGATTGAGACTTTGAAAAACCGAATATGGAAGTAAATTCACACTAGCTCCAAGATCAAGTAAAGCTCTTTCAATTTTATGTTCTCCAATAAAGCAAGAAATTGTAGGACAACCAGGGTCTTTATATTTCAAAGCATTATTGTTATGAAGAATAACACTTACTTGTTCGGCTAAAAATGCTTTCTTTTTCACATTCAGTTTTCTCTTCACAGTGCATAGATCTTTCAAAAATTTAGCATAGGAAGGTACCTGTTTAATAGCATCCAACAAAGGTATATATATCTTTACATGTTTGAAAGTTTCAAGGATTTCAGAATTGTGATTGACTTTCCTTTGTTTGATCATGGCATGAGGAAATGGAAGTGCTGGTGGAGAATCAATCTTTTCTTTACAATGTTTAGAGTCAACCCCTTCCTTACCCTCAGAGATTGACTCATAATCTTTCTCACAAGGTTCAAGAGTGGGTTTTTCAATAACCTTACCACTACGAAGAGTGATGACTGATTTGACTTGATCCATGTGTTGGCTTCCGGAACTACTTGCATTTGCATTCTATTGCCCCTTTGGATTTTGCTGTGGTTGAGATGGAAATTTACCTTTCTCTTGAAAACTGAGAGCAGATGTGAATTTTGCAAGAGCATCTTTAAAATTTGTCATGCTTTGAGCAAGTTGAGTGTTGATTGTCTCTTGCTTTTCAATGAATGCATGCAATGTTTCCTCAAGATTTCTTCTAGGAGGTGGAGCATAAGGAGGTGCATATCCATGAGAATTTTGGAAATTATGGTGTGCTTGAAATGGTGGCTGTGAAGTTTGTGCATTGTTGTTATCACTCTTCCAACTGAAATTCGGGTGATTTCTCCAACCAGGGTTGTATGTTTGTGAGTATGGGTTATGATTGGGCCTTTGGAAACTGTTTAAAGCATGGGCTTGTTCATGGAGGCATTCCTTGAAAGAAGGCAAAGTTGGACAATCATTGGTTGCATGTTCATTTGTTTCACAAATTTGACACACAATGTCTTGAATAGATTTTAATTGACCACTCTTTTTCAATTCTAGTGCCTCGACTTTTCTAGCTAAAGATGTAAACTTGGCTTGGAGGTCATGATCTTCCCTAAGGTTATACATACCTCCACTAGATGTATGAGGTTGGGTTTTACTTGGTGCCTCATAAGTGCCTGTAGTGTCCCAATTTTGCGCATTTTCAGCTAGCAAGTCTAGGTACTCCATTGCTTCATTAGGGTCTTTATCTTTAAAAGTTCCATTGCACATCAATTCAACCATTTGCCTATCTTTAGGTGCCAATCCTTCATCAAATTGTGAAACCAATCTCCATGTTTCAAAACCATGATGAGGGCAAGTATTAAGCAAGTCTCGATACCTATCCCAACATTGGTAAAATGTTTCACTTGGTTTTTGAGTGAAAGTGGTGATTTGTCTTTTGAAAGAGTTGGTTCTGTGAGATGGAAAAAACTTCTTTAAAAATTGTTGTTGCATTTCATCCCAAGCACGAATGGATCCTGACCTAAGATTTTGTAGCCATGTTTTAGCTTTATCTTTTAATGAAAAAGGAAAAAGCTTTAATCTAATGGTATTCATGCTACAATTTAAGTCATTATAGGTGTTACAAACTTCTTCAAATTCTCTCAAATGCAAGTATGGATTTTCTAGATCTAAGCCATGAAAAGAAGGTAAAAGTTGAATAATGTCTGACTTAAAATTAAAATGGGATGCATCAGGAGGGAAAACTATGCATGAGGGTGCACTTGTTCTTGCGGGATTCATGTGGTCTCTAAGTGTCCTAACACGGTTATTCTCATTATTCTCATTATGAAGTGACTGGTTATCTTCTTCGGCCATATTTCCTGAAAATGATGAGGATACCCTACAAAGTCTACCACTTAATGTACGTGACCAAACACTCATGCACGTGTAGAAAGAGAATAAAAGGAAGAAGAAAACAGAAGAAAAAGAAACAAAACAAAAGAAACAAAGTTAGATACAAGAAAAGTGAAAAGAGAAAACGAAATAAATACTATAATTTGTACAAGAATTTACCTCCCCGGCAACGGCGCCAAAAACTTGACACGACCAAAAGATTGATGTCTTCTCCCAAGTGCAGGAGTGTCGAAGTAGTAAATAACCCGGCAAGACCGGGGTCGAACCACAGAGAGGTTAATTGTATAAATTATAATTAATAAAACAACAACAACAACAACAACAACAACAACAATAATAACAACAATAATAGTAACAATAACAGTAATAGTAATAATAATATTACTCAGTACGTCGCGTTGTTATACCTGAGAATGATCTAAAAGATCGGGTCACAGGTTTCAAGCCTATATACTGAGTTTATGAAAAGATCAAAGAGATATATTATATAATATAAATAGATTTCTGATGCGAATGAACAAGGCAAGACCAACAATGTCAGGATCCTTGATCAAACACAGAGCATACTTAACATACATAAAATATAACAAGAATGTAAATAATAATAATAATAATAATAGTAATATTAATAATAATAAGAATAGTAGTAGTAGTAGTAGTAGTAGTAGTAGTAGTAGTAGTAGTAGTAGTAATAAAGAAGAAGAGGAAGAAATTAATGAGAACTTTGAGATGGAAGATTAATGTAAAGATTAAACAATGATAAAAACAAATGTCAAGGTTAGAGGATCCACCAATGATATTTCAAACAAGTATAGTATAAACTCTTATTACTCAATTTGGAAACCACACACGAAGGAGGTTCCAATCGGATGATTTGTCATTAATAGCTCATTATAAATTATTAACATGATCATATTAATTATCTTATTTACATAACACCAAACTTTTAAATATTGTCAGGAATTCATGATGTTAACTAATGTTAACAACAAATCAAGTTCCTTTCATAGCCCAGGTGTAGGTAATACCATACGGTTGGGTTATGAGAGTGCCAAGCATTTGTTGTACCAAGTGTTATACTACACAAATCTAGATTAACCATTTAACAAGCAAGGTATTAAGAATTAGTAAGATAAAAAGATAAGACATGTTAATATTAAACATTAAGGTCCATGTTGAGTTTACACTATACTTGTTTTTACACCATTAGTGTAACCTTTTCACCTTGACATAATAAACTTAGCTAAACATAATGAAGAAGAGAAACATAAATAAACAAAACAAGAACATAAATAAGATACAAGTTAACTAAGGAAAGCAAAGCAAATGAAAAGCATAAACAAGAAATTAATGAAAGCAAAGCTTAAGAATTACAAAAAATATAAAGAGAGAAATAAAGAGCATGAACTTGATCTGAACAACCAAGCCCCTAAATACATGGCAAATGCCTCCTTTTATAGGCCAAAATTCGGAATTATTGATTTGATGACTAATTGTTGAGTTGGTGGCCAACTTTTGACTTTGTGAAAATCCTTATCTTCTTGTCTGAATAAAACAAAAATGCTAGCATCAGAACTGGGTCCACTTGAAAACATGAAAGTTGTAGGAAATTGGCTCAGCTTTCCAGTAAAAAACAATAGAGGTGATTTGGACTTCTAGAACTTCAGATATGGGCCAAACACTGAACAGTGTTCGGGCTGCAGGACAGATTCAGACTTCTCCGTTGTTGCTATAATTTGGACTTGCAAACGGCCTTCTTAGATCTTGATGAAAACATGAAAGTTGTAGGCCTATGTCTTACCAAATCTATGTAAAAATGTTAGATCATTTGGACATCTATAACTCGAGATATGACCCAATTACCGAACAGTGTTCCAATTTGGACTGCACCAACATCTCTTTTCTAAGTTTGGCCCTCTCTTTGTCCTTTCAATTTCCATACTTGAACTCATCAATCATTCCTTTGATTTATGTTATAGGCCTGCATTTAAGATGAACATTTACCATATATTAAGGCATTTTATAGTATTAGACTTGTTATTATAAAACATGCTTTAGTTAAGGAGTTATTGATACTTTAAGTGCAAAATGATGATATAAAACCTTGATAAATATGCACTTTTAAGTACTAATCACTTGAGTTATCTCTAAAATCAGATTCGGTGCCGATTTCTGAGTGGGAAGTGACTTAGTTTTCTTTGCCTGTTTCTCAGTTAACAGGGGTTGTGTGCGCTGACGAATCCATGCGTCACCTGTGCAAGCAATTTCGGTGCTCATTTGTGAGTGTGTAGCGACTTAGTTTTCCTTGACTGTTTATGAGTCAACAGGGGCTGTGTGCACTGAGGATTCCATGCGTCACCTCTGGAAACAGTTTCGGTGACCATTTCTGAGTGGCAGCGACTGAGTTTTCCTAGACTGTTTCTCAGTCAACAAGGGCTATGTGGGATGAGGAATCCATTCGTCACCTCTGCAAGCAGTTTCGGTGCTGATTTCTAAGTGGGCAGCGACTCAGTTTTCCTTTACGGTTTATGAGTCAACAGGGGCTGTGTGGGCTGAGAATTCCATGCGTCACCTCTGGAAACAGTTTAGGTGACCATGTCTGAGTCGGCAACGACTCAGTTTTCCTTGAATCCTTGTCATTCAACAGGGGCAGTGTGAGCTGACGATTCCATGTGTCATGTCTAAAATCAGTTTCGGAGGCTATTTCGGAGTGGGCAGCGACTCAGTTTTCCTTGACTCTTTCTAAATCAACAGGGACAGTGTGTGCTGACGAATCCATGCGACACCTCTACAAGCAGTTTCGGTGGCTATTTTTGAGTGGGCAGCGACTCAGTTTTTCTTGTCTCTTTCTGAGTCAACAAGGACAGTATGTGCTGACGATTCGATGAGTCATCGGTAAAATCAGTTTCGGGGGCTATTTCGGAGTGGGCAGCGACTCAGTTTTCCTTGACTCTTTCTGAGTCAACAGGGACAGTGTGCTGACAATTCCATGAGTCATCTGTAAAATCAGTTTCGGTGCCGATTTTTGAATGGGAAGCGACTTAGTTTTCCTTGACTGTTTATGAGTCAACAGGGGCTGTGTGGGCTGAGAATTCCATGCGTCACCTCTGGAAACAGTTTCGGTGACCATTTCTGAGTCGGCAACGACTCAGTTTTCCTTGAATCCTTGTCAGTCATTAGGGGCAGTGTGAGCTGACGATTCCATGAGTCATGTCTAATATCAGTTTCGGGGGCTATTTCGGAGTGGGCAGCGACTCAATTTTCCTTGACTCTTTCTGAGTCAACAGGGACAGTATGTGCTAACGATTCCATGAGTCATCTATAAAATCAGTTTCGGTGCCGATTTTTGAGTGGGCCGCGACTTAGTTTTCCTTGATTGTTTCTCAGTCAACAGGGGCATGTGCGATAATGAATCCATGCGTCACCTCTACAAGCAGTTTCGGTGTAGATTTCTGATTGGACAGCGACTAAGTTTTCCTTGACTCTTTCTGAGTCAATAGGGGCTGTATGCGCTGACGAATCCATGTGTCACCTCTGCAATCAATTTCGGTGCTCATTTTTTAGGGTGCAGCGACTCAGTTTTCCTTGACTGTTTATGAGTCAGCAGGGGCTATGTGCACTGAGGATTCCATGCGTCACCTCTACAAACAGTTTCAGTGACCATTTCTTAGTGGCTAGCGACTCAGTTTTCCTTTACTGTTTATGAGTCAACAGGGGCTGTGTGCGCTGAAGATTCCATGCGTCACCTCTAGAAACAGTTTCGGTGACCATTTCTGAGTGGGCAGCGACTTAGTTTTCCTTGAATCTTTCTCAGTCAACAGGGGCAGTGTGAGCTGACGATTCCATGAGTTATCTCTAAAATCAGTTTCGAGGGCTATTTCTGAGTGGGCAGCGACTTAGTTTTTCTTGACTCTTTCTGACTCAACAGGGACAGTGGACGCTAACAATTCCATGAGTCATGTGTAAAATCAGTTTCGGTGCCGATTTCTGAGTGGGAAGTGACTTAGTTTTCCTTGCCTGTTTCTCAGTTAACAGGGGTTGTGTGCGCTGACGAATCCATGCGTCACCTGTGCAAGCAATTTTGGTGCTCATTTGTGAGTGTGTAGCGACTTAGTTTTCCTTGATTGTTTATGAGTCAACAGGGGCTGTGTGCACTGAGGATTCCATGCGTCACCTCTGGAAACAGTTTCGGTGACCATTTCTGAGTGGCAGCGACTAAGTTTTCCTAGACTGTTTCTCAGTCAACAAGGGCTATGTGGGATGAGGAATCCATTCGTCACCTCTGCAAGCAATTTCGGTGCTGATTTCTAAGTGGGCAGCGACTCAGTTTTCCTTTACGGTTTATGAGTCAACAGGGGCTGTGTGGGCAAAGAATTCCATGCGTCACCTCTGGAAACAGTTTCGGTGACCATGTCTGAGTCGGCAACGACTCAGTTTTCCTTGAATCCTTGTCAGTCAACAAGGCAGTGTGAGCTGACGATTCCATGTTTCATGTCTAAAATCAGTTTCGAAGGCTATTTCGGAGTGGGCAGCGACTCAGTTTTCCTTGACTCTTTCTAAGTCAACAGGGACAGTGTGTGCTGACAAATCCATGCGACACCTCTACAAGCAGTTTCGATGGCTATTTTTGAGTGGGCAGCGACTCAGTTTTTCTTGTCTCTTTCTGAGTCAACAAGGACAGTATGTGCTGACGATTCGATGAGTCATCGGTAAAATCAGTTTCGGGGGCTATTTCGGAGTGGGCAGCGACTCAGTTTTCCTTGACTCTTTCTGAGTCAACAGGGACAGTGTGCTGACAATTCCATGAGTCATCTGTAAAATCAGTTTCGGTGCCGATTTTTGAATGGGAAGCGACTTAGTTTTCCTTGACTGTTTATGAGTCAACAGGGGCTGTGTGGGCTGAGGATTCCATGCGTCACCTCTGGAAAAGGTTTCGGTGACCATTTCTGAGTAGCAGCGACTCAGTTTTCCTAGACTGTTTCTCAGTCAACAGGGGCTATGTGCGATGACGAATCCATTCGTCACCTCTACAAACAGTTTCGGTGCCGATTTCTAAATGCGCAGCGACTCAGTTTTCCTTGACTGTTTATGAGTCAACAGGGGCTGTGTGCGCTGAGGATTCCATTCGTCACCTCTGGAAACAGTTTCGGTGACCATTTCTGAGTGGGCAGCGACTTAGTTTTCCTTGACTGATTCTCAGTCAACAGGGGCTCTGTGCAATAACGAATCCATGTGTCACCTTTGCAAGCAATTTCGGTGATGATTTCTGAGTGTGCAGCGACTCAGTGTTCCTTGACTGTTTATGAGTCAACAGGGGCTGTGTGCGCTAAGGATTCCATGCGTCACCTCTAGAAACAGTTTCGGTGACCATTTGTAAGTGGGCAGCGACTTAGTTTCCCTTGACTGTTTCTCAGTCAACAGGGTCTGTGTGCATTAACGAATCCATGCGTCTCCTCTGCAAGCAGTTTTGGGGGCTATTTCTAAGTGGGCAGCGGCTCAGTTTTCCTTGAATGTTTATGAGTCAACAGGGGCTGTGCGCGCTGAGGATTCCATGTGTCACCTATGGAAACAGTTTCGGTGACCATTTCTGAGTGGGCAGCGACTCAGTTTTCCTTGACTCTTTCTACGTCAACAAGGGAAGTGTGGGCTGACGATTCCATGAGTCATCTCTACAACCAGTTTCAGGGGCTATTTCTGAGTGGGCAGCGACTCAGTTTTCCTTCATTCTTTCCCAGTCAACAAGGGCTGTGTGCGCTGAGGATTCCATGCGTCACCTCTGGAAAACAGTTTCGGTGACCATTTCTGAGTGGGCAGCGACTTAGTTTTCCTTGATTGTTTCTCAATCAACAGGGGCAGTGTGAGCTAAAGATTCCATGAGTCTTCTCTAAAATCAGTTTCGGGGACTATTTTTGAGTGGGCAGCGATTCAGTTTTCCTTGACTCATTCTGAGTCAACAGGGACAGTGTGCGCTGACGATTCCATGTGTCATCTCTAAAATCAGTTTCGGTGACGATTTCTAAATGGGCAACAACTTAGTTTTCCAAGATTGTTTCTCAGTCGATAGGGGCATGTGCGCTGACGAATCCATGCGTCACCTCTCCAAGCAGTTTCGGTGACGATTTCTGAGGGTGCAGCGACTCAGTTTTCCTTGACTGTTTATTAGTCAACAGGGGCTGTGTGCGCATAGGATTCCATGCGTCACCTCTGGAAACAGTTTCGGTGACCATTTCTGAGTGGGCAGCGATTCAGTTTTCCTTGACTCTTTCTACGTCAACAGGGGCAGTGTGAGCTGACGATTCCATGAGTCATCTCTAAAATCAGTTTCGGGGGCCATTTCTGAGTGTGCAGCGACTCAGTTTTCCTTGGCTCTTTCTGAGTCAACAGGAACATTGTGCGTTTACGATTCCATGAGTCATCTCTAAAATCAGTTTCAGTGACGATTTCTAAATGGGCAGCGACTTAGTTTTCCATGACTGTTTCTTAGTCAACAGGGGTTGTGTGCGCTGACGAATCCATGCGTCACCTCTACAAGCAGTTTCGGTGCAGATTTCTGATTGGGCAGCGACTAAGTTTTCCTTGACTGTTTATGAGTCAATAGGGGCTGTAGGCGCTGAGGATTCCATTCGTCACCTCTAGAAACAGTTTTGGTGCCCATTTCTGAGAGGGCAGCGACTTAGTTTTCCTTGACTCTTTCTAACTCACCAGGGGCAGTGTGAGCTGACGATTCCATGAGTCATCTCTAAAAGCAGTTTCGAGGGCTATTTCTGAGTGGGCAGCGACTGAGTTTTCCTAGACTGTTTCTGAGTCAACAAGGACAGTATGTGCTGACGATTCCATGAGTCATCTGTAAAATGAGTTTCGGTGCCGATTTCTTTGTGGGCAGCGACTCAGGTTTTCTTGACTGTTTATTAGTCTACAGGGTCTGTGTGCGGTGAGGATTCCATGCGTCACCTCTAGAAACAGTTTCGGTGACCATTTTCTAGTGGGCAGCTACTTAGTTTTCCTTGACTATTACTCAGTCAAGAGGGGCTGTGTGTACTCACGAATCCATACGTCACTTCTGCAATCAGTTTCAGGGGCTATTTCTGAGTGGGCAGGGACTCAGTTTTCCTTGACTGTTTATGAGTCAACAGGGGCTGTGTGCGCTAAAGATTCCATGCGTCACCTCTGGAAAGAGTTTCGGTGACCATTTGTGAGCGGGCAGCGACTCAGTTTTCCTTGTCTCTTTCTAAGTTCAGAGGGGCAGTGTGAGTTGACGATTCCATGAGTCATCTCTAAAATCAGTTTCGGGGGCTATTTTTGAGTGGGCAGCGACTCAGTTTTCCTTGACTCTTTCTAAGTCAACAGGGACAGTGTGCGCTGACGATTGCATGTGTCATCTCTAAAATTAGTTTCGGTGACGATTTCTAAATGGGCAACGACTTCGTTTTCCAAGATTGTTTCTCAGTCAACAGGGGCATGTGCGATAATGAATCCATGCATCACCTCTACAAGCAGTTTCGGTGTAGATTTCTGATTGGACAGCGACTAAGTTTTCCTTGACTCTTTCTGAGTCAATAGGGGCAGTGTGAGCTGACGATTCCATGAGTCATCTTTAAAAGCAGTTCGAGGGCTATTTCTGAGTGGGCAGCGACTTAGTTTTCCTTGACTCTTTCTGAGTCAACAGGGACAGTATGTGCTGACGATACCATGAGTCATCTGTAAAATTAGTTTCGGTGCCGATTTTTGAGTGGGCAGCGACTCAGTTTTCCTTGACTGTTTATCTGTCCATAGGGGCTGTGTGCGCTGCGGATTCCATGCGTCACCTCTGGAAAAAGTTTCGGTGACCATTTTTGAGTGGGCAGCGATTCAGTTTTCCTTGACTTGTCTCAGTCAACATGGCCTGTGTGTAATCATGAATCCATGCGTCACTTCTACGAGCAGTTTCAGGGGCTATTTCTGAGAGGGCAGCGACTCAATTTTCCTTGACTGTTTATGAGTCAACAGGGGCTGTGTGCGCTGAGGATTCCATGCGTCACCTCTGGAAAGAGTTTCGGTGACCATTTTTGAGCGGGCAGCGACTCAGTTTTCCTTGTCTCTTTCTAAGTTAAGAGGGGCAGTGTGAGCTGACGATTCCATGAGTCATCTCTAAAATCAGTTTCGGGGGCTATTTTTGAGTGGGCAGCGACTCAGTTTTCCTTGACTCTTTCTCAGTCAAAAGGGGCTGTGTGTACTCACGAATCCATATGTCACTTCTGCAAGCAGTTTCAGGGGCTATTTCTAAGTGGGCAGCGACTGAGTTTTCCTTGACTGTTTATGAGTCAACAGGGGCTGTGTGCGCTGAGGATTCCATGCGTCAGCTCTGGAAACAGTTTCGGTGACCATTTTTGAGTGGGCAGCGACTCAGTTTTCCTTGACTCTTTCTAAGTCAACAAGGACATTGTGCGCTGACGATTCCATGTGTCATCTCTAAAATCAGTTTCAGGGGCTATTTCTGAGTGGGCAGCGACTTAGTTTTCCTTGACTCTTTCTGAGTCAACAGGGACAGTATGTGCTGACGATTCCATGGGTCATCTGTAAAATTAGTTGCGGTGCCGATTTCTGTATGGGTAGCGACTCAGTTTTCCTTGACAGTTTATGAGTCAACAGGGGCTGTGTGCGCTGAGGATTTCATGCGTCACCTCTGGAAACAGTTTCGGTGACCATTTTTGAGTGGGCAGCGACTTAGTTTTCCTTGACTGTTTCTCAGTCAAAAGGGGCTGTGTGTACTCACGAATCCATGCGTCATTTCTGCAAGCAGTTTCAGGGGCTATTTCTGAGTGGGCAGCGACTGAGTTTTCCTTGACCGTTTATGAGTCAATAGGGGCTGTGTGCGCTGAGGATTCCATGCGTCACCTCTGGAAACAGTTTTGGTGACCATTTTTGAGTGGGCAGCGACTCAGTTTTCCTTGACTCTTTCTAAGTCAACAGGGACATTGTGCGCTGACGATTCCATGTGTGTAAACACCCAAAGGAAAATATATATATATATATATATATATATATATATATATATATATAGAGAGAGAGAGAGAGAGGGATGATGATGAATGCAGTTTTCGCTGCTGATGCAGAAATCGGCAGCGACGCAGTTCCGCTGCCGATTCTGAATCGGCAGCGACGGAGTTCCGCTGCCGATTATGGATCAACAGCGACCTAGTTTCCGCTGCCGATGCAGAAATCGGCAGCGATGCAGTTTTCGCTGCCGATGCAGAAATCGGCAGCGATGCAGTTTTCGCTGCCGATTCTGGACTGGGCAGCGATGCAGTTTTCGCTGCCGATTTCTCAATGAACAGTGACGCAGAGCTGGGAGGGAGGGGTAAAACTGGTTTTAGATAAACCAAACAAGGATAAGGACACACCTAAACCAACCCCCAAACAACCCATTTCATTGTATGGGTAGTATAAATACAAAGAGGGGAGAGAGAATGACCCATCTTCTTCCAAATCCAGCAGCTGCATGCCGTTCTTCCCTTCCCCTTTCACAACAGAAACGTAAATCAGACCAGTAGAGATTACTTTGTGAACTTATGAGGGAGAGATGAGACCTTGAAAGAAAGGAGTGGGCAGCTGCATAGAGGAGAGGAAAAAGAGAGCCGGAAAAACGTGAGAGGAAAAAGAAGGAGGAGAACCAGCAGCTGAATAGTGTCAAACCTTCCTCAAATTTAGTTAAATTCAGAAGGTATGGGTCATGAAACTCTCTTCCTCTCCCCCGTAAGATCAAAAACGAAAATGAAGAAGAAAAACCCTAAGAAAAGAATTGATCTAAGACCTAAGCCAGCTGTGAAGGAAGCTGAAATTAACCAAGAGAACAAGCAAACAAAAGTGAAATAAAGTCAATTTCAGAACATCTAACAAATCATGGTAGAGGGCCGGCTTTAACTAAGGGAAATTAATGTGTTCTGCTGTGATGTTGTTGCTGGAAATAATATGTTCTGCTGTGATGATTGTTGCTGGAATTAATGTGATGTTGTTGTTGGAATTAATGTGTTCTGCTGTGATGATTGTTGCTGGAATTAATGTGATGTTGTTGCTGGAATTAATATGTTCTGCTGTGATGATTGTTGCTGGAATTAATGTGATGTTGTTGCTGAAATTAATGTGTTCTGCTGTGATGTTGTTGCTGGAATTAATATGCTCTGCTGTGATGATTGTTGCTGAAATTAATGTGTTCTGCTGTGATGTTGTTGCTGGAATTAATATGCTCTGCTGTGATGATTGTTGCTGGAATTAATGTGATGTTGTTGCTAGAATTAATGTGTTCTGCTGTGATGATTGTTGCTGGAATTAATGTGATGTTGTTGCTGGAATTAATGTGTTCTGCTGTGATGATTGTGCTGAATTTGATGCTCCCGATTGTGTGTTGCGCAGCGAAATTCTGTTTCGCTGACGCAACTGAACCTTCTGCAGCGATTTGATATTCGCTGCCGATTTGTGTGTTGCGCAGCGAAATTCTGTTTCGCTGCCGCAACTGAACCTGCTGCAGCGAATTAATATTCGCTGCCGATTTGTGTGTTGCGCAGCGAAATTCTGTTTCGCTGCCGCAACTGAACCTGCTGCAGCGAAGTGATATTCGCTGCCGAGTTGTGCGTTGTGCAGCGAAACTGTGGCGCCAACAGCGGTGCAGTTCTCGCTGCCGAACTGGCAGCCCGCAGCGAACCAGTTCTCGCTGCCAAATTGGGCAGCCCGCAGCGAACCGGTTCTCGCTGCCGATTCCTACAATAAGCCTCCTAGGCAGGATTGACTTAAATGCTAATAACAATTTCATGATATGATGGTGTAAAATAGGGAACACTTTAATGTGAACAAGTGAACTATTGAAATAAGTGTGATGATGAATGTGATTCAAAAATAAAATAAATACAACTGTGCTGATTTGTGACCATTGATGTCTCAGGTGGTGCAGTCGGGATTGGACCATCATCAAGACAGGAACGACCCACAGGTGGAACAGGTAGGTGACTTGCACCTTTCTTTTTCATACGTTGAATCTTGGAATATTTTAACTTGAGTACTACCATATTGTTAGAACCGATATTAAATTGTCGAACCCTTAATTGTTGATAAAAGAGTGATTAGCTTCGGCTAATGGCATCCAAACGGATGGCCGGGACAAAGAGTGATTAGCTTCGGCTAATGGCATCCAAACGGATGGCCGGGACAAAAGAGTGATTAGCTTCGGCTAATGGCGTCCGAATGGATGGCCGGGTTAAAAAAAAAAGGGATGATTTCGCTGCCGATTGTGGATCGGCAGTGACGCAGTTCCGCTGCCGATTCTGGATCGGCAGTGACACAGTATTCGCTGCCGATACAGAAATCGGCAGCGACCTAGGTTCCGCTGCCGATACAAAAAACCGGCAGTGACGCAGTTTCCGCTGCCGATTTTGGATCGGCAGCGATGCAGTCTGCGCTGTTGATACAGAAATCGGCAGCGACCCAGTTTCGCTGCCGATTCCTTGATGGGCAGCGATGTAGTTTCGGCTGCCGATTTTAGGATTGGCAGCGACGCAGCTATCGCTATGGAATCCGGATGGATAGCCGGGACAAATAAACGACTAGTTTCGGCGAGTGGCATTTGAAAACTTGTGTATCTATATGTACTACTAATTGTTACATCAAATACATGAAGAAATTATAAATGTTAATGCTTATTTAATTGCTAGGCCGTTAGTTACCATTATTAATATTAAGTATTTGTTTTCTCTTAAATGTTTTGTACTGCTGCAGGGACGTCACACCAACGAGATTGTCTAGGATACCCGATACACGGGAACCTACTTTTGCAAAGAATTAAGTAGATGCATTCTAACTCACAATGTACTTTGTAGGGATCAATGTACTGAATGTATAACTTTTATTAGATCCTTTTGTTTAAAGTTTGTGATGGCTATTAGTAGTATAAGGATGCAAACTCATGTCCATGTATATATTTTTAATATGAATTTCAAATCATGCAACATTAATATTATGTGTTTGTGTAAGATTCGCTTTTGAATGAACTGTTGATTGTATGGGTTGTATTTTGATGATGTAAGGATGCAAGTTCTTTGATTACCGGCACCAGGTGTATTAAATATATATATAAAAAAAAAAAATTTACTATTGTTGGGCTTAGAAAGCCGGGTCGTTACAGTTGGTATCAGAGCCCTTGGTATGGATCCTGAGGATCATTAATAAATGTGTTGTTGCGATGAATTTCAGGATGGTACGCACCCGACAAGGGACACAAACTGAGCCCGCCCTCCTTAGAAAGGAGGGGCATGAACCGAGGTGCCCAAGGTTGGCAAGACGAAGATCTAGATGATACGGCGTCTCATGCTCCGATAATACCGCCCGAAACCTTGCAGGGGGAAGATACGATGGCAGGAGAAGGCCCGAGGCCTCATCAGACAGAGGGAACACCCTCAGTCGCAACGGAGCAGCGAGAAAGACCAGAAACACAGCCATCTACTGTTCCAACTGGTGTGCCCCCACAATATGTAGATGCAGGACTCCTTGTACAAATAGTTAAAGCAGTGATGGAAGGCATGGCTAATTCAGCAGCACAAACAACCCCTACCACGCAGAATCCACCAGCAGCCCCTACGACCATGACCATGGATAATGTGGTACCACTGGTGCGACTAGTAAGAGTATGAGGGAAATGGGCTGTGAACCGTATATGGGGGAACAAGATGCAGAGATAGCTGGAAGATGGATCAGGAAGGTAGAAAAGACAATGATTCAAATAAGCATACCCGAGGGTTTGAGGGTAAATTGTGCATCCCAGTTACTATCTGATAGGGCCATGACATGGTGGGAAACAGTTCAGCTGAGGCGTGCGACTGAGACCCTAACTTGGAGTGATTTCAAGACAGAGTTTGAGAATCAGTTTTATTCCAAGTATCATCGCAAGGTGAAAGAACAAGAGTTCTTGGCATTAAGACAGGGTGATATGTCAGTATTGGAGTACGAAAGGAGATTCCATGACCTCTCATTGTTCGCCCCACATTATGTGCCGACAGAGGAACATATGATTGAAAAGTTGAGAGATGGTTTACGACAGGATTTGAGACAAGGATTGATCGCCTTGCGATTTAAATCGGTAGGGAGTTGATTGAGGCTGCACAAGCTCTGGAGGCATGTATTGGAGAAAGCCAAGGGGGGTATCAGAGTATAAGCAAAAAGAGAGATGGGGACTATTTCAGCGGCAGACCACCGCACCCGAAGAAAGGAAAAAGTGGAGTGTTTGAGCAGCACGGAAAGAAGGGGAGTTTGATATTACCCCTCACCAGTCACAGTCAAGTGGGAGAATGATGGCGGGACAGTCTCACTCGAGGGCAAACTCTTCAACTGGGACCGGTGACCGCAGGGGAGTTGACTATCCTTTTTGTGAAAAATGTAGACAAAAACACCCTGGGGACTGCTCAGTTTCCCCTGGGCGATGCTTTGTGTGCAGAGGAGAGGGTCATAGGTGGAGGAACTGCCAGTATCTTAGCCAAGGGTGTCATTACTGTGGTGGGAAAGGTCATTACAAGAGGGACTGCCCCAAAAGAAACACCGGACAAGTACAGAGCTATAGACAGCCCAGTCAGAGCCACCAGCAGTCAGTCACCGTTAATAGGCCAGTGAGATCTTCAATCAGGGGCAAACTCCAGTCGAGGGAGGCCGAGGGCACAAAATGATCGGACCCCAGGGAGGGTCTTCCACCTGACACAGGAGGAGGCCAGGGCTGCATCGGATGTGGTGGCAGGTACACTACTGTTGAATGATTTTAATATGCATGTATTGTTTGATCCGGGTGCCACCCACTCGTTCATTGCTAAGAGAAGTATCACTAAATTGAGAAAGGAAGTAGAAATAGTAGAGAAGGGGTTTGTAATTGGAACTCCAATGGGAAACATGGTTGAAACAAATATTGTATATGTGGATGTGGGGGTTAGTTTATCCGGGTATGAAACAGAAGTAGACTTGATTCCCTTAGAGCTGCATGATTTTGACATAATACTAGGCATGGATTGGTTGAGTAAATACAAGGCACTAATAGATTGTTATGCTAAAACTGTTACTTTCCAAACACCTAAGGGCGAGAAAATGACTTTTGAAGGAGAGAGATTTCCCAAACTGAATGCTCTAATATCGGTGGTAACAGCCCAAAAACTGTTAAGAAAGGGATGTATGGGATACCTCGCATACATCTTAAACTCTGATGATGAAGGTCCACGATTGAAGGATATTCCTGTGGTGAAGGATTTCCCAGATGTGTTTCCAGAAGAACTACCAGGACTACCCCCGGAGCGAGAGGTAGAGGTGTCTATAGACACTTTTCCTGGAGTCCCACCCATAGCCCAACAACCGTATCGGATGGCTCCAGCAGAACTGAACGAGTTAAAGACTCAATTACAGGAATTATTAGACAAGGGGTTCATACGGCCCAGTAATTCTCCTTGGGGAGCACCGGTCCTATTTGTAAGAAAGAAAGATGGAACCCATAGGCTTTGTATTGACTATCGACAGTTGAACAAAATAACAATGAAAAACAAGTATCCGTTACCTCGGATAGATGATTTGTTCGACCAATTAAAGGGAGCGAGGGCATTCTCGAAGATAGATCTGAGATCAGGGTACTACCAGATGAAGATTAAAGAAGCGGATGTAGCAAAAACCGCATTTAGAACTCGTTACGGACACTATGAATTTTTGGTGTTACCATTCGGGTTGACGAACGCCCCAGCCCTCTTCATGGATTTGATGAATCGGGTTTTCCAACCATACCTGGATAAGTTTGTGGTGGTATTCATTGATGATATACTGGTGTACTCGAATTCTTTCAAGGAACACGAAGAACACTTGAGACAAACCTTACAAACCTTGAGAGATCACCAGTTATATGCAAAATTGAGTAAATGTGAATTTTGGCTGAAAAGGGTGACGTTTTTGGGACATGTCATTTCAGCCGAAGGTTTTTGTCGACCCTCAAAAAGTCGAAGCAGTCTTGAAATGGGAAAGACCGACTTCAGTCACTGAAATACGTAGTTTCCTGGGACTTGCAGGATACTATCGGAGATTTATCGAAGGTTTTTCCCTGATTGCAACCCCTTTGACCCAGCTAACTAGGAAGGATAAGAAGTGGGTGTGGTCGGAAGAATGTGAGGCTAGCTTCCAAGAATTGAAGAGGAGGCTCACCACTGCTCCAGTCTTAACTCTCCCCTCAGGGACTGAGGGTTTTGTGGTATATAGTGATGCCTCGGGGAAGGGATTGGGGTGTGTTCTGATGCAACATGGGAAGGTGATCGCCTATGCATCAAGGCAACTAAAGACTCATGAGGTGAACTACCCGGTGCACGACCTGGAGTTGGCAGCTGTAGTATTTGCCTTGAGGATATGGAGACACTATTTGTATGGGTCTCGAACCCAAATTTTTACTGATCATAAGAGCCTGAAGTATCTGATGTCGCAAAAGGAGTTGAACATGCGGCAAAGAAGGTGGATAGAACTCATTAAGGATTATGATTGCACCATAGAATACCACCCGGGGAAAGCAAATGTGGTGGCAGATGCCCTCAGTCGCAAAAATAAAGCCTCCTTGGGGAGCTTAACAGTGGGAAAGGAGCGGCAATTGGCAGAATTAAAAGAGTTGGGTGCAGATTTGGGAATTGATGCAAGAGGTGGGTTGGTAGCCCAATTATTGGTGCGACCAACGTATCGAGAACAGATACTACATGCCCAATTCCATGACAAGGTGGGATCCAAGATTAGGAAGAATGTGGAGGCTGGGGTAGAAATGAAATTCCGAGTAGCGGAGGATGGATCCTTGATGATGGGACAACGGTTGTACGTGCCTGATGACGAAACAGTCAAACGTATGGTTCTGCAAGAAGCACATGAGTCCAAATTCTCCATACATCCTGGCAGCACTAAGATGTACCGAGACCTGAAACACCTCTATTGGTGGCCTAATATGAAAAGGGAAATAGCTGAGTATGTGTCAAAGTGTGGGATATGTCAACAAGTCAAGGTTGAACACCAAAGGCCTGCGGGACCATTACAGCCATTACAAATTCCAGAATGGAAGTGGGAGATGATCACCATGGATTTCGTGTCAGGATTTCCCAAGGGGAGAAAAGGAAATGATGCGATATGGGTCATTGTGGATCGGTTGACGAAATCCGCACTATTCTTGCCTGTAAAGATGACCGACTCGGTGGACAAGCTTGCCAAGATCTACATAAATGAGGTGCGACTTCATGGGATTCCGGTGTCCATTGTATCGGATCGAGATCCTAGGTTCACCTCTCGACTTTGGCCGAGCATACAACATGCCTTGGGGACAAGATTGGACATGAGCACTGCGTTTCACCCTCAAACGGATGGCCAATCGGAAAGAGTCATTCAAGTCTTGGAAGACCTATTACGGGCATGTGTGCTAGCATTTGGAGGAAACTGGGAGGAACACATGGCATTGGTGGAGTTCACTTATAACAATAGTCACCAAGCCACAATAGGGATGGCCCCATATGAAGCCTTGTATGGTAGGAGGTGTAGAACTCCTTTATGTTGGGAAGAAATTGGGGACCGGAAGTTATATGGCGCAGAGTTAGTTCAAGTCACCACGGAGAAAGTGAGGATTATCAGGGATCGCATCAAAGCCGCACAGGATAGACAGAAGAAGTATGCCGATGTGAGGAGAAGACCTCTCGAGTTCAGTACGGGGGACCAGGTGTTCCTGAAAGTAGCCCCATGGAAGAACTTGTTACGATTTGGATTGAAAGGGAAGTTAACTCCCCGATTCATTGGACCCTTCAAAATCTTACAACGAGTTGGACCAGTAGCCTACAAGGTGGAATTGCCCCCACAGTTAGCCAGGGTCCATGATGTGTTCCATGTCTCCTTGTTAAGGAAGGCTAACGTAGACCCCGCCCAAGTTCTACCCCAGGTCCCAGTAGAGGTCAAGGAAGACTTAACATTGGAATTGAGGCCCATACGGATACTAGATCAAGAAGTGAAGGAGTTGCGGAGCAAAAAGATCCCCATCGTTAGAATCTTATGGCGAAATGCTCAAGTAGAAGAGGAAACTTGGGAGAGGGAGGCTGAGATGAGAAAGAAGTACCCCACTTTATTTGATCTACCAGGTATGGAGTGTGAAAACTTCTTAAATTTCGAGGACGAAATTCATATTTAGGAGGGGAGAATGTAAACACCCAAAGGAAAATATATATATATATATATATATATATATATATATAGAGAGAGAGGGATGATGATGAATGCAGTTTTCGCTGCTGATGCAGAAATCGGCAGCGACGCAGTTCCGCTGCCGATTCTGGATCGGCAGCGACCAGTTCCGCTGCCGATCTGATCAACGGCGACCTAGTTTCCGCTGCCGATGCAGAAATCGGCAGCGATGCAGTTTTCGCTGCCGATGGACTCGGCAGCGATGCAGTTTTCGCTGCCGATTCTGGACTGGGCAGCGATGCAGTTTTCGCTGCCGATTCTGGACTTGGCAGCGACGCAGTTTTCGCTGCCGATGCAGAAATCGACAGCGATGCAGTTTTCGCTGCCGATTTCTCAATGAACAGTGACGCAGAGCTGGGAGGGAGGGGTAAAACTGGTTTTAGATAAACCAAACAAGGATAAGGACACACCTAAACCAACCCCCAAACAACCCATTTCATTGGATGGGTAGTATAAATACAAAGAGGGAGAGAGAATGACCCATCTTCTTCCAAATCCAGCAGCTGCATGCCGTTCTTCCCTTCCCCTTTCACAGAAACGTAAATCAGACCAGTAGAGATTACTTTGTGAACTTGTGAGGGAGAGATGAGACCTTGAGAGAGGAGTGGGCAGCTGCATAGAGGAGAGGAAAAAGAGAGCAAAAACGTGAGAGGAAAAAGAAGGAGGAGAACCAGCAGCTGAATAGTGTCAAACCTTCCTCAAATTAGTTAAATTCAGAAGGTATGGGTCATGAAACTCTCTTCCTCTCCCCCGTAAGATCAAAAACGAAAATGAAGAAGAAAAACCCTAAGAAAAGAATTGATCTAAGACCTAAGCCAGCTGTGAAGGAAGCTGAAATTAACCAAGAGAACAAGCAAACAAAAGTGAAATAAAGTCAATTTCAGAACATCTAACAAATCATGGTAGAGGGCCGGCTTTAACTAGGGGAATTAATGTGTTCTGCTGTGATGTTGTTGCTGGAATTATGTGCTGCTGTGATGATTGTTGCTGGAATTAATGTGATGTTGTTGTTGGAATTAAGTGTTCTGCTGTGATGATTGTTGCTGGAATTAATGTGATGTTGTTGCTGGAATTAATGTGTTCTGCTGTGATGATTGTTGCTGGAATTAATGTGATGTTGTTGCTGAAATTAATGTGTTCTGCTGTGATGTTGTTGCTAGAATTAATATGCTCTGCTGTGATGATTGTTGCTGAAATTAATGTGTTCTGCTGTGATGTTGTTGCTGGAATTAATGCTCTGCTGTGATGATTGTTGCTGGAATTAATGTGTTTCTGCTGTGTGATTGTTGTTGGAATTAATGTGATGTTGTTGCTGGAATTAATGTTTCTGCTGTGATGATTGTGCTGAATTTGATGCTCCCGATTGTGTGTTGCGCAGCGAAATTCTGTTTCGCTGACGCAACTGAACCTTCTGCAGCGATTTGATATTCGCTGCCGATTTGTGTGTTGCGCAGCGAAATTCTGTTTCGCTGCCGCAACTGAACCTGCTGCAGCGAATTAATATTCGCTGCCGATTTGTTGTTGCGCAGCGAAATTCTGTTTCGCTGCCGCAACTGAACCTGCTGCAGCGAATTAATATTCGCTGCCGATTTGTGTGTTGCGCAGCGAAATTCTGTTTCGCTGCCAACTGAACCTGCTGCAGCGAAGTGATATTCGCTGCCGATTTGTGCGTTGTGCAGCGAAACTGTGGCGCCAACAGCGGTGCAGTTCTCGCTGCCGAACTGGCAGCCGCCCGCAAACCAGTTCTCGCTGCCGAATTGGGCAGCCCGCAGCGAACCGGTTCTCGCTGCCGATTCCTACAATAAGCCTCCTAGGCAGGAATGACTTAAATGCTAATAACAATTTCATGATATGATGGTGTAAAATAGGGAACACTTTAATGTGAACAAGTGAACTATTGAAATAAGTGTGATGATGAATGTGATTCAAAAATAAAATAAATACAACTGTGCTGATTTGTGACCATTGATGTCTCAGGTGGTGCGTCGGGATTGGACCATCATCAAGACAGGAACGACCCACAGGTGGAACAGGTAGGTGACTTGCACCTTTCTTTTTCATACGTTGAATCTTGGAATATTTTAACTTGAGTACTACCATATTGTTAGAACCGATATTAAATTGTCGAACCCTTAATTGTTGATAAAAGAGTGATTAGCTTCGGCTAATGGCATCCAAACGGATGGCCGGGACAAAAGAGTGATTAGCTTCGGCTAATGGCATCCAAACGGATGGCCGGGACAAAAGAGTGATTAGCTTCGGCTAATGGCGTCCGAATGGATGGCCGGGTTAAAAAAAAAAGGGATGATTTCGCTGCCGATTGTGGGATCGCAGTGACGCAGTTCCGCTGCCGATTCTGGATCGGCAGTGACACATATTCGCTGCCGATACATGAAATCGGCAGCGACCTAGGTTCCGCTGCCGATACAAAAAAACCGGCAGTGACGCAGTTTCCTCCGCTGCCGATTTTGGATCGGCAGCGATGCAGTCTGCGCTGTCGATACAGAAATCGGCAGCGACCCGTTTCGCTGCCGATTCCTTGATTGGCAGCGATGTAGTTTCGGCTGCCGATTTTTAGGATTGGCAGCGACGCAGCTATCGCTATGGAATCCGGATGGATAGCCGGGACAAATAAACGACTAGTTTCGGCGAGTGCATTTGAAAACTTGTGTATCTATATGTACTACTAATTGTTACATCAAATACATGAAGAAATTATAAATGTTAATGCTTATTTAATTGCTAGGCGTTAGTTACCATTATTAATATTAAGTATTTGTTTTCTCTTAAATGTTTTGTACTGCTTGCAGGGACGTCACACCAACGGATGTCTAGGATACCCGATACAACGGGAACCTACTTTTGCAAAGAATTAAGTAGATGCATTCTAACTCACAATGTACTTTGTAGGGATCAATGTACTGAATGTATAAACTTTTATTAGATCCTTTTTGTTTAAAGTTTGTGATGGCTATTAGTAGTATAAGGATGCAAACTCATGTCCATGTATATTTTTTAATATGAATTTCAAATCATGCAACATTAATATGTGTTTGTGTAAGATTCGCTTTTTGAATGAATTGTTGATTGTATGGGTTGTATTTTGATGATGTAAGGATTCAAGTTCTTTGATTACCGGCACCAGGTGTTATTAAATATATATATAAAAAAAAAAATTTACTATTGTTGGGCTTAGAAAGCCGGGTCGTTACAATGTGTCATCTCTAAAATCAGTTTCAGAGGCTATTTCTGAGTGGGCAGCGACTTAGTTTTCCTCGACTCTTTCTGAGTCAACAGGGACAGTATGTGCTGACGATTCCATGGGTCATCTGTAAAATTAGTTGTGGTGCCGATTTCTGTATGGGCAGCGACTCAGTTTTCCTTGACAGTTTATGAGTCAACAGGGGCTGTGTGCGCTGAGGATTTCATGCGTCACCTCTGGAAACAGTTTTGGTGACCATTTTTGAGTGGACAGCGACTTAGTTTTCCTTGACTGTTTCTAAGTCAACAGGGGCTGTGTGTACTCACGAATCCATGCGTCATTTCTGCAAGCAATTTCAGGGGCTATTTCTGAGTGGGCAGCGACTGAGTTTTCCTTGACCGTTTATGAGTCAATAGGGGCTGTGTGCGCTGAGGATTCCATGCGTCACCTCTGGAAACAGTTTCGGTGACCATTTTTGAGTGGGCAGCGACTCAGTTTTCCTTGACTCTTTCTAAGTCAACAGGGGCATTGTGCACTGACGATTCCATGTGTCATCTCTAAAATTAGTTTCGGTGATGATTTCTAAATGGGCAACGACTTAGTTTTTCAAAAAATAAACACAAATTCTCTCCTCTACAAACCCAAAAATCATGCTCTTTTCATTATTTAGAAGTAGTTCTTCAATAGTTATGCAAGGCTAAGCTCTTTTCTTGGTTGCAAGGACACAACAAATCTTCAGATTTCAAGAACCGTGAGATTTATTCTTCCGTTTATTTTTAGTTTATGTTATGAATGAGTATGATTGTTTTCCTGTGCATATTTCCTATGATTGTTGTTGATGATTGCTAGAGCGGACTCTAAGTTATTGTTGTGAATAATCTATTGCTAAGTTTAATATCAAAACCAGTTGTGATATATGATTGTGAAGCAACTAAGCTTGATAATTGTGGCGGAACTACGTTATTGAACTTAGGGAGAACATTTGAACAAAGTGACACAAGCTGCGGACAGCTTGTGTGTTAATCTTGATGAAATTATCTAGTTCTTAAAGCTACCATTAAATTGAATCATTAGTGCGGACACTTTGATTGTTTGTTGGTTAGGATTAGTTATACGGCAGATCCGTTAATTAATCAACGTTAAGAAAAGATAAACTTTCAGAACATAAACTGCAAATTTCGTTTCAAGGATCAGTTCTAATTTCTGTTGGTGGATGTGTGCTTGCGACCAAGGTTTGTTTTCTTGATAGGTTTTGATTTTAATTGATTTTGTTTACTAGTTTAATTGTTGTCATAGTTTAGATAATCACAAACCAAATCCCCCCAATTACATAACGTACAACATAAAAATCTGACTTGAAACTTCCTCATGGGATCGACCCCTTGCTTGCTCTATACTATCTTATGTGTTTTAAGCTACGGTAATTAATTTGTGCGACCGCGACATCGCAACAGTCAACAGGGGCAATGTGAGCTGACGATTCCATGAGTCATCTCTAAAATCAGTTTCGGGGGCTATTTTTGAGTGGGCAGCGATTCAGTTTTCCTTGACTATTTCTGAATCAATAGGGACATTGTGCGCTGATGATTCCATGTGTCATCTCTAAAATCAGTTTCAGTGATGATTTCTAAATGGGCAAGGACTTAGTTTTCGAAGATTGTTTCTCAGTCAACAGAGGCATGTGCACTGACGAATCCATGCGTCACCTCTGCAAGCAGTTTCGGAGCTGATTTCTGATTGGGCAGCGACTAAGTTTTCCTTGACTATTTATGAGTCAATAGGGGCTGTGGGTACTGAGGATTCCATGCGTCACCTCTGGAAACAGTTCAGTGCCCATTTCTGAGAGGGCAGCGACTCAGTTTTCCTTGACTCTTTCTAAGTCAACAGGGGCAGTGTGAGCTGCCGATTCCATGAGTCATCTCTAAAAGCAGTTTCGGGGGCTATTTCTGAGTGGGCAACTACTTAGTTTTCCTTGACTCTTTCTAAGTCAACAGGGATAGTATATGCTGACGATTCCATGAGTCATCTGTAAAATTAGTTTCGGTGTCGATTTCTGTGTGGGCAAGGACTGAGTTTTCCTTGACTGTTTATGAGTCAACAGGGGCTGTGTGCACTGAGGATTCCATGCGTCACCTCTGGAAACAGTTTCGGTGACCATTTCTGAGTGGGCAGCGACTTAGTTTTCCTTGACTTTTTCTTAGTCAAGATGTAACATCCCCCATTTCTAGGATAAAACCACAATCTTATGTCAATAGAAAAACAGAGTAGTTAATTTTTTTTATATATACATATTCACGGTCTTCGTGTTAACATCTACCGGAAATTTTGACAGAGTCCCCCCTATACCGGAAGGTCCCAATTTACCGACATGTAACCTGTTTACCCTTCTAACAGTTCGCATCTCATAACTTAATTCCCGACCCAATCAACCTGGGTTTCAATTCCACAATTATACTCACACCTATCAACCATAATATTTATGATATGCATGATATAACAAAAATATCATTACGGATGGATAATTTAAATAAATATAAATTCATAGACATGAAATATGGTTATATAAACTACAACGTTAAATTCATCCAACCAAGTTTAAACATTTATTATACAAATTAAGTTATACAACCATTTTCATGTTTACAAAATACAAGGGTATACTCCCTAGAACCTAGACTTCAAAAAGGAAACATAAGCTAGGATCTACTCCTGTCGTGCATGCGATGATCCTGAAACAAAATACATATTATTGCGAGGTGAATATTTCCATAAATATAACAATATGAATATCTAATAATTTCAACAGGGCAACATGCATTCATATTTCATTTACTTCTCCCTTCTAGTTTTTTTTTTTATTTAAAATCTCTTTCTTATTCAACTATTGATAATCGTTCCCTCTACCACTATCAACCTTCATTCCAGACATCAACGTGATTACTTTTGCTTATCACATTCCCGATACCAATTTCACTGGTATCGTCATCACCACCCCAAAGGAGTCGATACAAGGCGATCCCTTTACCCGGAATCCTAACATACACTGAATGTATGCTGGCCATTCCATGGTGATCCCCTTACCTAACATACACTGAATGTATGTTAGCCAATACGTGGAGATCCCCTTACCCGGGATCCTAACATACACTAAATGTATGTTAGTCCATTCGTAACGATCCCCTTACCCGGGATCTTAACATACACTAAATATATGCTAGCCAATACAGGGTGATCCCCTTACCCGGGATCCTAACATACACTCAATGTATGCTAGACAATACATGGTGATCCCCTTACCCGGGATCCTAACATACACTTAATGTATGCTAGTTTATGCCTCAAATCACACTTCTCATATTTTCCTTTTTCAGTGATAATTTCATCACTTGGCAATTCACATAACAACTTTTCACCTTGAATACACATACATTTAGTAATTCACATTTCACATCAAATATATTAAATCATGGAATTTAACTAGGAAGCATAGGTGTGAATCACCTACCTGCAATAGAAGCTCTACTCGTGCTCCCCTGCTGCTGTTGTTGCACCACGTCTGTGGTCCCTCCTGCAAATCACAGGTTTATCTCATAAATTTTACTCACTCAAGGATATGTTTTATAATAACCATATCAACAACCAATAAGTCTTTCTTTCAGTCATTTCTTAGTACTTTATGTTTTTCTCATTTCACTCATTATTACTGTCGTTCTTTGTCCAATCCTAGTTATCATTCCTTTCTTTATATTTGGACTTTCACTGTCCAACTGTTACTGTCTGACCTCTCCTTAGATTTTTAACTATATCTAGAGTTATAGAACTCCAATTCAAGCGACATTTATGGCATTGGAAAGGTAAGACATGAGGCTACAAGTTCTATGTTTTGGGAAGAACCTAGTTCTGCCTCTAAGATAGTCAAAATTGCTCATTAACAGATGCTTGGATTGTTACTGTCCAACTGTTACTGTCCATTTTTGAACTGTTACTGTCTGACCTCTCCTCAGATTTTTAACTATATCTAGAGTTATAGAACTCCGATTCAAGCAAAATTTATGGCATTGGAAAGGTAAGACATGAGGCTACAAATTCTATGTTTTGGGAAGAACCCAGTTCTGCCTCTAAGGTAGTCAAAATTGCTGATTAACAGACGCTTGGACTGTTACTGTCCAACTGTTACTGTCCATTTTTGAACTGTTACTGTCTGACCTCTCCTCATATTTTTAACTATATCTAGAGTTATAGAACTCCGATTCAAGTGAAATTTATGGCATTGGAAAGGTAAGACATGAGGCTACAAGTTCTATGTTTTGGGAAGAACCCATTTCTGCCTCTAAGGTAGTCAAAATTGCTGATTAACAGATGCTTGGACTGTTACTGTCCAACTGTTACTGTCCATTTTTGAACTGTTACTGTCTGACCTCTCCTTAGATTTTTAACTATATCTGGAGTTATAGAACTCCAATTCAAGTGAAATTTGTGGCGTTGGAAAGGTAAGACATGAGGCTACAAGTTCTATGTTTTGGGAAGAACCCAGTTATGCCTCTAAGGTAGTCAAAATTGCTCATTAACAGACGCTTGGACTGTTACTGTCCAACTGTTACTGTCTATTTTTGAACTATTACTGTCTGACCTCTCCTCAGATTTTTAACTATATCTAGAGTTCATAAACAAATGCTTGGACTGTTATTGTCCAACTGTTACTGTCCATTTTTGAACTGTTACTGTCTGACCTCTCCTCAGAGTTTTAACTATATCTGGAGTTATAGAACTCCGATTCAAGTGAAATTTATGGCGTTGGAAAGGTAAGACATGAGGCTACAAGTTCTATGTTTTGGGAAGAACCCAGTTCTGCCTCTAAGATAGTCAAAATCACTCATTAACAGACGCTTGGACTGTTACTGTCCAACTGTTACTGTCCTTTTTTGAACTGTTACTGTCTGACCTCTCCTCAGATTTTTAACTATATCTGGAGTTATAGAACTCCAATTCAAGTGAAATTTATGGCGTTGGAAAGGTAAGACATGAGGCTACAAGTTCTATGTTTTGGGAAGAACCCAGTTCTACCTCTAAGGTAGTCAAAATTGCTCATAAACAAATGCTTGGACTGTTACTGTCCATTTTTTAACTGTTACTGTCTAGACATTGAACTGTTACTGTCTCATTTTTTTTTTAAAACTGTTACTGTCTAGACATTGAACTATTACTGTCTTGAATTGTTGCTGTCAAGATATTGAACTGTTACTGTCTAGACATTGAACTGTTACTGTCCGACCTCTCTTCAAATTTTTAACTATATCTAGAGTTATAGAACTCCGTTGCAAGCAAGATTGGTCTCGTTGGAAAACTAAGACATGGGGCTACAAGTCCCCTAAGGAAGGAGAACCCAGTTCTGCCCCTAAGATAGTCATAATTGCTCATCAAAAATCAGACTTACTACTCTACAGGGTCTGGCATGACCCAGTCTCGGTTGATAACCCATAAGTGGAGTTCTACAGCTCTAAATTGAGCAAGACCAATTTCCTTAGTTAGCTAACATCCAAAACTATAATTTCTATGAAGGACACTAGTTCTCCCTCATCCTCCTATCCGAAATCTTACTGAAATTCAGGAGACGAGTCTGTCCAGATTCGTCACCCCCCCTTCCCTTCACACATAAATTTCCCAAACTATATTTTCTTGGTAAATTATCATGGTTTCACGTCCCCAAATCACATTCCACACATGAATTAACTTAATTTTTACAACAAATACTTTTCCCCCAAATTTAAGTCTAAGAACCCTAATCTATAATTCACATCAAGGCATCAATTCCTTATCGAATTTAAAATGACTTATAAGATCATGTTTAGAACACCTTATGTTGCGATGTCGCGGTCGCATAAATTAATTACCCTAGCTTAAAACACACAAGATAGTAAAGAGCAAGCAAGGGGTCGATCCCACGAGGAAGTTTCAAGTCAGATTTTTATGTTGTACGTTATGTAATTGGGGGAATTTGGTTTGTGATTATCTAAACTATGGCAGCAATTAAACTAGCAAACAAAATCAATCAAAACCGAAACTTATCAAGAAAACAAACCTTGGTCGCAAGCACACATCCACCAACGGAAATTAGAACCGATCCTTGAAACAAAATTGCAGTTTATGTTCTGAAATTCTATCTTTTCTTAACGTTGATTAATTAACGGATCCGCCGTATAACTAATCCTAACCAACAAACAATCAAAGTGTCCGCACTAATGATTCAATTTAATGGTAGCTTTAAGAACTAGATAATTTCATCAAGATTAACATACAAGCTGTCCGCAGCTTGTGTCACTTTGTTCTAATGTTCTCCCTAAGTTCAATAACGTAGTTCCGCCACAATTATCAAGCTTAGTTGCTTCACAAGTTCATATATCACAACTCCGGTTTTGATATTAAACTTAGCAATAGATTGTTCACAACAATAACTTAGAGTCCGCTCTAGCAATCATCAACAACAATCATAGAAAATATGCATAGGAAAACAATCATACTCATTCATAACATAAACTGAAAATAGAAGGAAGAATAAATCTCACGGTTCTTGAAGTCCGAAGGTTTGTTGTGTCCTTGCAACCAAGAAAAGAGCTTAGCCTTGCATAACTATTGAACAACTACTTCTAAAGAATGAAAAGAGCATGATTTTTGGGTTTGTAGAGGAGAGAATTTGTGTTTATTCTCTGCTGGCTGCTGCCTCCTTCTGCTCTCCCTCTTCTTTTCTGCTAGCTGCCCCTTCTCTCTTTCTTTTTATATGCTAAGAAACCCTAGTCTCTATTTTACAAAATAGTCCTTCCTTAAGTTGACAGTTTACATTTAAGTACTTCAATAACTATTTTTCCTAAAAAGGAGAAATAGCCTTGCATGAAATCTTCAAACTCTGACTTAGAGGAGCTAAATTGCTGATATAAAAACTTGGATGTCGGTTTAGATGCTTCGAAATGTAATTTGGACTCGTTTCTTCACGAAACCTGTTTGCTGGCAGAATTCAGTTGTCATCTTTGGAAAATCATATCTCCCTCATATGACATCGGTTTTGGCTGCAATTTGGAGCGTGGATAGGTCTTTGAATTAGGAATCCAAGAAAATTGAGTTTGCATCAATTGGACTTCTGTAGCTCCAGATATTAAATTTTGAATGACCAAAGGTCAACACTGGCAGAATGCGAGATTTGACTTTGCAGGATGTGATTTCCATGATCTTTCTCCTTTTTTTTTCTTGCATTACATTTCCAGAAAGGTATGGATGTTAGCTTTTTAGTGCCACTGGAATCACTTCATTTCGATCTCTAGAACTCACGCTCTGCACAAAACATCGACTGAACGTCAAATCTGCCAATTACCTCCAATTTACTCCTTTTTGCATCTTTCATCCAAAAATGCCTTCAAAACAAAAAACAAAGAATATCAAGGCATTTTTATATAAAACATGGACAAACATTAGGTAGATGTGGGTGAAACTATCGAATAATATGGTTACATCACCTTACCCGGTATGAATTAAGCTTTTGATCTTCAACCAGTTGAAGATTTTCAACTTCCTCCTTTCTTATCTAATGATAGGCAGCCCTCCATCTTCTCCTCTTGTTCAATTTCCTTGTTAATCACTTGCCCACAAGTGTTTATTCCATCTATAAACCCTTAATCTTGGATGGTTCTTGAAATTTTGGTGTTTCTCTCTTGATTTGTAGAAATAGATACCAAAACTCCCTCTCTTTTTTCTTCACGATAGTTGCAGATCTATTTTTGATAAGAAGAGTAGTATTTATGCTCTATAATTATTCTTATTTGCATTTAGACCCCATTTTCTTTAAATGTATTCGTTTTTCCCCCACTTCTTTTTAGTTTATCTTATTTTCTTTAATTTAATCCAACCCTCAACATTTTCGGGTTGATTTATATTGTCTCGAAATATTTCATCCATAAACTTATATCCAAAAATTTCTAAATTCCCGTTTTTATTTAACCATATGCATGAATTTCTTCACTTTTATTTCTCATGTAGTTAGTTTGCAATCTAAGCAACCTTTATTTTTCCCCGGGGTTTACACAAGAGGGGTGTGTGCACTCACGAATCCATGCGTCACTTCTGCAAGTAGTTTCAGGGGCTATTTCTGAGTGGGCAGCGACTCAGTTTTCCTTGACTGTTTATGAGTCAACAGGGGCTGTGTGCACTGAGGATTCCATGCGTCACCTCTGGAAACAATTTCGGTGCTTATTTCTGAGAGGGCAGCGGCTCAATTTTCCTAGACTCTTTCTAAGTCAACAGGGGCAGTGTGAGCTAACGATTCCATGAGTAATCTCTAAAAGCAGTTTCGGGGGATATTTCTAAGTGGGCAGGGACTCAGTTTTCCTTGACTCGTTCTGAGTCAGCAGGGACAGTATGTGCTGACGATTCCATGAGTCATCTCTAAAATGAGTTTCATTGAAGATTTCTAAATGGGCAACGACTTAGTTTTCGAAAATTTGTTTCTCAGTCAACAGGGGCATGTGCGTTGATCCATGCGTCACCTCTACAAGTAGTTTCGGTGCAGATTTCTGATTGGGCAGCGACTGAGTTTTCCTTCACTGTTTATGAGTCAACAAGGGCTGTGTGCGCTGAGGATTTCATGCGTCACCTCTGGAAATAATTTCGGTTAACATTTCTGAGTCGGCAGCGACTCAGTTTTCCTTGACTCTTTCTAAGTCAACAGGGGCAGTGTGAGCTGACGATTCCATGTGTCATCTCTAAAATCAGTTTCGGGGGTCATTTCTGAGTGGGCAGTGACTCAGTTTTCCTTGACTATTTCTAAGTCAACAGGGGTTGTTTGCGCTGACGAATCCATGCGTCACCTTTGCAAGCAGTTTCCGTGTTGATTTCTGAGTGGGAAGCGACTAAGTTTTCCTTGACTGTATATCTGTCAACAGGGGCTGTGTGCACTGAGGATTCCATGCGTCACCTCTGGAAATAGTTTCGGTGACGATTTTTGAGTGGGCACCGACTCAGTTTTCCTTGACTGTTTCTCAGTCAACAGGGGCTGTGTGCCTTGACGAATCCATTCTTCACCTTTGTAAGCAGTTTCGGTGATGATTTCTCAGTGGGCAGCGACAGAGTTTTCCTTGACTGTTCCTCAGTCAACAGGGGCTGTGTGCGCTGACGATTCCATGAGTCATCTCTAAAATCAATTTCGATGATGATTTCTAAGTGGGCAGCGACTTAGTTTTCCTTGAATTTTTCTCAGTCAATAGGGGCTGTGTGCGCTGACGAATCCATTTGGTCACCTCTGCAAGCAATTTCGGTGATGATTTTCTGAGTGGGCAGCGACTCAGTTTTCCTTGACTGTTTAGGGGTCAACAGGGGCTGTGTACGCTGAGGATTCCTACGTTACCTCTGGAAACAGTTTCGGTGACCATTTCTGAATGGGCAGCGACTCAGTTTTCCTTGACACTTTCTGAGTCAACAGGGACAGTGTGCACTGACGATTCCATGACTTATCTCTAAAATCAGTTTCGGTGACGATTTCTAAGTGGGCAGCGACTTAGTTTTGCTTGACTCTTTCTCAGTCAACAGGGATAGTGTGCGCTGACGATTCCATGAGTCATCTCTAAAATCAGTTTCGATGATGATTTCTGATTGGGCAGCGACTTAGTTTTCCTTGATTGTTTCTCAGACAACAAGGGCTGTGTGCCCTGCAGAATCCATGCGTCACCTCTACAAGCAGTTTCGGGGGATATTTCTCAGTGGGCAGCGACTGAGTTTTCCTTCACTGTTTATGAGTCAACAGGGGCTATCTGCGCTGAGGATTTCATGCGTCACCTCTGGAAATAATTTCGGTTAACATTTCTAAGTCGGCAGCGACTCAGTTTTCCTTGACTATTTATGAGTCAATAGGGGCTGTGGGCGCTGAGGATTCCATTCGTCACCTTTGGAAACAGTTTTGGTGCCCATTTGTGAGAGGGCAGCGACTCAGTTTTCCATTACTGTTTCTTAGTCAACAGGGGTTGTGTGTGCTGACAAATCCATGCGTCACATTTGCAAGCAGTTTCGGTGCCGATTTCTGAGTGTGCACGAATCAGTTTTCCTTGACTGTTTATGAGTCAACAGGGGCTGTGTGCGCTGAGGATTCCATGCGTCACCTCTGGAAACAGTTTCGGTGACCATTTTGAGTGGGCAGCGATTCAGTTTTCCTTGACTGTTTCTCAGTCAACAGGGGCTGTGTGTACTCACGAATCCATGCGTCATCTGTAAAAGCAGTTTTAGGGGCTATTTCTGAGTGGGCAGCGACTTAGTTTTCCTTTACTGTTTATGAGTCAACAGAGGTTGTGGGCGCTGAGGATTCCATGCGTCACCTCTGTAAAAAGTTTCGGTGACCATTTCTGAGTGGGCATCGACTTAATTTTCCTTTACTTTTTCTTAGTCAACAGCGGTTGTGTGCAATAACGAATCCATGCGTCACCTCTGCAAGCAGTTTCGGTGTCGATTTCTGAGTGGGCAGCGACTCAAGTTTTCCTTGACTGTTTATGTGTCAACAGGGGCTGTGTGCGCTGAGGATTCCATACGTCACCTCTGGAAACAGTTTCGGTGCCCATTTCGGAGAGGGCAGCGACTCAATTTTCCTTGACTGTTTATGAGTCAACAAGGGCTGTGTGCACTGAGGATTCCATGAGTAATCTCTAAAAGCACTTTCAGGGGCTATTTTTGAATGGGCAGCGACTTAGTTTTCCTTGACTCTTTCTGAGTCAACAGGGACAGTGTTCGCTGACGATTCCATGAGTCAACTGTAAAATTAGTTTCGGTGCTGATTTCTGAGTGGGCAGCGACTCAGTTTCCCTTTACTGTTTAGGGGTCAACAGGGGCTATGTGCGCTGAGGATTCCATGCGTCACCTCTAGAAACAGTTTCGGTGACCATTTTTGAGTGGGCAGCGACTTAGTTTTCCTTGACTGTTTATGAGTCAACAGAGGCTGTGTGCGCTGTGGATTCCATGTGTCACCTCTGGAAATAGTTTCGGTGCACATTTCTGAGAGGGCAGCGACTCAGTTTTCCTTGACTCTTTCTAAGTCAACAATGGTAGTTTGAGCTGACGATTCCATGAGTAATCTCTAAAAGCAGTTTCGGGGGCTATTTCTGAGTGGGCAGCGACTCAGTTTTCCTTGACTCTTTCTGAGTCAACAGGGACATTGTGCACTGACGATTCCTTGAGTCATCTGTAAAATTAGTTTCGGTGCTGATTTCTGAGTGGACATCGACTCAGTTTCCCTTGACTGTTTAGGAGTCAACAGGGGCTGTGTGCGCTGAGGATTCCATGCTTCACCTCTACAAACAGTTTCGGTGACCATTTCTTAGTGGGCAGCGACTGAGTTTTCCTTGACTGTTTATGAGTCAACGCTGAGGATTCCATGCGTCACCTCTAGAAACAGTTTTGGTGAACATTTCTGTGTGGCAGCGACTTAGTTTTCCTTGACTGTTTCTCAGTCAACAACGGTTGTGTGCACTAACGAATCAATGCGTCACCTCTGCAAGCAGTTTCGGTTTTGATTTCTAAGTGGGCAGCGATTCAGTTTTCCTTGACTGTTTATGAGTCAATAGGGGCTGTGTGCAATGAGGATACCATGCGTCACCTCTAGAAATAGTTTTGTTGACCATTTCTGAGTGGCATCGACTTAGTTTTCCTTGACTGTTTGTCCGTCAACAACGGTTGTGTGCAGTAACGAATCCATGCATCACCTCTGCAAGCAGTTTCGGTGTCGATTTCTGAGTGGGCAGCGACTCAGTTTTCCTTGACTGTTTATGAGTCAACAGGGGCTGTGTGCTCTCACGAATCCATGCGTCCCTTGGGCAAGCAGTTTCACGGGCTATTTCTGAGCCGGCAGCGACTCAGTTTTCCTTGACTGTTTCTCATTCAACAAGGGCTGTGTGAGCTGATGATTCCATGAGTCATCTCTAAAAGCAGTTTCAAGGCCTATTTCTGAGTATGCAGCGACTCAGTTTTCCTTGACTCTTTCTAAGTCAACAGGGACAGTATGTGCTAACGATTCCATGAGTCATTTGTAAAATCAGTTCCAGTGTCGATTTCTGAGTGGGCAGCGACTAAGTTTTCCTTGACTGTTTATGAGTCAACAAGGGCTATGTGTAATCACGAATCCATGCGTCACTTGGGCAAGCAGTTTCAGGGGCTATTTTAGAGCAGGCAGCGACTCAGTTTTCCTTGACTGTTTCTCATTCAACAAGAGCTATGTGAGCTAACGATTCCATGAGTCATCTATAAAAGCAGTTTCAGGGGCTATTTCTGAGTGTGCAGCGACTCAGTTTTCCTTGACTCTTTCTGAGTCAACAGGGACAGTATGTGCTGATGATTCCATGAGTCATCTGTAAAATCAGTTCCAGTGTCGATTTCTGAGTTGGCAGCGACTCAGCTTTCCTTGACTGTTTATGAGTCAACAGGGGCTGTGTGCGCTGAGGATTCCATGCGTCACCTCTGGAAACAGTTTCAGTGACCATCTCTGAGTGGGCAGCGACTTAGTTTTCCTTGATTGTTTCTCAGTCAACAGCTGTTGTGTGCACTAACGAATCCGTGTGTCACCTTTGCAAGCAGTTTCGGAGTCGGTTTCTGATTGGGCAGCGACTAAGTTTTCCTTTAATGTTTATGAGTCAACAGGGGCTGTGTGCACTGAGGATTCCATGCGTCACCACTGGAAACAGTTTCGGTGACATTTTCTGAATGGGCAGCGACTCAGTTTTCCTTGACTCTTTCTAAGTCAACAGGGGCAGTGTGAGCTGACGATTCCATGAGTCATCTCTAAAAGCAGTTTCGGGGGCTATTTCTGAGTGTGCAGCGACTCAGTTTTCCTTGACTCTTTCTGAGTCAACAGGGACAGTGTGCGCTGACGATTACATGAGTCATCTCTAAAATCAGTTCCAGTGTTGATTTCTGAGTAGGCAGCGACTTAGTTTTGCTTGACTGTTTATGAGTCAACAGGGGCTCTGCGCACTGACGAATCCATGCGTCACCTCTGCAAGCAGTTTCGGTGTCGATTTCTGAGTGGGCAGTGACTCAGTTTTCCTTGACGATTTCTAAGTCAACAGGGGCAGTGTGAGCTGACGATTCCATGAGTCATCTCTAAAAGCAGTTTCGAGGGCTATTTCTGAGTGGGCAGTGACTCAGTTTTCCTTGACTGTTTATGAGTCAACAGGGGCTCTGCGCACTGACGAATCCATGTGTCACCTCTGCAAGCAGTTTCGGTGTCGATTTCTGAGTGGGCAGTGGCTCAGTTCTCCTTGACGATTTCTAAGTCAACAGGGCAGTGTGAGCTGACGATTCCATGAGTCTTCTCTAAAATCAGTTTCGGCGGCTATTTATTAGGGGCCAGCGACTCATTTTTCCTTAGCTCTTTCTGAGTCAACAGGGACAGTGTGCGCTGACGATTACATGAGTCATCTCTAAAATCAGTTTTCAGTGACGATTTCTAAGTGGGCAGCGACTTAGTTTTGCTTGACTGTTTCTCAGTCAACAGGGGCTCTGCGCACTGACGAATCCATGCGTCACCTCTGCAATCAATTTCGGTGTCGATTTCTGAAGGGGCAGCGACTAAGTTTTCATTGACAATTTCTAAGTCAACAGGGGCAGTGTGAGCTGACGATTCCATGAGTCATCTCTAAAAGCAGTTTCGGGGGCTATTTCTGAGTGGGCAGCGACTCAGTTTTCCTTGACTCTTTGTGAGTCAACAAGGACAATGTGGGCTGACGATTTCATGAGTCATCTCTAAAATCAGTTTCAGTGACGATTTCTAAGTGGGCAGCGACTTAGTTTTGCTTGACTGTTTAGGAGTCAACAGGTGTTGTGTGCGCTGAGGATTCCATGCGTCACCTCTAGAAACAGTTTCGGTGACCATTTCTGAGTGGGCAGCGACTTAGTTTTCTTTAACTGTTTATGAGTCAATAAGGGTTGTATGCGCTGAGGTTTCCATGCGTCACCTTTGGAAACAGTTTCAGTGACCATTTCTGAGTGGGCAGCGACTTAGTTTTCCTTGACTGTTTCTCAGTCAACAGTGGCTGTCTGCACTACCGAATCCATGCATCACCTCTGCAAGCAGTTTGAGTTTCGATTTATGAGTGGGCAGCGACTTAGTTTTCCGTGACTGTTTACGAGTCAACAGGGGCTGTGTGCGCTGAGGATTCCATGCGTCACCTCTGGAAACAGTTTCGGTGCCCATTTCTGAGAGGGCAGCAACTCAGTTTTTCTTGACTCTTTATGAGTCAACAAGGGCTGTGTGCACTGAGGATTCCATGAGTAGTCTTTAAAAGCAGTTTCAGGGGCTATTTCTGAATGGGCAGCGACTCAGTTTTCCTTGACTCTTTCTCACTCAACAGGGACAATGTGCGCTGACGATTCCATGAGTCAACTCTAAAATCAGTTTCGGTGATGATTTCTCAGTAGGCAGCGACTTAGTTTTCCAATACTGTTTCTCAGTCAACAGGGGCTGTGTGTGCTAACGAATCCATACGTCGCATCTGCAAGCAGTTTCGGTACCGATTTCTGAGTGTGCAGCAACTTAGTTTTCCTTGACTGTTTATGAATCACCAGGGGCAGTGTGCGCTGAGGATTCCATGCGTCACCTCTGGAAACAGTTTCGGTGACCATTTCTGAGTGGGCAGCGACTCAGTTTTCCTTCACTCTTTCTAAGTCAACAGGGGCAGTGTGAGCTGACCATTTCATGAGTCATCTCTAAAAGCAGTTTCGGTGCCGATTTCTGAGTGGGCAGCGACTCAGTTTCCCTTAACTGTTTAGGAGTCAACAGGGGCTGTGTGCGCTGAGGATTCCATGCGTCACCCTAGAAACAGTTTCGGTGACCATTTCTTAGTGGGCAGCAACTCAGTTTTTCTTGACTGTTTATAAGTCAACAGGGGCTATGTGCGGTGAGGATTCCATGCGTGACCTCTGTAAACAGTTTCGGTGACCATTTCTGAGTGGGCATCGACTTAATTTTCCTTTACTTTTTCTCAGTCAACAGCGGTTGTGTGCACTAACGAATCCATGCGTCACCTCTGCAAGCAGTTTCGGTGTCAATTTCTGAGTCAACAGGTACAATGTGTGGTGACGATTCAATGAGTCATCTGTAAAATTAGTTTCGATGCTGATTTTTGAGTGGGCAGCGACTCACTTTCCGTTAATGTTTAGGAGTCAACAGGGGCAGTGTGCGCTGAGGATTCCATGCGTCACCTCTGGAAACAGTTTCGGTGACCATTTCCGAGTGACCAGCGACTCCGTTTTCCTTGATTGTTTCTAAGTCAACAGGGGCACTGCCGAATCCATGCGTCACCTCTGCAAGCAGTTTCATTGTCAATTTCTGAGTGGGCAACGACTCAGTTTTCCTTGACTCTTTCTAAGTCAACAGGGGCAGTGTGAGCTGACGATTCCATGAGTCTTCTCTAAAATCAGTTTCGGCGGCTATTTATGAGGGGCCAGCGACTCATTTTTCCTTGGCTCTTTCTGAGTCAACAGGGACAGTGTGCGCTGACGATTGCATGAGTCATCTCTAAAATCAGTTTCAGTGACGATTTCTAAGTGGGCAGCGACTTAGTTTTGCTTGACTGTTTCTCAGTCAACAGGGGCTCTGCACGCTGACGAATCCATGCGTCACCTCTGCAAGCAGTTTCGGTGTCGATTTCTGAGTGGGCAGTGACTCAGTTTTCCTTGATGATTTCTAAGTCAACAGGGGCAGTGTGAGCTGACGATTCCATGAGTCATCTCTAAAAGCAGTTTCGGGGGCTATTTCTGAGTGGGCAGCGACTCAGTTTTCCTTGACTTTTTATGAGTCAACAGGGGCTCTGCGCACTGACGAATCCATGCGTCACCTCTGCAAGCAGTTTCGGTGTCGATTTCTGAGTGGGCAGTGGCTCAGTTCTCCTTGACGATTTCTAAGTCAACAGGGGTAGTGTGAGCTGACGATTCCATGAGTCTTCTATAAAATCAGTTTCGGCGGCTATTTATGAGGAGCCAGCGACTCATTTTTCCTTTGCTCTTTCTGAGTCAACAGGGACAGTGTGCGCTGACGATTACATGAGTCATCTCTAAAATCAGTTTCAGTGACGATTTCTAAGTGGGCAGCGACTTAGTTTTGCTTGACTGTTTCTCAGTCAACAGGGGCTCTGCGCACTGACGAATCCATGCGTCACCTCTGCAATCAATTTCGGTGTCGATTTCTGAAGGGGCAGCGACTAAGTTTTCATTGACAATTTCTAAGTCAACAGGGGCAGTGTGAGCTGACGATTCCATGAGTCATCTCTAAAAGCAGTTTCGGGGGCTATTTCTGAGTGGGCAGCGACTCAGTTTTCCTTGACTCTTTGTGAGTCAACAAGGACAATATGGGCTGACGATTGCATGAGTCATCTCTAAAATCAGTTTCAGTGACGATTTCTAAGTGGGCAGCGACTTAGTTTTGCTTAACTGTTTTTCAGTCAACAGGGGCTCTGCGCACTGACGAATCCATGCGTCACCTCTGCAAGCAGTTTCGGTGTCGATTTCTGAGTGGGCAGTGACTCAGTTTTCCTTGACGATTTCTAAGTCAACAGGGGCAGTGTGAGCTGACGATTCCATGAGTCATCTCTAAAAGCAGTTTAGGGGACTATTTCTGAGTAGGCAGCGACTCAGTTTTCCTTGACTTTTTATTAGTCAACAGGGGCTGTGTGCACTGAGGATGCCATGCGTCACCACTGGAAACAGTTTCAGTGACCATTTCTGAGTGGGCAGCAACTCAATTTTCCTTGACTCTTTCTAAGTCAATAGGGGCAGTGTGAGCTGACGATTCCATGAGTCATTTCTAAAATCAGTTTCGGGGGCTATTTCTCAGTGGGCAGCCACTCAGTTTTCCTTGACTCTTTCTGAGTCAACAGGGACAGTGTGCGCTGACTTCCATGAGTCATCTGTAAAATTAGTTTCTCGGTGCGATTTCTGAGTGGGCAGCGACTCAGTTTCCCTTGACTGTTTAGGAGTCAACAGGGGCTGTGTGCCGATTTCTGAGTGTGGAGCGACTTAGTTTTCCTTGACTGTTTATAAGTCAAGAGGGGTTGTGTGCGCTGAGGTTTCCGTGTGTCACCTCTGGAAATAGTTTCGGTGACCATTTCTGAGTGGGCAGCGACTCAGTTTTCCTTGACTCTTTCTAAGTCAACAGGGGCAGTGTGAGCTGACGATTCCATGAGTCATGTCTAAAATCAGTTTCGGGGGCTATTTCTCAATGTGCAGCGACTCAGGTGTCCTTGACTCTTTCTGACTCAACAGGGACAGTGTGAGCTGACGATTCCATGAGTCATCTCTAAAATCAGTTTTCGGACGATTTCTAAGTGGGCAGCGACTTAGTTTTCCATTACTGTTTCTCAGTCAAGAGGGGTTGTGTGCACTTACGAATCCATGCGTCACCTCTGCAAGCAGTTTCGGTTTTGATTTCTGAGTGGGCAGCGACTCAGTTTTCCTTGACTGTTTATGAGTCAACAGGGGCTGTGTGCGCTGAGATTTCAATGCGTTCAACTGTGGAAACAGTTTCGGTGACCATTTCTAAGTGGGCAGCGACTCAGTTTTCCTTGACTCTTTCTCAGTCAAAAGGGGCTGTGTGCACTCACGAATCCATTCGTCACTTCTGCAAGCAGTTTCATGGGCTATTTCTGAGTGGGCAGGGACTCAGTTTTCCTTGACTATTTACGAGTCAACAGGGGCTGTGTGTGCTGATGATGCCATGAGTCATTTCTAAAATCAGTTTGGGGGGCTATTTCTCAGTGGGTAGCGACTCAGTTTTCCTTGACTCTTTCTGACTCAACAGGACACTGTGAGCTGATGATTGCATGTGTCATCTCTTAAATCAGTTTCGGTGACGATTTCTAAGTGGGCAGCGACTTAGTTTTCCATGAGTGTTTCTCAGTCAACAGGGGCTGTGTGTGCTGACGAATCCATGCGTCACATCTGCAAGCAGTTTCGGTGCCGATTTCTGTGTGTGGAGCGACTCAGTTTTCCTTGACTGTTTATAAGTGAATAGGGGCTGTGTGCGCTAAGGTTTCCGTGCTTCACCTCTGGAAATAGTTTCGGTGACCATTTCTGAGTGGGCAGCGACTTAGTTTTCCTTGACTCTTTCTAAGTCAACAGGGGCAGTGTGAGCTGACGATTCCATGAGTCATGTCTAAAATCAGTTTCGGGGGCTATTTCTCAATGGGCAGCGACTCAGGTGTCCTTGACTCTTTCTGACTCAACAGGGACAGTGTGAGCTGACGATTCCATGAGTCATCTCTAAAATCAGTTTCGGTGACGATTTCTAAGTGGGCAGCGACTTAGTTTTCCATTACTGTTTCTCAATCAAGAGGGGCTGTGTGCACTTACGAATCCATGCATCACCTCTGCAAGCAGTTTCGGTTTCGATTTCTGAGTGGGCAGCGACTCAGTTTTCCTTGACTGTTTATGAGTCAACAGGGGCTGTGTGCGCTGAGATTTCCATGCGTCAATTGTGGAAACAGTTTCGGAGACCATTCCTAAGTGGGCAGCGACTCAGTTTTCCTTGACTCTTTCTCAGTCAATAGGGGCTGTGTGCACTCATGAATCCATGCGTCACTTCTGCAAGCAGTTTCATGAGCTATTTCTGAGTGGGCAGGGACTCAGTTTTCCTTGACTGTTTGTGAGTCAACATGGGCTGTGTGTGCTGAGGATTCCATGGGTCACCTCAGGACACAGTTTCGGTGACCATTTCTAAGTAGGCAGTGATTTAGTTTTCCTTGACTGTTTCTCAGTCAACAGCGGCTGGGTGCACTAACGAATCATGCGTCACCTCTACAAGCAGTTTCGGTGTCGATTTCTGAGTGCGCAGCGAGTCAGTTTTCCTTGACGATTTCTATGTCAACAGGGGCAGTGTGAGCTCACGATTCCCTAAGTCATCTCTAAAATCAGTTTCGGTGACGATTTCTAAGTGGGCAGCGACTTAGTTTTCCATTACTGTTTCTTAGTCAACAGGGGCTGTGCACGCTGACAAATCCATGCATCACCTCTGCAAGCTGTTTCGGTGTCGATTTCTGAGTGGGGCAGCGACTCAGTTTCCTTGACGATTTCTAAGTCAACAGGTACAGTGTGAGCTGACGATTCCCCGAGTCATCTCTAAAAGCAGTTTTGGGGGCTATTTCTAAGTTGGCAGCGACTCAGTTTTCCTTGACTCTTTCTGAGTCAACAGGTACAGTGTGTGCTGACGATTCCATGAGTCATCTGTAAAATAGTTTCGATGCTGATTTTTGGAGTGGGCAGCGACTCAGTTCCGTTACTGTTTAGGAGTCAACTAGGGCTGTGTGCGCTGAGGATTCCATGCGTCACCTCTAGAAACAGTTTCGGTGACCATTTCTGAGTAGGCAGCGACTCAGTTTTCCTTGACTTTTTCTGAGTCAACAGGGATAGTTTGCGTGATGATCCATGAGTCATCTCTAAAATCAGTTTCGATGATGATTTCTGATGGGGCAGCGACTCAGTTTTCCTTGACCCTTTCTGAGTCAACAGGGATAGTGTTCAGTTATAATTCCATGAGTCATCTCTAAAATCAGTTTCGATGATGATTCTAGACGGCAGCGACTTAGTTTTCCTTGACTGGTTCTCAGTTAACAGGGCCGTGCCCTGACGAATACATGTGTCACCTCAAACAAGCAGTTTTGGGGGCTATTTCTGAGTGGGCAGCTACTCAGTTTTACTTTACTGTTTATCAGTCAACAGGGGCTGTGTGCGCTGAGGATTTCATGTGTCACCTCTGGAAATAGTTTCGGTGAACATTTCTGAGTGGGCAGCGACTGTGTTTTCCTTGAATATTTCTCAGACAACAGGGGCTGTGTGCGCTGATGAATCCATGCATCACGTCTGCAAGTAGTTTCGGTGCTGATTTCTGAGTGGGCAGCAACTCAGTTTTTCTTGACTGTTTATGAGTCAACAGGGGCTGTGTGCGCTGAGGATTCCATGCGTCACCTCTGGAAACACTTTCGGTGACCATTTCTAAGTGGGTAGTGACTCAGTTTTCCTTGACTCTTTTTAAGTCCACAGGGGTTGTGTGCGCTAACAATTCCATGAGTCATTTTTAAAATCAGTTTCGGGAGCTATTTCTAAGTGGGCAGCGACTCAGTTTTTCTTGACTCTTTCTGAGTCAACAAGGATAGTGTGCCCTGACGATTCCATGAGTTATCTCTAAAATTAGTTTCGGTGAGATTTCTAAATGGGCAACGACTTAGTTTTGCTGAATGTTTCTCTCAGTCAACAGGGGCTGTGTGCGCTGACGATCCATGCGTCACCTCTACAAGTAATTTTCGGTGAC